>CM035811.1:54985247-55675247 GCA_020458035.1 Magallana ariakensis | reverse complement strand
ATTCTAACATTGTTTTAATGAAATTCACAGCATGTAATTATTTTATGAACGAAAATTAAAATCATGATCTTAGTCAGTGTTGCGTTTGAATTTCACGCAAATGACGCCGAAAGTGAAATGGGTCAGATAAAATGCAGTAGTGCAAGGGCATACACTTTATCAAATATATTCAAATTTTACATGTGTTACCATTATATCCCAGTTATATCAAAAAGTGCTGGGAGCTACATGAAATCGCTACGCATATCATATAAATAAGCATTAATTGTGGGAACTCCCTGCAAATTTCTGTTCATCCACTGTTTATATTGAATTTAATAATTGTTCTTACTTGAATATTTCAAGCTCCCAGCACTTTTTGAAATTTTAGATGTTCATTTTACAAGTTAGAAACAGAAATAATTATATTTGTTAATGTTAAGCCCTTGCACTATGCATTTTTTCGTATTATTCCTGGTTCATCTATTTTTAGCAGTATTACGTGACAGGGTATTCCCAAGAGACTCAAAAATTGCTCATACGATAGCGAATTATCTAATATGTATATTGATAAAAAATTACTTTGTGTAACAATTTTTTGGAATATAATATCAAGATTATTCAAAGGCTTATATTTTATGTGATAAATACCGCTATTATTTTATGGACGCCCTTAACATAGCTGAGTTCTAGACAATTTGTGTTTTAGAAGATTTTTCTCTATATATTCCTATGTAAAAATTTGGCACCCCCTTCCAATTGTGGCCCCACCCTACCCCCAGGGATAATGATTTTTCAGGAGTTGGGTTGGGCCACATGGCGGGGGGGGGGGTCCAATTTTACAAAAGAAAAACATTTAAATTTTTCACAAAAACTCAAATGTTTTTATATATGCAAGCATTTTGACATATTGTTGATTCTTTAAAATTGTTTAAACTCTGGTCCCTGGACAATTATAAGACCTCACAAGGGGTTCAAAGTTTGACGTAGGTTTATAATCCAAATATAAACAGTTGTTTAACTCTGATCATCTTCTCGAGAACTGCAATGCTCAATATGTGATATGACTGTAAAGTCACCCTGTTACAAAGGGGCTCAATGATAAACATAAGAATATGCAGAGGAACGTTTTTTTATACAGGATCTATTATACGACATTGTTCAGATATTTTGTATATGACTCCATAAAGCTGATTTTATTATGTCTGTTGTTGCTCAGGTGAGCGATGTGGCCCATGGGCCTCTTGTTAGTCTGTATCTAATCGGTACTACGCCCAAATTTGGCATAAATACAATATTCATTTTTTATACCTTTCAGTTTTTGGACGAACCGTCAGATCAATGTGTGTGCGGGTGCCAACTGCTGGGATGTGTGTCGAATGTTTGGAATATTTCGAGGATCAAGCTGAGTGTGACAATTCCTCCCCACCGTGTATTTTTGACGATGATAGAGGTGTATGTTCTGTTCTTGAATCTAACTACTAACTATCACAAAAATGTCATTGATCGATAAGTTCAAATAAAACAGTCTCTAATAAAGATGTCATTTTTTGTCACAAAAACATTGCCAATAAATTGTGAATCAAAAATAGGATTTTTAATTTCAATTAAAGCTGCCTGGTCCGAATTTTTTTTAACTATTTCAGTATCAAATATTTTTCCATACAAACCAATTATAGTGAAAGTTATAAATTTTTGCCTATGTACACCAGCGGAATCGGTTTTCTTTTCAAAGTTAGAAATATTCAAAGTCATTAAAAACAATTTCTTTATGGGCATACAAAAACGAATCAAAATGCATCATGGAAATGTTTTGGAAAGGGAATCTCTTGATTTCCCCCCTGGTTGGTTGGGCTTATTCAACCCGCATGTTATCCATCGATTGTAAGCAAATCAAAATTTAGAAATACTAGTGAACAAAATGTACACAGGTTTTTTTTATTTGCCAGAACATTACTCTTGTTAAGCCTCTATTAAAAGCGATGTCAAAGTCGTAATACAATAACCCCGCCTTGACGTCAGGGGAAAATTTAAATATGAGACGAAATAATTCGATACCCTTCTTATGTCGTTTGTTTTTGTTTTTTTTATTAAAGGGACCTGGACACGATTTCAGATGAAAATTTTATTTTTGATTTTTATGTATTAAATAGTTTACTTGTGTATTTTGAATGATTTACCAAAATTTGAATGTTAGAAGTCGTGTTACAAGCGAGATACAGAGGAAAGAAGTCGTCGTTATGTAAACAAAGCTCGAGTCTTATATTTGTTTACAAATAATGTAAAGTAATGAAATTACCATTTCTTTGATGAAATAACTTGTGGAAACAAGATAAACTTATTAAATGTGTTCATAAATAAGTTTATCAACAACAAAATGCAACATCAGATTGAAACTTTTACCAATTCAAGACATTTGTAAACAATAACAGGACGCAAGCTTTGTTTACAAAACAGAGAATTTTAACCTCTGTAACTCGCTTGTAATTTGATATTTGACTTTCAAATTTTGACAGAGCATTAAAAACATCCATATTGACCATTCTAGACATTAAAAATGAAAAAATAAATTTTGAAAAAATTGAGCTCAAATCGTGTCCAAGTCCCTTTAAAATTATACATCTTTTTTTCATTGACAAATGTCTTAATTGACCGGGAAAACTATTGTAATGCCTATTATTATACATATATTTAGCATATCCATCGTTTAAATAGGTACACAAATATTGATATAAAATCGGACCAAGCAGTTTTAAGTTCATCTGTGCTATTGTTTCAAGTGAACTTTTCTAATCAATTCTTATCCGGCGTTCTTCTCTCTGCCACTCGGTCTGGCTGTCCATTTACCTTTTTATATTATGTCCTCTTCTCCAAAGCATTTTATTATACTTTCATGTTAAATACTGAAATCTGATTGGTTTAGACGCAGTTGACAATCCGTTCCCTTACCCTCAGCGTTAGCAACACGCATGGCAACGGGCCGATAGAACGAATTGTTACATGCGCGTAAATTATGCGCGTACGGTTCGCCGCTAAATTCACGTCATTTCTATATAAAAGCAGTAAAATTTTCTCTAAAATTAAGACATTCAGTATAATAAAATAAATAGTGCCTGTTTGGGAGGGTAACCGTTGAAATTGACACCCCTCGAAAACCATTGTCAACCTCCGCTTCGCGTCGGTTGACAATGGTTTTCTCGGGGTGTCAATTTCAACGGTTACCCTCCCAAACAGGCACTATTTATATAGTGTCAACATTAACGAAACTTGACACAAAGTAATAGTAGATTTATGGTTTTGTTGATTTTTTTTAATAAAAAGGGCACATCCTCTTACAAGAGGATATATTTTTAGAAGATTTGGATATTATTGAAAATAAATAAATTTTGTTTTGTTTTGTAATTCTTTTTGGTTGCCTCATTTTTACATACAGGTTCAAAAATAACAAAAAATTAAAAACTTTGATATGTTTCTCATGTATGCAGATATATTAAATTAGAAAAGATCACAACAACTACATTAAGATATAAAACATGATATTTAGAATGCTTTCATCTCTATCGTTATAAAAAAATATCTCCTTTTTTCAAACAATTTAATGCAATGATTAAAGAATAAGTGAGCCGCTTGAGTTGAGATGTAGTGCGACAAAAGCTTTTTTGCAGTGATGAAAGTAATTCGATATTATTATCAAGTGATGCGTAGTCTAAATGATTTGAACTAGGTTGATAAAATAAATAATTTAATGTGAATTCCGTGGCGGATATGATACGGTAATGTGGTTTTATGTTCACGTTTATGACCTAAAAACGTATATGTTGAAACAGGATACCTTTTTAAAACGATTATCTGTTCAAAATCGTTCGTAAATGTGTTAAAAAGGGAAATCTGAATGTCTCTACCTTACCATTAAAAAAGTCTTTCGTCGTAAAGATGTTTTAAAACCTTGAACTATTTTGCACACTTGGGTTCAGTGGTACTTACAAATACAACTGATAATAATTTTGTTTACATGTACCTCTCATTGTTAACACTTCTTTGATTATAATTACCTGTTTTCCCTCTGCTGGTTCTCTTTTATTTCCATTTATCTTACAATCCTGAAAACAAACCTTTCCTTGTAGAATGGTGTACGATATAAAAAAAAAATAATACATTTGTTCCAATTAAACAAAATATTCTTCGCGTTGTATATTAAAATTTAAATGGTAACATTCAACAGTAAACATAACGTAGCTTTAGTGTGTTTTGATTAGTGACGGCAAGTATAAAATAGCCTTACATTTTACAATCCCCCCTCCCTTAAAAAATCGGTTAAATTTAAATAAATAGAAGCTTCAATTTGATTGAAATACATCATTTATCATTATCATTCAACAGCAAAACTTTAAAATGAATATCGTTAGTATATTAAGCCTAATACTGTATGATCATAAAACTTTTACACGAGATAAACTATATTTGTGGTATAGGTATCGATTTTTTTTTCTTTTTCTTATTTGTGTGTGTGTGTGTGTGTGTGTATGTGTGTGCGCGCGCGTGCGTGCGTGCGTGCGTGTGTGTGTGTGTGGTTCTGCTTGTTTTTGTGCGTCTTTTTGGGGGATCGGAGTGGGTTGTAGCGAGACTACATGATTTTTTTCCCTAAATGTGTTCATTTACTAGAGGTTACACTGTAAATGTTAAGGAAAGGAATTCGATAAATTATCAAGTGATGCGTAGTCTAAATGATTTGTACTGGTTTGATAAAATATAAAATTTGATGTGAATTTTAGTGACCGATTTGATTCGATAATGTTGTTTTATTTTCAGGTTTATGACATAAAAACGTTAGTGTTGAAACATGATATCCTTTAAAACGATTGCCTGCTCAAAATATTTCATAAATCTGTGGAAAAGGCCAATTTGAATACCTCTACTTAACCATAAATTAAATAGCTTTTCATGAAGAATTTTTGTTAAACATTGGACTATTTTGCAAATGTGGTTCAATCGCACTTACAAATACATTAAATAATTGTTTGTTTACATGTATCTTTTCATTTTTGATTATAATTAAGTGGCTTTTTTCCTTATGTCTAACACTTTTTCTTACATAATGTTTTATACAATTTGATGAAAAAAATGACAATAACAATCCGTCAACCATCTCAAAAATCCATAAAACGAAATAGAAATTCAAAGCAGAGCAACACGGACCTAAAAAAAAGATGGAGGTAGGATCAGGTTCCTAGGAGGAGTGAGCATCCTCTGCTGACCGGTCGCACCCGTCGTGTGCTCCTTGTCACAATTGGGCATGTCATAATCAAGGTAAATGTCAAAGTCGGGAAAATGTCATAATAGGAAAAAAATGAAACGTTGATGATTTGGTTTGTTTGTGATGGTCAAAATACAAACCTTGAGCAAACACGAATCTCCTTTACATTGGATGTAGGATCAGGTGTCTAGGAGGAGTGAGCATCCTCTGCTGACCGGTCACACCCGCCGTGTGTTCTTTGTCGTAATCGGGAAAAGACGGAAAAGTCCCTAGACATTGTTTTACGTTTGTTCTATATATTTTTTTTTCCTTTGTTATTATTAAATAAATTATTTTTGTTTTCCTTTCTTCTAAACCTTTTTAGGATACTTATCAAACACCGTGGTCAAAATATGAAAAACGAGGACCATTTTATTTATTTTTAGAATGTGTCTTTTATTATTACATTTAGAGAACATAAGCGTTTTTAGTCTAATATGGTTTAATCATTTTACTTAAACACAAGGTAAACTATTTTTGGAATAAGTATCGGTTTTCTTTTTTTCTATTTGTTTGGGTTTTTTATTAATTTTTGTTTGTGTGGTTTTTTTAGAAAGTAGGTTGTAG
Source organism: Magallana ariakensis (assembly GCA_020458035.1). Taxonomy (NCBI): domain Eukaryota; kingdom Metazoa; phylum Mollusca; class Bivalvia; order Ostreida; family Ostreidae; genus Magallana; species Magallana ariakensis. The sequence continues at coordinate 55,669,408 of CM035811.1, read as the reverse complement.
GGAGATTTATCTCAATTACAAAACAATTAATATATTTCGCAAATGTGTTATTACACTAGTGGTTAAAAGAATGCAGATTATATCTGACAACAATACTTTAAGATTGTGGACGCTTAATTTGTATTGTTCAGGTCTGCTAAGTTGATGGTCATGATATCAGTTTGATGACATGACAGGATATATTTTATCAACAATAAGATAATCACATATACTTTCTCGATTGACTGATTATTTCACTTCGCTGCACTTCTGCGGAGAAGAAAATACATGCTAAGTTATACACCTTTAAACATAATTTGTTCAGTTTTTAGAGAATTGGATATATATAAGCCGATGATGACAAGACTCAATATCATTCGACGAGATGACACTCACTCTGAAGCAAGCAACGATTGTTGTCCTCATTTTGGGTATATGTGGGTCGAAAGAAGGTAAGTCGATTTTTTTAATAAAGAACAATTTTTTGTGCTCCTAAATGTAATGATAAAACTTAAAAATTTATGAGAAGACCCCGAATCGAACATGACATGTTAAGGTGGCTCACTACACCTTGCAATATTTTCTCAAATCAGCAGAAAATTACTTGATTATGATATATATCGTAATGGATAAGAAGTATTTAAGTCAAATAGGCAAAAAATGTACAATTTTGGATGAAAATTACATTTTCTAAAATTTAATTAAGTAAACATGAACAAATGCGCCAGTCAGATTCGAACTCATGATCTGTGTTTTAGAAGCCCAATGCTTTAACCACTGAGCTACGACGGTATACAACCCAATCGAACGATATAAACAGTTTAACAAAACGTTTAAATCGCCATCATGTGACGTACTGAGGTACCTTAAATGATATCTTTTATTTGTTAAACTTTGTTTAAGTTTCAAATTTACATCTATATACAAAAATGTAATACACTAACTTAACTCAAAATTGTTTTTAAATATAAATTTAGTATTGGTTTAAATAAAGTATTGCGGATAAAAAAAAATACATTTCATATCAAATTAAATTTATAAATGAAATTTATTTTTTGAGATAGAATTTACTATTTTGTGCAATTTAATCATTTTGAGGCCGTGATAAAAAAAGTTGTTACTTTTTCTTGAATAATCATATAAACGCATCAGAATTGTGTCCCTTCAGAAAGCACCCAATTAGTTCTTTGAAAACCGAATTATTGTTTAATATATAAGTTTAAAACGCGGTAACTACACTGTAGCAAAGTCACTGAAAGTTTATTGTTTCTTTTGTGTACCAAAAATTAGGCAGGAAACGTTTCCTAACCAATTGCCTTCTTAATTGAACAACTTTTTTGTTTTATGTGTTTATATATATATATATATATATATATATATATATATATATATATATATATATATATATATATATGTAATGTAATGTAATGTAATGTAATATATAATATAATATGATATAATAGCGGAAAAAAGAAACTGCATTATTTAATGTATGAAAAAACATCTAAAAATTACAATGAACAATTTTTTTTTGTAATACTGTTAACACATGTATTCGTAACAACATCTCATAACACATTAATGTCAAAGTCGAATAACGTCAATTTCAGCACACTCGAAAGTCACTGTTACTTGAAATTGAATTAACAAAATTAATAACGCGTGTGACAACCATTTGCGTTCACGCATGCTTGACAGCGACGCCTCATTGATGCCACTAAAGTGTTCAGAAATGCTTGAAGGGTGTTGTTCCAGATGTTGGTTAAAGCCTGGCCTAAATCAGCAAATGTCACTGGCTGATTTGGTAAATGGCGTAAACGTCTACCCATTTCAACCCAGACGTGCTCGATCGGCGACAAATCGGGGGAAACAGCTGGCCAAGGCACGACATCGACATTCTGTTGAACAAACAAGTTCCTGACTACACGTGCAACGTGTGGCCTTGCGTTGTTTTGCTGCAGCGTGATGTGATTTTGATGTCTCTGTATGAAGGGTATCACATGACGCTGAATAATTTCATCTCGATAGCGTACGCCGGTGAGATTTCCATTGACAATTTGTAGAGGGGTCCTTCCACGTGCTGATATTCCACCCCACACCATAACGCTACCTCCACCAAATTGTCGACGTTGTACAACACAAGCGTCCTGGTAACGCTCCCCAACGCGACGACACATCCTACAATGGCCGTCACTGCTATCCAAATGAAATCTGGATTCATCAGTGAACAGAATATTGGCCCAATCCTTGTATTCTGAATCGCAGATGTGTGCACCACGCTAGTCCGGCGATACGATGACGTTGAAGCAGTACTGGGCGCACCGCTTGACCTCTTGGTCTGATGTTTTGCTCGCGCAGACAATTACGCACAGTTCTTGACTAATTGATCGAAGCCCTGGAATGCTACGGGCAGTCAAACTTGCTGTCTGGAAACGATTTCTCAGATGCACAAGTCTAATGTGGTTGTCCTGTTGACGTGACGTCACACGATGTCGCCAAGAGCGCGGTCGATCCTGGGTGTTGCCAGATTGTTGAAAACGTCTCGATAATGACTGGATGGTGTTCCGATGAACTCCAAAGTGTCTTGCTACAGTATTTTGTGCCATTCCAGCTTGCAGCATCCCAACAGCACGATTACGTTGGTTTTCGTTGAGTCTTGGTATAACATAGGGGTAAATTTTGTTGAAACTAAAGTGATTTCCTTAACAAAAAAAAGTTTAAACAAATCCGTTACAGTTCTTTTTCCAAACAGTATTAGCCCGTAAAACTCGTGCGTACAAATTCTTTAATAAACAAAAGGTGCTCACTAACCATGAAAAAGTCCGTGCACCCGAACGGTTACCATCCGATATTGTCAAAACCAATACCATTATCGATTGTTTAAATTTTATAAATACAAACAATAGATATAGAACAATTATACTAAATTTTATAATGCACAGTTTCCGCTAGTATATATATATATATATATATATATATATATATATATAAATATATATATATATATATATATATATATATATATATATATATATATATATATTAGTTTATCAGTGCTGATACACGTTGTTTGGACTGGGTGAGACAGCAACCACAAGCTAGGCTGTATCGCCCTCGGGGCTGATATTTCTCTGTCTAAGCCCGTCGAATTTCAAATCATTCATTCCCAAACATATCTGCTTTTAATTAAGACTAGTTTGTGAAATAACGATAAAAAAGCAAATAAATAATACAAGGCATCACCTTACACTTCTCAAAACATTTTTTTATTTACTGCTGAAAAACAATTAATCAGAAATAGTGCCAAAAAGTGATATATGTATCTAAGTAAGGCGAGGTAACTTACACCACAGCTGTGTATTTAGAACAATATCAAGCTTTATTGAGTATCAATCATTATTTGAATTATTGATGATATACAGAAGGATGAAACGAGACTTAATCTTAGAAAATCAGAGTTTAGATTGTAAAAATTAAGTCGTTATAGTTATGGACGCACTTATGAACTGAAAACAATTTACTATAATAGTATGGTTTATTATTATGAATGGAATCTGACAGGAAACCTACGAAATCAAGGTAAAGAATTTGACTCGTTACGAAGTAGCATAGGATGGAAATTTCTCTCTCGATAATTTTGAATTCTAGAAGATACTTTTGTTTCATCTCAGACGACAGAATCCCTTCTACTCTATTTCAAACGATGATGATTTTTTCAACGAAGTCCGACAACTCTTTCAGTTCCTAACACATATAAAAATGAATAAAAACGAACGAGTTTTATCAATCCGAAAAAAATCTATAGCTCTTTCATGATAAATTAAATTCTTTATTTAGAATTTGAATTTGAATAAAAGTCTTTGGTTTAAGATATATAATATAAACAACATTACACATTTGTTGTCATCTCGGCCCTGGTATCAGCCCGAGCGTTTGTTATTTGCACAAGCCCGAGCGGTTAATATCAACCGTTTGGGCTTACACCAGGCTGTGATATGTTATATTCTACATGTAGTAACATGCAATGTCACTAAAACTTTTTTTGTTATTTTGTGCACCAAAGTTTGGGCAAGGAAATCTTCTTTTACAAATCGTATCCTTGATGAAAAACGTACCCAGATCAGCAGGGAAACGAACCAAAACTTGGAACCATCTGCAGTGTCCGAAAGAAATTTAAACCGAATTCTAGAGGTAAATAAAGTCACATTTATTCCTATACGTAACATTTTGGTTTGATATAATTTCATAATTTTTCTCACAAATTTATTAGACCTGTGTATTTGTCTACGTCTGATATGACAAAATTACATTTGTTTCGGGGAAATCGGTCAAAATATAATTTAACCGATATTATTTTTATTATACACGTATTAAAATATTTAACAATACTTCTTTGACAGGGTAGACTGCTTTTTATTTAACTAATCCATAATTGCATAATGTCACGTTTTTCAATCCCACCAACAAATATGCAGTATCAAAACCTTCTCGTCGACATCGGAAAAAAGTGGAAGCATTTGTGTTAATAAATGGAGATTATATAAAACATGTAAAACCATATATTTTTTAAAAAGCAATGGACATATTTATTTTGCAAACATACGTCATAGCAAGAATCTGAAATTTGTTTCGGTTTGATATTTAAACTGGAAGGGATGAAACATAATGTCGAGTAGGCTTTACTTCAGAAACCAATTTTCAATGAAACCTGGAAACATATTGCTACATACGAGTAAATAGTATGGCTCATACATGTATATTTTTTTTCAAAATCATTTCTTAATCATGAGGAAAAATATTAGTTTGTACTTTTACTTATATTTGTTGACACTGCAAAATGTGATAGATTAAAAATCGTAAAAAATCATCTAAATACAACGTGGCAATGGATAAAAAATTTATATAAGAGTAAATTATTATACTCATCGATCATTCGATCATAGAACAGTCTAGCAAAAATGTCTTGTACTTGTATGCAATTCCCGTTTTTTTTTAACATTCTTATGGTCTTTCTTAAAACATGTTATGCCTTTCTTACAGGAAACACTTCACATGAAGCAAAGAAATGATGACAATAAATCAGATGTGAGTTCAAAAAAGAAACGATTCCGTTATAATTTATTATTAACGTATGTATAATGAACATTTTTTTTTCAAAAGTATATTTTTGAATCAGCATTTTTTTTCATTCAATAACACAGATAAAAAATTTCATAAAAATGTCCATGTCGATTTGAACTTAATATTATTCTTTTAGAAGGAAGATACCTTTGGCCAGACTATTCTGATAAACGGCAAGGAATATAAGGTAACAGAATATTATTTATGTATTTTCCACTGTGAAGCAAAATTTTAAATCTATTCTATGGTATAATTTTAGGTGACATCAAATCATAAGTTTTAGAGTTATGATATTACGAATTGTTTGCATTCAAATGTTATAGCAAACTATAAGATAAAGTAAGATTATTGTATTTGAATATACTGTTAATATTATATAAAACACGTTATAATTTGCACAAGTATGCAAACTAAAACGTAATAAAGTGAATCTACTTTTTACTTTTGAGTCCAATTTGAAGTTTATGGATACTGTGATGATCATAATTTATACATATATGTACATGTATGTATTTTGATTAATTTCACTTATGGATATTTTGTCTTTCCTCTAAGCCCAAAATACCGGAGGGTTCAAACCCAATGAACCTTGAAACAAGAAGTTTACAACAAGAACCTAAACAAGAAAAGGTCAGAATCCTGGATTATTCGCTAAAAAAGAACGAATTAAAAAAGGATTTTATAATGTAGTTTCTTATCCATAGAATATACACGTTTTATATATCTTCATATTTGGTAGTTTTTTCATCACCTCGATTTTTCTCTAATACTTTTTCATACATGTAAACAGATTGGCCGTTTGGTCGTTGCCATTTTAGACTATATTTATCTTCTTGCAGTTCTCTATAAAGATATAAAATATACTGAAATTTAAAAATTGAACATTAGGACTTTAAAAAAAATCAATAATAGTTTTAAGATTAAAATGTCATGTATAGAAATATGAAATATAATTTGTGTAATTTGTAAAAAAAAAAAATGTTTTTATACAATTTATTACTTTTCCACAGAGTATGATGAAAAGGAATTTTGAAGTGGACATCCAGAAGAAACTGTGGGCAAACAACAAAGTTCCATATGTGATTAATGAAGCTTCATTCGGTAAAACACTAATTTTAAACGAATTTAAAATAAACAACCAGAACAAATTTACGCAGGAGTCAAAAAGACGGTTTTCAGTATCTTATATAAAGGAAACAAAAGATAATTACATCCTACATAAATGTAGTCGGTTTCTGAAAAATCATTAAGTTGCATAAAAACGCAAAACAACTTATTCAGCTTAATCATATTACTTTTTATTATATATTTTTGTGATCGGCTTCGGCCGATCACTGTTGTGTCCATATGAGGCATCCGGCAAATGCTTCCACGTGCGCACACATTCCGCTTGCATAAGTAGTTCTTATAAAAACTTGAAGTTTGGTTTAGTATTTATATAACATTTTACTCGGTTTTATTTCAATTCATTTACCTTAAGAGATGCAAACATACATAAAATACAGTTCGACCTGTTAATTCAAGAATGCACATTTTGTCTCACGCGTAAGAATTTCGATCGAAAGATTCATTCAGTAATGCAGTTGACCTCGATGAACTGACCTCAATCATAAGAAGATGTTCCATGAACTTACCTCGATCTATTGATGTTGCATAATAGTAGCTAGGAAGACGGCTTGATTTATAAACAAGGTTACGTTATAATGCGACCTCAATAGCAAGTTATGATGGCATTCAATGTTTCAGTCGCATTAAATTATTTTAATACAACTCATTCTTTGTATACGTGTTAATGCTCTTTGAAGAGCCATACTCAGTATTTCTGAAGAAGAAGATAAATTAACATTTAATAATTACGTTAAAAATATAAAATTAGACAAGGAGTTTACGAAAGGCTTTTCCCAAATTTATTTCAAAATTAAATTTGTTGACGGTTTATAATAATGAAATTATGGTGTACAGATTCAAAAAATTCTATATTTTGTAAAAATACAGTACTTTTTTTTATTATTTTACATCAAACTGATCATGTTGATTGCTTCTAGCTATCAATATATCATTATTGCCGATCATTCCTTTAAAAGGAATACTTGTTTAAATATTGGTCTCCTTTGACCCTCTGCTTTTTTTTTTTGAGCAAGGATGTGTTTTGTTTTTGAAGCATTGTTTTTGTTTGATTGAATTTGACGTTTTTAACAGCTCTGCAGAAACGCACAGCTACTTTTAACTTTCATATCATGTAACCGACCACCTTCTGGCAGTTTGGATTTCCAATGTCTTTAGAATTAATATCGCTATCATACAATTGTTCTATTGAATATATAATATAGCGGTTTTACATAACAGGAAACAACGTAGCATCTGCTAAGTCTTTGATCAACGCTGCCATCCAACAGTTTAAGGAATCGACGTGTGTTGAGTGGGTACCTCGAACAAACGAAACATACCATGTGAAATTCATAGGCGATGATTTTGGGTTGAGTATACATTGCACTTATATACGTAGATACATTAAGTAAAGAAGTAATGACAAATCAATACATTGATGGATGAAAAAAACCATGAAGGAATATAATGTTTATGTTCATATTTCAGATGTTATTCGACCGTTGGATTCCTGCCTTTCTCGAGGGGACAGATAATCAACCTTGCACCCGGATGTCTTGAGGTAAATTTTTGCATCGTTATAAGCGTAATTTGTTCAATCCGTCAAATTAACAACATTTCATAAAGTCACAACGACTAAAAATCACTTCGCTGTAAGCGTCAATTCGTGTTCGCTATAACCGTGTTTTACTAAAACTTTATTAACACTCCTTGATATTTGCCATGTCAAACGCCTTAATATTATTTCTGTTTATATACATTTCAGCACTTCTTGTAAATACTAATGTTTTATATATGTTTTAAGTTGATAGACGATGATAAACTCTTGATTGTCATGTGTTCGCTCTATTTACCAGATAGAGTCTGTATTACACGAGATGTATCACACGATTGGTGGAAACCATGAGGTACAGAGGTTAGATAGGTCCAATTACCTAACGGTGCTTTGGGACAACACGAAACAATTCCAATTCAAGCAGTACGTCGTAGATAAGGTTACACGCGACAGGTTTCCTTATGACTACCATTCTGTCATGCAATATAGAATGAGTGTAAGACAATTTTCTTTCTTTTCCATTAACTCTTTATATCAGTGCTGAGTATTCTCTCTCTCTCTTTCTCTCTCTCTCTCTCTCTCTCTCTCTCTCTCTCTCTCTCTCATTAAGCATTTGCTATTTTCATAAAATGTATGACTTGAAGACTAAATATATGGGTTCTTTTACCAGACGTTTCCACGATACCCAGGAGAAAATACTATGAAACTAAAGGATCCTGAACTTGATTACTTGGCAACAAAACCAAAAATAGGACTTTCGTACATTGATATTGCAGAAATAAATGATGCCTATCAATGCACAGGTTTGATTCTTTAGTATTATAATTGTTAAACATTCAAATTATCAATTATGACCTACTGTTGAGTAATATCTGATAAAAGAAATTGTCAGCTTTTGATGTAAAATTATGTTCGAAAGAGGCAATGACGTACTTTACCATTAACAGGCATTACTCTGATAATTAACTACATCATTAGTAAAAGATATCAGTTAAAATGCATACATATCATCTTGATATCATACCATTAACGTCTCAGCTACTATGAATATGTCAGAAACATTTTTGACAGCTTTTTATTAATATATATTAATCTGAATGTGAACGTTGAAGGTCGATAAAGAATAATTATCATTTTGATCAAATTCCGACTTTATATACCCAACATATGAAAATCATTCATCATACATGTATACATAGAAACAAATCACTATCCAGAGAAGATATACACAGCTTATACACTGCATATGCTGAAATATTAATGAAAAGCATCAACGACTAAGCTTGGATGTGGAACTTGAACTACAATTGAAAAGCAAAGATAATAGTCGTTTATCTGTATTTTGTTGGTCAACCAGCTCATTCTATTTTAGCAAATAAAAGTATAAACAAAATTATAATACAGTCCATGCTAATTTGGAAATAAAAGTAATATGTAAGACATACACTGTCATATTATTTTTTAACATAAAGCGTTTTTTTATGTAGAGGGCTGTACAAACAAATGCCAGCATGGTGGTTTTCCCATAAAACCAGTTGGAGGCAACTGTAAGTGCAATTGTCCACCAGGTTTAAAAGGAGACAGCTGTGAAGAAGTTGATACCAGTAACGGTGAGTTAAAGGGGCTGGTTACGATTTTGGTCAAATTTTATTTTTCTGATTTTTTATTTACAATGCTTTAGAAATGCATTTCAAATAATCAAATGAAATTAGAGTCAGTCGTATAGTTATAAGAAAGAAACTGGGTCACAATTCTTTGTCATGTAAACAAGGCTCGTGCCCTGTTTTATTTTTACATAGATTCAATATACCAGTAAAAAATCTTTTTTAAACTGATTTGTCTATCATCTTATTCATTTTAAGCATTAAGAAACAGTTTCTAACGTTTAACACATTCATTTTAGGTCTAAAACTGGAATTTCAACTTCAACATTCAAAATGTAAACAAAAGCTTTGTTTACATAGCGAAGAATTGTAAGCCCTGTAACTTGCTTATAACTCAACAAATGCCACTCAAACTGTGGTTGCATATTAAAAATGCATTACTAAGCATTGTAAAGATTAAAATCGGAAAAAAAAAATTCTTGACAAAAATCGTGACCATGCCCCTTTAAACTGAGTCTGGTTTATGTTATTGCTGTTCGCAACCAATATATGATTTTAGGTGTATACTTTTCGAACTTTTTATCAATTTTCATAACATGCAAAACGTCATGCAGGTTGTGGTGGAATAATAACATTGGAGACTGGTAAAGTACAGGTTATCACAATGCAGGCTTATCAACAAGGCAGAGAATGTACCTGGATTATTAAGGTATATCTTTATGAAATGTCGTTAATAATAAATTTATAGTCAACAAATAACTATACCTTTATTTTTTACATGAAATTGATTTGGATGTATTGCTTATATATCTGTAAACGTATTTTACACAGTTTTGTTTCCTTCTTAGCATTTTTATTTTGCTTAAGAGGTAGGGGGGTTGGGGGGAGAGATAGTAAACATTCACTGCAAATTCAAGTACATCACCACAGGTTAGCATATACATGTACATGTATCTGTATATATATATATATATATATATATATATATATATATATATATATATATATATATATATATATATATATTGATACATAAATGTTCTATTAATCAAATTTATCTCTCTTTTGACTAAACATTATAATCTTATTTCGCATCCCATTAGAATTGTATGTACGGATTTGTTGGCAAATTTATAGCACTCCTCCGAAGAGACTTGTAAAATCCTATATTTCTAGGGAGGCCCAGCATCTATCATCCGGGTCTACGTTACCGCTCTGGATCTCCCACACGATTCCACCAAAGAATGTCAACACTGGTTAGAGTTCAGGGACTACCACATAGGGACACCAGGGAAAAAGTAAACCGATCTCCCCTCATTGTCGAAATATCCATTATTGATATGTTTTTATGAGAGATTTTTAATAATTGTGTTAACTATAGCAGATAAAATCGTTTTATAAACATATTAATGTAAATTAGACTCATCAAGCAGCTTCCTTTTACAAGTTTCCATGACAATCAAATACTCTGATAATTCATAAAAACAAACTTTAGAGGCTTTTCTTGTTTTAAAATGATACGAGAAAGAGAGAGAGTTTGAAAAAAATATTTCAACAAAAAATACGTAGCTAAGTAAGTATCTAAAATATCATTTTACCCTAACATATTAAAATGTAACGAGTAATTACTAAATGTAAACATTTAATAACTATTTGAAGACTTTGCGGACGTATGGCTGATGGCATAAAACTATATGCAAAAGACGTAAAAGAGGACCCTGCTATGATGATGATGAGATTCAACACTAAAACACACGTGTCATCGACTGAACGTAACTTCTTCCAATTAACAGCCGCAGCATATGCATCAGGTTCAATCTCATCACTTTTTTCATAATGAGAACATATTTATTTTTTTCGAATTTACAATTTATTATGTTAGCAAAACATTGAATGCTTTAAATTTAAATTTCAATGGTTCATATTGTAAACTAAAAATAAAACATTTGACATAACTAAATCTTTAACAGAAATGGACATTTACGATGGTTTATCTATTTGGCACACTAAAATTACTCGTATTGAAATGAATGTTTTTCATTATAACTTGATACAAATAATTCAGTGCTACAGTACATGCTTAATCCAGTCTTTTTTAATTATCTGTACCTTTCCTAATACTAGAGTATTCAAAGGATGAATCTCTGCCATTCAGTCAATTTAAAGGTAACAGAAAAGTGACTGAATGGGATATTTGTGCCTTTCAGTCACCTTTCCAGACCTTTTAGTTAACATTCAGTTGACCGAATGGCAGAGATTCATTCTGTGATTTCATGGTTTAGCATCTTTTCAATTACAATACCAGGTTGCGTTTCGTCTCCGTGTCAAAATGGAGCTAGTTGTGCTAAGGAACTCGACTTTGGGTCTTACGAATGTTACTGTACGAACGGTTTTACTGGTACAAACTGCGAACGATTTGAAGGTACACGTAAGAACTACATCATTATTATGTGACTACCAGAGTTTCAGAACACGCATTGCATGTGTTTGTTGTTTTTTATTAGCTGTTGGTGATTTTATGATCAATCAATTTGTAGAATATGACATGAAAGTAATAAAAAAACATTTAGAAGTAAAACGATGTTTCGTTTATCTAATTTGTAACTATAATAAAATCATTCAGTAAATAAATGCGTCATTTGATAACAAATTACATGCGCCTGAGATTGATTTGCAAATAGTAATTGATAGTTCTTACTAAACATTTGTACTCATAATTTTAATATAATAATTCTGTAACCTATGAAACACACTATTCAAAATAACTTTATATTGTTTTTGCTTTGATTACTTATTTCAATATATCCTTAGCACTATATAACGTTTACTCAGGATTGTATCACTATTTACGTAATAAAGTTTCATATGTTTTTAAACGCAATATAACACGATGATCATATACTGTATATTTAAAATATAGGAATGAATGCAATGATGACGCATATCTTTAAAAAGATTGTTTAACATTATATATATGATATCACAGATAACAGCTTTAACTCGTGCGACTTTTCGAAGGACTTTCATAACTGCCTGGTACACCAAGATATTGCCAACTCTGATTTCTTCTGGTTATTTACTACGGTAAACATCAAGTTGCTATAGCTATTTTTTTTTCTTTATATTTTTGAAAAGGGATTGATATTATGTGTATACATATCTGAATATAATATGACAACTATTAAATAACTCAGTAAAACTAAAATATACCATTCAACGGTCAATTAGAACTTAAAGCTGAAAGTAAAATACGTCATGTACATACAAGGTATTTTTTTTATAAACAACTTGAAAAAAAAATACGAAAAGTGTGAGATATATCATAGTGATATTGTTTTTTATAAATCTATTCTTTTTTTTTCAGTATATTTGCATAGATTCCAACTGTAATACTGGTATATATACAGCGCAGAGTGTAGGGAACCAGTTTTTAACAATCAACCCGCTATATAATCAATATAAACTTTACAATAAAAAGTCGTATCTGATATCAGACGTCCAGTTCTCAGGTAAGGTTAATTAAAACATATTTTACAGTTGACAAGCAAGATTTTGTGTTTTAATGATATAGAATAGAACAATTTTTCTTTAATTAATTATTAAATCTGTTTATTTCTAATCTCCAGCTACTATGTTATAGGCCGCAATTGTATGTAATATAAGAAACTGAAGTGTTAACCCCTTAAACCCATCATTCGTTGAGTTATAAGCGAATTGCACAACTTACAATTCTTTGCTATGTAAACAAAGCTTTTGTTAACATTTTGAATGTTGAAGTGAAAATTCCAGTTTTAAACCTAAAAATGAATGTGTTAAACGTTAAGAACTGTTTATTAATGCTTAAAATGAATAAGAAAACAGACAAATCAGCTTGACAAAGATGTTATATTGGTATATTGAACCTATGTAAACAAAAACAGGGCACGAGCCTTGTTTACATGACAAAGAATTGTGAGCACTGTATCTTGCCTATAACTATACGACTGACTATCAAACATATTTGGTCATTTGAAATGAATTCCTAAAGTATTGTACATAATAAAAACAGAAAACAGAATTTGACCAAAATCGTGACCATGCCCAGGAAATTAAAGAAGAAATTCGAAAATTCATATTCTATTCTGTGTTTTATATCTTAGAGAAAGACCGCTGCCTGACCTTCGACTACAACATGGGTGACAACAGCAATGGCGATTACCAGACCATTGTAAGAGTACACAGAGAGGGGCAGGGCAAAGAAGGGATCACTAGAGAGCAGTTATGGGAGCTTAGCTCAACAACAAACTACAAGTGGAACAAAGCTAGCATTGACATTCACTCTATGAGAAAACTCAAGGTAAATCGGCAAGATAATTGCAAGTGAATAAGCATTATAATTGAAAGATTACTTCTCCAGAACTCTACACTTGCGTCTGTTGAAAGTGAATTGAGTGTGTAAATATTTGTAAGTTATATAATCTCTGTTCCATTGTCTAGATTTGAATCTATTTGTTTTAATATTGGCAGTAAGCAGTTTCACATTTTGAAGTCTATTAACTGTTTTTCTTTCATCGATTATAAACAGTGTATTGATACATTTACGGACATTCAAAATTTACTTTGTGTACATATAATTAAAATCCTATGCTTGTTTGTGTAACTTCATGTCATCACAATTTCCATAATTTGTGTTGCAGATTGTAATCGAAGCTGTTATGGGCCCCCAAGAACTTGGAATCGACAATATGAAGCTTCGGCCAGGCTTATGTAAGTTTCAAAATGTTAACCGATGCTTACTTTAAATATCAAACCATAATTCTGCAAAATAACAACATTTTAAGCATGCCAGTCCATTGTAAACTTATTTTTTTTTCTTGGAAACGACAATTTAGGTTTTATTTATGCTGATACACAAATCGGAATTACGATGGCAACTAAAACACAGTCACTTATTGAATGGTTTTATTCTTTCGTCATGTTAATACTCTTTGTTTTCGTGCTTTTATGTATACTTAAAATGAGTGTGAAGCATATATTATAAAAGGTCAAGAGAGTGTATGCAACCCAAATCCTTGTGAAAATGGTGGAACATGTAATCCTTCTGGTAATCCAGCAACAACATACAGCTGTACTTGTCCGACTGGATACACCGGAATCAATTGTGAAGGTAAAGTATTGTTGTGTGCACAGGTGTACACCTTTTGTTAAATTGAATTAATTTGCATCAGACCTAGAACGTGTCAATGCATAAAACATAAAATATTGCTTAAAAATTGAAAATATTTCAAAGACACGATTCTTAAAGCAATTATTTCAGTCATGCTTATAAACATTTAATTAAATGATTTTTCTGCACTTGACAAAGTTTCGGGGTTTCGTAATGTAAATAATTATGTTTATATTTTAATTGTATTTTAATGTTATACACACTACAATTGGAAGAATCGATTTTGTAATGTATAGTACAATACATTTCATTAATAACTATTTCTTTCTTAATCTTACAAATTTAGAAAATTATATAAATATATTAAGTTACGCTGAATTATTCTTTGAATGTTTTGGGGTGATCAAAACCGGTCGAGTGTGAATAAAACTAACATAAGGCACTTCGGCCTTTGTTGAATTTAATTTTTAATTTAATTACCCCAGACTGTATTTGATCACCTCATGATACTTAAAGAATGATTCCTTATTCCTTAAATAACGTACGATATTAAATTGTCTGTACAGCCTGGTGTGTAATAGGACCAACGAATTAAAAAAAAAAGCATCCAATGCTTATTTTCATTATACATGTAATTACTTTTATGTTTATTTTTATGAAATGTTCTTTGTATTGTCACTTTAAGGTCATTATATACCCTCTTTGACATGAATATATATAAATGATAGAGAACTGTGGCAAGGATATCAATAAAACAAAAAAAAAGGAGGGCAACCCCCAGGGGCCCCACCAAACATTTTTTTTATGCACTTCTGCAGCTAAACATATATTGCCAGAAACTACGCTGGGAAACCCCTGTTCCAAAAATGGAAAGATACAAGTATTTCATATCCAACTGTTAGATGAGCTTGGATATTGAATTAAATCAAACATTAATATGTCAATTAAAAATGGCAGATCACGCTTACTTGTGCTCGTACACCGTGATGCAGTGTGACGTGTGTTATTCAATATTGATCGTCAAATATTCATAATAAAAACAGAAGGGGAAATATACATGTATATTGAATGTATCTATTTGATTTATTAACGACACCATAATGACAAATTAGCTCATTTCCGCCCTAGTCAACCACATTTAAAATATCTATCATTCAAATTCAACCCACTCGACAATGCAAAAAAATGAAGTTTTCAGTGCATATTTTCATTATTGCAGAAATAAGTTACTGTGATGTGAATCTGTGTCGATTTGGCGGGGAATGTCGTCCTATCGGAACCGGCACCCAAGGAGGATGTGTGTGTAAACATGGCTACTCGGGGCAATATTGTGAAGGTAGTGAACATTCTATGTACATACCATATCAATTTAAGGAAGTTGGATCCTGCGATCATAAATTTTTAAGTTTTTTTTTCTAAAGTATTTTTTAAAAATCTACATACATAGCTAAACCAAAATTCAAAAGAAAATTTTGGGGTCTATATGCTCCTTTCGGTGCTACAGTGTATTTAATATGACCTTTCTGCACTGAAAGTGCAAATTGCACATAAATCGCCTTTTTCTCAATAATTTTTAATCGGAATAAACAATGGCATCAAATACAAATTTATATTATTTAAAATTAATAATATTAAAATAATCATAAGGAAAAAGTTTGCAATTTCTTCACCTAATTGATATTTTGACCTTTTTGCACTGATAAAACGCTGTATCCATTAACAATTCAACATGCAATAAAATTATATAAAAGTCTCAAGATTTTTCTCAAATTTTATTAGACTTGTCAAAAATATCTTACAAATTCAGAAAATAAAACCAAACGAATTGATCTATGATGTAAATTTTGAGATATGGCATGAAATAAGCTAATTTTAGGCAAAAATTAGAGTTTATTTTTACTTGACTTTTATGAAATATTAGTTAAATGTGCCAATATACGTCGATAAAAATATTGAAATATTGTTAAAATATGTTTTACGAAACAACACGAGGATAATCCAATGCATAAACTAGCTGGAAATTTGGTCTGCACTGAAAATAAGGAAGCTTAAATTAAAGTACTCTAAAACAACTGAGTTATGAAAAATGTTCAATTTCTTCAAAACCTTCCGCCACAAAATATAGTTCCTTACTAAACTCTGTAAATATGTAATTTTCCATTAACTATTTTATTCAATATAGTTTATTTGGCATTGTAAAATAGGAATTTACAGACCCTGAAACGTACTACTACACCAAAAAAAGCGTGCGAGTTTCGTGCGAGAATCGTTTCGTGTAAACCGTTTAGCGTTTGGCAAAGCGTGCAGCGTTTCGGGCAAAGCGTGTAAAGCGTTTCGGTCACAGCGTGCGAGAATCGTGTGACACGTTTCATCAGATTTCATTCGGAACTTTTCTCAGTTATTAGTTCTTTCAAAATGGCGCCCGAGTTTAAGACTGGTTTGTGATTAACAAACCACTTATGTATTTATACTATTGACATTTTGTTTGTAAAAATAAATCAACTCTTTGTGATACTGTCAAGTCGTAATAAACATGTAGTATTTGATGTTTCTTTTACATCGATAACTGAAACCTTTCGACAGTGTACAATTAGCACTCGGACACCAGGTAACACATACCTGCAGCTGACTAAACTTGTCAATCAAACTGTGAATTTTTTTCATTGGATGGTCACGCGTCTCTTTTTTTGTCAACACCCAATAAAAAAAATTAATGACTTTAAAGCAGCCGGAATCAGTATTTGATAAATAACATCATTTTAATTATATACCGTTCATCAACTCAATAACAAAATTAAAAAAGAATAGAGGGGAAAATATTGTGTTAACATTATATATGTGCGTGACACTATTTTTAAAAAGTTTGTGGTAAAAGCGACGTTATGCGTAAATGTATATTGAGTCTGAAATTTAATTCATTGATTTTGTTCCATCCGATATAATTTATTGAATTTTTTTTAAAATAGATATCCTAAATAGTGATACAAACTTTTTTTTGTTTATGTCAATCGTCTCGTTTTCTGTCTGGTTTTATGTGCGGAGCATATTTTAATATGTGGTTGATACGATACCAAAAAAATATCGTTTGATTGCATAGCCTTCTTTTAAATTCGGTAATTAATTTACTTCTAAATAATTGTCATTTATTAATGTAATTGAAAAACTATTTATTTAAATACATGCATTACGTTTTTATTCTCACAAACCATTTCAAAACAATTCCTAATGTTGAAAAGTAAAGCCGCCAAAAAACGAAAAAAGGATTTAGGTTTGTAATGATATGGATTTCAATTTTAATGTTTTAAAATTAATAAGCCATTTACATTTTCTGTATTTATTATTATTATTTTTACGGAACAATTTCATTTTTCCTACGACATTAAAACGAGTGATAGTTCTTTTGAGCAATGAATACAGGTACGTGCATGTTCTGTAGCATTTTTTTTATTTCTGTGATTGAAATATTTTTCATTCAAAATCAATATTGCCGATTTTAAAAAAGATTTATTTGTGAAATATCAGTATTTCCATTATATCGTACCATTTTAAAACAACTCTTACCATAAAAGTAAAAATCCGAAAGAACCCGATTGAATCGAAAATTGAAGCGCGTCCAAAGCGTGTGAAAAGCGAGCAAACCGTTTCATGTGAGAAACGTTTCGTGTAAACCCTTCAGCGTTTTGTGCAAATCGTTTAGCGTTTCGGGGAAAGCGTGTAGCGTTTCGTGTAAACCGTTCAGCGTTTCGTGTAAACCGTTTAGCGAGCGTGTAGTGAGCGTGTGGTGTAGTAGTACGTTTCAGAGTCTGTAGAAGTATAATTCATATATGACACAGAATTTCCAGACTAGAGGTGACCCAAAATGGCTACCAAAAATCAGAGGAACGAACCTCTTTAAGTGCTTTGTCTATAATTTAATTAAATTTAATTAGAACCTATGTACAATTATTTTTACCCCAATGTTTTTTTTTTTATATAATTTCAGATGAGATTTCTATGTATACGATCTTTATCTAACTATCGTTGTTATATTGTGTTTAAGAGCGCATCCAAACGTTTGCGCAAATGACAAACTCAAGTACAAAATTTGGTAATACTTGTTCACGCCTTTCCTGAAGCACGAAAACAATTAGACCATTAATAATGGCTTTAATTTCCACAATTTTAATTATTTTCTATTCCGTCAATTTTCAATATAACTATATTAAGAAGCTATTGCAAAGATAAAACTGGTTTGTATATACAAACTCTGAAATAACAGTTAAATTTTTCTAACACATAAAGAGCGTTATTTTTTAAGTCCAAGAAACGCCATGCAGTTTGACACCTTGTAAAAATGGTGGAACATGCGTCCCAGCAAAATCTGGTGATGACACGCCTTACACGTGTAACTGTCTACCAGGTTACATTGGTGAAAACTGCGAAGGTAATATTGCAACTATGGATAGGTAATATAAATGGTAATGTCTTTTAAACAAGTATATAATAAGAATGAACATAGAAATTAGGACAAATATAAAATAAGGTGCGATGCATACTTCGCAAATGCGTTTATTGATATCATGCAATAAATGTAATGCTACTAAATTGTAAATTTAAAATATGCTTTGATGCTTTGTTAATAAACATTTAATCGATGTTTGATTTTAAAGTGATGTACTTAAATTAAAGATGATATATGATTATGATATGATTGCTTCTATTTAATATATTTAAAATAACATGACAGAGCAATACAGTAAGGTTTATATATTCTTATCTTCTAATAACATTTTTTTTTTAGGTATGATTTTGATATCGGTGACTTTTTAATTTTCAGTTGTTACCTGCACATTTGAAACTGACAAGTGGTGTGGTCTAGAATTTTACAACGTTCAGTCGTCTGGTATTTCTTGGACCATACACGAGGTGAGCATAAACTATCGGTATTTGATTCAACTGTAACTATATAGCAATAATGTAACTACATAATGTATATGATAAGAACTGAAGTTAAATTATTACTCTTACTATATTATTACAACTCTCATTTATATGGTTACAACTCTAACTATATGGTTACAACGGGAACTGTTTGATTTCAACTGAAACTATAAAATTACGGTTCACAAGATACTGTTTTTTTTTTTACTTCAAAATCAATTCAATATACATATTTTCCTTTTGACAAACATATTTGTCTTTTGTAAGGGTGTTTTTACGAGTCCAACCCAATTTATGTTCACTATTAAAATAATTTTGGTTTAAAATAACCATTGATATTAATACGTAAAAGCAAAGAAAAAGGTACAGTTTACCATATGTCAAAACGAATTCTCATAACTTCAAAAGTCAATGATAAATACCCTACCTAATATTATCATGGGAAAATATGACCTCACAATACGTGCATTTTCCAATGTTTTTCTTCTTCAAAAGTATGAAAAAGAATGATTCAATCTTTTTTTTCTTTTAAATAAGAAAATGTTTCTGCAGCTATATCCGACAAACGTACAATTAATTTAGGATATAGAAAAACAAACTATATTTTTTTCTTTATAAATTAAAGTGGTTAAATGTTGTTGAAATTCACAATAATTCACAAAAATAATACGGTTTTTTATGATGCCAAAGTATGTATTAATAATAAACCATTTCAGACATTTTCATTTTTTTTTAAATTGACACAAAACTTAATATATAACGCACAAGAGATGTGAAATGTCCGCATACCGTTATAGGATGGAATGATATATTTGTTTGTACATGTATATGATTACTTACAATTAAATAATTTAGAATCATTAGAATTCGTGGTTGCTCAGGCCATCATTAAAAATATCTTTGTTTCCCCTAACCCGACCCTAAATTTTGAAGTTGGGTAGGTACATGTAGGTAGGTAAATAATTTTTTTTTCTGCCAGGGCATAATTAAAATTACATTATAAATTAAAAATGGAAAAACAATCAATTCTTTAATTAATTACAAAACTAAAAAAAATTGATCAGTTGTAAAACAAATTGTAATACTTGTACTAATGGAATGTAAAACAAATTTAATATCGAATTCACGATTTGATATTGTTTATCTTATATTTTAACATGTTTGATTCAATGACTAGATGTGTAAGAATAGATTCATTATCATTTGTATGTTGATGTACATGTTAATCTATATTTAAATATCATTTTAATGATAATGTGCATATTCCAAAGTATCAATTAGTTTTTCAAAATTTGGTTTATACAATGTCTAAAAGCATATTAAAACAATAATATTCGACAAACTTAACGTAATGCAATAAATGTAAATGTTTGTTAAGTCATATTTAATGATTCTAGTTACTATAATATCAAGTTTACACAAACTCACTACACTTGCAGACAATATCTTTCTTTGACAAGGAAAAAGGTGTCTGTACAAAGAAATATTAACCGAAATTTGAAACAATTTGGCAAATTTGGCAAAGTTATTAACTAATTACAAGTTACCAACTAATTGTCATATCAACACTAAAAGTAATAAACATCAGTTGTAATTTTCAATGCACAGTAGGCTATATGTTGCAGCACCAGTATTCATATTGTAACCCATAAAAGATAAGACAATTGCAAATTTTTAATCACAACAGTGGTTAACTGAGGCTATGGAAACGTCTTTTGAATTAAATGATTATCATTTTAATGTATTTGGGGTTAATTTACACGATCTTGAACTCAGAATACAAGGCGACTTCAACTTCTCTTTCGGAGAAAATTCTGGCAAAGTTACCGATCATAAAACGAATATTCCGCCCATGTTGATGATCAAGGCTAACAAAATGATTGTAAAACGAAAAAGATGTGGGTCTCCTAAAAACGAATTTAGGTAAAATTAAGTTTCTTTAAAAAAAAACTCTATTCAATGTGGTTAAAAAAATAATTCAGTCGGCGGGATTTAATTGGGTCGGTCGCGTTAGGGGAAACATAAATAATTTTAATTTTGGCCTCAATGTTCGTTGTATTCGTGAGCCCTCATCCACGAATTTACAACTTCGACGAAAACTAATTATAAAATATTTAGTTTTCTACTGTAACTGAAAACCGACGCATCCGCAAAATAACATCCACACGAATTAGCAAAAAAAAAAAAACACTTCCGCGAAAATTAGCCCCTTCGAAACAAGATGATTTAACAGTAATAGATTAGGAGGATTGTCTGTTGCTACTCACAAACTACGCTAAATATGTCAACACACGCTGATAAAGCATATTTGAAAGAAAAAAACCTGGTAATTTTTACTGTAAAACCCAAAATTTAATTTGGATAATTCGCGGTGTGTTAAGCATTTTGAAGACGAACAAAAAAAATTCTCAAAAAGAAAGCCAGGTTATGTTATTGCAGGTACACAATCAATCTCATAATTGAAATTTCGACTTAATACTGTATACAGGGAAACATTCGCCCCGTTTTATTAACACCCCTTTCGCCGTCGTTGCCAGCGAGCGATTTTAAGACTTTGCGAATGCCAATGTCTTATATTATCTATTATATTACCTTTTTTTAAACAACTGTGTTTGGGCCAATTCAAGATGGGGCGAAACTGTTTGGAAGTGTAGAAGGGCGAAAATTACACAGGGCGAAAATAACCATGTATACACTAGTTCATATGTAAACTCAAAATTTTGTAAAACAAAGTCAATTCGTACAGAATTGAAATAAAACTTTATGCCAGGTATCATGTTTTGTACATCTTACCATAATACGATGCACAAGATTTCATGAATTCATCAAATAAGACCTAACAACCACAGAACATGTAAAATAAAATTATTTTGATTACAAGGGTCAAACACCTAGTCCAAGCACTGGTCCTATGAAAGCAGCGGAAGGAAAAAGGTATCTCTACCTCGAAGGATCTGGTGCTGACACAAATGCAAACTCATTGTTTCATATTATAAGGGATACAGATACAACCGGTTGGTATATATGATACCCTTAATCTTGAGAATCACGTTCAGTTTATTAAGTCTTTGTGTTTGCAGTATTGCTCCAGATAATATGCATTTATCATTAACTTATGTTTTAAATATTAATTGCTACCATTAACATATGTTTTGCCAATTTATAATGTTTCCATGATTTTTTATATACTTCTTATTTATTTGCTATTTTTTGCACGATATGGTATGCACGTGTAACTTCCAATTTTGATATTATTTGTGTATCAAGTGCTTAAAGCAATATGAGCTGTATTGTTTAGAATATTATTTCCTGCAAAAACGTGCTAGCGTGTTAGGGCTGCATGTAACATATACTTTATGATAAATAAGATTTGACAAAAATCATCAATTTTTTTTAGAAGAAAGATTTCTCTTATACAGTCAGTTCAAGTATATCCTTTACAACATACACCATAGCATAGCATAGCATAGCATAGCATTCAAATCTAATAGCATATCATTGGAGTCTCATTCCATAGTACTGGAATTTCATACCATAGCGTAGAATCTCATTCGTCATATCATAGCATATCATACAATAGTATAGCATACAACATGATTTTAACACGATTTTAAATGTTTTTATTTTAAAAATTGAATATTTACATTGCAGATTAGTAGTATACTTTGACTTTTTATCATTTTACTTCGAAATGTTTGGAACTCTTCTGTATACGGATGCGCTTTTGTTCAAATCTCAAATCATAGAAACGCATAACATATCAATAAGCCCTTCATTTTTTTTCTCATAGCATAGCATACAAATCTCATAGCATCGAATTAAAATCTCATAGCATATCATTAAAATCGCACACCATTGCATAGCATAGAATTGTAAAAGATATGCATGAAATGACTGTAAGGAATATATAGCAGATCATTTTTTGTACAGGATGACAATATTTCAATTTTGCTCCACTTAAGGCTTCTTAAAGACTTTTTCCACAAAAATATGGTTAACAAAAGCTTAAAAACCATGACATGTTTTGTCATTTCAGTAGAATATAACTTTTATATATATATAAAAAAAATTCAACATGAAAATTGCAGCTCATATTGCTTTAACCTATACTCAAATTAGACATTTCAAATCAACTTTTCCAGAGGGGGATTTCTGTCTGTCATTTTACTACTCCATGGTGGGCACCGATGTTGGGGATTTTAAAGTGGTTCTCTTTGACTCCGCTAACTGGAGCTATAGATATCAACTTACAAGATCTGGACCACAAATAGGCGGGGAATGGCTGAAGTATGAAGAAACCGTGACAATGTACAGGAATACATATGTGAGTGTTGTATATTTAGTGAGCATATGATTGGTTTTATATCTAACATTTGGAAGAATCTATTTCTGAACACGGGGCGAAAAACCATCTTTAAGCAAGTCCATAAAGGTGGCGTAAAGGTGGCTTAAAAGATATACGATCTTTAAATCACCTTTAAGTCACATTTAAGCAAGAGCTTATAGGTCCTTTATGTCCAAACTTCTTTAAGCTACCTTTAAGCTATTTAAGCATCTTAGGTGGCATTTACGTTATCTTTACACCGTCTTAAAGTTTCCCTTAAGTCAACTATGATCAAGCTGAACAGTTTTATATTAAATTCATAAATTAAATCAGTAAATGCAAACATTCTTTTGTAGGGGTGGGAGGGGGTGATTCAAGTGATGATATACTTTAAAAGAAGGGGGGGGGGTGTTCCTGGCGGTTTTAATTGTCAACACACACATTTCAAATACTGGTATCTACACCAAATTATTAACACTTCTCAAATGAACACTGATCGTCGTTACTTTTTTTCTTGGTTTCAAAATTATTGAAGCGGCGAGCGCAGTCTCCCTCTCTAAATCTGCACATGAAATTATATTAAAGTATGTTTGTTTCCTTTTATAAACTAATCGGTAAAAGAAAGTTTTCTCTCTCTCTACCTATCTCTCTGTCTCTCTCTCCTTAGTAATTAATATTTGACTAAATAATACTTAGTCGAAAACCATCAATTGTTTGACTGTTAGCACAAGATTTTAAATTCATAATTTTCATTGAACTAGATTCAAAATTCATTAATACAAATCTACAACAATTCAATTTTATTTAGAATTTGTTTTCGTAAAAGAACACGCATTCACACAAATTAACTACGATAATGGATTTATTTTTTTTTATTTAAGTCTCTCCGGTTATGAAACAAAATAAAAATTGAATGAATAATACATGACTTAATTTAATAACCAATTTAAGATAATTATATGTTTATTAAAATTTTAATAATTCTAAATCTGCTATACAAATAGATACATGTTAAAGATGAAAAGACTCTCAACTGTCTTTGTAATATGGGGCGGGATATTGCTGCTTTGTATGTCTACACATGGTTTAATTCGCTTGTGTATATCTAATTAAAGTCTATTGTTTGTTCAACTTGAGAAAACCCCTGGAACTAACACAGAATATACAAGATATACACAACAAATGTGTCTTGTGCCCAGGTGCACGTCAGGGTTACTAAAGGTATTGAAATCGTAGTATGTACGTGAATACGGTAAGTCCATTGAATTACAGTTTTATTTACATTTGTAAAAAAAATCATTAAGAATTAATTTCTCACCCTGGGTTTTATAAAAATAACGTCTACAAATCAAAGATACATGTGTATGAGAGTAAAATTTAGAGGCAAATTACTTACAATAATTATAAATGGGGGTTAATTATATAATTATATTTATAATGGGTAATTTATACATAGTGCCTGTTTAGGA
Organism: Magallana ariakensis; assembly: GCA_020458035.1. Taxonomy (NCBI): domain Eukaryota; kingdom Metazoa; phylum Mollusca; class Bivalvia; order Ostreida; family Ostreidae; genus Magallana; species Magallana ariakensis. Next base: position 55,644,183 of record CM035811.1, on the reverse strand, counting down.
GGGTAACTGTCGAAATTGACACCCCGAGAAAACCATTGTCAACCGACGCGAAGCGGAGGTTGACAATGGTTTTCGAGGGGTGTCAATTCCAACTGTTACCCTCCCAAACAGGCACTATTTATTTTATTATACTGAATGAAAATGTTACTGCTTTTATATAGAAATGACGTGAAATTAACGGCGAACCGTATGCGCATAATTTACGCGCATGTAACAATTCGTTCTGTCGGCCCGTTGCCAAGCGTGTTGCTAACGCTGAGGGTAATAGATCGGATTGTCACCTGCGTCTACACCAATCAGATTTCAGTATTTAACATGAAAGTATAATAATATAATATGTCACATACCAGACCCCGTACATCATATGTACATGTATATGTATACATCATTTGCAATTTGCTCATGCTGAAAATAGTACGTCACTGGTAATTTATAATATTGTTAAATTTAAACATATATCATTTAGTATGTTATTTTAGATCAGTTGTTAATGTATATTATCAACATTATTAAAATTATATACATGCTGGAACGGCACCGTGATCATAAAAACCTATAAATTGCGTAGAACTATTACCCTAATAGTTTCAATGCATTTTTAAAAAAAATAGTTTCATCTTCTTCCTGGCATTTCATAGTTAAGAATTAGGTGAACGAACGTATATATATCTTACCGATTTAAATTTATTAAACTTAGTACTTAGTCTAGTAAGCCGAACAGTTTCCAAATAAGTATAATATATATTTTGTTCACTGAAGACCAAGTACCTTAATTCATTCTAAATACATGCGTGCATGTAATAAGGTATAATTGATTGTTACAAACTGAATGGAAGTAAAAATCTTTTGAAGTAAAAATTACAAACACATTACCGGTCTATTAAATAAGTAGCCAATGATTTATATTATATAAACAGATATGAAGTTCCTGTGGCGCAGTGGAAGCGAGCTGGTGCTAGTAAGCAAAGGGTTCAGGGATCCTTGCCCGTCTTTGGCGTCTTTTAAATTTTTTTTTCTCCATTTTATTCTTTGAGAGCAAAAACTGTTTTTAATACTTTTTCTGTCTTGGAATCATTGTAACTTGCGATCAAATTTATTATTTACTTAAATACCGTACATGTTCATAAAAAATCAGTTTCTCTTGTTAAAATCGCTGCGTTGTGTGTCTAGACACGCTTTCATTTCTTTGTGTATATCTATTTAAAATCCATTGTTTGTTAAACCTGGAACTAACACAGAATATTCAGGATATACACAACAAGTGTCTTTTGCCCAGACGCACGACTATGCTTTTTTAAAATAAAAACTTCGCATATATGTTAGATATATTTTTCCATTGATCACAATTGATAAAATTGTCATTTAGTTAATACATTTTTTGTTAAATTAAGCCCAATATTGAATAAAGATTGTTTTTAATTTTTTTAATGGCTTAAAGAGGGATTAAAGGTGGCTTAAAGAAGTTTGGACATTAAGGACGTATAAGTTGTCCTTAAAGGTGGCTTAAAGGTAGCTTAAAGATCGTCTTTAAGCTGCCTTTAAGCCATCTTTACGATTTCTTTTAGCCACTTTAAGCCACCTTTAAGCAGCACATATAGCTTAAAGGTGACTTAAACGTGGCTTAAAGGTCGTCTTTAACCTACCTTTAAGCACCTTTAAGCTATCTTTAAGGAGAACTTAAAGATGGTCATTCATTCTGTGGAATTTTCTGAAATCTCCTCATATTTGTTTAAGTCGCTGTTTGGATATTACTTAAACTTTGTATATAGATCAATATTAATAATTCATCTAATAAGTGATAATACCCGTATTTTAAAATAGGAAATAAAAAGTTTAGTTTTTGGATTAAACTATTTAGGCAAGTATATATTTAGAATTGTCATTCTTTGTGTTCATGTTTGAAGCCAATTATAATTGAAATATTTTGATATCCTTTGATCCTTTAATAAATATTTTTAGATCATATTTTATGGGATAAAGACAAGTTCTGGATTCCGTTCGGACATCGCCATTGACAACATTCAACTCAAACCTGGACAGTGCTGATCTTAAAGAAATATTACAATTCACAACTCTTACCTATAGTGACCACAATGTCATCTGAGTTATCATATTGTCACTCTGTAAAACTACTTTTTTATTTCATATATTGGACAATGATTATTTCTTCTTAAAAAATACGAAATTCGATTTGAACTATAGTGCTGTTTGTAAACAAGAGAATGTTAACGACATCCTATAGTTATATTGTCTTGTCCCAACATGCATGAATAAACGATTTACAGACTCAAAATTATTTTGTGTGTAAATTAATCTACTTAAGTATGTCTAGATTATTGTTTTTCGCTCACCTGAGCTGAAAAGCATGATTTCCGGGGGTAGGGTGAAGCCACAATGGGGGGAGGGGGTGTCGAAGTTTTACATAGGAATATATAGAGTAAATTTATAAAAATCTTCTTCTCTCAAAGTAATCAGCCAGGAAAGCTGAAACTTGTGTGGATGCATCATCAGCCAGGAAAGCTGAAACTTGTGTGAAAGCATTCTCAGGTAGTGTAGATTAAAAGTTGTCAAAATCTTGACCCCGGAGGTAGAATGGGTCCACAATGGGTGACATACATAGGAAAATATAGAGCAATTTTCTTCTCATAATCTAATCAGCCAGGAAAGCTAAAACTTGTTTGGAAGCATTCTCATCTAGTGTAGATTTGAAGGTGTGAAAATCATGATTCCTGGGGTAAGGGTGGAGCCACAATGTGTGTGTGTGTGTGTGTGTGTGTGTGTGTGTGTGTGTGTGTGTGTGTGTGTGTGTGTGTGTGAAGTTTTACATAGGAATATATAGAGCAAATCTATAAAAATCTTTTTCTTATAAAGTAATCAGCCAGGAAAGCTGAAACTTTTGTGGAAGCATCCTCAGGTAGTGTAGATTTAATGTTGTGAAAAACATGATTTCCGGCGGTAGGGTTGGGCCACAATTGGGGGGTGTCGAAGTTTTACATAGGAATATACTAAGTAAACATTTAAAAATCTTCTTCTCATAAACTTAACAGCCAGGAAAGCTGAAACTTGTGTGAAAGCATCCTCAGGTAGTGTAGATGCAACGTTTTAAAAAAAAGCATGACCCCCGAGGGTACGGTGGTGCCACATTGGGGGGTTAAAGTTTTACATAGAAATATATAGAGTAAATATTTAAAATTTTCTTCTCAGAAACTAATCAGACAGGAAAGCTGAAATTACGTGAAATCATCCTCAGGTAGTGTAGATTTAAAGTTGTGAAAAGCATGATTTCCGGGGGTAGGGTGGGGCCACAATGGGTGGGGGGGGGGGGGGTTCGAAGTTTTACATAGGAATATATTGAGTAAATCTTTAAAAATCTTCTTCTCAGAAACTTATCAGCCAGGAAAGCTGAAACTTATCTGGAAGCATCCTTAGGTAGTGTAGATTCAACGTTTAAAAAAAAAAATATGACATTCGGAGGAAGGGTTTAGACACAATGGGGAATCGAAGTTTTACATAGAAATATATAGAGTAAATCTTTAAAAAGTTTCTTCTTTTCATAAACTAAGGAGCCAGGAAAGCTGAAACTTGTTTAGGAACATCCTCATGTAGTGAAAATTTGAAGTTGTGAAAATCATGATCCCCGGGATAGGGTGGGGCCACAATGGGGGGTGGGGGTGGGTTTGAAGTTTTACATATGAATATATAGAGTAAATCTTTAAAAATGTTTTTCTCAGAAACTAATCAGGCAGGAAAGCTGAAACTTATGTGGAAGCATCCTCAGGTAGTGTTGATTTAACGCTCTGAAAAGCATGATTTCCGGGGGATAGGGTTGGGCCACATTGGGAGGGGGGGGGGTCGAAGTTTTACACTGGAATATATTGAGTAGACCTTAAAAAATCTGCTTGTCTGAAACTAATTAGCCAGGAAAGCTGAAACTTTTGTGGAAGCATTCTCAGGTAGTGAAAATTTTAAGTTGTAAAAAGCATGATTTCCGGGGGTCGAAGTTTCACATAGGAACATATAGAGTTAATCTTTAAAAATCTTCTTCTCATAAACTAATCAGCCAGAAAAGCTGAAACTTGTGTGAAAGCATCCTCAGGTAGTGTAGATGCAAAGTATAAAAAAATTATGATCCCCGGGAGTAGGGTAGTGCTATAATAGGGGGTTGAAGTTTTACATAGGAATATTTAGAGTAAATCTTTAAAAATCTTTTTCTCAGAAACTAATCAGTCGTGAAAGCTGAAACTTGTGTGGAACATCCTCAGGTAGTGTAGAATTACAGTTGTGAAACCCATGACCCCCGGATGTAGGGTTGGGCCAGAATGGGGGAGGGGGGCAAATTTTAACATTGGAATATATACAAATGTATAGAGTAAATCTTTAAACATCTTCTTATAAACTAATCAGCCAGGAATGCTGAAACTTGTGTATATGCCTCCTCAGGTTGTGTTAATTCAAAGTTGTGAAAACCATGGTCCCCGAGGGTAGGAAGAGGTCACAATTTGGGGTGGAGGGGTCGAATTTTTACATAGCAATGTGTGGAGTAAATCTTTAAAAAATCATCTTCTTAGAAACTAATTTGCCAGGAAAACTGAAAATTATGTGGGAGCATCCTCATGTAGTGTAGATTCAGAGTTGTGAAAATTATGACACCCCGGGGGTAGGGTTGGGCCACAATGGGGGGGGGGTCAAAGTTTTACATAGGAATATGTAGAGTAAATCTTTTAAAATTTTCTTCTCAGAAACTAATCAGCCAGATGATTCTTTAAAATTGTTAAGAATTTGGCCCCAGGACAACTCTTCGGCCTCACAAGAGGTTCAGAGTTTAATCTAGGTTTATATTCCATATATAAACAATTGTTAAGGATCTTTTTGAGAACTGCAATACACAACATGTGATATGACTATAAAATCATCCTGTAAAAAAGGGACTAATGATTATAAACACACGAATATCCAGGAGAAAAAATGGATTTTGTTTATACATCATCTACGTGTATTATTGTACATTGTCCAGATAGTTTGTATTATGACTCCATTAGGCTGTTTTTTATTTCTATCTTTATGTAGATTTCGGCAATGGATCTGTAAATTATTTCTCCATTTTCAAAGTGTTGCGCCTCCCCTAGCAAAACGATTATGTAACGCATCCCTGAAAAAATGTAATGAATTCTGAACACTTTAGCGTGGTCTTGATAACAAGTGATGGGCTCAAATGCGCACAGATATTTAAGGAAATCTCCTGGGTAAGTCCAATTCCTTTGGGTTATTTTTTCTTGGTTTTCCCGGTCTTTTTTTAAAACAACACTCTTAGAAAGTTCCAACTGATTATCATATGAAAAACTGATTTTTAAAAAAATAGAAATATCCTTTGTTTCAGTCATTCCTACGAGTTTGAACGAATCCATTGTGAATTAAAACATCCTTTAATCTGCAATGACATCTTGACTCTACCCTTGTTTTTGCCAGTAGATCCTACCTTGATGAGTGGCCTACCTGATTGGACATATGTAAATACAGAAAGTTCTGGAATGCTTACTAATTAGTCCCCATGATCTTTTAAGCGGGAAAAATATAGCTAAATTCTCTAGAAAATTCTAGAAATCGATGACAGTATTGTACTGATTCTTTTGAAGTGGTAATTTTATTACGTCAATTTGAATCCCTGCTGTTAAATAACTCTATTTTAAACTACACAAAAAATACATTAAATGATTATTCTTGACTTTAAGAAAAAGTGAATTGGGAAAAGCGGGACATTTTGTTAATAACAAATACATTATAATATTATATTGGCAAGAAGTTCTCACTTGATAAATCACAATATATCGAGAAAAAGTGCTTGAAATATTGAACTTACTATACAAGTCGTTGGCCTTCTGCTCATAAGCCCTATAATATTAATTGCTCAGACGACGCTTAGCGCTTTGTAAACATATACTTGACATCATTCATATTAATAAGGACAGTATGGACAATTCTTGCAGCGATATCACTTAGCTATACATGTACGTTTACACACTGCACGGCCCCATACCAATAATATTTAGGCCAGTTGGGCTTTTGGCTCAACAAGTTTAATTTCCAGACGAAAAGACATGTATATTCCTATTATTGACAAAAACAGACAGTATGTGTTTGTGAAACAGATACCCTGTAAGGCATTTTATTGCCAAGATTAGTCTTACAAGATTTGACTAGAATTCAGGATCAATGTTGTATTAAAGATTAAAAATATTATAATATAATGCCCCAATGAAATTTAAAAAACCCTGTAACCCCTTTAAGTTAAAGGAAAATAGAACTAAATCCAAGGTCAAATCGTGAATTACAAATGAAATACAAACAACATTGGTTTGCGACGCTAAAGAATAAATCTGCGATACATGACAGTTTTTACGCCCACCGTTAAAAGTTTTGTTTTAATTAATTGAATCATAACTGTTAGACAAGATAATTACTATCGGGCTCGATATTTCTCGACATGAATTAAAGCGATAATGTTTTACAATAAAGAAAAATCGACGTCATTTTAGTGTTTTACTATGGGAAGATTTTACTTAGAATTAAAGATATAAAATTGACGCTTGGGCGCGCCGACGCGCTGATTACAATTAGCCAATGAATTAGAGTCTAGATATTCAGTACTTGGTACTCTAGATACGGCATATCGTTTTTCTGATCAGCAATAGCTATTACATCTCGAGTTAGACCTCTTGTTTTTATAGTTCATAAGGATATATGGTAAACACTTTGCTAATATGCATATCAGCCATTTTGATATGATGTCGATTTTCAATAGAATATAGAGACAAGAATTAGTAAATCACTAATTAAATTTTTTTTTTAAAAATATTTCTTAATTTTGTTTTGTTAATAACTCCGTGCATGACAAAAATGTGCCTGTTTTGTTTAAATTTGCATTTACATTTTTTACATTACACAAAAACCAACCACTGCTTATTTATTTTAAACTTGGTTTAAAACTGTTGCTGATGTCTTTGCATAGGTTTATTTATTGCCTCTAAATGCATAAAGATCAGTATTACAATTCACAGTTCATTGACAATTATTGAATTAAAGAAAAAAACAATTACTTTTTTGGGAGTTGATTTTAATCAACTCTCCTATGCAGTTACTCTGGCAAACCGAAAGTAAATCAGTGTTTGGACCAAACCACTAATCACCACAGCTGACACGAGTTAGTTCTTGAACACAATATTATATAAATTCGGTGTAATGTATGCTGAACCATTGTTTTTCAATGAAACGTATTTATAAATACCTTGAAAATAGTCTGATTTTAAATAATACGAACAATTTAAATAGTTTTTGTAGTCGTATATATTCCTACGCCAGAGTTCAATGTAGTCTCCATTCTCTCACCAGAGGTCGTGCTACACAAGATTCGCTTACAAGCGAAGCTTGTGCAGCACGACCTCTCGTGAGAGAATTTATAGTCTCGTTTAACCAAAAGGTTTTTTTTTCAAGGTTCAAGGTTTTCAACGGTTCTTAAAAATACAAAGAACATTATAGTCTGCTCTCATTTTAACACTTCTTTAAATGTAATTAATTATTCTGCTTCTGCTGTTTTTTTTCCATTTGTCTATCAATACTGAAAAAAAGACTTTCTCACAAAATGTGTAGTACTATATAAATTTGTTTTAACCTCTGGTCTAATTGGAATTTATGACACACACTCTGAAGCAAGCAACACTGGTTGTCATCAACTGGTTCTTGATCTTAAAGGTCACTGGGAAGGTTTGTTAGATGATTCTGTAGAATGGTTACCATTTGGCTTGGAGCTTACTCTGACGCTGGTTGTTTTTATACTAAACTGGGTCTTCAATTTTAAAATCTACATTCACTTAACCGTTTGGGGGGGGGGGGGAGGCGAGAGACGTATGCGTTTACCTATTACGTCAATTTCAGGACAAACTCCTTGATTATTTTGTTGTTAATTTTAAAGAAATGTTTGCTGTGAGGAAAAAGTGGGAAGTGCAGGCCTCCCTGGCCCCCGTTGTCCCCCTGATGCTAAGTGCCTGAAATACTTGAGTATACACACGAACAAGCGTCGCCAGAGCAGTTTAACCAAACAGTACTTAATTAATCGATACATTATATAGGAAATCGTTTAAAAAAATCTATTTTTTTATTGCATTATAATTTTGAGAAACAAAAAGGAATATAATGATAAAAATAATGTGATATCGACTGTATGTGTATATTTGATTTTATTATACTTTCATGTTAAATACTGCAATCTGATTGGTTTAGACGCAGTTGACAATCCGTTCTCTCTCCCTCGCACGCTTAGCAACGGGCCGATAGAACGAATTGTTACATGCGCGTTAATTATGCGCGTACGGTTCGCCGTAGAATTCACGTCTTTTCTATATAAAAGCAGTAAAATTTGCTATAAAAATTAAGACATTCAGTATAATAAAATAAATAGTGCCTGTTTGGGAGGGTACCAGTTGAAATTGACACCCCTCGAAAACCATTGTCAACCTCCGCTTCGCGTCGGTTGACAATGGTTTTCTCGGGGTGTCAATTTCAACTGGTACCCTCCGAAACAGGCACTATTTATATAATGTGAATTCGTTTATTTATCCATATATGTTATGTGTATCTGTTGGAAATTATCACATTCTTGAATTTTTTATGATATTGTTTTATATCTTTTACGTTTGTTTTGCATGATTGTTATTTACACAAAATATAATGTCTGATGAGCCCCCCTCCCTCCACTCCTGGAAAATTCAAATTTTCATTGCAAAATTACCGAATATATGGCCCGGACCCCCACCACACCCTTTCTGGCAAAACAAATATCCCCCGAACCCCACCTTTCTCCCTGGAAAAAAATCTGGATCCGCGCATGAAAACGTTTCCTGTAATTCAAGGGTACGTTTTCTCCTGATACCTCTTTGTACGCCATCTAGCGTTTATTCAGTGCTTGACTGTTAGTTTTGCAATTGTGTCTGTTGATTTTGCATAGGAGGCTGTTTGTTTGATTTAAGCTGGTCTGTTTCGTATCTTAGCATGTTTTTAAAAATTAGTTGTTCGTTTTGCATTAACGCCTTTTTTACCCCTTTCGCCGTCAATATATCAGGCCACACAGAGTAAAGATCCACAAATCCCACAGTGTACTTGTTTCCCGATCTTAATAATACATCAATTTGGATTTTTACACAGCATTTATTGAAAGAGTAGGTTCATTTTAAAAATTATTTTTACATTTGCTCCCCCAATAGTCCCCTCTCAGACGGAGCCCCTTAGTTTAATTCTTCTAGAATTTCGATTTTCCCCGCTTCGGTGGATGAAACTTGTTTTCCTGGACATTCAAAATTGTAATGATCCCTCCTAAGACAATTCCAGCAAACCATTTCAGATCTAGGACAATTTTGATAAGTAGCCAGGACTTTTTTGTGAACAACTTTGGACTTATCGAAAATCCGAGGCATGCGTTTTTGATTCGGTTGAATACGCAATTGTTTGTCGCGCCTAACACGATTATGATCAATTTTAATTGGTTCACCATACTCATTGCGCAGATCAATGGAGTAATTTCGGCCAGTTCGTTATTGAAATCTTTATTGCAAATTAAATTTTTGTCTCGTGAAACCAATAGCGGGAGTAATTTCGGCCAGTTTGCAATTGAAATCTTTGTTGCAAATTGAACCTTTGTCTCGTGGAACCAATAGCTTCTGTCATTGTGGTGGATACTCGCGCATTACTATTAGCTTTACTCGGTCTGAGTTTATTCGTTTAATAAAAAAACCCGTACAAGTTGTATTCCTGTAACACCACGTGCTTGATCAGCAAGAGAAAGTTTCTTGTTTCACTCGTCTCAAAAGCATAAATGCATGTTGTGCGTCAGTGAGGTCATCAAATCTCCGAGATAAATTCAGTTTTCAGTGCATCCCAGCTAACCCCAGGCCCAGTAATTATATCTGTAAATGAAATCACTAACAACCCAAGAACTTCCTTTAAATGCAGTGAGCTTAACTTTCCTCCGGAACCCATTCTAATAATGCATGTTTTTCAACAGCTTTTAACCATCTTAAAAAAAAAATAACTTTACGATCCCCATCAAAAGGTATTAATTGACTTGTCCAAAATGATTCAAATTATTCATCGTAACTGACAAACCCTGAACAGCAGATAGAACCATTTTGACAAGACCTTGGACTTTCAGTTGGACGTTATTATCTATTTCTTGCGTCAAAACAAGTTAAAAATGACGCTGGTTTCAAGCAAAATATACACCGATCGCGTACCCTCCTCTCAAATGCCGGTTAAATCTTGTTGATTTCAAGCAAAATATACACCGATCGCGTACCCTCCTCTCAAATGCCGGTTAAATCTTGTTGATTTCAAATAGCCATATCTGAATGGCCAGCAATGAAATAGACAGGCCTACGTCACATAGCTGTTTGACACAACTACCCAAAGTCCAAGCTCTTGTTAAAATGGTTATAATAGCGTCTTCAGCCATAATTAATATTTCGCGTTGTGTTTATGGCAAAAATAAAACAAAAACATACGAAGACAGTATGTTAAAGATTCATAACTAAAATTTCCTTTGGCAACTTGAACCCGGTCGGAAAAACATCGTTAGCTGATAGGGATATCAAATCATTGTTACGGTTCCAAAATGTAAGACAGCACAAGGAAAAGCTGATTGCGAGCAATACAATCTATATATTATATAAATAAGTAAACCAAATTGCAAAGGTTGAATTTATTATAAGTTTTTAACCTTTTAGTTTTACAAGTGTGAGATGTCAGAAAAAGTAACACAGCTATATCTAAAGATATTTAAACTATAAACAATCGTCCTTAGATTCACAGTCAGCAATAAGAGAACATAAAACACAGTTCAAATATTATTTAGCACTGGGGAAGCCGGGAGTTTTTACAGACTGGAACCTTCCTCACTTATGGTGTGTTGAGGACTGTGCTGTTCCTGCTAGGACAGTCCATTAAATACACTCTGTAGCACAATATGATGCATACACTGGTCGTTTCACAGCTTGTTGTCAGAGCGCAGCGCTTTGGCCGGTGAGGAATGACCACTTCGGTCTTCTGTTATAGGTGACGAACCACCCCTGTCAGCTAGTCATGATAACCCTATTAGTCCGTGCGAAACAGTCTGACAGGTAACGAGACTCCTGTCATTCGTAGTATCAGGTACACTGACTGATCAATATCAAGACAATTAATAATAGAGAACACCAGTAAATAAGCATCGGTAATATTGAAAACCATTGAAGAGGACTAATGTACTAGGGAGCATTTGAACACAATTCTTTGTTGTGGCTGATTGTGCTACACCTACTCCTAAGCTCAAGAACATTGTTCGCATCAAAGCAATTTTTTCTATAGCTGTGGGTTATTATTCTATTATGTTGTCTTACTTAGCATGCACATCGAACACGTGTGTCTTTCATACAGGGTGTAAAACGTATGCATCATATTGTAGACTCAGGCCCCACTACGTTATTAGTAATAAACGATAGAAAATTGCAGAAAGCAGCAACCTACATGTAACATCATAATTATTAACATCTACATAACCACTAACCACTCCGTTTTCTAAAGTCCCATGTTGCACTGCACGGTCTACTACAGAGTTTGGTTTGCACATGTGAGATGTTATAACAGTACGACGCAGGAAAACGGTCTACAATGTTCGAGGGTTTGTGTGCCAGGATTTTAGTCTGCTTTGTTTCGTCTTTCATTAAATATTCTTCACCAGAGTAGTGGTTGTCATTTAAAACCGCCTTTCTACAAACCTCTCCGTCCAATGCAACGTGTTTGGGTAAATGAAATACCTGAATGCGGTGAAGCATAATGGTGTGCTCAGCCTTATAAAAGGGGTCTGTAGCGATGAGCGTAACAATTGCAATCGTCAACTTATATTGCGGTAAAAAGGTAAATAATGCGTATTTATGTCGGCTTTTAAGTTCCACTACTTTTTGGCCTTTATTACATATACCTTCCACAATCTGAACACACGTTTTTAGTTTATCGAAATCGCCGAGATTGACAGTTGTGTCGTCTGCCTAGGAAATATGGCGTCGAGTTGTTCGCAAAGGGATGTTCCGTGCTAATATGAATATTACTGTTGTTCTTTTTCACACTATGAAATTGTCGCATACGCGATTCTCTTTTATATTTACCTTAACTACAAAAGTTCTCTTTTCTGACATTTTGATTAATGCATTTCCGTATTAAACGGACCGAAACGTTTTATTTAAAATTCACATGTTTTGTCACGTATCGCTATCTGTAGCTACGTTAATTTTAACATTGTCTTGTTGCAGCATTTTGATTTACCATTAGAGATATTGATAGTAAATCGTTTGTGAACATCTGGTAGAAAGATTCTACATTTGCACTTTAAGGGATGTAATAAATAAATTTATGTTAATGTCTCGGTTACCCCATTGAAGGTGGTCATGACTTATTCCACAAATAAAGCAAAAAACCAGATTTTTTTTCTAATTCGACAAACCGATCCATCCCACTTGGAAAAAAAAGTCGTCGTTGATAATATTGAGATGACAAGAACACATTCTTACCAGGACGTAAAAATAATGGCGTCAAAATATCCACTTTTTGAGAAGGTCATACAGCAAATTTCATATATAAAGAATTTAGATATGCACAGCTATAAACATAGAGATAACAGGGGGACATTTCTTTCATGTGTCTACCGCGCGTAATATTATGATTTAACTTAAGCGGTAGGTCTTCTCTAGCATTGAAAAACATGGGTTTGTTTTGTATTTTAAAAAAGGTAGACATTTGAAAGTTAACGTTATGCAACACATAAACAATGTACTACATGACATTTATTCGGAGCGTCTATATGATATGTAGCATTGTGACTATACTAATGAATATGGGAAAAAATGAATGCCGTATGTCCCACATAAAGCGACGAGGTGACAGAAATGTAAACACATTTAATGCACGCCACTGGGTTAGAGTATATTTCAGGAGAATGATTTGCTTTAAATGATATTTATTACAAAAAGAACATGCGCATAGTACACAGAACAATGTAACATAAACAAGCACAAAAGTATCAATTCAACGTTGAATGGAAAAGAGCCTCACACTGTAGCATCGGGGTAATAACACAACGGTTAACGCGTGCTAATATATACACAGCAGTATGAAGTCTTCTATTACGCAGAAATTGGTGACGTGGCATGAAAAGTACAACACGTAGAACATACAGCGGACTCGGCATGGGGCACATTAATATTATTACAAACAGAAATACAATACATCAGTGAACTTTTGCGTCACGTTTCACAAAATCTTATACACAGACATGTCATGTTTATAACAGGAGTATGCTATGTCACAACGCATATATACAAAACACGTACTGTTTACAGGGTTGTTTTTACTGCGTGGTATTTTCGACCTTCGGCTTTTGAAGAGAGTTCTGCCCCCTTGTGATTTCGCTCAGACACAACTGTGTTTAAAGAGAAATGTTTTGATACATCGGAATTCGCCCATTCTTAAATTCGCCCGCAGACTACGAGGTGTAAGCCTTCCGTCCTCTTAATGATCTTGAGATGCAACCCAAACTTAGGAACAATTAAGTCCAATAGTTGTTTTACAGGCAGTTTATTTAAAAGCGCGATCGTATAGGTTTGCCAAAGTTACAAAAAACAATCATAAGCAGCCCAAGTTAAAGATCTGCCTAACATCATTTTACATGGGATTATATAACATTTTACTTATGATTGACAGTTCCGACTTTTCGACTAGTTTGGCCCATCTACGATGATCATGAGTGAACATTTAGTGTTCAAATTTTAAATTTAAGTTATATTTTATTTCTAAATAAAGCAACAAAACTGTCAGAACTGTCTATCAAAGAGTATGAATGCAGGTTTTGAGTCTCCGAGTCCAGAGTTTCTGAGTCTCCCACCTGGGTATGATGCATCGTTTACGCCTAATACATTCATTCATACATGGCTTAAAGGTTACAAAGATTAAATAGCATTACATGACTAACTTGCAATATCAGGGCCTTCATTACAGACACAGGATAGTTAAATATGACAATTTGTTGATATCTTGTTTATATAATTTCAATTTGGATTTTACTGTGCCCGAATAAATTAACCTCATTTAGGACTAAGAGTATTGGGATGCAGGCTTTGAGTCTCCCGCCTTAGTATGGCGCATCGCTTGCGTACAATATTAAAATGTCATATATAAAAGTATGCAAGAAATCTTGGTTTAAAAGGTTACAAAGGTTATATAAAACATGCGATACATGACTCAGTATAGAGTACCATACCTATCGATGCAGACACGACTTGTTGATAAACATGTTGCATATCATCATTTAGGAATACTGCGCAGTGCTTCAAGAGTCACAGAGTTTATTCTGTTAGTCATTATTACCACAATTAATTGTGCAGTATATAGACATACATATGTATCATAGTGACCAATTTGTAATACTAACAATTCAAGGTCGTAGCATGGCATCCGGTTACATAGATGTATTAGTATTGACATCTTGTATGTAAAATTGCGTTTTGCAGACATGATTTGGAAAATGCAATTTGTCCCACATAAAGGTAGGAGGTGACAGTGAAGTACAAATACATACACGTCACTCTGTTAGTACATAAAACAGGTAGACGAAGTGATTACAAGTCCAATAGATGGTTAAACCAATGGTAAATCGTTGAACGGTTTAACCTCAGTATAAAATGTATGTACATCACGCAGTGAATACGGTTGGCAATATATATATATATAAATAACCCAACACTTTCCTACAGGTAGATTAAGTCACATAATAAAAGGAAGTTGATTGTACCACTGTAAATGATCTTGTTTGATTCGTTGGTTAGTATGACTAGTTTTGTCTATAAAACCAGCAGTAAATACATCACTGAACATGCAGCGGCAAAACAGTTTAGAGCTGACTTCGAAAATGCAGGCAAGTTTTTCATCTTATTTAAAACCACACATTTTAGGTCACCTGAGTCTCAGGTGACAGTGACCTATTGCAATTGGTCTTCGTCCGTCATAGTGCGATGTGTGTCGTCCGTCATGTTTTAGCAATTTTACATTTTTAACTTTTTCAAAAATTCAAGGCCATTGATTACCATTTTTGGCGGGATGCATGTCTATGGTAAGAATTCCATGGCTCTATATTATCCCCGGGACGCCACAGGCAAGGAAAATATGCAAACAAGCCTAAATTATAATTTTGATAAAAAAAAAAACCCAGATGGTGATGATATCTCATTAAAGGTTGACTATTCAAAAGCTTGAACAGAAGGAGACGAAATTGAATTTTTTGAAACCGTATGCACATCTATAAAACACCGAAAAAACATATTCTAAGAGATGATTTGTCTATTTTTGAAAATGTACGAGGAGTTCGAAGGACCGGGGGGGGGGGGGGGTTGTGAAAAAGTCATTTTTACCAATCATTTGACACCCAGACTACCTTCTGAAACCTTCTTACAAAACATCATGAAATCCAAATTTAACTCCAAGAGTTTAATTTGAAGGTTTATAAGATGCAAGAGCAGTCTGAGAAAGTAAAACGAACAGATGGACGGACGGATCGGGTAACAACAATATACCCGAACTTTCTTTAGAAAGTGCGGGTATAAAATTGTCAAGGGGAACTGTACATAGCAAACAAAACTAAAGTACCCACGGACTGATTTTAACGAAATGCCCGTTGTCCCGAGTACTTCTGAATGGAAAAAGATGTCAACATTCTCCATTAAAGCTCTCCGTAAGACCTGTCAATATCTCTGGATAAAAAAAGTTGAAAGCTGCATGGTTCGATTTTTTTGCTATTACAGTATCGAATTATTTTCCATTCAAACTAATTAGCTTAAAAAGATGTAGACTTTTGCCTGCTAACTCCAGCAGAATCGGCCTCCATTCAAATTTAGAAATATTCAAAGTAAATAAAATAATTCTTTAATGGGCAAACACTATAAAATAATACATAAACCAAACTGATTCATGGGAATGTTTAGAAAAGGGAACCATTTGGTTTCGTCTCCCGAATTATTTGGTTTATTCAACCCGCATGTTATGCATCGATTGTAAACAATGCAAACTTCAGAAATATTGGTGAACATAGGTTAATATTTAATTTACCAAGACATTATGACCTTAAAAAGTGTTTTTATAGTGATGTCAAAGTCACAGTACAACCATAGCCGCCTCGACGTCAGGAGCAATCTTTAATATGAAGCGAAATAACGCGGTACTCTTCTGTGTCATTTGTTTAAAAACAAATTATGAACATATTTTTTTTTTCCATTTCAATATGGCTTAATTGACCGGAAAACTGCTGAAATTTCTTTTAATATACACGTACTTGGCATAAACATCGTTTAAAAGCGTTCACAAATTTGATATAAAATCGGACCAAGCAGCTTGAAAAATCAAGATAGAAACTTGAAATTTGACCCTTACATCGATTTTAATTGTACCTTTTTGACAGGTATGTGAGTATATGTAAGAATAATCAAAACTTACGATAACGGAAACCTATTACGCATATAGAGGACAAAGCTGTAAACAAAAAAAACAAAAAAAACGCCATATACAGTCTTCATATTAAAATAACATGCAAAACGTTGTCATTTTAAACATCAACAACTCTTGGGTTTTTTGTGTTAGTTTTTTAAGACGGTACTGGCTGGCGCAGCGATGTTGTTTGTTGGTTGTCATGGATATGTTCCACTGCCTTATCCAGTAAAATCCGACCTGACTTCCGGAAGCCTTGTTGCAGCAGCCGGCTCCATTGGAATCGTAGCTCTGGCAGGTATGTACATTAAGCGTAAAAAGGCATATCATTATCATTGTAGTTTTCCACCAAGGTTTAAAATTTCATTTATAATTTTTAGATATGTAGGTATCACATACTTTGCAGGTTTTTGCCTTGTTTTAATTTCAGGTTTAAATTGCGAATTATTGAAGCTCTAGATGTGCCAAGTTTGAGTATTAAATCATTGAACGCGTATAGTACAGGTAACTGTTTGGTCAAGTCATTAAAAGCGATAACCAAAAAAAAATTATAAACTTTTAAACGGCTTTTTAATAAGTGTTCCGAAAACTTTGGCTAAATGGTTATATAAGTTAGACAAATAGGAAATGGAAATCAAATGCAATATACAGTGCATATCACTTACATTTTTGAGAATAACTAAACTGATAGTAAGAGTCTTGTCTAACAAAAATTAGGAAGAGTTATTTAATAGCACTGAAACCAAGGAGGCAAAACACGTGACTCTCTCACTTTTTCGCTCTCTCTTCTCTTTCTCTCTTCTCTCCTTTGCTCTCTCTCTCTCTCTCTCAATTATTATACAAACAGCAACTTTCTTGTGTTAATTTAAACATTTAATGATGGTTTAAAAGGATACGATAACAGGTTAATCTTATATAAACCATCTTCGACAACTTTCTTATGTTAGGTTTGTATTAAGGTTTGTATATTATATTGTACAGCAAGCGCCGCTCTGGCAACGATGTCTAGTTTGCAAATTTCCAAGGACTGCAATTGTAAACGCACATCCCAGACCAACGTACCCGTGACAGAGCCAGGGCCAAGCTGTGAAGATCTCCTCGAGACAGAAAGACAGAGATGCGAACAGGAGAAAGGAGGTAGAAATTTTACATTTCTTAGGAGTATTTTTTAGGGGGGTGGTTAAGGACTAATGTTCGGTATTATGGATTTATCACCCCAAAAATTAAAATCCCATTGAGAGCTTTAACAATAACGTTGAAGATAGTTGAAACCACATTAAATATAATTTTGTAAAATGTGATTAACTCAGTGACGTCATAATGTATAAATAACGTCATGAAGATTGTCTTATTTTGATAAAGTTATGTTGCAAAACAAGAAATGGGTATTTTCCGACAATTTTTTGACTGGGAAACTGCGCTAACTTGCTCAAGTACAATTTTTATTAATATGATGTGTATAATTATAAGGTTAAAAAATGTAAAATCATACAAGATGTATTTTGCCCTTTAAACTTTAAAGGGCAAAATACGAAAAAAAAAATGAAAATATTTTTTGACTTTCCAAAACTGCGGAAATAAGGTGACGTCCTAGATTGAACAGCTATTGGAATACGATAACTAAAATCAAGATTAATGTGATATCCATCCTCTGTATAAAGTTTTCTGAAAATTTGATTTTGATTTGAGACAATTTATAATTCGGTTAACATTGGGGGCATATATTTGAATTTACCAAACATAGTCCTTTGCAACGTGTTTATTTGTCTTGATATTTTGATTTGTACAGTATAATGTCTGAAGATATGTCCCTTTTAGGTACAGGATAAGTTTAAGAATTTCAATAATTACATGAAGTAAATTCATTGGTTAAAAGGTTCCATATTTGGTTGAACAAAGTAATGATTTAAAGCATATTGATGACACTTTAATACGTTTTGTTACGTAATAGATAACTGTAAAGTGAAAAATCTGTTAATATTTGTGTCTTCATTACAAATGGGTTTATGTTATTCTTTCTTGGAATTCTAGAACTGAATGCCTTAAGTGTTTGCATTTTTTTTCTTTAGAGTTGGAAGAGGAAAATCAGGATGCATTTGACCGTACGTAATGTTAAAGCGATTGCGTACATTTAAGAAATCGGGGCAAACTCAACAATGTTCTATATGTAAATGCAAGACAAATGTTTGCTGCGAGAAAAAGAAGAGGGGCAATTTCCTGCCCCCCTCCCCCTTAATGCTACGTGCCTGCCTTATTAGTAGCACTACTATGCCAAATAAAACCACAGTGCCTGGAGCTTGTCATAAAAAGCATAACAGTTGATGTCAAAGTTTCAAAATAAATAAAAATTGAATAACGATGGCTGTAATAAATTATAATATAATCATAAAAAAACTTTTTTACATCTTAGTGCATTGCCTACTCTTAATGAACTAACCTATATTTTAACCATGAAATATATTTCAGGATATGTACCGTGGTGTAAAATCAACAAAACAATTTTATGCATCACGAAATTTTTCAACTTTAAAGAGACAGTACGGCGCATCTTATTAAAAAACCGACTTGAAAAAATTTTCCGATCGGGTTCGGTATTTTTGTTCTACTCATAAATGTATAAACTTTCAGAAAATTACAAATTTCTCCGTGAAATAAATCTAATTATTTCATTAAAATTAATAATTAGGTATAACCTATACATATATACATCGCCACGTGTTACGGGGTTCCACTTTCTATACAATTACGCATGCGTATTTACTATAAACAAACCAGCATGGCGAGTAAGAGACCGGGTAGGCCTGCTTATGACTGAATTGGCAAAGAAAATAAGGTAATAATTGTTCAAAGTTTTTAAAATAACCACAGTTATTATTTTGTAAGCATTTTTTGCGTGTTTATCATAGGAGTTGCTACAACCTATATTCATTTTTGTAAGTGAGGCCCCTTGAGGGATAATTTGACATTTATGTCTGTTAATTTTAAAATGAATTGAAATTGGTAAACCATTAATAAATTATCGAGAAAGTGATGATGTTTTCCGTTTAGAGAGTCCCTTTTACCTCGTATACCATGATGACCGTAGTCGGGCAAAGATATTGTAGTTTTCACCACGTGTCAATTACTGTCAATCAAAATCCACGTGGTACAAATAAACGATATAAGATTATTTCGGTTTGTACGACCCTTAAATTTCCGGAAGCTCATAATTACATCAATTAGGTATGTAAAAGGGATTTTTATGTACTTCAACTGTCACAATCAACGTTATTTCGTATTTCCTAACGATACAATGGGTAAATCTGAAGTTATTCACACATGTGTTTTCAGCTGTACTGTCGCTTTAATATCGAGACATTTTTCATTTTTAAGCGATCGTTACGTCAAATTCCGATTCCTTTAAGTATATCTGTTGACTGATTAGGAACATCCATTTTCGTCAACATACATGTATAAACTATTATTTTGTATAACAAAATACCCGTGTGCTTAGTATTATTATTATCTATTACTATTGGAACATAAGCAACAGTGTAGAAGAACAGTACCTAACAGACCCCATCTAACGCCAGATCATGCCTAATTTGGTCAAACAGAACCCCGATATTCTTTCAGGGTTTACATGAGGTTTAATTTGGGTCTGCTTTTTTAAAATGTTCATCCACTTGGGGTTTATTTTTGGTTTAGCGGGGTTTGCTCTTTCGGTCCACCTTACTCACTGAAGTGTAAAGCAGACCCGTCTTTTATCTTACATGTACCATTTTACCGCCCATTGTGTATTCAAACTATATATGAAGCGTATGCTATTAGGGGTCTACTCCTGAGCAGGGTTTACTCTCAGTGTCCAATCTGTGTTTACGGGGTTAACTTTGGGTCTGCTCTAGTAAACCCCGAGCACACCAGGGAGTAAATTCAGGGTTTAGTTTGGGTCTACTCTTTGTTAGGTTGTATCTGATCGGTACTATGTCCTAATTTGGCATAAATACAATATTCATTTTTTATACCTTTCAGTTTTTGGTCGAACCGTCAGAGCATTTTGTGACCGGATCCCGACTGCTGGGAATTGTGTCGAATGTTTGGAATATTTCGAGGATGAAGCTGAGTGTGACAATTCCTCCCCACCGTGTAATTTTGACGATGGTAGAGGTGTATGTTCTATTCTTGATCCTAGCTACTAACTATCACAAAAATGTTATTGATCGATAAGTTCAAATAAAGTAGTATCTAATAAACATGTCATTTTTTGTCCCAAAAACATTGGCAATTAATTGTGAATCAAAAATAGGATTTTTAATTTCAATTAAAGCTACCCTAAAATAGTTTTTTTTTAAACTATTTTAGTAACAAATATTTTTCCATACAAACCAATTATAGCGAAAGTTATAAACTTTTGTCTATTTACACTAGCAGAATCGGTCTCCTTTCAAAGTTAGATATATTCAAAGTCATTAAAAAGAGTTTCTTTATGGGCATACAAAAACGAATCAAATGCATCATGGGAATGTATGATAAGGGAATCCCTTGATTTCCTCCCTCAAATGTTTGGGTTATTCCAACCGCATGTTATCCATCGATTGTAACCAAAACAAAATTCAGAAATATCAGTGAACAAAATATACCCAGGTTTTTTTTATTTGCCAGAATATTACTCTTGTTTCGCCTTTATTAAAAGCGCTGTCAAAATCGTAATACAATAATCCCCGCCTTGACGTCAGGGGAAATTTTGAATACGAGACGAAATAATTCGATACCCTTCTTATGTCGTTTGTTTTTTTAATTAAAGAGGTATAGCGCACTTAATTTACGATTTGGCCTCAAATATAGCACTTTTGCAAACATCAGACATTTTCAATATTATACAATATTTAGTTTAGATATATTCAAAGAAACGCAAATTACACAATCACCATGCTCTAAGAGTCTAAATTATCTTGCACGACATCATTAAAATATTTAGGTATTGTTAGGGATAAATAGGAAAGTAGTTAGTATACGATAAAAAATTGGATATTTGACTATTTGAACCATTCTAAACCAAAGACATCGGATTAAAATTATGTTTTTACAGGTATTGTATTATGCGTTTACATTGAATTAGTTTTGGTTTAACGTGGTCTTCGTACGGAAAATTAGACAAATATTTCAATTAGTGTCTTTTCTGATACAATCATGTATATAGCCATAAATATTGAAAATGCATCTTATGAAAATGTTAGATGTGTGGCCTAGTGGTAACGCGGACGTCTTTTTGATTTTGTGGTCGCTGGATCGAATCCACCAAGTAGTAAACTTTTTTTTCACCTAGATTGAAACATGAAAAGAATAGAGAGGTTAAGTTACATGTATATATTCTTCTCTGGGTTTTTTTTAAATTATCTTGTTTAATTCAGTTTGAGAACACCCAATATATATAGATGTCTTCATTGACACTATACATGTACTCTATTTACACTTAGATTCATTGTATTTTGCTTGAACTTATCACGGTTTAGAATATCAACTACTATTATACACAGAGTTACCAGAACTTATGACAAATCAGTTGTTACAGACACCATTATAAAATCAGTACAGTGTATCTAAGTTTCGAAAATCATATTGCGACAGCTTGGTACCTGAAGCTATTTTTAGTAACAGGTACTTTCCGTCTAAACACAAGTAAAGGCGAAATAATGGGAAAAGGCGCTATACCTCTTTGTACATTTTTTTTTCATTGACAATTGTCTTAATTGACCGAGAAAACTATTGCAATGCCTATTATTATAAATATATTTAGCATTTCCATCGTTTTAAAGGGTACACAAATATTGATATAAAATCGGACCAAGCAGCTTTAAGTTCATCTG
Organism: Magallana ariakensis; assembly: GCA_020458035.1. Lineage (NCBI taxonomy): Eukaryota > Metazoa > Mollusca > Bivalvia > Ostreida > Ostreidae > Magallana > Magallana ariakensis. The sequence goes on along the minus strand of CM035811.1, from coordinate 55,621,789 downwards.
TGCTATTGTTCCAAGTGAACTTTTCTAATCAATTATTATCCGGGGTTCTCTCTGCCACTCAGTCTGGCTGTCCATTTAATTTTTTATATTATGTCCTCTTCTCCAAAGCAATGTGTCAACATTAACGAAACTTGACACAAAGTAATAGTAGATTAATGGTTTTGTTAATTTTTTTTAATAAAAAGGGCACACCCTCTTATAAGGGGGTATATTTTTAGAAGAATTGGATATTATTGAAAATAAATAAATTTTGTTCTGTTTTGGTTTTCTTTTTGGTTGCCTCATTTTTACATACAGGTTCTGTGGTATATTTAAGGGTATATCATAAACTTTAATGAAGTCTAACTCACATCTCAACAAATCGTAAAATGATTTGTATTTATAATAAGTTTTATAAAAAGGGGGGTTGTCATGGACGCCTATGCAATACATTCGAGGTGTTTTTCTAAGTTTGACGAAAAGGCCCACAATTGTTATGAGTATACAGAAAGTGACTAGATAATTGTTACATAAGTGAGATCGTACACAACATATTCGGGGTCTTATGTTGTTTAACGAAATATCCCTCTGTTAATGCGTTATTTTTTTTTCATCCTCATATGTTTTTCTTACCGATGCAAACTATCAGAAATAGCTCAGTCGATTTGAGACGTTTAGTTAAAGTTGTAAGTGATTTCCAAGTGATAGAATTTAACTCCTCCTGTGTCATGCGCGGATCCGGAAAATTTTTCCAGGGGGGGGGGGGGTCCGAAGGGTAATTGTGTTTTCCAGGGGGGGGGGGTCCGAGGCATATTTGCGATAATTTTACTATGTAAATTTAATAAATTTTCCAGGGGGGGGGGTCGGGGGGGGGGGGTCAAGAGTTTGGTTACATACAGATCGAACGAGATGTTCCCACGGACTTTATTTTTAGTTTATAATAGGCGAACATAATTTAATTTTGATCGCATTAATTTTTTAAAGTGTTTTAATATCATTGGCAAAAACGACCATATGTCTTCCGTTGTCCCCGACCCAAAGAAGTAGTTAAAAGAATCGATCCTTGTCTTTGTGTCTCGAAAAATTCGGAAGGTTTGTTGACCTACAGGTCCAGCCACATTTCTCATCTGAGTCACATTAGTTATAATTTTGAATAATCAAATGGTACATGTGCAGATCCAGATTTTTTTCCAAGGGAATGGAGGGGGGGGGGGTGTTAAGGATAATTGAGTTCGTCAGAGGGGGTCCGAGGCATGATGATTTTACTATGTAAATTTAACTGACCCTCCCCCCCCCCTACATCCGCGCATGTGGTATCAACTACATATTTTATTGAAATTGAGTAGACCTAAAGTAAAGAGCTACTTTTAATGACCATGGTATGTTTGATGATGCGCATGTGCTAAACGGTGGGATCGAGGTGAAAAAAATCCATATGCATAGAAGCAGAAAATTGTGTCCTACATTTTAATTACAATTTGTATTGTTTCAAACTTGAGTTTTGTGAAAATTTTAAGGCACATTTTGATGCTTCGTGATGCTTCGTGGCTCTAGCTCTTTGTCTTCACATATAAATGTAGAGCACTATTTGTTGTTTAAGTTTTTGAGAAGATTTTGATATATTTCATTCCTAAAATTGAACCTCAATCGTGGCCTCACCCTATCCCAGGAATCATGATTTGAAAAAAAAAAATCAAATCTAAACTACCTCAAAGTGCGTTCACACGGACAGACAGACAGGCATAAGGCAGACAAAGGGAAACCAGACTAAAAGAGATCAGAAGTGCCACGTGAGCTTTCAGCTGGAAACAGCTAAAGCATAATATAACAAAGTGTACAATGAAGTACAGTCAACTTCCAGTCAATACAATATGAGTTTTCGAGAATATAAGTTTTTTTTTTTTTTGGTTTTGAACTCATGATCAGTTGTGCTTTACAAAATCTATTCGTACTACACAATTTTGCACTGCTTAGTTTAAGGAAATTAAAAACAATATATATTTAAGGTATCCCACTCATCAGTATTGTTGTATCAACAATTTCTTGAGAAGTATGTCGTTAAAATCTGTAAACAAAACATACTTAAGGAATACAAAAAAAAATGCGTATCAATTTTCATCCAGTTATGGTCCATTTAACCTTTTTGCACCAAAAATACAAATTTAGCCTAATTAAAATTTGTTGCCAGTTGTCACGACATCCACCGTGACTGTTCAGTCAAACACAACAAGATTCGATATCTATTTACAATTTTTTTATATAAAATAAAACCAAACAAATATACATAAAATATACACATCATGAACAATAAAATTTGAAGTTCTCTATCGTCCCAAGTCTCCATCATGGGCATGTAGAACAGTAGAGGCATGGCGTGAGACAGTGGCGGACAGCTGCAGGTAATACCATGGCGATGGACTGCCAGAAACTGGATAAGGACCCCTAGTAGGAGAAAGGGTTACTCAAACCTTAGCTGCTTATACCTGCCATGGAGAAATCGTGGCTACTGTCTGCCAGGTCTGCAGTGCGGCAGTTTAAATCTATACTACTATATTAAAATAATAGACTCGAATTTTTGGGCTTTAATACCGAGAAATCGGAGAAGTACTGTCTTTTGTTTTATATATTTTAAACATCATTGGTACTTGAAGATTACCAATTTGTTTTTATTTTTCCTCAATTAAGCTTCGCTAATTAATAATCAACAAAAATTTCTTTAAAAAATTCGGAAATCACCTGGAGTTTTTGGATTTTACAATCTTGCGCATGCGCATTACATTCATGCTTAATCACGGGAGGCTCTTTAGTTCATGTTTCCACAATATCACATTTGCATGGATAAACTCAGAAACGATAATACAAATACGTGTAAATTTTCATTGGAAATTTGCTACATATTCTGTTCATCAAAGAAAATACGGGAGATAACTCTAACTCAGTGCATTTAATATGAAAAATCCCGAGAGTTCCCAATGTCAACATGGTGTGAAAAAAAAGTTGGTGAAAAAGTGTTGAATTCTTCATTAATATGAATTAAATTTGCAGAAGAAAGGTATTTACAGCCTCAACATGGTTTGTTATGAATAGTTTGACTGTTATTTTCAATGCAGCTTCACTAACTTTCTCCAAAATTGTTTCGGAGCGATTCTGCAAGTTTTTGCTACATTACGGGTATATGGGAGGCATTTTAACTGTGGTAAAGGCCTGTCCCGAGACACAGTTAGATTATTCTAATTAAGCATAGTGTAGTGAAATTATTACATGTAATAGCATAATTGTAGGCCTAAAGCTTGGTTATGTAAATGTCAACAATACGGTATGTCGATGTATCTATTTCGTAAATTTCCGATATCATATGCAATTTCAACCCGTGCACGCACGGGTCAAAGTCTAGTAAAATATTATAAATATTGAACACAAATAAATTAATATAAATAAGAGTATCTTTGAGTACCTTTTTAGCCGCATACAACGTTGTCGTATCTTCTTTAGAAGATCTCGAACAACAGGGCGATGGCCAGGTCCTACGCTTGTAAGATAAATAAACAATAAAAAAGAACTGACCAATACTATAGCTGACACCGTGTCCAGAGAGGTACACTACGGGTATACACAAAACTAGTTACACAAGAACGTTTAAGAGGTTCCCTACAGGATACTAATATGTAAAAAATATATAACAGTAAATACTGATCCGTGACACCAGTATTTTTATTAAGGTATCCCACTCCTGAATGTTCTTGTATCAAGAATTTCTTGAGAAGTATATCATTGAAATCTGTAGATAAAACATACTTAAAAAATACAAAGATAATGAGGGGTCAGTGTTCATCCCTCAGAGTTACGGCCAATTTAATTTGACCTTTTTGCACCTAAAATGCAATTTCAGCCTGATTAGGATTTGTTGTCAGTATTTTTGATGGAGCAAACTTATTTCTTCAAATATTGTTTTTAATTATGCACATTGGTCACACTGAATAGAGGGATTACGAAAAAAGTTTGTACGAAGCTGCGTTAGTTTTTGTGTGACCTTTTTGCACTTAAAATAAACAATTTTTATAATAGTTACAATTTGATTTTAAATAAAAACTTTTTGAATATCAAGAATTTTATAAGATCAATCAAGTTTGCCTAGATATGTTTTCAGTATCATTTTGACATAATAAAACATGGGGGTCAGTGATGTCAAATTTTAGATATATGGCTTCAAAGGTAAAATTCTCACAAAAATTGGCTTACAAATATTCAGACATTTTCTATATATCTTGATGTTTTTATGCTTAACGTCTATCACTCTCTCAAGATTTAATTTTGTGCATGTCACACAGGACCTAAAGAATATGTTACAAACCTATCAAATGTGAATTATGAATAAAGTATAATAAAAAGAAAAGTATATTGATATTTCATAAAATTGCTTGTTTCTGTCATTTTCGTCTAAAAAACCTTCCGCACGAAAAAATAGTTCCCCCGAAAACTTGTTTATTTCTTGAATTCAAATGGATTTTCTTTATGAATGTTGTGTTATTATGAAATAATAATCTTTTTGTTATGATTAAATAAATAAAATCGTATTCATTTAAAATATAATGATCATCTGCGCAATGAAATCAAAACGTGAGGAGTGAGATACCTTAAGGAAACTTTTTTCATTATGTTGAAAAAGTAAAAAAAAAACTATTTTTGAAGTACAGAATTAATATTTACCAAGGTAACAATCTAAATATTTTTCAAAATCATAGCTTATTTCTTGAAGTTCTTCTCATGGAAATTCGGAGCATCACTATTTCATATTCATCATACAAGAAAAAAGAGAGAGATAAATTTGAAAAAATCTTGCTTGAAGAAATTGAAACTATTGAGGCAATGTGTAACATAAATTTTGATCTTATAGAGGAAAAGAAGTTGAAACCCGAAAGGTTAAGGAAAGAAAAATTACAGAGTCATATCATTAGATCACGAGCAAAATGGGTTGAGGAAGCGGAAAAGCCTAGCAAATATTTTTGTTCTTTAGAATCTCGGAATTTTTTTGAATAAAACTATAAAAAAGGTAGAAATTGATGATAATATTATGATCAGTTTGAAATCTTAGATCAGGTCAGAACTTTTTTACAAAACCCTTTATGCTAGCAAATATTCAGATACCATAGATAGCAATTTGGATGATTCAATACAAAATTTGGGGGTTCCAAAGTTGGACAAAAACCCCTCTAAAGTTTTAGAGGGTAGTATATCTGAGAATGAAATACTCACTGTTTTAAAAAATATGAAAAATAACAAATCACCGGGAAGTGACGGCTTTACAATAGAATTTTTAAAGTTTTTCTGGAGGGATCTCAAATACCGTATTGTTTTAGCTGTTAATCATATTTTTGCTAATAGGGAGCTGTCTATATCGCAAAGACTTGGAATCATTACATATCTTTCAAAAGGTGACAAACCTTGGCAATTTTAAAAAAACTGGCGCCCAATTACTCTTTTGAATGTTTCCTATAAACTTTTTTCAGGGTGCCTTAGCTATAGAATTAAATCCTCCTTAGATTTTTTAATACCAGAAACCCAATCTGGCTTCATTAAGGGTCGTTATATTGGTGAAAATACTCGGTTTGTCTATGATTTTTTTCCTACACCGAGTCCAAAAAAATACCTGGTTTACTGGTGCTCATAGATTTTGAGAAAGCTTTTGATTCTATCTCCTGGAAATATATTTACAAAGTATTAAGTATTTTGGCTTTAGTGAAAACATAATCACTAGGATAAAAATCCTAAACAATAAGATTACAGCTTCTGTTTTACAGTGTGGTGTGCTCTCTGAACAATTCCCTATATATAGAGGTTGTAGACAAGGCGACCAGCTTGCCCCATATCTTTTTATTCTCTGTGCAGAAATATTAGCTATCTTCATTAAACAAAATGTAAATATTAGAGGCATTGTAGCCAATGGAAAAGAACATAAAATATCCCAATATGCTGACGACACAACTTTGGTGCTTGATGGTTCTTCAGAATCCCTTTTTGCTGCTCTGGATACCATAGCTCTTTTTTCAACTTTTTCAGGATTGCAGATAAAAAGTTCAAAAACAAAACTTGTGTGGATAGGTTCAAAACAATTCTGTAAACAAGTATACCATCATACAAGATGGAAACTGGAGTGGGGATGTACACAATTCAATCTGCTGGGAATAGAATTCCCGGTTGAGTTAGAAAAAATTGTTAATCTAAACTATAGTGTTCAAATACCTAAAATCAAAGCTTTAATACAACATTGTAAAAGGAGAATTCTTACTCCTTTTGGTCGAGTTACTGTAGTTAAAACATTACTTCTTCCAAAACTCAATCATCTTTTTATTTCCTTACCAAGTCCAGATAAAGAAATTATTTCTTCCCTTACCAATCTTTTTTATGAATTTATATGGAATTCAAAAATAGATAAAGTCAAGAAAAACTCATTACACAAGACTACTTAAAATGTGGTATTAAAATGTTGGATATTAACAATTTTTTAGTGTCATTAAAATGTTCATGGATAAAGAGATTAACAAAAGATAACAAACCATGGACGGATATTTTTTTTTATATATTCATGGCAACAAAGTGGTAAAGGATTTGTTAGATTTTAGTGACAAATATGTACAAAACATAATAATTCATAGTAATAATTTTTGGAAAGATGTTCTACACTCATGGTTAAAAGTTTTAAGAACAATTGACTATTGCTTATCTACAACAAATGTATGTGCTATGCCAATCTGGTACAATACAAATATATGTGTTGGTAATATAACCTATCATTGTTTATAATTGGTATGAACATGGTATTAAAACTATAGGTGACTTTCTAAATGAAGATGGTCAGTTTTTGAAACTGCATGATTTTGCACAAAATTATAGACTGTCTAATGTATGTACAATGTTATACAACAGTGTTATTAATGCAATATCTAGTTTCCTTAGATCTCAGTCAATAAAAAGATCAGATGTTAAAAAATATCACTATCCATACATTCCATTTTACTTTGAGTATGTTTTATTGTTTGTAAAATGTTCGAAAATCTTGTACAATCTTATTAATAGTAAAGATATTATACCAAGTTCCATTCAGAAATGAAACACTGAACTATCCATGCAACTAGAAATTAATGTTTCAGTGAAAGAGTTCTTTAAAGTATGTTTTAAAACAAGTGCTGATACTTCAGTACAGTGGCTTCAGTACAGAATTCTTTTCAGAATGTTGCCTACAAAATACTATCTTAAAAAAATCAATGTAAGCACTGATGATTGTTGTTGCAAAGATGTAGAAACAATTCAACATGTATTTATTTAATGTTTAGAAATACTGCCATTATTGAATAAACTCAGCATGCATATCTATTGTAAAACTACAAATAGAATTGGATTTAATGTTAATAATGTAATATTTGGTGAAATACCTCTATATCATGGGAACAAAGTTGTAAACTTTATAATTTTGTATATCAAACAGTATATTTTTAACTGTTTGAAACAAAAAAAAGACCCCTTACTTAAAGGGGCTACTACAACATATCTATTTCAAATATAAGGTTGAAAGATACATATCAATTAAATCATGTGAAATGTTAAAATTTGACAAACAATGGTCAAACTGGAAAAATATTTTTGAACTTTAATTTACCTGTAAACAATTAGAATGTGTTTCTGATATTTATGTGTGCAAGTGTATGAAAGGGTGTGTGAGTGCCAATATATATTTGCTTTGTTTCTAAATTGATTCCTTGTAATAATTATGAAAATGACAATAAAAATTTTAAATAAAAAAAAAAACTTTTTTCATTAAATATGGTTTTCACTTATACGCCATGGTCAGACTGAATAGTGGGATTACGAAAATTGTATGAAGCTGCATAATTTTTTTTCATGACATTTTTGCATTTAAACTTGACACTATATATAATAATTACTTTTATTTGAAATAAAAACCTTTTGGATATCAAGAATTTTATCTGAATAACCCGATGTGCCTCGATATGTATTCAGTATTAACTTGATATAATATTAAAAATATGCGTAATGATTAAAAAATAGTAAAAAGAAAAGTATATCGAAAATTCATAAAATTGCATATTTCTGTCATTTTGGTCTAAAAAGACCTTTCGCATGAAAAAATACCTCCTCCCCCCCAAAAGCCTCGATATGTATTCAGTATTAATTTGACATAATGTTAAAAATTAAAAATCTGCGTGATGATTAAAAATTAATAAAAAAAGTATATTTATAAAATTTCATATTTCTGTAATTTCGGTCTACAAAAACCTTTCGCATGAAAAAATACACCCCAGCCCCCCCCCCCCCCCCAAAAAAAAAAACATTTTTTTAAAATTTAATTCAAATGGATTTTCTTTATGAAGGTTGTGTAATTATGAAATAATAATGACATCAAAACATCAGGAGTGAGATAACTTATAAAACTTTTTATCGTGCCCTTGCCTATATGTGATGCATGGACCTCAATAACTATAATAACGTTTCTTTAATTTTGTCTTTGAGTATATAGGTTCTTTCTCGGGTTCCATTCATTGATCGGTGTATTTTGGTCTCTCCTGAGCCAGGGTGCAGTTGAGCCATCTCTTCTTTTTTTGAACACTAAAATACGTCTTGTGTCGTAATAAACTTTTAACATTTTCATGTTCTGTTCAAAAGTAATCAACAGAATTCAGAAATCAAAGTACTGAAGTACTGACGGGAGTTGATTTTATCGATTATTATTTATTTTAGAATCAACGATATGTTATTTAGCATGACAAGTAATATCTAATCTCTATTCAAATAACGCACATTTTTATAATATGAATTCTCGGACTTTTCCGACAACAATTTCGAGAAAACCCCATATGAATCATGTTGTGTAATATTTAAAGATATAATTAATTCTATCAAACTATGTATCAGTAATCGAAATATTTGTAAAAATTGAACACAGTCTAGTATCGTTCAACCAGACGCTCGGCTGTCTCCGTTAATCTCCGACTACCAAGAGAGACTATCTGCTTGTCGGAGATTTACGGAGACAGTCGAGCGTCTGGTTGAACGCTCTGGCGTAGGAATACATACGACTACAAAAAATATCTTAATTGTTCGTACTATTTAAAATCTGACTATTTTCAAGGTATTTATAAATAAGTTTTCTTGAAAAACAATGGTTCAGCATACATTACACCGCATTTATCTATTAGTTCAAGAACTAACTCTTGTCAGCGGTGATGATTTTGCTTAGGTCCAAACAATGTTTCACTTTCGGTTTGCCAGAGTAACTGCATAGGAGAGTTGATTAAAATCAACTCCCAAAAATCAAAATGAAGCATCATAGAGTAAATACTCAAATGAAGGACCATACTTTGTAAATAGAAAATGTTTTAGAATTATTATACCCGCACTTTCTAAAGAAAGTTCGGGTATATTGTTGTTGTCCTGTTCCGTCCGTCCGTCCGTCTGTCACGTTTTACTTTCTCAAACTGCTCTTACATCTTATAAACCAGCAAACTGAACTCTTAAAGTTTGAATTGGGGTATCATGTTGTTTTGTAAAAAGGTTTCAAAAATTCTCTGGTAGTCCTGGGGGTCAAATAATTGGTAAAAAATGACGTTTTTTCACAAAAAACCTTCTTCCTCGAACTCCTCCTACATTTTCAACAATAGACAAATCATCTTTTGGAATATGTTTTGGGGTATCCTATAGATGCGCAATAAGGTTTCGGAAATTTCAATTTTGCCCTGGGGGTCATTTGGTGGCTGAAAAATGACGTTTTTTTTAAAAAAAATCTGATTTAAAAAACGTCATTTTTTTTTTGCAGTAGCCAAATGATCTTCTAGAATATGATTGGGGGTGTCATTTTGAAGTGTGATCAGGTTTCAGAATTTTTTTTTTCAACACAGGGATCAGTGGGCAACAAAAAACGACGTTTTTTTGCAAAAAAAAAGTATGGTTACCATAACTCCTTTTACAACTTTTGGAGTAGCTCTGTCATCTCTTGGGATATGATTGGGGCTGTCCTATAGATGTGCAATAAGGTTTAAAAATTTTAAATTTCATCCAGAAAGTCAAATAGTAGCAGAAAATTGACGTTTATCTCTCCTAAACAAAACCTACATCCCAGAACTCCTCTTATGATTTAATGAATAGACACATCATATCTTGGGATATGATAGAGGCTGTCCTAAAGATGTGCAGTAAGGTTTTAAAAATTTAAATTTCATCTAGGGAGTCAAATAATAGCAGACAAATATTGACGTTTATCACTCCTAAAAAACCTAGATCCCAGAACTCCTCTTATTATTTAATGAATAGATACATCATATCTTGAGATATAATAGGGACTGTCCTATAGAAGTTCAATAAGATTTTGAAAAATTTAATTTAATCCTGGTAGACAAATAGTAGCATGAAATTAACATTTATCCCATGTGCAGATCTAGAGGGGGGTCAGGGGTCCAGATCCCCCCTTTAAAATTCAAATTTCTTTTAATTACATTTAATTTAAAAAATTGCCGAAAAAATGCTTCGGACCCCCCCCCCCCCGGCAAACTCAAATAACTGTTGCCCCCCCCCCCCCCCCCCCGCTTCCCCTGGAAAAATTTTCTGGATCCACACATGTATACATGTATATATCCCTACTTAGACTTTAAATAAAATGACGGTTTTTTTTTCTTAAAATAAAAAATGTTAATCAAAGTAGCAAAAATTATAAAATATACATGGATAATTAGAAAGATAAAATGATTGGTATTGTAATAGGGTGCATTTTATGATAATAATTAAATTCATGCATTATTCATATTTCATCAACATCATCATCTTCATCCTACATTTCATTTATCTTTTACATGTACATATTTAGAAACAGACTAATTTTATCCCAATAACTCCCTGTCTTTTATGCACCTATCAAGTAATTATTATTTAATTATCTATTCTAGTGGCTTCTGGTATTTTATAGCCTTAAGGCATTTCACCTGTATGGTCCCTTTAATACATGTGCACATGATCAGGTGGTTTACTATAGCCAATAGAATCCTTTAATCTCTATATCTGATTTATAGAAACATGCATTTATTTCTTCTGAATTTATACTAATTTAACTGATTAGGGGAATCCAGGTGGACACAGGTATATTCTACCTGTACCCCCTTAGAGGACCCCATAATTGCCTAAAATAATTAGGTGTTTGTTTTGGCGAGTAGCCGTTCGGGGAATAAACCATCAGAAGTCTTATTTTCTGCCTATTATTCAAGTTAAAATTAATAACAATAAATGATTAAAATTAAATGTTTATCCTCCACACCCCCCATCAGATTCAGAGTCTTCTTTAAGGTACCTCACTACACCCAGACTTATACTTTTTAAGACACGTCACAAGATGGCGATTTAAATGTTTTGTTAAACTGTTTATATCGTTCGATTCGGATGTATATAGTCGTAGCTCAGTGGTTAAAGTATTGGGTTTCTGAACCGCAGATCATGAGTTTGAATCCGCCTGGAGCTTTTGTTCAAGTTTACTGAATTAAATTTTCTAAAATGTAATTTTTCATCCAAAATTGCACATTTTTTTGCCTATTTGACTTAAATACTTCTTATCTATTATGATATATATCATAATCAAGTAATTTTCTGCTGATTTGAGAAAATATTTCAAGGTGTAGTGAGCCACCTTAATACATTCTAACATGTGTACAGTAGCAAATTTTAAATCATTTCTTGATTGGTATTTTTCTCTAGATGCACATAAAGATTTAGGAAATTGCCTTTTAATTCTTATCGATAAGATAAACAAAATGTTATATGTATTCAGGGCAATTGTAATCCTAAACAAAGCAGGGTCATCAATAGGCTAGAAATTACCCACATGGATCAAACACTATACATATGAATAAGATAAAATACTTTATTATATCCAGTTCTGGAAAGTCAGGGTGTCTCCAAGGGGGCATAAACTATATACAATTTGATGCGCACAAAGAGCAAGAATAAATATGGTATAGGGATGGAGGATCTCAAAAGTTAAAAATTATCAAAGTATATCATCATTTCCTATTTCAGAGGGGTGGGGGTGGTTTAAAGACAACTCCTGAGGGTCATGTACTTACACCATTTGATGCATAATAATGATTTTAGAAACAAGAATATAGTTGGTTTAGTGGTGGGGATCTCAACAGTTTTCAAGATTAATGGTATTTTCCTGTTTCATTGGGTCAGAACAATCACATAGGGTCATGGCCTACATTTTATTTGATGCATCATAATACATTAAGAAAAAAGACCCTTCCCGCCCTATTAAATAAAACTCATATAGACATGATAAGTCTCTATACTTATTTACATGTAATACACAAATTTAATACAAACTGTCACAGGGTCAATATGGGGTCAACTTAATATTTAAATCTGACAAATGAAAAAATAACTCTTGCAATTAAAGGGACCTGGACACGATTTCAAATGAAAATTTATTTTTGATTTTTATGTATTAAATAGTTTACTGGTGTATTTTGAATGATTTACCAAAATTTGAATGTTAGAAGTCGTGTTACAAGCGAGATACAATGGAAAGAATTCGTTGTTATGTAAACAAAGCTCGAGTCTTATATTTGTTTACAAATAATGTAAAGTAAAGAAATTACCATTTCTTTGACAAAATAGCTTGTGGAAACAAGATAAAGTTATTAAATGTGTTCATAAATAAGTTTATCAACAACAAAATGCAACATAAAATTGAAACTTTTACCAATTCAAGACATATGTAAACAATAACAGGACTCAAGCTTTGTTTACAAAACAAAGAATTTTAACCTCTGTAACTTGCTTGTAACTCGATATTTGACTTTTAAATTTTGACAGAGCATTAAAAACATGTGGAGCACATGGCTCAGTGGTCATGGGCGTTAGGCCAGTAACCGAAAGGTCGCTGGTTCAAACCCCGCTGTGGTCAGTTGATGTTGTGTGTTGTGCACTTAGACAAGGCACTTCATCTACATTGTCTCAGTCCACCCAGCTGAAATTGGGTACCGGCTTACGCTGGGGGTTAACCTGCGATGGACTGGTGTCCCATCCAGGGGGAGTCGATGACTCTTATCCGCTTAGCACCACGGAAACCGGGAATAAGCACCGGCCTTATGTGCCTTCAGGCACGGAGAAGGATTTAACTTAACTTTTAATTAAAAACATCCATATTGACCATTCTAGACATTACAAATGAAAAAATAAATTTTGAAAAAATTGAGCTCAAATCGTGTCCAAGTCCCTTTAAAATGACAGAAACTGTACAAATGCGATAGAATTTGTAACAATGATGAGCTTATTTAGATATTTTAAAAAAAAGATGATGATACAGTATGCTGGCAAAGGGAGATCACTTATTTAGAAAGTGAAAGTAACGAATACATATGTATACCGGTGTCTCATAATATTGTGCGAGTACTACATGTATTATGCTTACCTATATTGGTCAACATCATAATGATAATCCAATTAGAGCACAATATTAATCCATTAATTAGCTGATCATCACAAAAGGAATGTTTATGCATGTTGATTAATCCTATTCTGCACATGGAAAACACATACCGTTATGTACACCACGTGGAACCCATCTAACCGAAGAGCTGGGTAAAACTAGTACCCGGTAATGCGACCTGTAGACCTGTGTTGTGTACGTAACTTCTGACAAAGATCATTTTCTTGTAACATGCATGTATTTTCATGACTTTATTCTTTTAAACCCCTTGTACTGTGTTATTCGGTAAAAATATGTAAAGCGCACATTTCAGCTTTAAGGTGGTACAGGACACCTGCATATTGTAATGAACTCCCTATTGCAGACATAAACAGTTAAAGTATAAATATAACAATTCCCCCCAAAGTAATGTTACCTAGCAGTGAAGTGCAATGGGTTAGAGCGTTAACTACATGTCTGTAGAGAGTTCAAATGCTGCTGGGGCTTTTCTACGTGTATTTTTTACTTCAGATTCCAAAATTTTAAAAAATTATCTTTTTTTGCTACATACCTGTATTGTAAAAATTTAAAATTATAAAACGTCACTGTGAAAGAATTTTGATTATAATGCACTTTACTACATGTACAGGCTTTTGTTGTTATCAAAATATTCTGATGTTTCTTTATCCATGGGGAGTGTGTGGGCCGGGGGGTGGCAAAGTAGTATGTAACTGTGTTTGCAGGGGGTGGGGGGATTGGGGTCCGAGGTGTATTGTTTGGTAATTTTACTACATGTATTAACATAAATTATTTTTTTTCAAGGGTGGGAGGGTCTGGACCCCCCCAGATTATTGATTAACTGAAAATTCACATGCAAACAGTTCAACCACAACTGTACATCAAGGGCCGCTCATGTGCATTATCATCGTCGGAACCCACAGGTTTTCTATCCGTTATACTGCAGTGTAACGGATAGAAAACCTGTGGGTTCCGATGATGGTGTATTACGTGCACGTGGCCTTCGTTTTTACTAAAACTGGTACAAAACAGTGTTAATTAGGGGCAAACACTCGGTGCGGGTATTACTGTCTAATGACAGCATCTAGTTATTACATGTAATTAAAAATTATTGGTTTTATCAAAAAATATTCTTCTCAACAAGAGGCCAATAGGCCTTAACGGTCACCTGAGTAGCATAACCCATACACAAACTTGTCATGGAGTCTCATATATGCATTTAATTAAGTTTTATTCTGGAATAGAAAATTTTTGAATTTGTAATGACGACCACCTCCCTGCCTGATAAACCTATAATTTTAGTGAAAAACTTAAAAGATCATAAAAGAGTGCATGTCCTGATATTGAAAAGGTGCAAGACTCTGACAGAAAATAATTTAATAATAATAACAAGGTGGCTATTATTCATGTTTTATCTAAAACAACCTCCCATCCCCCATTCCCCCGGGGCAGACAGAAACTCTCCCTGTGGGCATGTAAACAAACGAAAAAAAACCAGCTTTATCGATAAAAGCCATCATGAGTTACTCACTTCTCCTGTTCCAGTTTTTGAATATTCAACATTCACCATCTGGCATATATACTAAAATCATTTTACCTTTATATCAGTGATTTTAGTTAGCCAATTATTACTTTACTTATTAACAAGTCTATTTGTTTATTTTGAAAGTTCGAAAACTGTTTTTTGTTTTGTTTTGTTTTTTATTATTATTATTTTATTCAGTTATTATATAGACAGCAATAATACACAATACAGAAAAAATAATTGAAAAACATAAGTCTAATTTGTGTTGACGAATGAATACATAGTTTGTAGAATTGTTTTTTATTCAAACAGTGAATATGCTTAATTATATTGTATGAATTATATTTTAAACATAGTATTGCAAAGTATAAGTTATAAAATATAAGTACTAAGATATAATAAGACAATTATGGTCTGTTGTTTTATCTTTACGTTATTAACAATTTTATATTATCTCTACTTTTATTAACACAGTGTACAGCTTTTATATATATATATATATATATATATATATATATATATATATATATATATATATATATATATATATATATATATATATATACATATTGCGCTCTATAAGTCAATATACTACTACTACTAATAATAATAATTATAATAATAACTAGTAGACTAATTGTTCTCGAACAATTAGAGGTTTTTCCACCTCATTATTTTTTCATGTTTTGTTTCAATATAATTAATAAAACATTTTCTCTTCATTAAATAATAAAAAAAAAGTGAAAAACTAAAATATGTAAATCTTTTTTTTGACCTTGACCTTTGACCTTTATGTCCATATTGACTGGTAAAGGTCTACATTTCAATTCGAAGTGGTCTGATGGCCCTACGATGTAAGGTTCAAAAGGTTCAAAAGTTGTTAGTGTTTTCAACAAAATAAAGTAACTTTCAGGGGCGATAATTGCTAAAAAGGGGACTAGAGCCCTTTCGGTATGAAAAGATTAAAGGAGCGCCTAACTGTACTGAAAACATTAGTAAATGTTTCAAGTCTCTACCTCTTATGGTTTATGAGAAGTAGCGATAACAAGCATTTTGTACAATAGGGGCAATAACTCTATAATTGTTACAATGTAGGGACTGAAGGGTTATATTTTGAAATGTCTCAAAAAGCCCTACTATATCCATGACAAAGTTTTTCTCTACCACCCTAAACAAAGGAGATCTAAAAACTCATTAATTAAGAGATTTCTAAATGACCTTGACCTTTGACCTTTATGTCATTTTGTTCGGCCAAGGTAGACGCTTCCATCCCAAGTGGTCCGAAGTCTCTACGATTAATAATAAAAAAAGTTAGAAGTGATTTTATATAAATTTAAATACTTTTAGGGGCAATAACTACTAGAAGAATTAAAGCGAGCTATGGAAAATCGGTTTGGTCAAAGAGTGATGAAAGAAAGTTATATAGCGGAGGTCAAAATGCGAAGGAAACGTACCAATGAAACCTTTAGATATTTTGGTCAAGCGATAGAAGATTTGTACCGGAAGGCATACCCAGATAATAGAGAGTACATTAAAGAGAGCAGCCTAAAGACATTCTTGGATAATTGTAGTGAAGACAGTGAATTTCGTTATGATGTTCAAAGAATTCGTCCAAAGACACTACAAGACGCCATTACAGCCGCTATGCAGGAGGAGTGTATTAGACTTGGAGAAAACTCTCGAGAACATTATGCTACTAGAACAAACAGACGCACAGTGTACGCCGTTTCTGAAGACTTCCGAAATGCGAATGCCAACAAATCAACACAGCAGATGAAACCGAGATTTGAGGGAAATAGAAGACAGCCAAAGAGATGTTTCCAGTGTAATTCTACTGATCATTTATCATATCAATGCCCAATTAACAAAAGAATTGGAGGAAAGCAGAACAGTTTCAACATTAGGAAAAATGTGGATCAGCAGTTAAACAGTTCAGGACCGAGGCAGTAGGCCGTGCGCCGGTCGAGAGAAACCTGAAAGGCCTAGTACACCAGCAAAGCGTGATCTTCCCTTGGATATAGCAGCAGTAGTTAGTAAAAGGGCGCAAGAGAAACACAGCAGTGTTATTCGGACAGACGATTCTGGAGAATTGCAGCTCAACGAAACTGACCAGGTTTTAAACACAAGTGTATCTATGAATCCCAGTTGTACTGAAAATGTTAGTCCATGTACTGAGAGTTTAGAAGTGCGAATTCCTGGAAAAAGTGGTTTTCAAATAGAAGGACTAATACAGGGAACGAAGGTGATTTGGAAAGTAGATACAGGTGCAAGAAGATCTTTTATAACTGAGGAAACCTATTACATCATCCCTGAAAATAGGCCCGTACTAGAACGAGTAAGGACAAAATTCCTAAGTGCTGATGGACAAGAAATAAATACTATTGGAACTGCTAAAATGACTTTAACACTGGGAAATGTGGATATAGAACATTGAATATTTGTGGGAGGAGTGAAAAATAATTTGTTAGGTGAAGACTTTTATGTGAAATTTAAGTGTGTATGGGAACATGATACCAATGAACTTTTAATGAAATGTGAACTTACGGAAGGGAAACGTACTAATTACGTATTTTGTACAGAGACCGTACAAGTTCCTGGAGATCACGAAGCTATTATACCATCCAAGCTGACATATACAGAGGAAATCAACGGACTACCACTACCTATGCAAAGTTTTGTTGTATTACATCAAGTGACTGTCGCAAAAACATTACTGAATGCAAAAACTGGCGTTGTGTTTATTCGTGTTTTCAATCCTGGAGCTAAACCTAGATTGATCAAGAGGGGTACATTGATATCATCATTCATACCAGTGGAGTATGTTAGTGAAGCAATTGATAATTGTTGTGACAAAGTTAGCACTGTAAATGAGGAAAACAGTGAAATTTAAACAACATTTAAAGACTGTCTACGACGATGGATGTTATCACTTGACTGCTGAGGAGTCAAGGAAGTTCAAGGAATTCCTTATACGGAGAGAACGTGTATTTGCTAACCCAGAAAGAAAAATGGAACGGGTTAGAATTGGAGAGCATCGTATAAAACTTATGGACGAGGAACCATTTAAAGAAGCGCCGAGAAGAGTGCCAATCTTTAAGAGAGAAATTTTAGATGCTGAGATACTAAAATTGGAGAAACAGGGCCTGGTCGAGAAATCAAACAGTCCATGGTCCTCACAACTAGTACTGGTGAAGAAGAAAGATGGAAGCTGGCGTGTATGTGTAGATTACCGCCGTCTAAATGCAATAACAGTTAAGGATGCTTACCCCATTCCCAGAATAGAGGATGATTTAGATGCCCTCGCTGGATCTAAGTGGTTTTCAACGCTAGATTTAAATATGGCGTACCATCAAGTGCCAATGGCAGAACAAGATAAAAAGAAAACAGCTTTTGCAACACCTAGAGGAGGTTTGTTTCAGTATACCGTAATGCCATTTGGTTTATGTAATGCGCCTGCGACATTTCAACGGATTATAACCTTGAGTGGATTACAATGGAAAATAGCTGTGCTATACCTAGATGACATAGTGGTGTTCGGAAAGAATTTTGAAGAACATATCTCCAACCTTGAGAAAGTATCTGATCGACTAGATGAAATGAATTTGAAAGAAAAAGCAAAGAAGTGCTCATTCTTTAAACCGGAAGTTCAATTCCTGGGACATGTAGTAACAGCAAATGGAATAAAAACTGATCCTGTTAAAACAGAGGCGATTAGAAATGCAGCAAGACCAACAAATGTCAGTGAATTACGAAGTTTCTTGGGACTGATGTCATATTATCGGAAATTTATAAAGGATTTTGCAAAGATAGCAAAGTGCCTACATGGGTTAACAAGCAAAGAGTCTAAATGGAACTGGTCTGATGAATGTGACCATGCTTTTCATACACTGAAAGAGAAACTTGTAAGTGCTCCAATCCTTGGATACCCTGATCCAAAAGCTGGACAATTTATCCTGGATACTGACGCTAGTAATAACGCAATTGGATGTGTTTTATCTTAAGTTCAGAAAAACTGTGAGAGAGTAATAGCTTATGGTAGTCGAGCGTTGACCACAGCAGAAAGAAACTATTGTGTTACACGTAAAGAAATGCTGGCGGTAGTTTATTTCATGAAATACTTTAAGCATTACCTACTGGGAAAAGAATTCATATTACGCACAGACCATGGATCTCTCACTTGGCTACACAGATTCAAAGAGCCCGACGGACAAATATGCCGATGGTTGCAGCAGATAGGACCATTTAATTTTAAAATTGTCCATCGCCCAGGAAAAAGACATTCTAATGCAGATGGTTTATCTAGGATCTTAGTAAACTCAAATGAGACAGTGTGTAGACAGTGTAAAAGAAAACCTGACGATGTATACGATGGAGCCCTGGAAAGTCACGTTAACGAGTTGCGCAAACACAAAAGTTAGACAGACGTGTGTATTGATCAAGCTATATGTGATATACATTATTTGTTCAACACCACTGAAAGCAAGAGTCACAACAAACAATCAACGGGGAAAGGACGAAAGGAGAATAGACCCAGACGAGCAAAACCGCAACCTGAGCCTGATGTTGATTTAACCTACTCTGGAATTAGAAAAATACAAATAGACGATGAAGTTGTAGGATTTATCCTTAACTGGATTGAAAAACATGGAGACAGAAATAAGCCAAAATTTGAAGAATTATTTCATATGCACCCCGAGTGTCGATTCTGGTATGGAAGATGGGAACTGTTAACCGTACATGAAGGTGTGCTATGCATTAAATGGATACATGGAAATTCCGTGCGATTACGGATATGTACACCAAACACTTTAAGAAATGCTGTATTGTGGCACTTTCATGATTCGCCTATATATGGACAGAAAGGAGTTTTAAAGACAAAGAAAAGAGCCGATCAAAGTTCATACTATTGGCCCAACTTTCACCGAGATATCAGCGACTATGTAAAATCATGTGATATATGTGAGGAAAAAAATCCTTCCAAAAAGAAGAGACATTTTATGAAAAGTTATGTGTCGGGAGGACGATTTGAGAGGATAGCAGCTGATTTAGCAGGACCATTCCTTAAATCTGGAAACGGAAATATGTATATTCTTGTAGTAGCGGATTATTTTTCTAAGTACACGGAGATTTATCCATTACCTAACATGGAGGCTGAAACAATAGCTGATGCAGTATTTCGCGGGTGGATCAAACGTTATGGATGCCCGTATGAAATTCACACCGATCAGGGAAGTCAATTCGAAAGCCAACTATTTTCTCAACTTTGTGAAATATTATGCATTTCAAAAACTCGAACAACAGCTTTTCATCCGAGATCAGACGGGATGGTGGAAAGACTTAATCGAACCATTAAAGAAATGATTACGAAATATGTGAATTTACCGCAAACAAACTGGGATAAATATATTGATGCTATAAGCATGGCATACAACACGTCTGTGCATGAGACTACCGGATTAACGCCATACCGCATGGTATTTGGATGTGAAATGAAAGTTCCAGTTTCTTTGTTGTGTGATTTCAGTGATTTTCAAACTAAGGATATAAAGTGTTATTCGGATTATGTAACAAAGTTGTGTGAAAGTTTGGAAAAAGCTCATGATTTAGCCAGAGAGACAATTCGATCTTCGGTATCAACGCAGAGAAAGCTGTATAATAAAAACATTATGAAGTGGGAGATGTGGTTCGACTATACCAACCTAAACAAAAGAAGGGAACAAAACTGAAACTTTCGCGAAACTGGACTGGACTTCAAAACCAAAGATTGTACATGCTGATAATTTAAAGCCATTCCGCACTAGAAAAACAACACAAAGTCAACTAAAAACTTTAGTGAATACAAACGCGGAAAATTGCGAGCATCAAAATGTCCAAGAGCCTGATACCGTCCCTGTTCCGAAGAGCCATGCAGATAAAAGAAGCACCGACAAGTCGCGAAAACCCGAAAGAACAAGATCAAAGGCCCTTGCCGAAAGTGACCGCGCTGCAGCTGGGGAGGACCGCGACAGTCGTCAGACGCGCAATACACGAACTCCAGACAGACCCATTACACAGACCAGGGCCGGGCGCCTTATAAAAGTACCGAGCAGATTCAGAGACTGACCATATCCATTTTGGACTTCTAAATGAACAGATGATTTGTGAAACGTGTGGACTTTTATTCAGAAATAGAAAGACTCTTCATCAACATATTAAAGAAATTCATAGTGAGCGTGTAAATATATATAAATGTGACTTTTGTGGACGACCGTTTTCCCGAAAATTTAATTTGAAGAAACATTTGAAAGCCGCACACGGAACAGACACAAACGCTATGTCGAGCTCAAAGCAACTTACTAGGGATAAACTGAAAGAAAATCAAAAAGCGGTGTACGTGCCCCTATACGAGGACATTTCTTCAGATGAAGAAATGATGGAGCCGGAACGCAACTGTAATTTGATTTATGCGCCCGAAGTGGAAGACATTTCATCAGACGAAGAAGTGTTTAACAATCCAGATGACGATGAAACATTGGATTTACTCAGTCTAAATTCAGAAATGATGGACAGCATGTTAAATGATAATGATTTCCATGAGGATTTCGTTGACGACATTCTTAAGGAAGCCGCGTTTGAAGAGGAAACGATACACGAAGACAGTGCGCCGAGTGAAAATGGTGAAGTAGCGCCAGAAGAAGAAAATGAGCCTGACCGCGGCAGTCCTGCTCAAACAACTACGTGTATCACGCACTCGATAACGCTATCTCTAACGCGAACCACAACAGTGACGCCCAACGGGAATACGGAAGTAGAGCGTCGAACCAATGTGTGTTTTAGCGATAACATTATACCCGGGGATGTAGACATGGAAGCCCTTATTCGTGATATACTGTCCGAAATTCCGCTACACTTATAAGCACAGAGACACCGCCAGTGCCACGGAAATTATTCCGTGTAATTATGAATTGTTAAAAACTGTAAAGTTATAGTTGTTGAGTTATCTTGATTTTGTTTGTATTGTTTCATGTGCATATTTCAATTTGTATATATTTTGTGTGTGTGAGTATGATTTTAAATTTCGATGCTTAACTTTTATTTTGAACGGGGCCAAAATCTTAGTCGGGGGGAATTGTAGAGAGTGATTTGTTTGTCAACAAAAGCGTGTGTATGTGTACTACGTAATCACTGACCGGCAGCTACCGAGGAGCTGCCGGGTACTAGCAGCCCGGCGGAGCTGCCCCCGTTATGTATGTATATGGTTGAAAGCGTGAGAGAGGGAGAGAAGTTCGAGAGCCAGAGTTAGAAAGTGACCTATGTTTGTGAAAATTGTTAATATGTAAAAACGGAATAAATTTGTTAATAGATAAATAGACTTTTATTTACGCTACCAAAGAAGGAAATTAACAGTGAATTAAAATGGATTAATTTATAGAGAATATTGGAGAAATAAGACCGCACGCTCGGTCGCGCTACATATGATAAAACACTGCGCATGCATGTGAGCTGTTTTGAATGTCGTTTTATTTTCCTGTATACTGTGCCATATAATAGAAACAATAGCTATAATAATGATATTTATAGTGGTAATGAACATCAATGAGAATAGAAAGCGGTCGATGACGCGAAGACTAAATGTAGAACTTTCAGGCAACGTTGTTAAGTATAAAGAAATTTTCCAGCTAATCCATCACGCACACATTTTAAAACGAATTTCAGTTATCTAGATTTCTGTACTTTCTCTCTTTCTCAACAGCTAGTACAAAAACAGGTATATACATGTACTTTATACATTCGTAAATAATTTACGATACAGTCTAATTTGTTTAGCCATGCATATCTATGTTAACTTGAAACCCCTATCCCCTTTTTTCAATTTCGCGATACTACCGGTATATTATCTTTCGCACAGTTCATTATTATATAAATAGTGCCTGTTTGGGAGGGTAAAAGCTGAAATTGACACCCCGAGAAAACCATTGTCAGCCGATGCGAAGCGGAGGTTGACAATGGTTTTCGAGGGGTGTCGAAAACATGTAACAATTCGTTCTATCGGCCCGTTGCCAAGTTTGTTGCTAACGCTGAGGGTAAGAGAACGGATTGTCAACTGCGTCTAAACCAATCAGATTTCAGTATTTAACATGAAAGTATAATAAATTTAAATTGTCTTCTGTTTTTTAAAGCTGTAAGTCTGCTGATTTAATGTAAAATTATGGTACAAATAAAACATTTTAGATACCGTAAATATACTTCAGCTAAACAATAGAACATGAGGGAATGTGCAATTGGTGTGTAAAATTACTTAGAAATGAATTTTGATTAATCAAATGATGATTGGATAGACATGTACATGTATAAGCAAGAAAAATAATTTCTCCGAGTTAGTATAATCATTATTTTAAGGTCATACAGATTTATACACCAGCACAAATTAAAGTTCATACACTTGAAATGAATATTACTTTTATTGTGAACTCGTATAATTAACAATCTGAAAATTGGAATTAACGTAAAAAATGAAAATGGGTGGACGTGCGGTGTGATAATTTGTCTTGATTTACTCAAAATCATTTCTTAAAAATCAAAATTCCCATTTTTTCATCGGACTTTTACAAAAAAATCCACATGATTTTTGGTATCAAAAAACAAATCAATTTAATTAACTGGTTACTTTCGAACCAGTTTTGCTACTTTTTTGTATTTAATTTGCTTATGACGAATTCTTATGTGAAAAATTGCTGGATGAAATTAATTCCGGAAAGATTTCTCAAACTAAGGTGATGCATTCGAACTAAAGAACCTTTTTGAGAACGGAGTAGTCCAGGGGCTCACTCTAAAGAGCATGATAACTATAGAAACGAGGGACTGGTGTTAGAGTGTGTTTGCTTTGTATGTTTCTATAGTTCCATTTATTGTTGTACTTTATTTGAATTTTCGGAAATTGTATTATCTGTACAACCAATCTTCTTCTGTTCGACGAACCAGAATCGCAAATTCGATGTCTGTAAATTAGTTACAGACAAATCGGGACACAGACATTTCGATTAGAGCAGTCGATCTTTCGTAAACTTATAATTATAATGCCGTTTAATGAACTTGAAAATCCTATGAGTAATTTAACATCCTGAACACCGTATTATTGTATAAATTATTAATCTAACTATAAACACAATGAATTTAGTGTCGATCGGGTAGGGTGGGGTTGGGGGGTACAACAATATTATAGTACTATATAATAAATAAAGTGTGCAAAATATTATATACTTGTAATATATCATTATACTAATAGTAAAACCAATATAAAGTTCTAAATTTAACAGGAGGTTTTAAGGTGGTTATTAAGGTATACAAAAATTCTTTTCGACAGATAGTTCAGCATGTGTACATGTTGAGTTCTCATTTGAAAGGGGGGGGGGTACTTGATGAAAAGTCGCGTTGTTTTTTTTCCTTTTCCTTAGAGTGGTTTAGTGCAAGAGTATAAATTTTGTGAGAATGTCCAGGAGCTATTTTGGATAATAAAAATAGATACTATGGCTATAGAACTGTAGCAGTCTCTCACAATATTGATTTTTTTAATTAATTCATAGCATGTATACCGGTACTCATATTTTTTTCTTTCCCACTCTTCTCATTGTATAGGACTTATCCTAAGCGTGCAAAAGCTGGAATTTGTTTAAAATCGAATTTCCCATTGCAATTAATTTGGCAATTATATAAATGAAGGCTAACCTTTATACAAAATAAACCAGTGCTTGAAATACATAGTCATGAAGAACAAATCATGCAGTCTTTGAAATGATTCAAAAGCTTAATCATAAGAATACTTGTAGTGATTTCCACACCGGCAATAATAACTCAGGCCGACAAAATGCATCAAAATCTAAGTCAAAGGATGAGGCCAATTGCATATTTGTATCGTTAAATACATTCCCACGATTTCATAATAAACTGAACAAGAACAAGCCCAGTGTAAACATGTACTTTGTATTCACTGTCCAAATTTCAACACATGTGTATACATATCATCAGAACGTCGTGTATACTAAATATATCAATGCATGCTTGATTTTATGCATGTATTTTGTGTATCTAGCCGAGAAGTAGTAACTGTTACTGGATTGATATCATTTTAGATTTTTGTGGCATTTTACAGAAAGAAAATTTGGAGAAAAATCATTGCCGGCTGTGAGATCCGAACCTACGACCCTTGGGTCCGTAGGCAAATGCGCTACCATATGCGCCACGGCGCTCATTAATTACACTCGATGTAATTAGACATTTGAATGATATCAAAAAGGGCCATTAACTGATTATGGTAAAATATTAAATAAATGGTTTTTTTTTTAAACTAGGATATTTTAAAATCTCATTACCTATTTTTACACTCATCAGATATGTAGTCGTTTCTCGTTTAATTACCCTGGGGCGTCAAAAATTATTCATACCCGGGCGGCAAATTTTATCGATAACTGCTGGGGGGGGGGGTCGGGATTAAGCCTAATTTGACTCGAAATAAAGATATATTCTACGACGTGTCCAATAATTCTTACATTTAATGTTATATCATTGTCACATATTTACTGCACTATCAGAACCAACGCAAAATCATTGTACTTGATCTTTGTTTACATTTGACGACATACACATATAATTTGATTAATTTATATTAATGTATGAGCATTGATTTTGATTTTACTTATGTATCGTGAATCCCGTGCTGACACAATTCAAAACAGCTGTAGTATATCTCGGTGAATTTGCAGGATCAGATTATTTAAATCCTGTTTTGTGTCATGGTAAAACGTAATAAAGTAGCAGAAAATCATGAATTTGTGATATTACCTCGTCAAAATGAACCGTAACTAACCATAGACAGAACTTCAATCAGGAATGATTGAACAATTTTTCTTGCCGCAAAAACTTTTTTGAAACCAGAAATATACAGGGTGGTTATATGAATCCTTCCAGTAATGAAATTGGAATGCAAAAATAATTCATTACTGCTAATTGTATTAAGTTGTTGAAGATGTATAAAGATATTTTTACTACAGTGACTTTCAGTACAATGCATGTTTGATATGCTTATTCATTGTTACAGTAATATTCTCCGATAATTGTTATAAATCATAAAAGCTAGAGAACGTATTTTTTTTTATTTCTATCTAATTAATGCCCTGTTAATTGTCATCACAAGCCAGAAACGGGTATATAATTATATATCCCCACTCTTGCATATAGGCTAACAAGAGAGTTCACACTTCACCGCTCCATTGAACACAGATCGCTGTTATCATCGCCACTTCAATAAACTGGTCAACTGTGATACATCTTTGCAGAAAAAAAATCCGACGAAGGTCATTAAATACATGTCGTTTAACCATTCAATTATTGCTCTTATAAAAGTCCCTATAACAGGAGGGCGACCAAAAGGAGTTCAACTAAATAAATACTGGGATTAATTTCAAGCGCATACATGTACCCAATACAAAATTATTTTAAAATTTAAATCTACTTCCCAACCCCATTGCCTTTAATCACAACCCCCGATCCGGTAGCGATATGCTTCCTGATCAGAGCCGTTTAAGTTTGTTCACATTGCACGGTTTTATAAACAGTTCCAAGTTTGCATGTATTTTAATATCGATTATGAATGCGTGTGTGGTTGGGGGGGGGGGGGGTGTTGGTATCGCGTAGTCTACCTATTACTTCATTTTCTCTCTTAATCTTTATTTTTTATTTTTAACATACTGTCCCAAAAAGTAGGGCAGGGTGGGGGGGGGACTCTGATAATTCAATTGTAATAAAAATCTTTGCTGCGAGAGAAAGCGGGAGGGGGCAGCCCCCTCTCCGCCCCCAGATGCAACATGCCTGATAAATAAGTTAGTGATGATGATATATTGTACAAACACTGGAAAAATGTGATTGTGTAGACTTACATGTAGTAAATAAAAATTGGAAAAAGGTGTGTACAAAGGGGTGTTGGTTGACATCCGAATTAATTGCAGCCCCCTTTCCATTACTTTGTTCCTGCTTACACGTGCACAGCTCGATCGGACACCTGTTCTCACGTGTCGTGTGTATGTAGCATTAGGAGAACAATAGGGCGGTTAATCGGTATACACAGAACGTGCCCGTTACAAAGACACAAAAGAATTCTTAGTTAGTTGAAAGGTCTGTGAAAGAACAATAGGCACTAATGAGGTATACACAGTGTGTCTCCTTGGTTCATCTCAGGCCAGCCCACTCTCATCTAAGTTACAAAAACTCCCAGGGCTACATTCTAATTATGATATTCATTCAAACACAATATTGAAAGACACATGTAAAATTATTAAAACACACATACTGCATTAATTTTCCTTAATTTGGGAAGGATCTATGGATTTTTTTCTTTAACTTTCATACTCTTATTTAGACATAATACAAGTATATGTACAAACACCTAATTTTGAAGATTAATTTCACCTAGCTAGGTCCACTTTTCAATAATAGAAAATCTTACATTATTAGAATAATAGACTATTTTTTTTTATTTGAAATTGAACAATCAAATATATTTTTATACAATAAAGTGATTACAAAAGCTTTAAGTACATTTACTCCAAAACAAAATTATTCCTCGGAAGAGAGAGAGAGAGAGAGAGAGAGAGAGAGAGAGAGAGAGAGAGAGAGAGAAAACACTTGTTGACAGTAGTTGTTAAACATGAGTTAGAAATTGATTTAAAGCTTTATATAATCTATATACAGTCAGAGTTGAGTCAAGTCTATTAAATAGAAAAAGCCAAGTTTCTCATCTTTTAGAGAATTCATTTAATCTGCAATTTCAGGTAGCTATATATTTTAGAGTTCTTGGTATGAAACCTGTTTGATCTGGACTAATAATTATATCAAGCAAATGTTCAATTCTCTGAGCAATACACCCAGAACCTATTTTATAAGCAAACTTTAGTAGGGTTACTGGTCTCCAATTTAAAAAAAAAATTACTTCTACCATCTTTTGGGAAACAGGTAATAATTCCTTGTTTCTGTGTGACTGAGAGTTCACGAACTTTGAATGTACCCATAATTTAGAGATTGAACCACATAATGTCCAATCTTGTTACAAAAAAAACTTTATATAATTCTGTTGTAAATCCATCACTGCCTGAACTCTTATTATTTGCCATACTTTTTACAACTGTTGTAGCTTCTTTAAAGGAAATTTCACCTTCTAAGGAGTCTCTTTGTTTATTAATAAGTGTTTTTATTTAAATGTATGTTTAAATTTTATTTAGATTATAGTCAATGTTTTCATAATTTTATTTTATAATTCATATAAAAACTTTCAATTTCAGTCATTCAGAATTTCCCTTTGGTTTGTAATTTCTATCAAATTCTCAAGTTCTGATGTTTTGTGTGTATGTACCTTTGCTCTGTTGAATGTAGCATTAGGAGAACAATAGGGTGGTTAATCGGTATACACAGAACGTGCCCGTTACAAAGACACGTTAGAATTCTTAGTTAATTGCAAGGTATGTGAAAGAACAATAGGTGCTAATGAGGTATACACAGTGTGCCTCCTTGGTTCATCTCAGGCCAGCCCACTCTCACCTAAGTTACAAAAACACCCAGGGCTACATTCTAAATAAATAAATTATTCATTCAAGCACAATATTAAAAAGACAAATGAATATTTTAAACACACATGCTGCATTAATTTTCCTTAATTTGGGAAGGGTCTCTGGATTTTTTTTAAATCTTTCATACTCTTATTTAGACATAATATACGTACAAACACCAAATTTTGAAGATTAATTTCACCTAGGTCCATTATTCCTTGAGAGAGAGAGAGAGAGAGAGAGAGAGAGAGAGAGAGAGAGAGAGAGAGAGAGAGAGAGAGAGAGAGATATTATAAAGACATTAAATACAGACAAACACCATATTTCTTCAGATAAATTTCACCCAGGTCCACTTTTAATGATAGAAAATCTTACATTATTAGAATACTAGACTATTTAATCTCTTATTGAATGTACAATGTATCTACATGTATACTGGGTACATACATGTGCATTATGTATTTACATGGATGTCAAGTTTCATTTATGAACATCATTCTAATATGCACATATATCAATATCATCATGATCTCAATCAATTTAATTCAATTCTATACATCCTGAAAAAATTATCATGATATGCAAACAAATTACATTGTTTTTTCAATGAAGTGTTTCTAAAAATATGCAAACCCATTGTGCATTTCTTGAATCTCCTAGCTAGAACAATGTCCAGTCCAGTCTTCGATACATGCTATCATACAATGCATTATTTTGTACATGTAGTAGTGAGATTATTTCTTAAAATTATTGATATTTTCATAATTTAATTATTAATCAAGCTCGGGAACTTGATGCATTAATATGTTATCTTATTGGGAACGCATAATATTAATCTAAACAAGTTAAAATTTCAAAAGTCTATAAACTCGGTCAGCTATAACTAAGATTTGCATGTATCTCTGGTATTCATTGGGTGCTCAGATGATTAGCCTTATTTGGGTCACAAAAAATTGTAGATCATAATTAAACACATAATTTTTGCAATAAAACAAACACTCCTATATGCTATTATGCCAGGTAATCAGTAACCTAATGGCACGTTTGGATTGTACATGTATTATCAAAATACAATTTTATATTCAACTGAATAGAGCGTACTTGTCATTCAGATTTATAAAATTGATATTATGGAATCATACCAGCAGGATTTTTAGATAATGAAATTCAAATTATGACTATGCATGGTTTTATCCATTAAGTAAACATACATGCAAATGTCAAGGAGGAGGAAAATACATTCAGTGACATAGTGACTAATTTTCTTATCAATCTTTTTAGTTGTATTAGTACAGATCAATTTAAGGTTCTAATATTTTTTTTAAATATGAAGATTGAAATAACAATTATTTGCTTTTAGACTAATTAATATTTATATTGACAATCAGGGAAAATGAGCTGCCAATGCAAATTTGTGACTACCGGTATTAGAAGTTCTTGATCAGTTATCAGTTGTATTTGATACTTTATTACACGTACCACATAATATATATTCAAGAAAAAGGGTTGTCTGCCGCAATCAACATGTAACTATATATGTAGAACTTTTTAAATACATGTATAATTTTATCACATACATGCATATTGAGATACAATCTATGTAAATTTTCTAAACACCACTGAGACAGTTTTTTCTGTCGATTAAAGAAATGTCAATTAGATTACATGTAGTAGGTGGTGTATTTCTTACATGTGGGTCGGGACGGGGTTGTTAAAATTGTTCTGCATGCACAGGTAAACATAGTCCTGACTTCTGAGATTTTCATATAATTATACTCTAACTAGAGGAGCCCCATCTCAAATTGTTTCCAAAAATTTTACCTTTCTTACTTTTCTTACAACACTTTACAATCAGAAAGCTTAGGTTGTGCAATTTTAAGTAGTAATTTTCCAATTTGACATTATTTAATTGAAAAATAAAAAAAGGTAATTCTGTTTTAGTAACATCCCCATTCCCGGCTGAACCAATCACCTAGCTTGTAATAACAGTTTCTTTTTCTGTAATGTTTTTAAGATTAATTACGACCACTTTTAATTCAAAAGCCCTTTTTATTACAGTCAATTATATCAAGAATTCTCTACCTTTTACAGATGTAAAAACATTGACTATTCCCCTTCAAAAAAAATGTTTCATGGTATATTTTACCCCCTTGTCTAAAGTCAACACAACATTCATAGATGCAAGATTAATTAAAAGTTCATCCTTCATGTTAATTGAAGGATGAGGTGATTTTCAACTATGTACTAGATATATCTAAGTAAAAATTATTCAAATACCCCCGGTATAACTTTGGGACAGAAGAAGCAACAAAGCGAACATTGGTTTTTTTAACATTTTGTGTTCTATGATAACTGTGTTTGTCTACAAGTCAACTTAATTTCGAAAAAAAATTTCTTACTGTAACACCCGTGCTAGGGTCATAGACCCCTTCACGGTAACTGTGATGACTGCTCTTTTGCAGGGCAAAATGACTTTGTTTGGTGAAACATGACGTACCATTAACCCGGCCCCCCTGAATCTCTAGTCAGGTGCTCTACCAACTGAGCTATCTCGCACCGGTATTCGAACCGGTCTGACGTCACATTCCTCCCCCTTTAATGATCTTCGCCCTTGAAGATCAACCCAGGCTCTTCCCTTGGCAGGAGTTAACCTGTCAGTTCCAGGGGTTGGTCACGGGATGGGAGAAATAAAAATAAATGACGGCCGGGATTCGAACCCGGGCCCCCTGAATCTCTAGTCAGGTGGTCTACCAACTGAGCTATTTGGCGCCAGTATTCGAACCGGTCTGACCGTCACAAGTACTTAAACTTCGCCAATATTGATCAATTTTCCCTACAAGAGAGCAGTACCACTCTTACAGGAAAGGGGTCTATGAGATTTATAGAAACCCTATTCCCAGTTAACGCATTTCATAAATTGTAATTACTAAATAACAGTTTAATAATAATTCCTGCAGTTAATGAACTGCATTTATTATAACTTAATTAAGTTTATTGATGTATTTTCATTTAATATAATTTTCATAAAAATATGGATTCATGGCAGTTATAATTTGTATTCATATCAAACTGAAACATTTAAAAAAAAAATATTTGCTGCCATATAACATGTATAATTCATAGTTTAATTATTAAATTTATCTTCATATAAAAACCAAGCCAATAAAATCAGTAAATCATATAATAAATCCAAAAATGGAAAGGGATAAACCTTATTCATTTATGTAATATATACCATTTGCTATATTTATAATTCCAGGTTATA
Organism: Magallana ariakensis; assembly: GCA_020458035.1. NCBI lineage: Eukaryota > Metazoa > Mollusca > Bivalvia > Ostreida > Ostreidae > Magallana > Magallana ariakensis. The sequence goes on along the minus strand of CM035811.1, from coordinate 55,589,963 downwards.
TGACATTGCATTCATAAAGTTTTGGATTTTTTAATGATGCAAAATAATCAATCTAATGAGTCTAAACATGTTCACCATTCAGGGATGTATTCATCATTAGGGATCAAACCCAGACCAGTAGAAGTAATAGGGTGGGGGACTGGGGTGAATTCCTAGTGAGGGAGGACTTTTAAGGGGTAATTAGCACATTAAGGGGAAGGTGTGTGGGTTGTCTTTAAGTATCTTAATTGGATCTTGGAAATGCATGCACTTACAATGGGAAGTATATCAAATAGAGTTTGCCAGAAATTGGCAAAATAAAGTTGTAACCTAGCTCTCAGAGAAGTTCAAATAGTTTGCAGTTACTGCTGTAAGATATACCCAATTTTAAATACCATGTTAAATGTCAACAATCACTTGCCTCGAAAGTATATATCTTTACCACACTTCGCGCTTGTGTATACAACAGATTTTATGACCACTGTTTGCTGATGCAGCCGTTGTACAATATATTCACCTTTACCACTGCAGAACTCCAATATATGGTCGAGGATACACCTGTACCCTTATGTGAAAAAAAATCTTCTTTTTTTTTTAGACAACAACCGTCACCGCTGTTCCGCCGCCCTTGTAACAATGTTTTGATCTATTTCTAGAATATTTTAAAATATTTTAAAAAAAAATGAAATAACTTCAAAATAGACAGTATCGTGAATTAGCTTCCCCAAATTGCATGTTCTGATTTTAGTCAACACCTGTCGTAGTCTTAAAAGCGCTTACTGTTACGTTATTATCAGTCTGGAAAGAACAATCTGAAACAAACACGAAGCAACATTTGAACAAGATTCTCACAGTCACAGTGTTTGGAATGAATCATGCATTTGTAAATTGTTTCTCGTGTTAATAATTTTCCGAGAATCTAGTTTTTGATGCCGTGAATCAGTTCACTAAACAGCACCTTCAAAGAATTAATTTGCTGTAAGTACAAAATAAGGGATTGTAGATGTTTGCTTGTAAAACTTGCTCTCGTAGTTCATACTCATATCATGAGTTCTTCATCTTGACGAACACAGAACCCCAGACAGTATATATATGTTGTAGATTGACATTGAATAGGCTAATTGGTCCGGTTTTATTTAGCTGTTTGGGATTTTTTCCTAATCGTTTTGCTGTTGAAATATTTTCACTGTTTTAAAACTTCATTGCCATCAAAAATTTTGATTGCAACATTACAGACTACATGTGATACTGTCCTAGCTGACCAAATCTTGATAAATACCACTTCATACCATTGCAATGTGAAAGTCACAATTATTTTAGGCTAACAGTAACTTATGAAATTAATTAATTAGTTGTGAGAATGCATGAACAGGTACTTTCCAACAATTGACATTAGGCTAGTTTAGTTTTCATTAATCCGAGATTCCTCTGACTCTAAACCCCGCTTTTATATTGTGACATGTGTCAATATAAAAGCAGGGGTTAAAGTCAGAGGAATAATCTGGGGTGCTATATATTTTCCTTGATTTTTAAATGCTAATTTTAAGCATAAATATAAAAACTAGCTTTAAATATCCATCATACATTTGATTAGTAAATTAAACTTTATTTGTAAATTGCCTTGTAATAATTTGTAAGGTATATCAACTATTTAATCGGCCTTATATCAGACATTAAGCAGATTCTATTACTTCACTTCAGATTAATATTTTATGGGGTAAAAACCCCCATTATCATTACTGTAGTAAATATGGGGGAAAGAACTCAACATTAGCATTAAATATGGGGATAAAAACCCCATCTGATTTTTTTGGGAATGGTGGTGTTTTTTCCCCATATATAATTTCATGGGGTTTCTTGCCCCATGGGGTTTATTGCAAAACCCCATTAGTTTGCATGGGTTTTTCTGTGGGGTATTTTTTCCAAGCTAAAACCCCATGGGGTTGGAAATTTTAAGTTCAAATATCTAAAAAACTATCTAAAAATGTTTCAATTTTTTTTCCATAAATTTATTTAGAACAAAAAAAACCCACCATTTGGTACTAAACTTTGGTCGATAGTGTGAATGGAAAGGGGTGCGCAACGCCGGAAAAAATGTCCATTCCGAAGTTGTCCGTCCCACTGTTATATTCTATTGGTTTGAAAATCGACATTAATACAAAATGGCCGCTATGCAAATTAGCAAAGTGTTTACCATTGATCCATATGAAATATGTAAACACGAGGTCTAACTTGAGCAGAAATACTTATTACTGATCAGAGAAGCTTTATACCGTCTCTGGAGTATCAAATACTAAATATCTAGACTCTAATCCATTTCATTCCAATGTGAGAATTCACCCCCCCCCCCGCATTTGTGGGTCCTCCCTACCCTGAGGATCATGATATTTTTTAAACTACATTATCTTAAGATGATTACTAAAAAGATTTAGCATTCAGAGGATTTTTGTACACATTCCTATATAAAAATTCGATTTCCCTACCATATCCCCTGGGATCATGATTTGACAAACTTATAGTTAAAAATACTTGAATATGCTTCCACACAAGTTTTAGCTTTCTGATCAAATGATTTTTGAGATGTTTAATAATGTTTAATTAGTAATAATTCTAAATCATTTTCTATTTACAAAGTATGGTCCTTTATTTTAGCATTTACTCAATGATGCTTCAATTTGATTTTGTCTGAATTTTGCTGATTACTTTTGAACAAAGCATGAAAATGTTAAAAGTTTATGACGACAACAAAAGTATTTAGTGTAAAAAAAGAGAGAGAGTTCAACTGCACCCGGGCTCAGGAGCGGTAAAAATACACCAATCATTGCATGGAACCTGAGAAAAGAACCTATATACAAAAAGACAAAATTGAAGAAACGTTATTAAAGTTATTGAGGTCCATGCATCTCATATAGGCAAGGACACGATAAAAAGTTTTCTTAGTTATCTTACTCCTGATGTTTTGATGTCAATATTATTTCATAATTACACAACCTTCATGAAGAAAATCCATTTGAATTGAATAAACAAAAATTAGGGTTTTTTTTTTTTGGGGGGGGGGGGGGAGGAGGTATTTTTTCATGCGAAAGGTCTTTTTAGACCAAAATGACAGAAATATGCAATTTTATGAATTTTCGATATACTTTTCTTTTTACTATTTTTTAATCATTACGCATATTTTTAATATTATATCAAGTTAATACTGAATACATATCGAAGCACATCGGGTTATTCAGATAAAATTCTTGATATTCAAAAGGTTTTTATTTCAAATCAAACTAATTATTATATATAGTGTCAATTTTAAATGCAAAAAGTTCACGATAAAATTATGCAGCTTCATACAATTAATTTTCGAAATCCCTCTATTCAGTCTGACCATGGCGTTTAATTTAAAACCATATTTAATGAAATAAGTTTGCTTAATAAAAATAATAATAATAAAAACTAGCAACAAATTCTAATTAGGCTAAAATTGCATTTTAAGTGTAAAAAGGTTAAATTAGATAGGCCATAACTGAAAATTGACCCGCATTTTTCTTTGTATTCCTTAAGTATGTTTTGTCTACAGATATTTATATGTGAAGACAAAGAGCTAGAGCCACGGAGCATCAAAATGTGCCTTAAAATTTTCACAAAACTCAAGTTTGAAACAATACAAATTGTAATTACTTAAAATGTAGGGCACAATATTCTGCTTCTATGCATATGAATTTTTGTCACCTCGACCCCACCGTTTAGCACATGCGCATCATCAAACATACCATGGTCGTTAAAAGTAGCTCTTTACTTTAGATTTACTCAATTTCAATAAAATATGTATTTGATACCACATGCTCGGATCTAGGGGGGGGGGACCCCTCCCTTCCTGGAAAAATGAAAAATTATTAAATTTTTATAGTAAAATCATCATCCCTCAATCCCGCTCTGAAGAACTCAATTATCCTTCAACCCCCCCCCCCCACCCCTGGAAAAAAGCTGGATCTGCGCATGTATCATTTCTATACTCGCAATTATAACCAATGTTACTCAGATGAGAACTGTGGCTGGACCTGAAGGTCAGCAAACCTTCCGAATTTTATTTTTCGAGACACAAAGAAGACAAGGATTGATTATTGTAACTACTTCTTTGGGTCGGGGACAACGGAAGACGCTGTTATAAACTGAAAATAAAGTCCGTGGGAACATCTTGTTCGATCTGTATGTAACCAAACTAGAAATCTTGAGCAAAGATTAATCATGAAATGATCCGGGACCGCATATTGTTAAACGTTGCATCGCCCAAGAGGCAAGTTTATTAACATACGCTAGAATCAAACGCTCGACAAAGCAAAAAATTCAAATTCACACAGGAGGAGTTAAATTCCATCACTTGGAAATCACTTACAACTTTAACTAAACGTCGCAAATCGACTGAGCCATTTCTTATAGTTTGCATCGGTAAGAAAAAATATGAGGATAAAAAAGAACAACGCATTAACAGAGGGATATTTTGTAAAAAAAAAAAAACGTAAGACCCCGAATATGTAATGTACGACTTGTTATCAGTATTATCATCTCACTTATGTAACAATTTCACTTTCTGTATTCTCATATAAAAAAAACCTCGGAATGTATTGCATAGGCGTCCATGACAACCGCCACCCCTTTTTAGCTCACCTGAGCTGAAAGCTCAAGTGAGCTTTTCTGATCAAAATGTGGTCGTTGGCGTTGTCGTTGTAAACTTTTTACATTTTTATCTTCTTCTCCAGAACCACTGGGCAGATTTCAACCAAACTTGGCACAAAGTATCACTAGGTAAAGGGGATTAAAGTTTGTTCAAATGAAGGGCCACACCCTCTTTAAAGGGGAGATAATTTAGAATTATTGAAGTTTGTTGGTATTTTTCAAAAATCTTCTTCTCAAAAACTATTAGGCCAAAAAAGCTGTAACTTGTATGGAAGTATCCTCAGGTAGTGTAGATTCAAGTTTGTTCAAATCATGGTCCCCTTGGGGGTAAGGTGGGGCCACAATGGGGGGATGGATTTTTACATAAGAATGTAGAGAAAATCTTAAAAAATTTTCTTCTCAAAAACTATTTGGCCAGAAAAGCCTAAACTTGTGTGGATGCATCCTCAGGTAGTGTAGATTCAAGTTTGTTTAAACCATGGTCTCCGGGGATAGGGTGGGCCACAATGGGGGGATGGATTTTTACATGGGAATATATAGAGAAAATATTTAAAAATCTGTGTGTGGTGGCATCCTCAGATAGTGTAGATTCTCATTTGTTCAAATCATGGTCCTCGAGGGTAGGGCGGGGCCACAATGGGGGGATGAATTTTTACATAGGAATATATAGAGAAAATCTTTAAAAATCTTCTTCTTAAAAACTATCAGGCCAGAAATGCTCAAATTTGAGTGGAAGCATCCTCAGATAGTGTAGATTCAAGTTTGTTCAAATCATGGTCATCGGGGGTAGGGTGGGACCACAATGAGGGGGGGGGGATAGATTTTTACAATGGAATATATAGAAAAAATCTTTTAAAATCTTCTTCTCAAAAATTATTAGGCCAGAAAAGCTTAAACTTGTGTGGAGGCATCTAAAAAACTGTAGATTCAAGTTTGTTTAAATCATAGTCCACAGGGATAGGGCGGGGCCACAATTGGGGGATGAATTTTTACATAGGAATATATATAGAAAATTTTTTATAAATCTTATGGGAAAGTTTACAACCCAAAATGCAGTAACTTGTGTGAAAGCACGGGTTGTGCAGATTAAAGTTTGATCAAACCATGATTCCCTAGAAAAAACTGGGGCCACGAAGTCGGGGGGGGGGGGTGGGGGTGGGGGGTGGGGGTATATAGGAACAGAAAAAAAATCTTACAGGTACAACAACAAAAGGGGCTTGGTATTTACCATAAAGATATGTGGATAAAAATCGGCAGATATTTAATTTTTTTTAGCAACATCTACTGTACATAGTTGTCAAGATATTTTGATTTTGATACTGTAATGCTGATCTGATCAGAGTTAAGGCTATTGTTGCTCAGGTGAGCGATGTGGCCCCTGGGCTTCTTGTTTATAAAACTTATTATAAATACAAATCATTTTACGATATGTTGAGATGTGAGTTAGACTTTATTAAAGTTAATGATATACCCTTAAATATACCACAGAGGCGGCATACAAGGCTGTCTATGCGATACTTATTTTAATTGGAAGCGACTTCATTTTGTATAAAATTCTTACATCTAATCCGGTAATGTTAATACATTCGAGGTGTTTTTCCGAGCTTGCCGGAAAGGCCCGATAAGTTGCGATTGTACTCATAGCAGCTTTTGCAAAGCAATATTTTCAGTAAGGTTTTACAGCACCTATCATAGTCAACTTAATGCTAGATTTAACACACAGATGATTAATACTTGTAAAAATCATAGTAAGATTCTCATCGCTGCCCACCACTCTGAAAATGGCCCGCCGATATATATTATATATTTTATATTTCGAGAGAAAAAAATGGGTGGAAGAAATTATTCGGTAAAAACATCGGGCTCGGTATACCAAAAATTATAAACATAAAAAGGCTGCTTGACATAATTCCATAATTGACATAATTCCAGTCATGTTATCATAAGGATACAAATGTCTTCATGCATTAACAGTTAAGTTGAAATAAAATGCAATTTAAAGAATAGAAATTGGTTTGTGTACTCATATTAGCATACATGTAAGCAATTTCAAAAAATTAGAGCAGTTGTTATATAATAGAAAATGGATTGTTAAATAGATAGCATCAATCATTTTTATATAATAGCAAACTACTTGCGTTATGATTTTTTTCTAAGCAGGGGGTATCAATTGTGAGATTGCTCGCAGTAGTTTTTTTTTCTGGAATCACAAAAATAGACTTAATAAATATACTTACTGATAATCAATCAAAACTGATGCAGCACCTCTACGTAATGCCAGATCAGCTGATAAGGTTTCAGCAATAAAATCCTTTAAAACAAAATAAATAGTTTTAAGCATGCATATGTCATGTGTATGATCTAGATTGGGGAGGGGGTGGTATAAGACCCAACTGGGAAATCGAAAACACTAAATTTACCCCTCTCCCCTCCCCCAGAAAAATACAATTGACATACATGAAAAAATGACAAAAACAAACCGTCAACCATCTCAAAAATCCATTAACCGAAATACAAATTCAAAGCAGTGCAACACGGACCTCTAAGATAGAGGAAGGATCGGGTGCCATGGAGGAGTGAGCATCCTCTGCTGACCGGTCACACGCGCCATGTGCTCTTTGTCGAAATCGGGAAAATAAAAACCGCAAAAGTCCGTAGACAATTAGGTAATTAATTATGATCTAACAATTAGTATGAAAAACGTCAGTCAGCATGCGACTCAGTGGAAGATTGTATTTGCTGACAAGGTCGTTGTATCGACCATAGAACTTACGAAAAGATGACTTTAAACGAGACTGTTGATAGTCCTGTTTTATCAACTTGTTTGTCAGTAGCTTGCCTTGTCTTAGAAACTGTTCATACGAAGAGCATGCCCTTGCGTATCGAATTATCTAAGAGACAAAAACACCATATGCAGGTGATGAAGGTATATTGCTACATAAGTAAGGAAAGTTGACTATAGAAAAATTGAAGTCATCGCGTTTATCATACAGTTTTGTTGTTAGGTTACCATCAATGTCCATTTCCAGTAAAATATCCAAATATGAAACAGATGACGCTGACTCTGTGGTATCTTTAATTTCAAGTTCACTGGGATATATCGAGTCGACGTAAGTATGGAAATAACAATTGTTAATTGATAATACGTCGTCGATATACCTAAATGTTGAGTTAAAGGCCACAGCGAGTAATTTATTTTTTTCACGTAAAAGTTTTTGAATAAATTCTGCTTCATAAGAATACAAAAATAGGTCTGCTAACAATAAGGGAACAATTGGTACCCATGGGACTTCCAACAGATTTTTGGAAGACTTGATTTCCAAAAAACAACAAACTTTTGGGGAGGAATAAATTTAAGGACATCATACTTCCATGTATGACCCTCACCATCCGGATTATGGTCAGAACAAACAGGTATGATGTCCCCCTTCGTAGTTATACCTACTTTTGGCTCGAATCCAAGCACTTCTCAACGACTCCTTTTAGGGCAAATGGTGCAATATAACAGATGTGTTAAATCGCCCTTTAGTCCCTGCAGAATTGGGACAATTTTTTATTCACAATAGTCTTTACCCATTGCGTTCAACACGAAAACACACGTTCTTGTTACCTTTGTTTATATTCGTAAGGTTGGCCAACACAGACTTTACCTGCTCTAAGGGAAAGATAACTCGTACAACCTCAAATCCAAAGTAATCTCGCTTTCTTTGACCAAATCATCTATATCTTATGAAACAATACATAAATGTTTACATTATTTAGAAAAAAAATAATTAGACAATTATCAAAAATTGATTTTTAGTTAGGCGGCTAGACAATGCTATCGTTCTCAGTTCTTATAGCATGTATAGCTTTAAGGAATATCTGGAGTAACTATTTAAAGCTGTTTTTTTATTATGATGTATCTTTCCGTTATAAACGGCCTGACTATACACAACGATTAACTCTTTACATTTGTTTTAATTTCGATAATTTTTGTTTGTCTATTTGTCTCAAATATCGGAAAAAGTTGTTTTTTCAGATAGTAAAACACATATGGCAACTTTTTCTATATACAGAGAGATAATCATTGTTATATGTGTATATAATTAGAAAGGTCGTCGTACTTCTTCGTCATGTCGTTATGTATTATGAATACCTTTTTGTGGGTTTAAAGGTTGTACTGCACTTTTTGATTTTGAACATGAAAATTGTTGTGAAAGAGTTTGTCACTTAATTCTTAATTTTTTAACTTCTGAATAATTATCGTTTTCAAAGGAGATAGAACTTATAAATGAAATATTTAAATTTCTTTATATAATTGAACGATATAGATCTGTGGATTTTTTAAAACATGAGTTAAAGTTGAATTTGCATTGATTTTTTTTTCTCACAAATCACAACGCCGGTGTAACCTTTAGAATCTTAGAACATCATGCCGTCAATGTCCCCAGAGGACGGAAAAAAGAACATGGGTAAGATAATATTGTAACCAAAAAACAAAAACAAAAGACGTTGTAATACCAACATTGTAATATCATTTTAACAATATGTATCGTTCATTTTGTAATATTTTTTCTTTCAATTATGCGTCCAATAAATTTCATAATGTCATTTACTTGTATATGCATGCACGATTATAGTTTTAAATATAAATAGGAAATGAAATAGCTAAATAAACATCGTCGATTCTTATCGATGTTTGCATAAATAAGAATGCATTTGAACAATATTTGTAAATTGTAACTTTAAATTATACACGTTCAAATACACTTAGATTGGTTACCCTATGTTTTTCATTATATATATGAAATATTTCTTTTTTGAAAATAATATGCCATCGCAACCCGTCCGCCTTTATACATTTTTATATTCATCTATCGTTTGTGTTTCTTGTTTACAGTTTGATTTTATTTGCACATAGGCGGACGCAAATGGGGATGCAGAGAGCATTTAAATGTGGTGTTGGCTGTTTTGTGTGATTTAGTATCCATCGCTTTCTTTACTGTTCTTGGATTGTACATCAAAGGCAACACTAATGTTCATTTAACAAACCTTCAGTTTACATCTATGTTAGTGCTTGAACGTTCAAGAGGAAGAAAGTCGGCATTGCAATAGATACGGACAACTCTAAAACCTAGTTTAGGTGTAACATATCGTATGAAAAAAACAAGGAATTGATTAAACAAACTAAACAGTATATTTGATTGTATACCATGTAGTTTATAAATAAAAGTACTTTGTGTCTCTTGCAGTGCTGAGAATCACTATATGTTATTTTATTACCGACATTCATATCAAATACGGTTTTTATAGTTTGGGGGGGTGGGGGTATATAGGAATCACCTTGATTGTCTGTCCGTCGGCCTGATCAAAAATCTTGTCCGGTCTAATTCTCTCTAATGAAGAAATATTGGAAGTTCTTTCTTCACACATGGATTGCTTATGACCTAAGGATGTGTCATGACTTTGACCCAAGGTCTTTCGGGCAAGGTAAATTTCACTGGCAAATAAGTGCAAAATTCGTGTCCGGTTCATATCTTGCTAATGAAGAAACATTGGAAGTTTTCACTTTATATACACAAAGATTGCTTATTACCTAAAGATATGTCATGACCTTGACTGAAGGTCATTTGGGCAAGGGCAGAAAAAGTGCTAAGTTCGTGTCAGGTCCATATCTTTCTTGTGGAGAAACATTGAAAGTCTTTTTTTCACACAAAGATTGCTTAAGACCTAAGAGTGTGTCATGACCTTAACCCAAGATCCATTGGGGAAGTTCAAGGTAATTTGTAAACAAATGCTTAACTCCTGTCTATTTGATGTCTTGCATTACTGAAAATAATTAGAAGCTTTAGTTTGACACAACGCTTGCTTTCCTCAGGCCACATAAAATTAGTTTTTACATGTAGATTTTCATATCCGCCTGTGTCTCTGAAAATGTCTTGCCTCACGCGGGTATTTTAAGGTCGGTCGCGGGTTTAAAATTTTGCGCTCTTTGCGCAGGGTATTGCGCATTAAAGTCGTAAAACGCAAATGCAAAGTCAAATGTTCAAATATACAGGTTATCATGTATGGTTTTTATTAAAAAAAATACTTATCATAAAAATTATTTTTAGTGAAATGAATCGTTAGAATAATGTTCAGAAGTGTTTCAATCATTTCGCCGCTTCTAAAAAATCGACGTTATTCATGTCGGAGTCAACGTCTTACGATGACGTCAGTTGACACTTTGACGTAACAATTAACAAAAATAAACATCGTGTATTTTTATTGCAGCGTCAATAATTAAAAATAAAAATATAATTTGCAAAAAAAAAAAAAAATATGCGCGATACTTTCATGTTCTCTGTGAGTGGAAATTAGGTATTTTTTTATCTATTACATTAAAATTAAATTTGATTCGTAAACATCTTTTTATTTTATACAATTCTATATGTAAAATGTCTGACACGGTAAGTTTATACAACCAAACTATAAGGGCGAATAGCACAAAAACTATCCAGTCAATTTCGTTTTAATTTGGCAAAAGTTAACTTATACGTTATCCTTCCATCGCTGAAAATTAAAAGAAAATAGTATGTTTGTAATTTTTTACATATGAAATGGAAAAAGAAAACTCCCTTTTTCCTATATAATCTTATATCAAATGTCGATAATGATTAGGACTTATGACCAAAATTTGAGCGCGGTAAACAGATAAACTATCCGGTCAATTTACTTTATAATTTGCACATAGTTTACTCATAAGTTGACCTTTCACTGTAAAATAATTAAAGGAAATCGTATGTTTGAAACATTCTCCCCCGAGACTCCTTAAGGCTGCCCGATTGATTTCACAGCGATGTGTAGAAAGTCACTTGTCTGTACTTCATAAGATATGACGTCATAGTTAATTTTGACGCCACGATCTGCATTCTTTTCGATCGTTCTTTGGGAATGTATCGTAACGTAATAAGTGAATTTTATTGTGCATTATAAAACCGCTTCATTCCTTTACATAGACGTTGTTGTAAATACTAGTGATACTAAACTCAATATCGCCAATATGGAGTATCAAAAAATCAACAGTTTTAAAGCTTTGTATTAGGTAAATAACTATTTATAAACTAATGGTTTTGAGACTCCCCCTGCTACGTGTAAACTAATGAATGGTGATATGTATATGCATGCTCAGCTATGTTAAGGGCGTCCATAAAATAATAGCGATATTTATCACATAAAATGTTAGCTTTTGAATAATCTTGATATTCTATTCCAAAAAATTGTTACACAAAGTGATATTTTATCATTATACAAATTAGATAATTTGCTATCGCATAAGCAATTTTTTAGTCTCTAAGGAATACCCTGTCACGTGATACTGCTAAAAATAGCTGAATCAGGAACAATACCAAAAAATGCATAGTGCAAGGGCTTAGCATAAACAAATATATTTATTTCCGTTTTTAACTTGTAAAATGAACATCTAAAATTTCGAAAAGTGCTGGGAGCTTGAAATATTCAAGTAAGAACAATTATTTAATTCAACATTAACAGTCTATAATCAGAAATTTGCAGGGAGTTCCCACATTTAACGCTTATTTATGTAAAATGCGTAGCGATTTCATACAGCTCCCAGCACTTTTTGATATAATGGGAATATAATGGTTACACATGTAAAATTTCAATATATTTGATCAAGTGTATGCCCTTGCACTACTGCATTTTATCTGACCCATTTCACTTTCGGCGTCATTTGCGTGAAATTCAAACGCAACACTGACTAAGATCATGATTTTAATTTTCATTCATAAGATAAATAAACGCTGTGAATTTCATTAAAATAATGTTAGAATGTTGTTTCTGTTCACACCAGTCATCATTACCAAATTGTTGAAATTGAAAAAATTAGTACATGTTGTCCCTACCAATAACTATTGATATAAGGGCAAGGGGGGGGGGGGTAAGTGTAAGTTTGTAATTTACACATTTATGTTTCATAATGGTTTATGTTACTCTGCTGGTAAATAAATAAGAAATACCTTTAATATATGACCAGGGTTACTTGTAATTATAATTAATATTTTTGTAATTATTAAAGAAAGCAAGAAAAATCAATATTTATCAAGAATATTTATTAATATATTCAATTTGACAATAACAATGTACTGTAGATATTGCTTTTCTGTGACAAACTGTTCAACAAGACTAATGTCTATTAGTGTTTTCTGATTTTCAGTATTATTCAGTCATGATGTGGAATTAATGGAAATTGACCATTCTTCTTGCACACTACATGTACTTCTCCTCTGTCTTTTTGATGTAAGGAGGCAGTGCAGTTGATAAAAAAACCAATGCCTGAAATGATCAATATTTATCAATTTCAAATTTAATTTCAATAGTTATCAATGAAAAATATCATGATAGGTTATATTACAGTAATATGATTTTTAAAAAACAGGCCACATATACATGAGTAAAAGAAATATTTATAGAGTACCTACTTTTCTATATACACCCCAAAAAAGTGTCTCCAATGAACCATGCATTTTCTGCTTTAATAACCCTGTAATTGAATTTTAATTGCAGTTTAAGATAACATGAAAATGGAAAATTAATTTATTATTGTGCATACTAATGGCAGTTGTTATTTCATTAACATTATAACATGCATATATTCTTTAATATGATTGAAAATTCAGATGACACTTTAATTTTGTCCTTTCATACATATAATCTTCCTAAAAGAAGGCTAAATAAAATAAAACATTTCGATTTACATAAACAAAAATACAATCTTGTCTATATTTAATCCAGATCCTCACAGTAATCTTTGTAGTGCTAGCACAGTGTTTGGACTTTCCATTGTTTACATTTTCTTTGAGCACGGAGGAAATGCGAGCTAATATTATTGCGATATAAGAGACCAGTAAAAAGCTACAATGAGCCTCAATACTCTTTATGATAAAAATTAGAGAATCGCAGAACATTTGCTTTGCCTGATCGAGTCACCAAACTGATTTTTAAACACAATATTACATGAAAAAACAAATGTAAACAAGTAAACAAAATCGAAGCCGAGGAATTCCCCTTCGTTTCTGTTTCATTCTACAGTATTATATAATATAAAACAATATCTAGGGGAAGTACAGATAAATCTTACCTTGTTCAGTTGAATCCTCTACCGATTTCCGTCCACGCTGGTTGTAAATAAGTTAAATTCCAAATATATCACTGAAGTCCACATGTTTATTCTGATCACAGCTGCAAGCGCCGATGTGACGTAGTCAACATCGACACGTCATCAGACGACTTAGGAATTTCATAATTTCCAAGATATAATGAATAGTTGAAGTTTTTATTTCAGTACACCTTTCTTGATACAATCAAACCCAATAAATAATCATATTCATTTTGGTAGAGGTTTGTGAATTACCGAAATACAATATCTTGTAAAATCTCATGAATAAGGGGCGGGGCATATGCAAATTTTTCCTAAATCACACGTGCTAGAATTCCGATACCTTCCTTAACATAGCTGAGTGTAAAAAACAGCTTGGCGCAAGTGAAAGATCAATACAATCTTAATATATTTTACGTGAAAATGGGAGAGAAAATAAGTACCAATGTGAATCTTGCTGGGGGAAACCTACCAAATGACTCGATTTTGTGTAAATCGAGCTTAAAAGGTACACATGTGCCTAATTTTGATGGCAGTGCGAAATGTTTTGACAATTTTTCAAATAAACGAAATATTTATATGAACCCCCAGCAAAAACTGCAAAATACATTACTTATCGAAGGATTTTTCATAAAAATAATTTTGATTCAATGTCATTATTCACTTGTGGCGATGCGATTTAAATAAAATAAAATCCCGCTCAAAAGACCGACTATTAAAACCTAAAGCGAAACAATGGCTTAGTGATAAAACTTTAATTCAAGTAATGTAATTAACACACAAACTCTATCTCTTTCTCTCTCTCTCTCTATATATATATATCTCTTCTGTAAGATAGAAAATCTCTTCCGTTAGATCGAAAATGGGCGTGCTGTACTGTTAGACGAAGACGTACGCAATTTTGTAGGTTTTCTTATGTCTTGAATAGGTGTGAAAACCCCCGAGGGCACGTCCTTTTATACCCTGGGTTTGTTAATCACTATACACAGGTAATGATCGCGACTTTAAATTTATATACACAAGAAAGCCAAGAAAGCATACTGATATAACACGTAACGATTCATTAAAACAACTAACAACTTTATATAAAATTATATGTATAATTAGTTTATTATTTGAAGGAAAAACTGATTTATTAAGTTGATTCCCGACACTTATCATTTTACAACTTACGACATACACATGTACATGTATTAACAGATACGTTTCGTTTTGGGAACGGTACGGTTCGTTTTAGAGGTGTATAAGCACGTTTCAGGGTCTGTAAATTAACAGTGATATCAAACACTATATTTGATGCACTATTGTGACGTCATATATTTTTCTTAAGCACGTGACAGGCGTATCCTAACACGGTAAATAATCTATATAAATCGCATCGGCACAAGTGAATAATGACATTAAATCAAAAATATTTTTATGAAAAATCCTTCGATAAGTAATGTATTTTGCAGTTTTTGCTTTGGGTTCATATAAATATTTCGTTTATTTGAAAAATTGTCAAAACATTTCGCACTGACATCAAAATTAGGCACATTTGTACCTTTTAAGCTCAATTTACACAAAATCGGGTCATTTGGTTTGGTAGGTTTCCCCCAGCAAGATTCACATTGGTACTTATTTTCTCTCCAATTTTCACGTTAAATATACTTAGATTGTATTGATCTTTCACTTGCGCCAAGCTGTTTTTTACATGCATATACATACCACCATTCATTAGTTTACACGTAGCAGGGGGAGTCTCAAAACAATTAGTTTATAAATAGTTATTTACCTATTACAAAGCTTTAAAACTGCGATATTGAGTTTAGTATCACTAGTATTTACAACAACGTCTATGTAAAGGAATGAAGCGGTTTTATAATGCACAATAAAATTCACTTATTACGTTACGATACATTCCCTAAGAACGATCGAAAAGAATGCAGATCGTGGCGTCAAAATTAACTATGACGTCATATCTTATGAAGTACAGACAAGTGACTTTCTACACATCGCTGTGAAATCAATCGGGCAGCCTTAACATAACCGCGTGAGGCAAGACATTTTCAGAGACACAGGCGGATATGAAAATCTACATGTAAAAACTAATTTTATGTGGCCTGACGCAAGCAAGCTTTGTGTCAAATTTAAGCTTCTAATTATTTTCAGTAATGCAAGACATCAAATAGACAGGAGTTAAGCATTTGTTTACAAATGACCTTGAACTTCCCCAATGGATCTTGGGTTAAGGTCATGACACACTCTTAGGTCTTAAGCAATCTTTGTGTTAAAAAAGACTTTCAATGTTTCTCCACAAGAAAGATATGGACCTGACACGAACTTAGCACTTTTTTTGCCTTTGACCTTGCCCAAATGACCTTCAGTCAAGGTCATGACATATCTTTAGGTAATAAGCAATCTTTGGGTATATAAAGTGAAAACTTCCAATGTTTCTCCATTAGCAAGATATGAACCGGACACGAATTTTGTACTTTTTTGCCAGTGAACTTTACCTTGCCTGAAAGACATTGGGTCAAAGTCATGACACATCCTTAGGTCATAAGCAATCCATGTGTGAAGAAAGAACTTCCTATATTTCTTCATAAGAGAGAATTAGACCGGACAAGATATTTTAACAGGCCGACGGACAGACAATCAAGGTGATACCTATATACCCCCCCCCCCCAAACTTCGTTTGGTGGACTATAAAAACCGTATTTGATATGAATGTCGGTAATAAAATAACATGTAGTGATTCTCAGCACTGTAAGAGACGCAAAGTACTTCTATTTATAAACTACATGGTATACAATCAAATATACTGTTTAGTTTGTTTAATCAATTCCTTGTTTTTTTCATACGATATGTTACACCTAAACTAGGTTTTAGAGTTGTCCGTATCTATTGCAATGCCGACTTTCTTCCTCTTGAACGTTCAAGCACTAACATAGATGTAAACTGAAGGTTTGCTAAATGAAAATTAGTGTTACCTTTGATGTACAATCCAAGAACAGTAAAGAAAGCGATGGATACTAAAACATACTAAACAGCCAACACCACATTTAAATGCTCTCTGCATCCCCATTTGCGTCCGCCTATGTGCAAATAAAATCAAACTGTAAACAAGAAACACAAACGATAGATGAATATAAAAATGTATAAAGGCGGACGGGTTGCGATGGCATATTATTTTCAAAAAAAGAAATATTTCATATACATAATGAAAAACATAGGGTAACCAATCTAAGTGTATTTGAACGTGTATAATTTAAAGTTACAATTTACAAATATTGTTCAAATGCATTCTTATTTATACAAACATCGATAAGAATCGACGATGTTTATTTAGCTATTTCATTTCCTATTTATATTAAACACTATAATCGTGCATGCATATACAAGTAAATGACATTATCAAATTTATTGGACGCATAATTGAAAGAAAAAAATATTACAAAATGAATGATACTCACATGTTTTTACAATGATATTCCAATTCTTAACTATGCTATTACAATGTTGGCATTACAACGTCTTTTATTTTTGTTTTTTGGTTACAATATTATCTTACCCATGTTCTTTTTTCCGTCCTCTGGGGACATTGACGGGATGATGTTCTAAGATTCTAAAGGTTACACCGGCGTTGTGCTTTGTGAGATAAAAAAAAACATCAATGCAAATTCAACTTAAACTCATGTTTTTAAAAATCCATAGATATATATCGTTCAATTATATAAAGAATTTTAAATAATTTATTTATGAATTTTATCTCCTTTGAAAACGACAATTATTCAGAAGTTAAAAATGAAGAATTAAGTGACAAACTCTTTCAAAACAGTTTTCATGTTTAATATCAAAAAGTGCAGTACAGCCTTTAAACCCACAAAAAGGTATTCATTATACATAACGACATGACGATTAAGTACGACGACCTTTCTAAGTAAATACACATATAACAATGATTATCTTTCTGTATATAGAAAAGGTTGCCATATGTGTTTTACTATCTGAAAAAGAACCTTTTCCGATATTTGAGACAAATAGGCAAACACAAATTATCGAAATTAAAACAAATGTAAAGAGTTATTCGGTGTGTATAGTCGGGCCCGTTCATAACAGTACGATACCTCATAATAAAAATACAGCTTTAAATAGTTACTCAAGATATAAACCTTAATGTTATACATGCTATAAGAACTGCGAACGATAGCATTGTCTAGCCGCTAAACTAAAAGTCATTTTTTGATAATTGTCTATTATATTTTTTTAATAATGTACATTTATGTATCTTTTCATAAGATATAGATGATTTGGTCAAAGAAAAAGAGAGATAACTTTGGATTTTGGGTTAAAAAGCTCATTTCATAATTCCGGATTTTCATAAAATAGAGTTTCCGTTCGTTGTACGAGTTATCTTTCCTTTATAGCAGGTATAGCGGGTGTTTGCCTACCTTACGAATGTAAACAAAAGGAACAAGAACGTGTGTTTTCGTCTTGACCGCAATGGGTAAAGACTATTGTTAATAAAAAATTGTCCCAATTCTGCAGGGACTAAAGGGCGATTAAACACATCTGTTAAATTGCACCATTTGCCCTAAAAGCAGTCGTTGAGAAGTGCTTAGATTCGAACCATAAGTAGGTGGAACTACAAACGGGGTCATCATACGTATGTTTGTTCTGACCATAATCCGGATGGTGAGGGTCAGACATGGAAGTATGATGTCATCAAAATTTATTCCTCCCCCAAAAGAAGAAGAATGTTAACAAAAAAAGTACAAGAAATAGCAGAGAAACTATGACAGACCCAAGTACCGTGGACCTTAGTAAATTTCTACAGAAGAATAAAGTAGGCCAATAGCACCTTTACCTTACAGCACGCAAACTAAATTATAAGCCCAATGCTACAATAAAATGTATGTCAATGATTTTTTTTTTCTGGGGGAGGGGAGAGGGGTAAATTTAGTGTTTTCAATTTCCCAGTTGTGTCTTATACCACCACCCCCCCCCTCCAATCTAGATAATACACATGACATATGTATGCTTAAAACTATTTATTTTGTTTTAAAGGATGTTATGGCTAAACCCTTATCAGCTGATCTGGCATTGGGTAGAGGTGCTGAATCAGTTTTGATTGGTCATCAGTAAGTATATTTATTAATTCTATTTTTGTGATTCCAGAAAAAAAATATTTTGATCTTTTCACATTTCCATTTTCAACTTACTTTTAACTAATTTTGATCATCCTTGTTACACCATCAAATTAAACCACTGGGGCTGGTGTAGAAAAAAAAACCACCATTAAAAAGGGGGTACCTGTTTGGAAGAAAAAGTTAATTATTTATCATTAGATAGCATCCCGAGCAAGGGCGGGCATAATTTCTGCTATATACATTAATATATGAAACAATGAATCATGTGCATGTACATGGCCATTATTCTTTTTTGTGCACCTTACTGGAAACTATTACAAACTTTGTTTTATTTCAAATTATGGAGTGGCTGTATATTGCGTCATATATCTTTTCTAAACTTTGTTCTTTAGGTCAAATCTCAATATAGCTTTTAACACTGTCTCAAATAAGAATTTCTGAAAAAAAATGTCATCTTCAACCCCTACCAATTCAATTTCCCCGTTTTATGCATATATTATCTAGTCATACAGATGTAATGCTGTTCTTGGTGGTATAAAAATGTATATATGTATTTTATATATATGTTAAAATCAGAGTTGTAAGATCCAAGGTACCTGCCCAATGATAACTCGCCCTTCACGTTCCGCCATGACGGTAATTAGTCAACCCACGCACTTCGTTACCCCGTTCTGGAAAGTTCTATCCATCAAAACTAAAATCGTAAAAGCAAGAAACGAAAAGGCTCATTTTATTATTTTAATGCTTGTCATATCTTAATTTCTATGTTTACCCTAAATTAGTTCCTAGTAAATATATTCACTCTATACGTAATCATTCAATATTATTTTATTGCAAGCATATGCTTTGATGCAAATTCCCACTATATTGGATCCGCCAAATTGTGTCCACCAACTTTCTCTCATTGTTGCTATTTCGGGCTGGTTTATCGAAAATGAAAATAGGTTTTTAATTAATTTTTTAATAATATTGATCAGGTAATTCAATTATAGCTTACGGACAAAAACTCACAAGTAATAAAATACCAAAGGTGTAAGCAGTTACTCTGGTGCAGGTATTTCGTAGTTTATTTGCAAAATGGTGCCATGCACAATTTGGAAGCAGACTGAGTCATCTAAGAAAGATCAAGCCAT
The DNA here is from genome assembly GCA_020458035.1 of Magallana ariakensis. Classification (NCBI taxonomy): domain Eukaryota; kingdom Metazoa; phylum Mollusca; class Bivalvia; order Ostreida; family Ostreidae; genus Magallana; species Magallana ariakensis. Next base: position 55,569,915 of record CM035811.1, on the reverse strand, counting down.
CCATGCTGCCCGACGCGGGTATGTTAAGGCTGCCCGATTGATTTCACAGCGATGTGTAGAAAGTCACTTGTCTGTTCTTCATAAAATATGACGTCATAATTAACTTTGACGTCACGATATGCATTCCTTTCGATCCTTCTCAGGGAATGTATCGTAACGTAATAAGTGAATGTTTTTGAACATTATAAAAACGCTGTGGACGCTGTTAAATACTAGTTCTGCAGTGAATGAGCGAACTATGGCGGCCCTTTCTACACATCTCTAACAACTAGTTGTGAAATTATACCTGACCGTGATCCTCGCAGTTTTATAAGTTTATTTTCATCAATCCAGATTTATTTTATAACTTAACATTGTGAAAGTTTGATATTTATATAATTTGTGTCATTTGAAAACTTATACTCTGCATATTGAGTCTATTGAAAGTCATTTCCCATCGGCTTGAACCAGGCCATGGATCATTTACATTACCAAAGAAAACCTTCGTTTGATGCGGCTTCGATAGACCCGTGCAGGATGTGAACATTTGACTACAAGTTAGATCTTGCTGTTGCCGATATACATGTGCCTGACTGTAACCACGTGCTCACCTGAAGGTTCTTTAAAACTACGTGCGCCGGAACCGGGCTTCGAAAATAAACTTTTTATTCCATTCATTTATTTTATTTGATTTTTTTTTAAATTTATTTTGGTTGAATTTTCTGTTTAATTTTTATTTAATTTGTTATTAAAGTTTTTGTTCAAATTTTATATTTGTTCTTTTGTTTTATGTAAGCTCATCAGGATGCATAACCACGTATACTTACAGCATATAAAAAGCATTTTGTTTTTGAAATTGTTCATTATACAAATACTGCAGCTCAAGGCAATATAAAAGCTGCCTTATTATTAATTGTTTTATCTCTTAGCACAGAAAAGTGCATTCACGTCGGTACAAAAAAAATAATCGTTCATGTACTTCGTTGAAAATATTATTTCATACGTAATGCCCTAGTTCATGAAATATCGGACATCGTGCTTAAATCAATATAAAGCTACCACTGTTACTCTAAACAGTAGAAACAAAGATAAGCTACTCTCAAACTCCACGTGCAGGCGTTACACACAGAAGCCGGAAAAGAAGTTAAGTGTTTTTAACAGTATCAGAAATACCACTGACTGTCAATATCTTTTTTTTAGTAGTTTCTTAGCCCTTAAATATGACACTTGATTTTAAATGAAGGCACTTTTCTGAAAAAAATATGAGCTGAATGATAGGAAGTTTCGGTGACGTTGGGACCTGATTTTTAAATTATTTTTTCAGCAGAATACAAGAGGAAAAAGGTATACTCTTTTAATGTATGTGTGGTGTGGGGGGATATTTTTTCTATCTAAATTCTTATTAAACAGTTGTTCTGTTATTAAATTATCATTATTACATTACTATTAGAATAGTCCATTTGTTCTACATTGTAGAAAGCATTGAAGCAGAAGAAAACGTATGATGTCCACGCAATAGCTCCTGTTCATTTGGATGACACACATGTAGAATGGCGATAAATTATGTTGTTATTGCTGCATTAGCTTTTTTCTGCATTGGATTTGTCGGAAATTTCACCGAAGCAGAAGAAAACGCATGAAGTCCACGCAATAGCTCCTTTACATTTGGATGACACACATATAGAATGGCGATAGATTATGTTGTTATTGCTGCATCAGCTTTTTTCTGCCTTGGATTTGTCGGAAATTCTATCACCGTGGGGTTTATTGTCGTGTCCACAAAACTTCACACACAGACATACGTGACTATTAGTTGCCTAGCAGCGTCTGACGTACTCGCATCAGTGACGCGATATGTTATGATTTTACCTGATCCATTTAAATCTTTTTTAAACGAAAATCTTCATCAATATGTGTATGATATATTTACTTTTTTATTTCTTCATTCGGCATTCTTCCATGTGGTTTTACTTTCATATGTACGTTTTGTTTTCATTACAAGTCCCCTGCGAAGTTTGAAACTGACCTGTTCTAGAATTTTGTTTTTGTCTTGTGTCGTTTGGATAAGCTCCATCGTCATAACTTTGGGGTACGGAGTAGTCCAGGTGCTTACTCTAAAGAGCACGATATCTACTGAAACGAGGGACTGGTGTGAGATTGTGTTTGGTTTGTATGTTTCTATAGTTCCATTTATTGTTGTACTTTATTTGAATTTTCGAAAATTGTATTTTCTGTACAACCAATCTTCTTCTGTTCGACGAACCAGAATCGCAAATTCGATGTCTGTAATGTTTTTCATTATTATCGTGATTCATCTCCTTACTACAATATATCCTTTATTTTATACAATTGATCATGCAGTATTAAGAAACAGGTCACTTCTAGATAGAAACAAATCCATTGTTCATCAAATGTTTAGTTTCTCATTGATTGTAAATAATAGTTTAAATCCTTTGATCTATTTCATGTTTTCACCCCCTGTTTTGAGACTTCTATCCCGATTAAGAAAATTTTGTATCAATTTTAACACAGATTTATAAGAAATCATATTCAGACATCTTCCTGTGAACTAAGAATTAAAGGAATAAAAATATAAAAATTTTTTATTTTTAAAATTTTTAACATCGGTACCTTAAATGCCAATACTGATTAATTTAATAAAGAATACAATAGATTAATTTAATAAAGAATACAATAGATTAATTTAATAAAGAATACAATAGAAACAAAAAATAATTGTTTCTTTTTTCTATAATTTGATAACTGTCAATAAACTGTGAATTGATATACTGATCTGTACATTTATAGGCAATTAATAAACCTATGCATGGACATCAGAAATAGTTCTGGAATTCGTCAGGAAATTTCATGAATTCTTCTTGTTTAGTAATTTGAACCGAGTTCAAAATAAATAAGGAGTAGTTAGTTGTTCCAAATGTAAACAAAACAAGCACACTTTTGTTCTGAATGGAGTAAATAACAAACAAAATGAAGAAATATTTCCGAAATACTCCTTTTTTTAAATTAGTGACTTTGCTAATTCCTGTTTATATATAACAGTGGGACGGACAACTTCGGAATGGACATTTTTCCGGCGTTGCGCACCCCTTTCCATTTACACTATCGACCAAAGTTTAGTACCAAATGGTGGGGTTTTTTATTCTAAATAATTTTATGGAAAAAAAATTGAAACATTTTTAGATAGTTTTTTAGATATTTGAACTTAAAAGTTTCAACCCCATGGGATTTTAGCTTGGAAAAAATACCCCACAGAAAACCCCATGCAAACCCCAGGGGTTTTGCAATAAACCCCATGGGGCAGAAAACCCCATGAAAATAATGTGGGGTTTAAAAACCCACTTTTTTCTTAAATAACAGTTTAGGGTTGTTAATCCCATAAAATAGATGTCATGGGATTTATTATCCCACATATGCCTGGGGTATTTTATCCCATTTGTTTATAATATAAAATTACTATAAAAATTTACCTATCTAATAAAATACCAGTACTCACAGAGCAGACAGTATGAGGTGATGTTAACTAAACCAATTCAAGCACATAAATCAGATTCTCAATGATAAGTTACTTGAGACTGATTTATTCATGTTTGCATTAGTTCAATGACTCTAGATTTTCTCTTGCATTGAATAATAATCCACTGATGTTGGTATTGTCTTCCAAAAATGCCTTCTTTTTTCAAATGACAAGTGTCAGCATGAGAGGTATGCTCTGTCATCCTTTAATGTGCCTAAAAATATGTTATAAAACTATGTAAATTATGTTTTAAAGTTATAACTAATTCAACATAAGTATTGTCCTGCTTATTGTAAAACTCTTTAAAATCTGACATGTGGTAAATATTTACTGAACTGTATAATAAAAACAAGTCAACAGTTATAATATTATTGTACCAATGTTATATGATCCACTAATTAAGGCATAAATTTACGGTTTATGCAATCACAAGATTACATATAATGTTTAAACTTCTGTTAAATATCATAGCATATTAAAACAGTCTTAAATCTATAGTCTCGCTAATTCGAGAAAATTCGGTCCAAGAAAAAATCTCGGGTTCTTTTTTAATTATCTATCTTTTTCACTTGGAAGTCATTAAAGAACATATAGATGTATAAATTCAAAATGAAACTGATTTGCAGTCAGTGGAATTACCTTTGAAAATGGACAGAAGAAACACAAACTTAGCAACACTAACCCGATGGAGTCGAAAACCGGATGTCGAAATTAGTTACAGACAAATCGGGACACAGACATTTCGATTAGAGCAGTCGATCTTTCGTGAACTTATAATTATAATGCCGTTTAATGAACTTGAAAATCCTATGAGTAATTTAACATCCCGAACACCGTATTATTGTATAAATTATTAATCTAACTATAAACACGATGAATTTAGTGTCGATCGGGTAGGGTGGGGGGGGGGGGTACAACAATATTATAGTACTATATAATAAATAAAGTGTGCAAAATGTTATATACTTGTAATATATCATTATACTAATAGTAAAACCAATATAAAGTTCTAAATTTAACAGGAGGTTTTAAGGTGGTTATTAAGGTGTACAAAAATTCTTTTCGACAGATAGTTCAGCATGTGTACATTTTCAGTTCTCATTTGAAAGGGGGGGGGGGGTACTTGAAGAAAAGTCGCGTTGTTTTTTTCCTTTTCCTTAGAGTGTTTTAGTGCAAGAGTATAAATTTTGTGAGAATGTCCAGGAGCTATTTTGGATAATAAAAATAGATACTATGGCTATAGAACTGTAGCAGCCTCTCACAATATTGATTTTTTTATTAATTCATAGCATGTATACCGGTACTCATATTTCTTTCTTACCCACTCTTCTCATTGTATAGGACTTATCCTAAGCGTGCAAAAGCTGGAATTTGTTTAAAATCGAATTTCCCATTGCAATTAATTTGGCAAGTATATAAATGAAGGCTAACCTTTATACAAAATAAACCAGTGCTTGAAATACATAGTCATGAAGAACAAAGCATGCAGTCTTTGGAATGATTCAAAAGCTTAATCATAAGAATACTTGTAGTGATTTCCACACCGGCAATAATAACTCAGGCCGACAAAATGCATCAAAATCTAATTCAAAGGATGAGGCCAATTGCATACTTGTATCGTTAAATACATTCCCACGATTTCATAATAAACTGAACAAGAACAAGCCCAGTGTAAACATGTACTTTGTATTCACTGTCCAAATTTCAACACATGTGTATACATATCATCAGAACGTCGTGTATACTAAATATATCAATGCATGCTTGATTTTATGTTGTCGTTGTGTATCTAGCCGAGAAGTAGTAACTGTTACTGGATTGATATCATTTTAGATTTTTGTGGCATTTTACAGAAAGAAAATTTGGAGAAAAATCATTGCCGGCTGTGAGATCCGAACCTACGACCCTTGGGTCCGTAGGCAAATGCGCTACCATATGCGCCACGGCGCTCATTAATTACACTCGATGTAATTAGACATTTGAATGATATCAAAAAGGGCCATTAACTGATTATGGGAAAATATTAAATAAATGGTTTTTTTTAAACTAGGATATTTTAAAATCTCATTACCTATTTTTACACTCATCAGATATGTAGTCGTTTCTCGTTTAATTACCCTGGGGCGTCAAAAAGTATTCATACCCGGGCGGCAAATTTTATCGATAACTGCTTGGGGGGGGGGGTCGAGATTAAGCCTAATTTGACTCGAAATAAAGATATATTCTACGACGTGTCCAATGATTCTTACATTTAATGTTATATCATCACACCGTACAACCGCTTTGAATCATTTCATTCAAGTGCCGTGTGATACATTCAAAATTGTTTGTTTACCTGGACAGCAGACGTTCACTGAGGAAAAAAAATTCTTTATTACCAATCTTAAACAAATATTAATCTCATAATATTTGGTTAAAAGTAGAGTTATATAGTTGCTCTTTTATGACCAGTCTTGTTTTTTAAAAAGCATTGTAGCATGAAGAATTTTGAGCCATTTTCTAATGCAATTTTCGTGGGAAAATGCAAACTTTGAGGTTTGGACACTTGACAAACTAAAACGGCGTGTGCTTTCAAAATAATACAATATCAGAATATTAGCCTATTATCTAAGCTTTAAATTGATATTCGCAAAAGTTTCTATAATTAACTCTTGTAGCTGCTATTTTAATTTTAGCAACACACCCTTGAAGAAAAATGATACGTTCAAAGTCCGTTGTCCTTGCCACAATGATCCATTCAAAAGTTGTATGATGATACATTCAAAAGTTGATATGACTAAACGTTTCGTGAAATAGTTCTGATTTACAGAGATAAATATTAATTTTCGGTGTTTTTGACAAATTGCACAAAAACTCTATAGGGTTTCAAAAGGAAATTAAACGTTTCATACACCTTTAATCACCGTATTAATTGAACGACAAGTTTATATTTAAATAATAAAAAATTAATGCTTTCGTTGGTGATTCATCGGGGGATATGAAGGTGGCGACATTATATTGCTGAAAATATACCAAACACGCGTTAGTGGTTATGTATTTTTTTTCTGCGATGATCGTTACCTTCATAACCTGCATGAATCCAACCAAATGTCTTCTATAGGAATTTAAATCAGACATCAGCATAATTATCTCGTGCAGTCAGTGATGCTGAAGGTTTTGAACAACCAATCGATAAACGTGGCGTGTAGATTTCATTCCTGTGAGTTTTTACAGAACTACATGTATGAGTGTACAATCAATTTCCGTAAGAAATAGAGGGAATCATACTTGGTGGATGTAAAATATTATACAATAAAACGCGACATAAATACTTCACAATAACCTGATAAATGTATGCATTCTTTCTTTCGTTTACAAAGCAATAAACGTACTGAGTACAATAAACGGGTGTATTGTTTACTTGTTTAATTGATTTCTAATAATGGTGGAATAACACACCTCGATAAAGTCACTCAAATTAACAGTGAATTATTTGATTATAAAAGAAATAATGATAAATAAACTGCACATATGTCAAATAAGCAAAACATTTGCAGTTTGGGGAATAAAAAATGAATATCTTAAAATTCAAATTAGTAAGCAACAACAAAAGCCACTGCGGGGTTTTAACTCGGGGTTTACGGATCAAAAGAAATATAGTTGATTTGAATAATGCAGAAAAAATTTAATGTCTGAAAAAATAGTACCTTCTCATGGACATATTTACTAACTAAAGGATTCATAATTATTAAATCTGAATAAAATCAGATTCTCGGTTCGAGGATCTGATTTTAATCAGATTGCATAATTATTGGGAATCTAAGCATTTGTACGAGAAAGGTAATTGAGCTAGGAAGTCATACAACATTTGTTTTTGTACAAGAAAAGCAAGTTTAAGGAAGGAGTCTTCTCATTATCAGATATCCTTCTTATATTAAAAAAATCATAAAATTTTGACACAATCAAACAGATCATGTAAACAAATGATTCAACTTAAAGGATGATAAATATAATGTAAAATGACAATAACAATCCGTCATCCATCTCAAAAATCCATAACACGAAATACAAATTCAAAGCAGAGCAACACGGACCTCCAAAAAGATGGAGGTAGGATCAGGTGCCTAATGTTGTTATCTGCAGCTATGAAGACATCTGTTTAAGATATGGAGTTTCTATTCTTCAATGAAATGATAGAATATTAGAATGTCTATCAGCTTATCCTAATAAATTGGAATTAATATTCAAACTAAAAATGATATTGCTTAGCCTGCATTTCCTCTAATTTTCTTGAATTTTGAAGATCTTTTAATTATTTTTTTATACTTCGAATATTAAAATATTTCTGATTTTTACATATAATGAAGACCTTACATAAAAATATAAAAATATAAATATACTGACCATTTAATAAGAGAGAAAATCCGATTTTTTCCACACAAATATATTTACAGAGTGAGCGCTTTATAAACCTGATAAAAATGTAAATTGATAGGCAAATCATACTTCAAAAACATATTCTGAAATCCAAGTAACTTATCATTAGCTCACATTAGTTGAAAAAAATCCAACATTAATGTTATTGTTTTAAAAATGCTAAATAGACCTATGAATCTACATTAATTCTGAATTGCAAAAACGTGATATTTCTATACGCCAATGTTCCGCCAAAAATATGGTCCTTGTTAGATTCTAAACTTTGATTACTATTTCTGTGCCAAGTTGTATGATTATAAAAAAGAAAGAAAAATATGATATTTTAATTTCCTTTCATCTTGATTTAATGACCATTTAATCAAATTTACTTTTGACAAGTAGAAAACCAGAAAAAAAACATCTTCCTTAAGTTAAAGAAGCATGTCAAATGCTATGTTTTTATTAAATTTTAAAGCAGTCTACTGTACAGCATTCCTTACGAAAGGGTAGGTACTGAAATTTAAAAATCAAACACATTAATGCCCCCTTTTAAACTTTATCTACAGCTAAATAAAATAAACAGCCAAAAGTACCCTAGCGTTGTTTCTGTGCCCCTCGATGACAGTCAACTTAAGGTTGTATGCGACATCTGTCGATCCGAATTAAAATTTACAAATTTTACTATGTTTAGCTAAAAAAAAAAGTTTAAAATTTGTTTGGAAAGGTAACAATATCAAAATTCCTAGAGGGATTCGAACTCATGACATACAGATTTGTAGTGAATCCTCTGACACACTGCGCTACGCTGTTTGGTGACAAAACTGTGAAAGAAACTATTCAGAAAATTTTACTTAATTTCATTGTTTATTTTGATTAATAAAACGTCACAACATGTAAGTGTCCCATGCATAACAACTTAATCCATTGTTGTCCGACTACTGACCTGTTTACATAGAAGCTTGCATTAAAACTCACCTTCTAAAATTAAAAAAAACCCAGATACTTCTCTGTTCACTTTTTGCTCTGCCTTTCTACCGTCCACGCTTTCCAGTAGCCATACCTGTTTACTTTCTTAATTCATCTCGCGAGGTCTGGTTTCATAGAGATTTTTAAAAAAGAAAGTTTATTAACAGGCAGTAAAAGGAATAAATAATTATTAAATATTCTTTTATTAGTTTTTAACTAAATATAATGTTGTTGTCTATTTATTTTTCAAATACTTCCTATTCCAATTAAAATGTATCATTTGAGGCGATAAAACACTGTCATTTTGGCTGATTTTAACTAAACAAACACAGCACATTAATATATAAATACTGGTTTAAAAACATATTTTGAATGTATCATCCAACGGACGTTGAACGTATCATTTTTCTTCGAGGGTGTGTTGCTAAAATTAAAATAGCAGCTACAGGAGTTAATTATAGAAACTTTTGCGAATATCAATTTAAAGCTTAGATAATAGGCTAATATTCTGATATTGTATTACTTCGTTAGCACACACCGTTTTAGTTTGTCAAGTGTCCAAACCTCAAAGTTTGCATTTTCCCACCAAAATTGCATTAGAAAATGGCTCAAAATTCTTCATGCTACAATGCTTTTTAAAAAACAAGACTGGTCATAAAAGAGCAACTATATAACTCTACTTTTAACCAAATATTATGAGATTAATATTTGTTTAAGATTGGTAATAAAGAATTTTCTTTCCTCAGTAAACGTCTGCTGTCCAGGTAAACAAACAATTTTGAATGTATCACACGGCACTTGAATGAAATGATTCAAAGCGGTTGTACGGTGTGATCATTGTCACATATTTACTGCACTATCAGAACCAACGCAAAATCATTGTACTTGATCTTTGTTTACATTTGACGACATACACATATAATTTGATTAATTTATATTAATGTATGAGCATTGATTTTGATTTTACTTATGTATCGTGAATCCCGTGCTGACACAATTCAAAACAGCTGTAGTATATCTCGGTGAATTTGCAGGATCAGATTATTTAAATCCTGTTTTGTGTCATGGTAAAACGTAATAAAGTAGCAGAAAATCATGAATTTGTGATATTACCTCGTCAAAATGAACCGTAACTAACCATAGACAGAACTTAAATCAGGAATGATTGAACAATTTTTCTTGCCGCAAAAACTTTTTTGAAACCAGAAATATACAGGGTGGTTATATGAATCCTTCCAGTAATGAAATTGGAATGCAAAAATAATTCATTACTGCTAATTGTATTAAGTTGTTGAAGATGTATAAAGATATTTTTACTACAGTGACTTTCAGTACAATGCATGTTTGATATGCTTATTCATTGTTACAGTAATATTCTCCGATAATTGTTATAAATCATAAAAGCTAGAGAACGTATTTTTTTTTTATTTCTATCTAATTAATGCCCTGTTAATTGTCATCACAAGCCAGAAACGGGTATATAATTATATATCCCCACTCTTGCATATAGGCTAACAAGAGAGTTCACACTTCACCGCTCCATTGAACACAGATCGCTGTTATCATCGCCGCTCCAATAAAATGGTCAACTGTGATACATCTTTGCAGAAAAAAAATCCGACGAAGGTCATTAAATACATGTCGTTTAACCATTCAATTATTGCTCGTATAAAAGTCCCTATAACAGGAGGGCGACCAAAAGGAGTTCAACTAAATAAATACTGGGATTAATTTCAAGCGCATACATGTACCCAATACAAAATTATTTTAAAATGGGGCATGGTCACGATTTTGGTCAAATTCTATTTTTCAGTTTTTATTATTTACAATGCTTTAGGGATGCATTTCTAATAATCAAATGAAATTTGAGAGTCTGTCGTTGAGTTATAAGCAAGAAACAGGTCTCATAATTCTTTCTCATGTAAACAAGGCTCGTGCCCTATTTTTGTTTACATAGGTTTGATATACCAGTAAAATCTCTTTTTTAAGCTGATTTGTCTATCTTCTTATTCATTTTAAGCATAAATAAACAGTTCCTAACGTTTAACATATTCATTTTAGGTATAAAACTGGAATTTTCACTTCAACATTCAAAATGTAAACAAAAGCTTTGTTTACATAGCAAAGAATTGTAAGTTCTGTAACTCGCTTATAACTCAACGAATGACACTCAAATTTTGGTTGCCTATTAAAAATGCCTTACTGAAGCATTGTAAGCATTAAAATCGAAAAAATATTTTTTGATCAAAATCGTGACCATGCCCCTTTAAATCTACTTCCCAACCCCATTGCCTTTAATCACAACCCCCGATCCGGTAGCGATATGCTTCCTGATCAGAGCCGTTTAAGTTTGTTCACATTGCACGGTTTTATAAACAGTTCCAAGTTTGCATGTATTTTAATATCGATTATGAATGCGTGTGTGGTTGGGGGGGGGGGGGGTGTTGGTATCGCGTAGTCTACATATTACTTCATTTTCTCTCTTAATCTTTATTTTTTATTTTTAACATACTGTCCCAAAAAGTAGGGCAGGGTGGGGGGGGGGGGGGACTCTGATAATTCAATTGTAATAAAAATCTTTGCTGCGAGAGAAAGCGGGAGGGGGCAGCCCCCTCTCCGCCCCCAGATGCAACATGCCTGATAAATAAGTTAGTGATGATGATATATTGTACAAACACTGGAAAAATGTGATTGTGTAGACTTACATGTAGTAAATTAAAATTGGAAGAAGGTGTGTACAAAGGGGTGTTGGTTGACATCCAGATTAATTGCAGCCCCCTTTCCATTACTTTGTTCCTGCTTACACGTGCACAGCTCGATCGTGTCGTGTGTATGTAGCATTAGGAGAACAATAGGGCGGTTAATCGGTATACACAGAACGTGCCCGTTACAAAGACACAAAAGAATTTTAGTTAGTTGCAAGGTCTGTGAAAGAACAATAGGCACTAATGAGGTATACACAGTGTGTCTCCTTGGTTCATCTCAGGCCAGCCCACTCTCATCTAAGTTACAAAAACTCCCAGGGCTACATTCTAATTATATTATTCATTCAAACACAATATTCAAAGACACATGTAAAATAATTAAAACACACATACTGCATTAATTTTCCTTAATTTGGGAAGGATCTATGGATTTTTTTCTTTAACTTTCATACTCCTATTTAGACATAATACAAGTATATGTACAAACACCTAATTTCGAAGATTAATTTCACCTAGCTAGGTCCACTTTTCAATAATAGAAAATCTTACATTATTAGAATAATAGACTATTTTTTTTTTATTTGAAGTTGAACAATCAAATATATTTTTATACAATAAAGTGATTACAAAAGCTTTAAGTACATTTACTCCAAAACAAAATTATTCCTCGGAAGAGAGAGAGAGAGAGAGAGAGAGAGAGAGAGAGAGAGAGAGAGAGAGAGAGAGAAAACACTAGTTGACAGTAGTTGTTAAACATGAGTTAGAAATTGATTTAAAGATTTAAAGCTTTATATAATCTATATACAGTCAGAGTTGAGTCAAGTCTATTAAATAGAAAAAGCCAAGTTTCTCATCTTTTAGAGAATTCATTTAATCTGCAATTTCAGGTAGCTATATATTTTAGAGTTCTTGGTATGAAACCTGTTTGATCTGGACTAATAATTATATCAAGCAAATTTTTAATTCTCTGAGCAATACACCAAGAAAATCCTATTTTATAAGCAAACTTTGGTAGGGTTATTGGTCTCCAATTTAAAAAAAAAAATTACTTCTACCATCTTTTGGGAAACAGGTAATAATTCCTTGTTTCTGTGTGACTGAGAGTTCACGAACTTTGAATGTACCCATAATTTAGAGATTGAACCACATAATGTCCTATCTTGTTACAAAAAAACTTTATATAATTCTGTTGTAAATCCATCACTGCCTGAACTCTTATTATTTGCAATACTTTTTACAACTGTTGTAGCTTCTTTAAAGGAAATTTCACCTTCTAAGGAGTCTTTTTGTTTATTAATAAGTGTTTTTATTTAGATGTATGTTTAAATTTTATTTAGATTATAGTCAATGTTTTCATAATTTTATTTTATAATTCATATAAAAACTTTCAATTTCAGTCATTCAGAATTTCCCTTTGGTTTGTAATTTCTATCAAATTCTCAAGTTCTGATGTTTTGTGTGTATGTACCTTTGCTCTGTTGAATGTAGCATTAGGAGAACAATAGGGTGGTTAATCGGTATACACAGAACGTGCCTGTTACAAAGACACGTTAGAATTCTTAGTTAGTTGCAAGGTCTGTGAAAGAACAATAGGCACTAATGAGGTATACACAGTGTGCCTCCTTGGTTCATCTCAGGCCAGCCCACTCTCACCTAAGTTACAAAAACACCCAGGGCTACATTCTAAATAAATTATTCATTCAAGCACAATATTAAAAAGACAAATGTAAATTTTTTTAAACACACATGCTGCATTAATTTTCCTTAATTTGGGAAGGGTCTCTGGATTTTTTTTTAAAACTTTCATACTCTTATTTAGACATAATATACGTACAAACACCAAATTTTGAAGATTAATTTCACCTAGGTCCATTATTCCTTGAGAGAGAGAGAGAGAGAGAGAGAGAGAGAGAGAGAGAGAGAGAGAGAGAGATTATAAAGACATTAAATACAGAAAAACACCATATTTCTTCAGATTAATTTCACCCAGGTCCACTTTTAATGATAGAAAATCTTACATTATTAGAATACTAGACTATTTAATCTCTTATTGAATGTACAATGTATCTACATGTATACTGGGTACATACATGTGCATTATGTATTTACATGGATGTCAAGTTTCATTTATGAACATCATTCTAATATGCACATATATCAATATCATCATGATCTCAATCAATTTAATTCAATTCTATACATCCTGAAAAAATTATCATGATATGCAAACAAATTACATTGTTTTTTCAATGAAGTGTTTCTAAAATATGCAAACCCATTGTGCATTTCTTGAATCTCCTAGCTAGAACAATGTCCAGTCCAGTCTTCGATACATGCTATCATACAATGCATTATTTTGTACATGTAGTAGTGAGATTATTTCTTAAAATTATTGATATTTTCATAATTTAATTATTAATCAAGCTCGGGAACTTGATGCATTAATATGTTATCTTATTGGGAACGCATAATATTAATCTAAACAAGTTAAAATTTCAAAAGTCTATAAACTCGGTCAGCTATAACTAAGATTTGCATGTATCTCTGGTATTCATTGGGTGCTCAGATGATTAGCCTTATTTGGGTCACAAAAAATTGTAGATCATAATTAAACACATAATTTTTGCAATAAAACAAACACTCCTATATGCTATTATGCCAGGTAATCAGTAACCTAATGGCACGTTTGGATTGTACATGTATTATCAAAATACAATTTTATATTCAACTGAATAGAGCGTACTTGTCATTCAGATTTATAAAATTGATATTATGGAATCATACCAGCAGGATTTTTAGATAATGAAATTCAAATTATGACTATGCATGGTTTTATCCATTAAGTAAACATACATGCAAATGTCAAGGAGGAGGAAAATACATTCAGTGACATAGTGACTAATTTTCTTATCAATCTTTTTAGTTGTATTAGTACAGATCAATTTAAGGTTCTAATATTTGCTTTTAGACTAATTAATATTTATATTGACAATCAGGGAAAATGAGCTGCCAATGCAAATTTGTGACTACCGGTATTAGAAGTTCTTGATCAGTTATCAGTTGTATTTGATACTTTATTACACGTACCACATAATATATATTCAAGAAAAAGGGTTGTCTGCCGCAATCAACATGTAACTATATATGTAGAACTTTTTAAATACATGTATAATTTTATCACATACATGCATATTGAGATACAATCTATGTAAATTTTCTAAACACCACTGAGACAGTTTTTTCTGTCGATTAAAGAAATGTCAATTAGATTACATGTAGTAGGTGATGTATTTCTTACATGTGGGTCGGGACGGGGTTGTTAAAATTGTTCTGCATGCAAAGGTAAACATAGTCCTGACTTCTGAGATTTTCATATAATTATACACTAACTAGAGGAGCCCCATCTCAAATTGTTTCCAAAAATTTTACCTTTCGTACTTTTCTTACAACACTTTACAATCAGAAAGCTTAGGTTGTGCAATTTTAAGTAGAAATTTTCCAATTTGATATTATTTAATTGAAAAATAAAAAAAAGGTAATTCTGTTTTAGTAACATCCCCATTCCCGGCTGAACCAATCACCTAGCTTGTAATAACAGTTTCTTTTTCTGTAATGATTTTAAGATTAATTATGACCACTTTTAATTCAAAAGCCCTTTTTATTACAATCAATTATATCAAGAATTCTGTACCTTTTACAGATGTAAAAACATTGACTATTCCCCTTCAAAAAAAATGTTTCATGTTATATTTTACCCCCTTGTCTAAAGTCAACACAACATTCATAGCTGCAAGATTAATTAAAAGTTCACCGGTACTTTGGATCCTCATGAACTTAATAGTAGCCTTTAGGGACCTACATATTGCATACCAATCTCAACAGGAGATATCTCTCTAACTATAATGCTAATCACTAAAATCTATTTCATGACTTTTTGCTACACGACATAAGCCTAGCAATTCTCCATTTTACCAAATAATTGACAGGTACAAATAATCTGGAACAGTCCTTTTGTACCTTTAACTTACACAAACATTCTATAAAAGGGAATTTTGTATTAGAATAAGAAAGCATATGCAGTTCTAAGAAAATGTAAACCCCATAATGCCATTTCCATTGAGGTTTAAGAAAAATATAACCATTTAAGTGAACCCACTATCTCCACTTCACTTAATCATCTATCTATAAGTATAAACACAGATTCATGGGGTTTAAATTTCCTTCAGTAAAACATTTTCACAAAATAATCATTAAGAGGTCAACTGCTCTTCAGTCTCCTCTAATAAGAAACCTTATTCAATACTACAAGTATCTTCATGATATTATCATGATAAAAGCATCACATCACATAGAAATTCTTACGCATGTATACCCTCCCCCATCTTATGATTTTTATGAAGTGCAGCTAGATGTTTAAAAACCTTTCACATATACATGTAGTATCATAAAACCTGTGGCATTTTCCTTGAGTCACACATATTTGAAAACAATTGTCATATAAACTAAGTATTTAAAATAAAAATTGAAATATATATTTTTTCTTGTTCATTTTAAAAATAATTTTCATAGTAGATGTTATTTTACGGTCAAAGATACATTTACATATCCTACATGTTAATTGAAGGATGAGGTGATTTTCAACTATGTACTAGATATATCTAAGTAAAAATTATTCAAATACCCCCGGTATAACTTTGGGACAGAAGAAGCAACGGAGCGAACATTGGTTTTTTTAACATTTTGTTTTCTATGATAACTGTGTTTGTCTACAAGTCAACTTAATTCGAAAAAAAATTTCTTACTGTAACACCCGTGCTAGGGTCATAGACCCCTTCACGGTAACTGTGATGACTGCTCTTTTGCAGGGCAAAATGACTTTGTTTGGTGAAACATGACGTACCATTAACCCGGGCCCCTTGAATCTCTAGTCAGGTGCTCTACCAACTGAGCTATCTGGCACCGGTATTCGAACCGGTCTGACGTCACATTCCTCCCCCTTTAATGATCTTCGCCCTTGAAGATCACCCCAGGCTCTTCCCTTGGCAGGAGTTAACCTGTCAGTTCCAGGGGTTGGTCACGGGATGGGAGAAATAAAAATAAATGACGGCCGGGATTCGAACCCGGGCCCCCTGAATCTCTAGTCAGGTAGTCTACCAACTGAGCTATCTGGCGCCAGTATTCGAACCGGTCTGACCGTCACAAGTACTTAAACTTCGCCAATATTGATCAATTTTCCCTACAAGAGAGCAGTACCACTCTTACAGGAAAGGGGTCTATGAGATTTATAGAAACCCTATTCCCAGTTAACGCATTTCATAAATTGTAATTACTAAATAACAGTTTAATAATAATTCCTGCAGTTAATGAACTGCATTTATTATAACTTAATTAAGTTTATTGGTGTATTTTCATTTAATATAATTTTCATAAAAATATGGATTCATGGCAGTTATAATTTGTATTCATATCAAACTGAAACATTTTAAAAAAAAATATTTGCTGCCATTTAACATGTATAATTCATAGTTTAATTATTAAATTTATCTTCATATAAAAACCAAGCCAATAAAATCAGTAAATTATATAATAAATCCAAAAATGGAAAGGGATAAACTTTATTCATTTATGTAATATATACCATTTGCTATATTTATAATTCCAGGTTATATGACATTGCATTCATAAAGTTTTGGATTTTTTAATGATGCAAAATAATCAATCTAATGAGTCTAAACATGTTCACCATTCAGGGATGTATTCATCATTAGGGATCAAACCCAGACCAGTAGAAGTAATAGGGTGGGGGACTGGGGTGAATTCCTAGTGAGGGAGGACTTTTAAGGGGTAATTAGCACATTAAGGGGAAGGTGTGTGGGTTGTCTTTAAGTATCTTAATTGGATCTTGGAAATGCATGCACTTACAATGGGAAGTATATCAAATAGAGTTTGCCAGAAATTGGCAAAATAAAGTTGTAACCTAGCTCTCAGAGAAGTTCAAATAGTTTGCAGTTACTGCTGTAAGATATACCCAATTTTAAATACCATGTTAAATGTCAACAATCACTTGCCTCGAAAGTATATATCTTTACCACACTTCGCGCTTGTGTATACAACAGATTTTATGACCACTGTTTGCTGATGCAGCCGTTGTACAATATATTCACCTTTACCACTGCAGAACTCCAATATATGGTCGAGGATACACCTGTACCCTTATGTGAAAAAAAATCTTCTTTTTTTTTTGGACAACAACCGTCACCGCTGTTCCGCCGCCCTTGTAACAATGTTTTGATCTATTTCTAGAATATTTCAAAATATTTTTAAAATAAATGAAATAACTTCAAAATAGACAGTATCGTGAATTAGCTTTCCCAATTGCATGTTCTGATTTTAGTCAACACCTGTCGTAGTCTTAAAAGCGCTTACTGTTACGTTATTATCAGTCTGGAAAGAACAATCTGAAACAAACACGAAGCAACATTTGAACAAGATTCTCACAGTCACAGTGTTTAGAATGAATCATGCATTTGTAAATTGTTTCTCGTGTTAATAATTTTCCGAGAATCTAGTTTTTGATGCCGTGAATCAGTTCACTAAACAGCACCTTCAAAGAATTAATTTGCTGTAAGTACAAAATAAGGGATTGTAGATGTTTGCTTGTAAAACTTGCTCTCGTAGTTCATACTCATATCATGAGTTCTTCATCTTGACGAACACAGAACCCCAGACAGTATATATATGTTGTAGATTGACATTGAATAGGTTAATTGGTCCGGTTTTATTTAGCTGTTTGGGATTTTTTCCTAATCGTTTTGCTGTTGAAATATTTTCACTGTTTTAAAACTTCATTGCCATCAAAAATTTTGATTGCAACATTACAGACTACATGTGATACTGTCCTAGCTGACCAAATCTTGATAAATACCACTTCATGCCATTGCAATGTGAAAGTCACAATTAATTTAGGCTAACAGTAACTTATGAAATTAATTAATTAGTTGTGAGAATGCATGAACAGGTACTTTCCAACAATTGACATTAGGCTAGTTTAGTTTTCATTAATCCGAGATTCCTCTGACTCTAAACCCCGCTTTTATATTGTGACATGTGTCAATATAAAAGCAGGGGTTAAAGTCAGAGGAATCATCTGGGGTGCTATATATTTTCCTTGATTTTTAAATGCTAATTTTAAGCATAAATATAAAAACTAGCTTTAAATATCCATCATACATTTGATGAGTAAATTAAACTTTATTTGTAAATTGCCTTGTAATAATTTGTAAGGTATATCAACTATTTAATCGGCCTTATATCAGACATTAAGCAGATTCTATTACTTCACTTCAGATTGATATTTTATGTGGTAAAAACCCCGATTATCATTACTTTAGTAAATATGGGGGAAAAAACTCAACATTACCATTAAATATGGGGATAAAAACCCCATCTGATTTTTTGGGGAATGGTGGGGTTTTTTCCCCATATATAATTTCATGGGGTTTCTTGCCCCATGGGGTTTATTGCAAAACCCCATGGGGTTTGCATGGGTTTTTCTGTGGGGTATTTTTTCCAAGCTAAAACCCCATGGGGTTGGAAATTTTAAGTTCAAATATCTAAAAAACTATCTAAAAATGTTTCAATTTTTTTCCATAAATTTATTTAGAACAAAAAAACCCCACCATTTGGTACTAAACTTTGGTCGATAGTGTGAATGGAAAGGGGTGCGCAACGCCGGAAAAAATGTCCATTCCGAAGTTGTCCGTCCCACTGTTATATTCTATTGGTTTGAAAATCGACATTAATACAAAATGGCCGCTATGCAAATTAGCAAAGTGTTTACCATTGATCCATATGAAATATGTAAACACGAGGTCTAACCTGAGCAGAAATACTTATTACTGATCAGAGAAGCTTTATACCGTCTCTGGAGTACCAAATACTAAATATCTAGACTCTAATCCATTTCATTCCAATGTGAGAATTCACCCCCCCCCCCCCGCATTTGTGGGTCCTCCCTACCCTGAGGATCATGATATTTTTTTAAACTACATTATCTTAAGATGATTACTAAAAAGATTCAGCATTCAGAAGATTTTTGTACACATTCCTATATAAAAATTCGATTTCCCTACCATATCCCCTGGGATCATGATTTGACAAACTTATAGTTAAAAATACTTGAATATGCTTCCACACAAGTATTAGCTTTCTGATCAAATGATTTTTGAGATGTTTAATAATGTTTAATTAGTAATAATTCTAAATCATTTTCTATTTACAAAGTATGATCCTTTATTTAAGCATTTACTCAATGATGCTTCAATTTGATTTTGTCTGAATTTTGCTGATTAGTTTTGAACAGAGCATGAAAATGTTAAAAGTTTATGACGACAACAAAAGTATTTAAGTGTAAAAAAAAGAGAGAGCTCAACTGCACCCGGGCTCAGGAGCGGTAAAAATACACCAATCATTGCATGGAACCTGAGAAAAGAACCTATATACAAAAAGACAAAATTGAAGAAACGTTATTATAGTTATTGAGGTCCGTGCATCTCATATAGGCAAGGACACGATAAAAAGTTTTCTTAGTTATCTTACTCCTGATGTTTTGATGTCAATATTATTTCATAATTACACAACCTTCATGAAGAAAATCCATTTGAATTGAATAAACAAAATTTAGGGGGTTTTTTTTTGGGGGGGGGGAGGAGGTATTTTTTTATGCGAAAGGTCTTTTTAGACCAAAATGACAGAAATATGCAATTTTATGAATTTTCGATATACTTTTCTTTTTACTATATATGGGGAGAGAAGAGTTGAATATTTTGGGTTTTCTTTGCCTCAATCTCAGCTAGTATGTCCGCCAATTCATACAGTCGTTTGTTTTCCTTTGTTGTTAGTCGAGGAAATTGTTCCAGTTTGGTTTTCAAGGCTAATTCCACAAGCTCAGGCGAACCATATCGTTCTTCTAATCTCTCCCATATACGTTTCAAGGCTCTATCTGGGTATGCTGCATTTGCGGCTCTTATACTTAAAGCAAACTTAGTAGATTCCGGTCCAAGGTACTTTGCTAGCAAATCGACTTCTTCAAATGGCGTTACTCCAAGTTCATCTGCGATACTTTTGAAACTTGTTTTCCATGTAACAAAAACTTCAGGCCGGTCAGTAAATTTAGTGAATCTTGAAAAAAGTAATTCCTTCTTCAATAGGAACTTGGTGAGGTCCCTAACAATATTGTCACCACCACTCTGTTTCACTTCAAAGGGAGCTGCATTTGGGTTCAATGAACTTTTATGTGTATCTTGGTTTAATGTGGGTGGTCTAATGTCTCTTATTTCTGGTTTCTTGGCACTGGTTTCCTCATTTTCAGGACAGCTTTCATATACATACTTTGCCGTCAGTTGACTCCTGTCGACTGGTTCCTGCAGCAGCGATGGCTCTGGGGAGACATGCCTACTTCCCGTTTCTGTTTCCTCAAGTGCTCTTACTTCTGCTTCGGAAATTGCAAATTTTCGCTCTTGTTCTAGCAGTAGAAATTCTGCATCTAGCTCTTCTTTCTGTCGAGTCTGTTCTGCCTTATGTTTCGCTTCCTTTTCCTCCAAGGATGCCTTCTGTTTTCTCAACATCAGCTCTCTTGCTTCGTACTGTAGACGGGCTCGTTGCACTTCAACTTCCATCTTCTTTTTTGCTAGGAAACTCCCAATTGTAGAAGGCTCCCCAACCTCTGATCTAGTGAGTAAACTTGAACCTCTCTGTGATAGTCGTTCAGTTGCTTCAATTCTTGCCTCTCTAACTCTTCTACTTAACTCCTTCATACTGTCTCTACATTTGATTTGTAGAACTTCTTGTACTCTTAATTCTGAAATACTGTCCTCTGTGTTTGTCCTATCAAGGAAAGCTAAGAAGTCCTCAGATTCATGTGCATGTTTCGTTTTCAATTCTTGAAGCTCTTTATCCAATGTTCTCAGAGATTTAAAATCTAATTGCGATTTATATTCATCAAGTTTCACAGTCATATCTTCAATTTCAGACCAAATTGTATCAAATTTATTGAGATATTTCTTAACTGTTTCTTCATATAACACTTGACCCTTTTCTGTCTTTCTCTTTACTCTACTCCTACTTTCAAGTTCATCATGTTCATCTCGTTCAACACTGACTTTGGGGTCTATTTCTGCCTCATCCATTTTGATTCAATGTTGCACACACTATATATACACTGTTCACATGCTATTCAAAATATATGTTGATATATATATATAATGCAATCTTAATAAGCAAAAAATATACACAAAAAAAAAATGTTTCAAAATATTGCGTACAATAGCAAAAAATTAGATGCTGCACACAATACCAACAAATAGGTGTGCCATATGACAGTTAACACAAATATGACAATCTCTACATACACATGAAGGTAAACACCAAGTGTTACTGTTACTCGTAGAAGAAAAAACTCAAACCATGCAAGCACACTAAATGGCAAATGCATACACAATGAATATCAACCCTTATTATATATATAATGATAACTGATAATTCACTGTTCAATGTTCAACAGTTCATGTGTAATAACACTATCACTATAAGTTCACATGCTATATATGTGTATGTACAAATTAACACTCGATGTACCGGTAAATTCAGGCACTGCAAGTTAATATTCACATACAAGCACTAGTCAATAGTTCATGTCTTTACACCATGGAATGTATCACGGAAGGCACAACGGAATGTGCTACGGAAAGTGTCCAACACTATAGACAGAAAGGACTGCACGCTCCCAGGTAGGCAGGTAGGTATGGTCTGCATGCCATCGTCCAAGGGTTTAGTAAGGGTAGGCCCAGCCTCAGCGAGAAGGATCCAATCCAACGAACGATTTATTTACTATGCTGTCTCAGTCCCAGACTGGTGTTGCAGCCGTATACAAAAACCTCGAAACCATTTTCGTTTTTTAAAACTTTTAATATTGTAATGGTTTCACAAGAGGTAAATAACTGAAAATAAATAAACAAACAATAAATTCCTACTTAACCCGAATTTTCTCTGATAATTTTTGATAATTCCTAACAACACATATTTAAAACAAATCTTATATATTTCATTATGTAACAATAGAGTCAAATAAACACTTACATCGTTGTGGCATCTCACTGATGTTCAAAACAAACAAAAATAATAGCAGGCATGTACACAAGCCATGGCCATGCCAAGTCCCTGACACGAAAAACAAAAAACAAACAAAACCCGTCCGGGTTGGAATGTCGGTTTCCGGAAAAGCGTGACAGCACACTCCCCGCTTGACTAAATTAGTCACTATCCATTTTCGGAGAATAAAGGAGGACCACCTCAGCAACTGGTCTTAAATATTCAACTTGGCGTCCTCGTCGGATGACCTTTACTCTTATTTTCCGAGCCTTTGCATCTTCACTTAAGATTGCCTCTTCTACTAAACCAGTTGGCCAATCGGATCTCTTCATATCTTTTTCTTTTACCAGTACAACATCACCTTTATGAAGATTCTCTTTCTCTGTCTTCCACTTCCTTCTGGTTTGAAGACTCTGTAAAAACTCATCTTTCCATCTCTTCCAAAACCTTTCTGCCAACACCTGCACATGTTTCCAGCCCGCCCTGAACATGTCCCGAATGTCCAGGTTTTGAAGAGGTGGTATATCATCTCCTTCTTTCTGTGTTAATAATACATTCGGAGAAAGAATAGTTGGATTTTCTGGGTCGGAGGATACAGGAACTATTGGGCGAGAATTGATAATCATGCAAACTTCTGCCATAAAGGTAGTCAGTACTTCATGCGTCAACTCCTTTCCAGAATTTTCAAGTAGCAGAGCGTCAATGATCTTTCTAGCCACACCTATCATGCGCTCCCAGACGCCTCCAAAATGCGATGAATGAGGTGGATTAAAAATCCATGTGCTGCCTTCGCTCAGAAGGAACTTCTGAATAGTGGGATCTTCTATATTCACAGCATCTGTCTTTGTATCTGTTGATCCAACAAAATTGGTTCCTCTGTCAGACCTATACTCCAGTACTTTTCCTCGAATGGAAGCAAATATACGCAAGGCGTTTATGAAAGAGGAAGTTGACATCTGTTCCACCACTTCGATATGTACTGCACGGACTGTGAGGCATGTGAACAGGATAGCCCACCTTTTACTGTTGGCATGTCCACCGCGTGTTCTTCTACTGACAACATTCCAATGGCCAAATGTATCGACTCCTACATAGGTAAAAGGTGGTACCGGCTTTAGGCGACAAGCAGGAAGATCAGCCATGATTTGTGTCTGCAGCTTTCCTCTAAGTTTTGCGCAAATGACACAGTGATGTAAAATAGAGGATACCAATCTTTTGGCACCTATTATCCAGTACCCAGCTGTGCGCAATGCTCCTGCAGTAATGTGTCGACCTTGATGATGTACCTTTTCGTGGTGATGTCTAACCAGCAAGACTGCAATGTGTGAACTCTTAGGAACAATGATTGGATTTTGCATGTTTCTTCCAAACTTTGCTCTCTTCAGCCTTCCTCCTACTCTTAGTACTCCTTCTTCATCAATGTAAGGATTAAGTGATGACAACGTACTGTCATTGGGTATTGCGTTGCCACTTGTCAAACTTCTGATCTCTTTCTCAAAGAAACTCTTCTGGGCTATCTTTAGAATTAGCTGTTCCGTAGCTCTGAATTCCTTCACATTTGTAGGACTAATATGAAATGTCTTCTTCACTGCCGCTTCTCTAAGCCGAGTCACACCATGCACAAGCCTTTCCCAAGATGAAAACTTGCAGAACCTTTTCTCCCAGGTTGAAAAGCTAGGAAAGGAACCAGCTGTTTCTATTACTTTCATCGTCGTAATCATAGGTCTGACTTCCACGTCTTCATCTGGATTTACCAGTTGAAAGCTTTCATTTATATCATGATCTGGAGAAGAAGCATGAAAGGAAGGTTTCCACCATTTACTATCTGCTAGATTCTTTGCTTGAACTCCTCTTGTTCCCACATCTGCTGGATTTTGCTCCGAGGGAATGTAGTTCCATTGAGCTGGCTGTGAAACATGCAATATCCTTTCTACTCTGTTACTTACATATGTGTAAAACCTTCTTGTCCTGTTGTTTAAATATCCTAAGACAACCTTGCTATCAGAGTAGAAGTATGTAGCGTCAACTGGACTATCTAACTGCCTTGTTACAGCGGTAGCAATTTCAGATGCTAAGACAGCAGAACAAAGTTCCAATCTAGGTACGGTATGCCCATGTTTTGGTGAGAGTTTGGATTTACCAAATACAAAACCAAACTCATATTCGTCATCTGTCCTGAAAACCTTCAGATATGCCACTGCTGCCACGGCTTGCTCTGACGCATCTGAGTATACATGGAGCTCTGTCCTAATGGCCTCATTGATAGGAATAGAAGTGAACATCCTTGGAATCTGGAGTAAGGATAGATCACTTGCACTATTCTTCCATTCTGTCCATCGTCTCTCAATTTCTACAGGTAAGGGTTCATCCCAGTCACAAGACAAATCCATCAGCTCTCTAAAAATCATGCGACCCAATAGAATAAATGGAGCAACAAACCCAAGAGGGTCAAAAATGCCGTGGAGTGTAGACAAGACACCTCTTTTAGTAAATGGCTTCTCTTCAAACTTCACTTGAAATGCAAATGAATCCGTTTGCAAGCTCCATTGTAGTCCTAAACTTCTTTGAAGTGGAACATCATCCATGACACTTAAGTCCATATTCTCCAGATCTGATGCTCTCTCCTCTGGTGGGAATGCATTGACAACATCCTTGTTGTTGGAAGCAACCTTATGAAGGCGCAAATTTCCACCAGTTAATAGGGCAGCTTGTGTCTTTTTCATTATTTCAATAGCTTTCTCGGGTGTTGTTGTCGAAAGCAGACCATCGTCCACATAAAAGTTCTTGTTAACGAAGTTCACTACCTCCTCACTTGTTGTAGGATCTACACTAACCGCTTTTCTCAGACCATATGTGGCAATTGCTGGAGATTGTGAATTTCCAAAAACATGTTTACACATTCTGTATTCCACAAGTTCTTTGTTTGGGTCATTATCGCGATGCCATAAAAACCTCAAATAATTCCTGTGCTCTTCTGCCACAATAAATCCAAAAAAACATCTGCTCAATGTCTGCAACTACACCAATCGCATCTTTCCGGAAACGAAGTAGCACTCCTACAAGGCTATTCGTTAAGTCAGGTCCACATAGCAAGACATCATTCAATGAGGTATTCTCAAACTTTGCTGATGAATCAAAGACAACCCTCAACTTTGACGGTTTCTTTTGGTGGTATACCCCGAATATTGGCAAATACCAGCATTCCTCATTGAGCTGTAAGGGTGGCGCCAATTCTGCATGCTTCTCTAATATTCCTTGCATGTAGATATGAAAGTGTTCTTGTTTGCAAGGATTCTTTTCCAGAGTTTTGTTCAAAATCCTAGCTCGTTTCAATGCCATTACTCTGTTATCTGGTAACCTATCTCTTGGCGTTCTAAATGGCAGTGGAGAAACCCAGCTTCCTTCCTCATTCCGTTTACAGTGTGTTTCCATAATCTTTAAGAACTCTCTATCCTCTATTGATAAACCCGGTTTATCATCATCAGCTGTGCGTTCGAACAGTAAGGTACCAAAGTCATTTGGTTTGCTGGAGCCCAGTCCGTAACCTTCACTGTATGTAAAACTGCTAGTGCAAGGAGGCATAATAGAGGTTCTTCCCGCCTTAACCATGTGTGTCTTCTTAACACAAATATCATCTGGGACATGGACTTTATCTAAACAAGCTTCTCCAATCAGGGCCCAGCCTAACGGAAGCTTCTGAGCATAGGGTGAGCTCTTTCCAACTCTTTGATCTATGACATGATGTGCTTCCACCAGATCACGTCCCAGCAGGAGTAATATAGGTGCATCATTCAAAGGTGGAATCTCGGACGCAATATCTACTAGGTGAGGGTAGTGAAGCGCATTATCTGGGGTTCCTATTTCATCTCGATTACAAGGAATGCTGTCGCATTCAGTGACAACAGGTAAGTTCAGTGTTTTTGTTGAATCCCATGATTCAATGACTAGTCCATAAGCCTGTCTACCGTATGTTGGTACAGTTCCGGAACATGAAGAAATTGTGTAACCTTTTGGTTCGGAGTAAATTCTCAACATGTCAAAGAACTCACTGCGAGCAAGGGACCTGTTACTCTGATCGTCAACAAGTGCATACATCAAAATGGCATTCTCTTTTTCTCCTTGTCTGTAAACTCGTACAAGCAACATTTTGGCACATGATTTACCAAAAAATTGTTTCCCGCAAATTTGTAAACAACAGGCTGAAACTGATGAAACACTATTTGTTGTTATACTGTCAATGACACGCTGCTCCCCGCCATGACCTTTGTGTGGGTGATCAGATTTGACATCAGTGGGGTGAAGTGCACTACAGTGTTCAGTACTATCACAAATGTTACATCTCAAATTCACTTTACAGTCCCTAGCCATGTGTTTTGAATTACAGCACCGAAAACAAATTCCTTCTTCCTTTAACAATCTTTTACGGTCTGCTAGCTTCTTGGATCTAAACACACGACAATCCTGTAGTGAATGAGGTGTCTGACTGTTCAAGTGAATCAAACAAACCTGAGAGAGTTCCTTGCCCTGCTTTGACACAAATTCAGTCTTGTTTGTTCTCACTGACACACGCTCTCTGTTACTGCTACCACTAACAGGAAAGGAAGCCACATGTTCTTTACTCTTCGGCTTGGACTGGCCATCATACTGGAATCCTGGGTCATTGCGTATACGACTTATTTCTTGGAGAAACTGAACTAAGAAAGTAAAGGGAGGATATGACACACTGTTTTTCTTTTTATAGCTTGAAGCTTGAGTTGTCCATTTGTCCTGCAAGTTGTAAGGAAGTTTGTTAATTATAGGTATGATGCCCGATGAAGAGTCAAAGTAGGAGAGAAGAGTTGAATATTTTGGGTTTTCTTTGCCTCAATCTCAGCTAGTATGTCCGCCAATTCATACAGTCGTTTGTTTTCCTTTGTTGTTAGTCGAGGAAATTGTTCCAGTTTGGTTTTCAAGGCTAATTCCACAAGCTCAGGCGAACCATATCGTTCTTCTAATCTCTCCCATATACGTTTCAAGGCTCTATCTGGGTATGCTGCATTTGCGGCTCTTATACTTAAAGCAAACTTAGTAGATTCCGGTCCAAGGTACTTTGCTAGCAAATCGACTTCTTCAAATGGCGTTACTCCAAGTTCATCTGCGATACTTTTGAAACTTGTTTTCCATGTAACAAAAACTTCAGGCCGGTCAGTAAATTTAGTGAATCTTGAAAAAAGTAATTCCTTCTTCAATAGGAACTTGGTGAGGTCCCTAACAATATTGTCACCACCACTCTGTTTCACTTCAAAGGGAGCTGCATTTGGGTTCAATGAACTTTTATGTGTATCTTGGTTTAATGTGGGTGGTCTAATGTCTCTTATTTCTGGTTTCTTGGCACTGGTTTCCTCATTTTCAGGACAGCTTTCATATACATACTTTGCCGTCAGTTGACTCCTGTCGACTGGTTCCTGCAGCAGCGATGGCTCTGGGGAGACATGCCTACTTCCCGTTTCTGTTTCCTCAAGTGCTCTTACTTCTGCTTCGGAAATTGCAAATTTTCGCTCTTGTTCTAGCAGTAGAAATTCTGCATCTAGCTCTTCTTTCTGTCGAGTCTGTTCTGCCTTATGTTTCGCTTCCTTTTCCTCCAAGGATGCCTTCTGTTTTCTCAACATCAGCTCTCTTGCTTCGTACTGTAGACGGGCTCGTTGCACTTCAACTTCCATCTTCTTTTTTGCTAGGAAACTCCCAATTGTAGAAGGCTCCCCAACCTCTGATCTAGTGAGTAAACTTGAACCTCTCTGTGATAGTCGTTCAGTTGCTTCAATTCTTGCCTCTCTAATTCTTCTACTTAACTCCTTCATACTGTCTCTACATTTGATTTGTAGAACTTCTTGTACTCTTAATTCTGAAATACTGTCCTCTGTGTTTGTCCTATCAAGGAAAGCTAAGAAGTCCTCAGATTCATGTGCATGTTTCGTTTTCAATTCTTGAAGCTCTTTATCTAATGTTCTCAGAGATTTAAAATCTAATTGCGATTTATATTCATCAAGTTTCACAGTCATATCTTCAATTTCAGACCAAATTGTATCAAATTTATTGAGATATTTCTTAACTGTTTCTTCATATAACACTTGACCCTTTTCTGTCTTTCTCTTTACTCTACTCCTACTTTCAAGTTCATCATGTTCATCTCGTTCAACACTGACTTTGGGGTCTATTTCTGCCTCATCCATTTTGATTCAATGTTGCACACACTATATATACACTGTTCACATGCTATTCAAAATATTTGTTGATATATATATATAATGCAATCTTAATAAGCAAAAAATATACACAAAAAAAAATGTTTCAAAATATTGCGTACAATAGCAAAAAATTAGATGCTGCACACAATACCAACAAATAGGTGTGCCATATGACAGTTAACACAAATATGACAATCTCTACATACACATGAAGGTAAACACCAAGTGTTACTGTTACTCGTAGAAGAAAAAACTCAAACCATGCAAGCACACTAAATGGCAAATGCATACACAATGAATATCAACCCTTATTATATATATAATGATAACTGATAATTCACTGTTCAATGTTCAACAGTTCATGTGTAATAACACTATCACTATAAGTTCACATGCTATATATGTGTATGTACAAATTAACACTCGATGTACCGGTAAATTCAGGCACTGCAAGTTAATATTCACATACAAGCACTAGTCAATAGTTCATGTCTTTACACCATGGAATGTATCACGGAAGGCACAACGGAATGTGCTACGGAAAGTGTCCAACACTATAGACAGAAAGGACTGCACGCTCCCAGGTAGGCAGGTAGGTATGGTCTGCATGCCATCGTCCAAGGGTTTAGTAAGGGTAGGCCCAGCCTCAGCGAGAAGGATCCAATCCAACGAACGATTTATTTACTATGCTGTCTCAGTCCCAGACTGGTGTTGCAGCCGTATACAAAAACCTCGAAACCATTTTCGTTTTTTTAAAACTTTTAATATTGTAATGGTTTCACAAGAGGTAAATAACTGAAAATAAATAAACAAACAATAAATTCCTACTTAACCCGAATTTTCTCTGATAATTTTTGATAATTCCTAACAACACATATTTAAAACAAATCTTATATATTTCATTATGTAACAATAGAGTCAAATAAACACTTACATCGTTGTGGCATCTCACTGATGTTCAAAACAAACAAAAATAATAGCAGGCATGTACACAAGCCATGGCCATGCCAAGTCCCTGACACGAAAAACAAAAAACAAACAAAACCCGTCCGGGTTGGAATGTCGGTTTCCGGAAAAGCGTGACAGCACAAATATTATATCAAGTTAATACTGAATACATATCGAAGCACATCGGGTTATTCAGATAAAATTCTTGATATTCAAAAGGTTTTTATTTCAAATCAAACTAATTATTATATATAGTGTCAATTTTAAATGCAAAAAGTTCACGATAAAATTATGCAGCTTCATACAATTTTCGAAATCCCTCTATTCAGTCTGACCATGGCGTTTAATTTAAAACCATATTTAATGAAATAAGTTTGCTTAATAAAAATAATAATAATAAAAACTAGCAACAAATTCTAATTAGGCTAAAATTGCATTTTAAGTGTAAAAAGGTTAAATTAGATAGGCCATAACTGAAAATTGACCCGCATTTTTCTTTGTATTCCTTAAGTATGTTTTGTCTACAGATTTCAACGATATGCTTTTCAAGAAATTGTTGATACAACAACACTGAGGAGTGGGATACCTTAAATCAATTTTTTTTTAAATTTCTTTTGATTAAGCAGTGCAAAATTGTGTAGTACGAATAGATTTTGTTAAGCACAACTGATTATGAGTTCAAAACCAATAAAAAAAACAACTTATATTCTCGAAAACTCATATTGTATTGACTGGAAGTTGACTGTACTTCATTGTACACTTTGTTATATTATGCTATAGCTTTTTCAAGCTGAAAGCTCACGTGCCACTTCTGATCTCTTTTAGTCTGGTTTCTTTTTGTCTGCCTTATGCCTTTCTGTCTGTCCGTGTGAACGCACTTTGAGGTAGTGTAGATTTGATTTTTTTTTTCAAATCATGATTCATGGGGTAGGGTGAGGCCAAGATTGTAGTTCAATTTTAGGAATGAAATATATAAAAATCTTTTCAAAAACTTCAACAACAAATAGTGCTTTATATTTATATGTGAAGACAAAGAGCTAGAGCCACGGAGCATCAAAATGTGCCTTAAAATTTTCACAAACTCAAGTTTGAAACAATACAAATTGTAATTACTTAAAATGTAGGGCACAATATTCTGCTTCTATGCATATGAATTTTTGTCACCTCGACCCCACCGTTTAGCACATGCGCATCATCAAACATACCATGGTCGTTAAAAGTAGCTCTTTACTTTAGATTTACTCAATTTCAATAAAATATGTATTTGATACCACATGCTCGGATCTAGGGGGGGGGGGACCCCTCCCCTCCTGGAAAAATGAAAAATTATTAAATTTTTATAGTAAAATCATCATTCCTCAATCCCGCTCTGAAGAACTCAATTATCCTTCAACCCCCCCCCCCCACCCCTGGAAAAAAAGCTGGATCTGCGCATGTATCATTTCTATACTCGCAATTATAACCAATGTTACTCAGATGAGAACTGTGGCTGGACCTGGAGGTCAGCAAACCTTCCGAATTTTATTTTTCGAGACACAAAGAAGACAAGGATTGATTATTGTAACTACTTCTTTGGGTCGGGGACAACGGAAGACGCTGTTATAAACTGAAAATAAAGTCCGTGTGAACATCTTGTTCGATCTGTATGTAACCAAACTAGAAATCTTGAGCAAAGATTAATCATGAAATGATCCGGGACCGCATATTGTTAAACGTTGCATCGCCCAAGAGGCAAGTTTATTAACATACGCTAGAATCAAACGCTCGACAAAGCAAAAAATTCAAATTCACACAGGAGGAGTTAAATTCCATCACTTGGAAATCACTTACAACTTTAACTAAACGTCGCAAATCGACTGAGCCATTTCTTATAGTTTGCATCGGTAAGAAAAAATATGAGGATAAAAAAGAACAACGCATTAACAGAGGGATATTTTGTAAAAAAAAAAAAACGTAAGACCCCGAATATGTAATGTACGACTTGTTATCAGTATTATCATCTCACTTATGTAACAATTTCACTTTCTGTATTCTCATATAAAAAAAACCTCGGAATGTATTGCATAGGCGTCCATGACAACCGCCACCCCTTTTTAGCTCACCTGAGCTGAAAGCTCAAGTGAGCTTTTCTGATCAAAATGTGGTCGTTGGCGTTGTCGTTGTAAACTTTTTACATTTTTATCTTCTTCTCCAGAACCACTGGGCAGATTTCAACCAAACTTGGCACAAAGTATCACTAGGTAAAGGGGATTAAAGTTTGTTCAAATGAAGGGCCACACCCCCTTTAAAGGGGAGATAATTTAGAATTATTGAAGTTTGTTGGTATTTTTAAAAAATCTTCTTCTCAAAAACTATTAGGTCAGAAAAGCTGTAACTTGTATGGAAGTATCCTCAGGTAGTGTAGATTCAAGTTTGTTCAAATCATGGTCCCCTTGGGGGTAAGGTGGGGCCACAATGGGGATGGATTTTTACATAAGAATGTAGAGAAAATCTTAAAAAATCTTCTTCTCAAAAACTATTTGGCCAGAAAAGCTTAAACTTGTGTGGATGCATCCTCAGGTAGTGTAGATTCAAGTTTGTTCAAATCATGGTCTCCGGGGATAGGGTGGGCCACAATGGGGGGATGGATTTTTACATGGGAATATATAGAGAAAATATTTAAAAATCTGTGTGTGGTGGCATCCTCAGATAGTGTAGATTCTCATTTGTTCAAATCATGGTCCTCGAGGGTAGGGCGGGGCCACAATGGGGGGATGAATTTTTACATAGGAATATATAGAGAAAATCTTTAAAAATCTTCTTCTTAAAAACTATCAGGCCAGAAATGCTCAAATTTGAGTGGAAGCATCCTCAGATAGTGTAGATTCAAGTTTGTTCAAATCATGGTCATCGGGGGTAGGGTGGGACCACAATGAGTGGGGGATAGAATTTTACAATGGAATATATAGAGAAAATCTTTTAAAATCTTCTTCTCAAAAATTATTAGGCCAGAAAAGCTTAAACCTGTGTGGAGGCATCTAAAAAAGTGTTGATTCAAGTTTGTTTAAATCATAGTCCACGGGGATAGGGCGGGGCCACA
Source organism: Magallana ariakensis (assembly GCA_020458035.1). NCBI lineage: Eukaryota > Metazoa > Mollusca > Bivalvia > Ostreida > Ostreidae > Magallana > Magallana ariakensis. The sequence goes on along the minus strand of CM035811.1, from coordinate 55,536,936 downwards.
ATTGGGGGATGAATTTTTACATAGGAATATATATAGAAAATTTTTATAAATCTTATGGGAAAGTTTACAACCCAAAATGCAGTAACTTGTGTGAAAGCACGGGTTGTGCAGATTAAAGTTTGATCAAACCATGATTCCCTAGAGAAAACTGGGGCCACGAAGTCGGGGGGGGGGGGGTGGGGGTATATAGGAACAGAAAAAAAATCTTACAGGTACAACAACAAAAGGGGCTTGGTATTTACCATAAAGATATGTGGATAAAAATCGGCAGATATTTAAATTTTTTTAGCAACATCTATTGTACATAGTTGTCAAGATATTTTGATTTTGATACTGTAATGCTGATCTGATCAGAGTTAAGGCTATTGTTGCTCAGGTGAGCGATGTGGCCCCTGGGCCTCTTGTTTATAAAACTTATTATAAATACAAATCATTTTACGATATGTTGAGATGTGAGTTAGACTTTATTAAAGTTAATGATATACCCTTAAATATACCACAGAGGCGGCATACAAGGCTGTCTATGCGATACTTATTTTAATTGGAAGCGACTTCATTTTGTATAAAATTCTTACATCTAATCCGGTAATGTTAATACATTCGAGGTGTTTTTCCGAGCTTGCCGGAAAGGCCCGATAAGTTGCGATTGTACTCATAGCAGCTTTTGCAAAGCAATATTTTCAGTAAGGTTTTACAGCACCTATCATAGTCAACTTAATGCTAGATTTAACACACAGATGATTAATACTTGTAAAAATCATAGTAAGATTCTCATCGCTGCCCACCACTCTGAAAATGGCCCGCCGATATATATTATATATTTTATATTTCGAGAGAAAAAAATGGGTGGAAAAAATTATTCGGTAAAAACATCGGGCTCGGTATACCAAAATTAAAAACATAAAATGGCTGCTTGACATAATTCCATAATTGACATAATTCCAGTCATGTTATCATAAGGATACAAATGTCTTCATGCATTAACAGTCAAGTTGAAATAAAATGCAATTTAAAGAATAGAAATTGGTTTGTGTACTCATATTAGCATACATGTAAGCAATTTCAAAAAATTAGAGCAGTTGTTATATAATAGAAAATGGATTGTTAAATAGATAGCATCAATCATTTTTATATAATAGCAAACTACTTGCGTTATGATTTTTTTCTAAGCAGGGGGTATCAATTGTGAGATTGCTCGCAGTAGTTTTTTTTTCTGGAATCACAAAAATAGACTTAATAAATATACTTACTGATAATCAATCAAAACTGATGCAGCACCTCTACGTAATGCCAGATCAGCTGATAAAGTTTCAGCAATAAAATCCTTTAAAACAAAATAAATAGTTTTAAGCATGCATATGTCATGTGTATGATCTAGATTGGGGAGTGGGTGGTATAAGACCCAACTGGGAAATCGAAAACACTAAATTTACCCCTCTCCCCTCCCCCAGAAAAATACAATTGACATACATGAAAAAATGACAAAAACAAACCGTCAACCATCTCAAAAATCCATAAACCGAAATACAAATTCAAAGCAGTGCAACACGGACCTCTAAGATAGAGGAAGGATCGGGTGCCATGGAGGAGTGAGCATCCTCTGCTGACCGGTCACACGCGCCATGTGCTCTTTGTCGAAATCGGGAAAATAAAAACCGCAAAAGTCCGTAGACAATTAGGTAATTAATTATGGTCTAACAATTAGTATGAAAAACGTCAGTCAGCATGCGACTCAGTGGAATATTGTATTTGCTGACAAGGTCGTTGTATCGACCATAGAACTTACGAAAAGATGACTTTAAACGAGACTGTTGATAGTCCTGTTTTATCAACTTGTTTGTCAGTAGCTTGCCTTGTCTTAGAAACTGTTCATACGAAGAGCATGCCCTTGCGTATCGAATTATCTGAGAGACAAAAACACCATATGCAGGTGATGAAGGTATATTGCTACATAAGTAAGGAAAGTTGACTATAGAAAAATTGAAGTCATCGCGTTTATCATACAGTTTTGTTGTTAGGTTACCATCAATGTCCATTTCCAGTAAAATATCCAAATATGAAACAGATGACGCTGACTCTGTGGTATCTTTAATTTCAAGTTCACTGGGATATATCGAGTCGACGTAAGTATGGAAATAACAATTGTTAATTGATAATACGTCGTCGATATACCTAAATGTTGAGTTAAAGGACACAGCGAGTAATTTATTTTTTTCACGTTAAAGTTTTTGAATAAATTCTGCTTCATAAGAATACAAAAATAGGTCTGCTAACAATTAGGGAACAATTGGTACCCATGGGACTTCCAACAGATTTTTGGAAGACTTGATTTCCAAAAAACAACAAACTTTTGGGGAGGAATAAATTTAAGGACATCATGCTTCCATGTATGACCCTCACCATCCGGATTATGGTCAGAACAAACAGGTATGATGTCCCCCTTCGTAGTTATACCTACTTTTGGCTCGAATCCAAGCACTTCTCAACGACTCCTTTTAGGGCAAATGGTGCAATATAACAGATGTGTTAAATCGCCCTTTAGTCCCTGCAGAATTGGGACAATTTTTTATTCACAATAGTCTTTACCCATTGCGTTCAACACGAAAACACACGTTCTTGTTACCTTTGTTTACATTCGTAAGGTAGGCAAACACAGGCTTTACCTGCTCTAAGGGAAAGATAACTCGTACAACCTCAAATCCAAAGTAATCTCGCTTTCTTTGACCAAATCATCTATATCTTATGAAACAATACATAAATGTTTACATTATTTAGAAAAAAAATAATTAGACAATTATCAAAAATTGATTTTTAGTTAGGCGGCTAGACAATGCTATCGTTCTCAGTTCTTATAGCATGTATAGCTTTAAGGAATATCTGGAGTAACTATTTAAAGCTGTTTTTTTATTATGACGTATCTTTCCGTTATAAACTGTCTGACTATACACAACGATTAACTCTTTACATTTGTTTTAATTTCGATAATTTTTGTTTGTCTATTTGTCTCAAATATCGGAAACAGTTGTTTTTTTCAGATAGTAAAACACATATGGCAACTTTTTCTATATACAGAGAGATAATCATTGTTATATGTGTATATAATTAGAAAGGTCGTCGTACTTCTTCGTCATGTCGTTATGTATTATGTATACCTTTTTGTGGGTTTAAAGGTTGTACTGCACTTTTTGATTTTGAACATGAAAATTGTTGTGAAAGAGTTTGTCACTTAATTCTTAATTTTTTAACTTCTGAATAATTATCGTTTTCAAAGGAGATAGAACTTATAAATGAAATATTTAAATTTCTTTATATAATTGAACGATATAGATCTGTGGATTTTTTAAAACATGAGTTAAAGTTGAATTTGCATTGATGTTTTTTTTTTCTCACAAAGCACAAGACCGGTGTAACCTTTAGAATCTTAGAACATCATGCCGTCAATTTCCCCAGAGGACGGAAAAAAGAACATGGGTAAGATAATATTGTAACCAAAAAACAAAAAACCAAACGTTGTAATGCCAACATTGTAATATCATTTTAACAATATGTATCGTTCATTTTGTAATATTTTTTTCTTTCAATTATGCGTCCATTCAATTTGATAATGTCATTTATTTGTATATGCATGCACGATTATACTTATTAATTTAAATAGGAAATGAAATAGCTAAATAAAGATCGTCGATTCTTTTTCGTCTTGTCGGTTCTTATCGATGTTTGCATAAATAAGAATGCATTTGAACAATATTTGTAAATTGTAACTTTAAATTATACACGTTCAAATACACTTAGATTAGTTACCCTATGTTTTCCATTATATATATGAAATATATCTTTTTTTGAAAATAGTATGCCATCGCAACCCGTCCGCGTTTATACATTTTTATTGTGTTTCTTGTTTACAGTTTGATTTTATTTACACATAGGTGGACTTAAATGTGGATGCAGAGAGCATTTAAATGTGGTGTTGGCTGTTTTGTGCGTTTTAGTATCCATCGCTTTCTGTACGGTTCTTGGATTGTACATCAAAGGTAACACCGATGTTCATTTAACAAACCTTCAGTTTACATCTTTGTTAGTGCTTGGACGTTCAAGAGGAAGAAAGTCGGCATAGAAATAGATAAGGACAATTCTAAAACCTAGTTTAGGCGTAACATATCCTTATGAAAAAACAAGGAATTAAATAAACAAACTAAACAGTATATTTGATTGTATAAAATGTAGTTTATAAATAGAAATACTTTGTGTCTCTTACAGTAATGAGAATCACTATTTGTTATTTTAATACCGACATTTATACCATATAAGGTTTTTATAGCCCCTGGAAACGAAGTTTGGGGGGGGGGGGGTAAAGGAATCACCTGGATCGTCTGTTCGGCTTTTTGATCAAAATTCGTGTCTGGTCCATATCTCTCATATGAAGAAGCATTGCAAGTTCTTTCTTCACACAAAAAAGAGTGATGACCTGAGGATGTGTCATGACTTTGACCCAAGGTCTTTCGGGCAAGGTAAAGTTTATTGGCAAAAAAGTGCAAAATTCGTGTCCGGTTCATATTACCTAAGGGTATGTCATGACCTTGACTGAAGGTCATTTGGGTAAGTTCAAGGGCAGAAAAAGTGCTACATTCGTGCCAGGTCCATATCTTTCTTGTGGAGAGACATTGAAAGTCTTTTTTCACAAAAAAATTTGCAAGAGTGTGTCATGACCTTTACCCAAGGTCAATTGGGGAAAGTTCAAAGTGATTTGTGAAAAAAATGCTTTATTCCTCTCTATGTGATGAGTTGTATTACTGGAAATAATTAGAAGCTTAAATTTGAAACAGTGCTTGCTTGCGTCAGGCCACATGAAAAAACGGAAAAAAATCTCGCTCGGTTTACCAAAAATTCAAAATCTTAAATGGCTTTTTGACAAATGGATTATCGTTTGATTCAAATCATGTTTTTTAACATTAGGATGCAAATGTCTTCATGCATTAACAGTTAAGTTGAAATAAAATGGAATTAAAGAATAGAAATTGTTTTGTGTAATCATATTAACATTACCAATTTAAAAAAAACCGAGCAGTTATTAATATAAAATGGACGGTGAAATAGATTCATTCGTAATTTTCTATAATAGAAAAAAAAACTTGAGCTATGATTTTTTTTCTTAGTGGTAGGTATCAATTTTGAGCTTGCTCATAGTGCCTCTAGTAATTTTGGGGTTCTTCTGCTTATTTTTACAGATAAAAGACCTGATATTGACACAGAAGGACTTCGACAGACTTACTATAAAGCAGGTAATTTTTAATAGTTTATTTTGCAAAAAATACATTTGCATAAGCATTTCAAACTATATTTCTACGTTGAATAAGTAAATCGGTCGTCAAGATATGAAAGGACACACACAAACGTCTTCTGCATTTTGAAACATCCTGGGAAAACGCTGGAAATCTTCACAAATAATAATTTAGATTATATGAGGTATTTAAAATAATAGATGAAAAAGTTTTAGAAGTGTAAATCGACACCGTTTGCTAAATGTGAAGTGGGACTGCATGCATTCAAATACAGTAATATTGAGTAGAAATACTTAAGGAGCTGAACATTTAGACTTTCTTTATGATAATTTGATGCTTACAATACTAAGATAAAGTTCATTGGAGTGATGTGCATATCAACAAAAAACAAGGCAGAAGCTTTGAATTTATGATAACATAATACACAAGTTTGTGAGATATACATGTAAATATTTCGCTTGTCAACTTATATACAATTAAATGCTTGACATTGGAATTTACTGTGACGTTTTTCTCTTAAGGGCTCCCATAGTCAATGCTTAAGGATCTCCTTTGTCCAGCGTCACAAACTTTTGTGGGTTCTGTGTTGTATTTTAAGAACCAGTAGATCTTAATAAATCTATTGAAGACGAACACAAGTTTCTTTGGAATCGAGTGTATTAAAACGAACAAGTAATAAATGTACATCCAATGTCGAACAGCTCTGCTCTCTCGCTTCTGGCTCCCTCCTGGCTCTCCTCTCGGTTCTCGGCTCTCCTCTCACATTCTCTTTCTCCCCTTATATACTTTGCCCTGAGACCTAACGATGTTAGGGCATTAGGGCAGCAGGCTTCGGTACCGAGGCCGGCTACACCATTAGGGCATTAGGGCAGCAGGCTCCAGTATTAGGGCCTGCTTACACCATTAGGGCACCTGTTAGGGCCGCAGGCTCCAGTATTAGGGCCTGCTGCACCATCAGGGCACTATAATTAGGGCTCATATTAATAGGGCTCAATTATACAACAAATTTCCTCAAAGAGTAATTATTTATAAAACAGTAATATATGAAACAAAAAAAACGCTACATTACCATCATACCGGTATGCGTTTTAAATTTTAATCTTTAAAAAATGTTAAGATGAACACACCGTAACCATGAACATGTATCTTCAATACTTAATATATAGATTATTACATGGCAATTTTTAAATCGCATCCTATATTAGCCCGAGGTCGCTGTATATCAGCCCGAGAGCCGTCATTTAGAATTTCAATGAATTTACTTTTAGACGATATATCGCAAGACATATGAAAATGAAGCATGTACTATTATCCATTAACTGGTATATATATGATTATATAAATTTTGCATCAAATACATGTATTTAATGTTAATAAGCCCCATATAATTCACAATACATTTTCTTTTTTTCAAGTATATCCGTTGTGCTTCGCTATAAGTGTGGCACGTTAACAAATAAGAACTGAAGTAAAATAAGATATAAACTTTTATTTTAGAACAACTCATTATTATAAAAAAAAAAATATACAGCCTATTTATAAGTGGGTGAGTTTAGTATATTGTATAGTACCTGATACTGGTTATGGAACTATATTTTAATTTTCAAAGCTCGTACATTGTTTTTACAAACCTGAACCTCATAAAACGATTGACGCAGCTTATTTAACAAAACATAAATACAGAGCGTCAAAAATACTGAATGACAGCTATATTCACAATATGACACATTATTGGCATAACTGTTTCCTAATTCTTGTCCCAAACACTTCATATTTTGCAATTTTCAACTTAAGATTAATTTCAATAGTCAATATCTATAGTAAATTTCAGTTGTCGCCAAAAGTTGGTCGTTATTAGAACGCAATGTTTGTTAAGCTTTAGAATGACGATCTTCGTTTTCATTGAAGGCAACCTCATCGTAAGACACATTAGAAATGACATCCTCTTTTGATTCTGGTTCTTCGTTTTTATTGAAGGCAACATCATCGTAAGATATATTGGAACTAACATCTTCATTCGATTTTGGTTCTTCGTTTTTATTGAAGGCAACATCATCGTAAGACATATTGGAACTAACATCTTCTCTCGATTTTGGTTCTTCGTTTTTATTGAAGGCAACGTCACCGTAAGACACATTGAGACTAACATCTTCTCTTGATTCTGGTTCATCGTTGGACCTTGAAGTCTTTGACCATCTCCTCATAAAATTGGAACAACAAAATAGTTTAAAGTTAGAATAAATCAACATAAATATAAAAGGGGTTTTCAATTGCCAAACAGTTAGAAGTGAAAGAGTTTTACCATGTCGGATTTTGGAAGAACTCAAATTAACAATCAGATCTTCCGCTCAGTTATAAACAATTATTTAATAAATAAAAATCCAAATATTTTAGAATAAAAAAATGTATAGAGGGATCTTCTTTTTAAAAAATAACTATGGTTTAAAATGACCAAGACCATGCAGCGCTCTTTAATGATAATCTTAAGTAATTGTAATTTATAAGGTGCATGTGCACTAACCTTGTCACAACGTTATATGCAATTAGTATACCAATTATGATAAGCGAAATGCACAAAGTACCAAGCACCCAATAAAACTTAAACTCCCAGCTGGTTTTTCGTTCTAGAATTGAGGATGCTAGGAAAAAAAAAAAAAAATATATATATATATATATATATATATATATATATATATATATATATATATATATATATATATATATATATATATATATATATAAAACACGAGCATTAAATTGTCATTAATTTTCTACCTTTAACGATGAACATATTCACAAAATGAATGCCATGTGATTGATCGAGTAATATAGGTTCAACACAGTTTTCTAATATACTAACATTTAACTATAATCTCTTTATACTGGACAATATATATAAAACAGTCGTCATTACGAGGTTCCTAAGTTTAGATTTTTATCAGTGTTTAAACGAAACATTCGTTGTATTTAAAATCTCAAGAGGAAGATTCAAAAAATTATAACAAAACCACATCTACGTAATATAGGATAAAACAATGCTTGTAACCCAAACTCACTGAAACTCAATCAAATAACGAAAAAAAGTATAAAAAAAGTAAAATACCAAGAGTTATGTTGCAGAAATGCCCACTCCAGCCAGGCAGACATCCAGTATCACACAAACTATTGATATTGTTACATCCATCACATGTGTCAATACATTTTTCTTCACAGTCTTGTCCAAAATATCCATTTTGACAGGCTAACAAAATAACAATTTTTTTTATTATTCTTCAAGCAATCAAACACTATTTTCAAATCTTGCGATATTGTATACAATTAGCAATGTTCTTTTCAATTTCATGTCGTTAAACTTGTATACAACTTGCTATTTCTAAATTTTTAAACTAGATGGCTATTTTTATTATGTATTTGTTCATATTGTTGCGAATACATGAAGCCTATACAATCTTTTTTACATCAGATACATGTACCTACTTCTGTTACACATGTGCCCTCGTAACCAACAGCGTGCTCAGGATGGAGTAATAATACATAATCTTGGGGAAATGAACGATTATGTCAAACAATAGATTGAAAATAAAAAATAAAAAATATTTATGTTTTAGCAATCTCTTAATGTTTTACAATTAATCAACATCGTTTGGTAATGTTCGCTTTAAGTTGCAATTGCAATTCTTGAATTATTCCAGTTTAATAAAATTTAAATTAATTGATGTATTTATAGACCATTATAATAAGACTTCCTCGAACTCAGTATTTAATCTGATCTTATACAGCTATTTCGATATTAAATAATACTATATTATAATACTAATTGTTTATGACACATTATATAAATGCAAAAGTGATTTATCCCCCCCCCCGCCAAAAAAAAATTGTGTAGAAAAAAAGATTTACATTTTTAAAATGATATTTAGGCAATATTTAATTCTAACACGTGTGTTTTTGTGTTTTTTATAATGCAATTTTTTCCCTAGTGGTTATATAATTTTTTGGGGGCATAACTGAATATATTTTTTAAAAATTTTAACGTTTTAAAAATGATTATAAATAATAATAACTTTATTTGGTATACCATCAAACTGTTAAAATTATGAACGATAATCATCATTTTTCAAGGAACGTTTCGTTTTCTTATTAGGCAGTTATAACAACCACGTATTCGTTGTTTCGAAGATGTTGATCAATGTTGTTCCCTTTAAAATGACGAGACATTTCCCACGATTGGAAATTTGATATTACTTTAATTCACGATCGTGCCGCTCTGTACAAAACGTTTGGTTATTTGAAGAGTATCTAAGAATAATTATTGCAGAGAATTACTAAAATATTGGCGAAAACTGAAAACAACCAACATTAGACAAATGTGTAGATTTAATATTGATATGGGTAAAATCATTTTTGTTTACAGTTTTAATATTAGCTTGATCCTTGTGTATTTCCATGTAAATCAAACTTGACAAAAAGTTGTAAAGGTTGTACAGAGTTTATAGTAGCTAAAAATATTAAAAGATAAATCATATTTGTTCTAAAAAGTTCCTTATATCTTTCCAATTAAATATTTCAAAATGTGTTAACAGACAATTGTTTTTTTCAATAAAAACGAAATGGTTCCACAGTGGCCTATAGATTGGTCATTGATGTGATAGTATATCAATAAAGCTAATATAATGTGCATCAAACTGGTGTTTTCATTCTTAATACATAAATAAACAGTAAAAGCACGTCACAAGTGCATTCCTTACCTTTATGACAATAGACTCCTTTCCAACCTGGAGTACAACCGGAATTACAAAGACCATTAAAAATATCGCAACCTTTGCATGATATGTTACATGTGTTGGTGCAATCACGTCCAAAATATCCATATAGACAAGCTGTTAAATACAAAACAAACCTGACCTAAAAACAAATGTCACAGTTTAATGTACAGTTGATGACTTTTTCTGTGAATGAAAGAAGATTGGTATTAAAAAATGTAACAATCAAAGATAATTTTCACTAAACTCTCTCTTTCTCTCTATATATTTCTCTTTCTCTCCTCTGTTAGTTATTTATTCGAACAATGCTTAGAGCAAAAGCAAGTACATACAATATACTTCCACTTCACAAAGTTCATTATATGCATAATGAGAATATCCTGCAGGATAGGGTGGATGCGTTCTATTGTTGTAATAGATTACAACTCTACCGCTAACATTCCTTGGACAAGTTATATTAATGGGGTTAGGTATTGTTGCTTTTGTGTAGTAGTTGTCCTTAAAGCAAAGTATTCCATCTTCTTTGTTGCTTGTGTTCGATATGAAAACCGAAAACCCGAGAAATCTTGAGGTCATACCGTTGAGCAAACCTACAAGAGCAATTTCACCTGATAAATAAATTATCCTATGTAGCATAAAGCAATATTAAAAATAAATTAATAAATCATAAGTTATCTTAATTTTTTTGAAACTTACTCCATTCTAAATTGTCTGTTCTGTATTGAATAAAGATGTGATGAATTTGATACACTTGTCCAAGGTCTACTATCCATTCTGCTGTCGTTTTTATATTATCAGAAACTGTACATTGATTACCCAGTGATGAAAGATCTGATTTTTGTCCGTCCACAGCACGGTCGGCACCCCATGATGTTTCGAAGAAGATATATTTTTGCCATGCCGGTCTTTTTAACGCAATGTTTACTGTTCAGAAAGAACATCAATATTTGAAATAAATGTTTGAATGTTTCAAAATTTATGTTACTTTATGTTTTTTAGTTTTATTTTATGTTAAAAGGCTTATTCCTTTTTTGAATCTTTATTTTATTTTAAGAAAGTAATTGGACTATGAGCATATTGATATAAAAAAGGTTTTCGTATATATAGCATTAAATATTGTTGTTTAAACTATCATGACACGACTATTTGATCTTTATTAAGTAGAGAACTTAAATGTACATGTACATTTCGAGAAGATAAGTTATTTTATTAGTATTAAAATGTACCGTAAGCTGCTCCTAGGCATAGTACTAAACTCAATACGGTGCAGAGTCTGGCCGCATCCATCGAAACAATCTAGTAACTATTACACAAAAAACAAACTAAAAATAAATAAAACATGGTAATTTTTATCCATTGATTTTTTTTAATCAAGAAAAGCGATCAACAGTATATAAATAAAACAGGTATTATACACGAATAGTACTTATTCTCCTCAGCATTCTATATAACAGCCCCCCCCCCCAAGAAATGTCTACAATTTCCCCCCAGGAAAAGTTGCCTACATACAGGAGCTTATCTTTATAGCCATATAACTAAGAAGGCAACCTTTATTTCCGATAAAAAATTTGCGGTCTATTTGTGGAGGTTCGTTTCAATATGTATCCAAAATGACATTGATTGCTCATAATAAATTATAAAACAATGTTTAGCTCCTCCAAAAACCTAACTAAATTTGGATTTGCATCTTTTAATAGGCTGGGGCTATATATTGCGAAATTATTTATCATATTCATCTTCCAAAGGACTTGCGTTTGAAATTAATAACTGTAAAAACTGATGACCTATACCTTCCTCTGTACTTTCCAATAACTAGCAGACAACTGGGTGTAATAATATGATGAGAAATTATTTTATTTTACTCGATTGGTGGTGTTTCAAAGCACGGCTTACATGTATTACATATTGCGTTATAAAAAGGCATTCAATTTAAATTCTAAGTTTAATACCCATTGATGTTAATAATTTCAAGTGATTTGATACAGTTTGATAATTTGAGCAAATTACTGAAAGGAAAACTACAGCAAGGTTTGCGCGTAGTAAATGATCAATTTCCCTTGACTTACACGATTTTTTATGTGATATTAAAGTATGACCTATGCAACGATATTCATGGGTTAAACCTAAAAAAAACCCCTGAAATTATCGCTAAAATTAATAGTTGTTGATGGTCCATACAGCATACAGAAAATATTGCTTACTCAGCCTATCAATTTCAGCACATGCACTTAGAATTCACAGCAAGAGTGTTAAATAACCATGAATTTCGACTGATTCAGCTGGGGAAAGAATCAAAAGTATATTATCTTATTATAAGACAGCTAGATCCGCCGAGTATTTTCTATTTCCTAACTCGTCAGGTACTCCATTTATCATAACGTTCCGAAGTCGTACTCAAAACATTTAGAGATATGACGCTTAATTTTTCCTAGGCATGATTCTGTGTATAAATTATTCCCACTTCCTGTTTATTTCTATAAATTTGGTCAATTCACATACGACGACCACTGTCATACCAAATCACGTGATCTAAATAGCACTTCAAACTTTTAGTCGTTATGATATAGATTTTAAATTTTAGAAAATAGTTAACATGCAGTAGAGAGCGTTTAATTGTTATAAAAGGATTCAAACTCTCAGTACATGCATATAGTATATATTCTTTTACCGAACTATGTTTAAAAAAAGAAATAACCAAAATAAGGAAAGTTAGATGTATTACATGCATTTCTTTACAAAACACCCGTATTTACATTATAAAAAATTTGTAAACAATTAAAATAACGACCACAATTACTTATAAGTTGGTGTCTTTCCTGTAAATAGGCATGGTCAGAATTATTAAAAATCTGGAAATGTCAAATATAACCTTAACTTACTTCATGTTTGACATAATTTCCTGTAAGTTATTTGAAAACATACCATTTTTGCAATGATGTCTTACATGTACCATACATAAAAAATAATTTGCGTACATTAAAACAACTTTCTCAGCATTTAAGATTTTATTTTTTTGTAATTTTCAACCATATGATAAAAAACCAGAATTCGTTCTTTAAAAAACAACATGAAATTTTAAAAGCGTTAAATTGTTTTTAACTAAAAGAGATGATAAAAACCATTGAACATGTATTTGTTTTCATTAATTGGGATTCTATTTCGAGATATGTATTCATTGCAAAATAATATGTTTTATAACAGATATTGTAGAGATAAGAAAATCAGTTAACTACCATATACGTACCGTTCAAGGAACATAAGCAAAATAGCATTCAATACAGGTGCAGTTGATGAAAAAATCAATTTTAGTTATTATGTATATACACTGTTTTGCAATCGCTGATCTAACACATTGTTATCTCAGATGGATAAATCCAATCAAGTCAAAATGGTCCATTTCCGATACGTATTGGAAAAAGAGATCTAATTAAACTAAAAGTTTTATTAATTTTATATTATGATGCTATTTTTTGTCCTTCAAACACTGCAATTGATTACATTTAAAAAAAAACATAATATCCTCTCTCATTTTGAATTGTGGACTTTTCTATCTCTCATCAACAAAGGAAATAAATGTCATTCATTGCATAACTTAATGTAGGGAAACAAATGATATCAACATGGAAGTTTATGGCATTTGAATGAAGCACTTGTCAAGTTTGAAGTGTTTCAGATTGGTAATACAAGATAACATAACCATATCAACGACAAAATTGAAAACCGCTATAAAGGAATTCTTAAACAGATATTCAGAGCGTTGATTCAAAAAGCAAAGGTCAAACTATCACTTAGAAACAGATGAAAATGAAGCCATATGGCATTTGATTCTGATAGTTTTGTATTTCTGCCGAATAAAAAAACTTAAAGTAGATAGTTCAAACCTAAAATAATTATCAAATTATAAAACTAAATTTTTGTTTTTTTATGTATTCTTCGTGTATATTTTTTTTTACGGAAGTAATAACTCCCTAAAACACACATGCATTTAACGACCGAAATGTTTTAACAGACAGTAGAATAGTTAACTTTTGTAATTTTTATGTATTCTTCGCATTTATTTTAATACAAAAGAAATAACTCCAAAAAACACACATGTATTGAACGACCGATATGTTTTTAACAAACACTAGAAAAGATGAAATTTGAATAAAACTTTAACAACACATGTACATTCAGGTTAAAATAATTTTGTTAGTGTAAAAAAAGAATTAAATTTAAATACTGATAAACAGTGCTGCTATCGTGAAAGTTGACAAAACAATCCTATCCTGCGAATAAGCTCTATCCTGTCATATCCTATACCATACCATCAAAATATAGGAATTCAAGTTAAATAAAACGAAATTTAAGAATTAAAAATGATTTTATCAACTAATTTAGTACTCAAAATGACTAATTAAATCATAAAACCGAAAATTCTTAGAGCGGGATAACTTATTTACCTGTGCAATGGTAAAATTAAATCGTACGCGGGATTAACATGTAACTGGAAACAGAGGATTATAGGACAGTAAAAGAACTCAATGTAGCAGTCTCATATTTTTTATGATTTAATTACATGTGTATTACATATATATCATTTCATTTTGATATTTTTATGATTTTTTGAATGCATATACATTGAATTCTATAATTATTCAATTCATCTTAAAATATATTAGTGTGCATTCATTCATGACAACTTAATTTGTAGAAAGGTCCAGAGTTGCCTTTAGGGCAATAATTATATTTTGGTCAAAGTTAAGTTGTGTCTTTTAATTTCATTGGTGTTTTAGTTTGTTTCTTGCTTGTCTATTGGTTGGTTGATTTCCCTCCAAAAGTTCTTTGGGTTTAAGTTCAATCTTTGTCAAGAGTTTGAAGAGAGTAGACTGTAATAAAAATGTACAGACGTTTTTGACAAATTACATCTCTTCTTGGTAAGTTGATTTATAATTACTAATATTAATATCATTTCTAATATATTTACTAAATGTCAGATCAGTATTTAATCATATTTCTAATTCTTTTGCACTTTCTCTGATTGAATGGATAGTGAGAGAGACATTTGAAATAATAAGTTAAAGTGTAAATAATTATAATAACTGAAGTCTCCCTATATGTCGAGATCATGAAAAACGGAAGAAACCGTAGTCAGTCCGGTGTATAAATAATGGTCTAACAAGCATGAAAAACGTCAGTCAGCATTTGTCCTAATGAAACATTGCACTTGGTGACAAGGTCATTGTATCGACCACAGAATTTGCGTAAAGATAATTTTAATCGAGGTTCTTGATATTCTTGTTCCAACAACTTGTTTGTTAGTAGCATGCCTCGTTTAATAAAGTGTTGGTATGTAGAGCATGCTCTTGCATAACGAATACGCTGAGAGAAATAACTCCAAAAGCAGGTGATGGTGGTATATTGCTACATACGTAAGGGAAGTTGACGATGGACATATTCAAATCATTACGTTTATCATATAGTATTGTTGTTAGGTTATCATTAACGTCGTTTTCTAATAGAATATCCAAATATGAAACAGATGTTTAGGAATTTGTGGTATCTTTTATTTCAAGCTCACTGGAATATATTGAGTTAACATAGGAATTAAATTAACCTATAATATTGGTTATGGAACTATATTATAATATATAAAGCTTTAACATTTTTAAATACAAAGCTGTACCACTTCCTGATAAAAATGTTGAAGCAGCTTAATAAAAAAAAATACAGGGCGTGAACATTTTTGGATGACAGCCATATTCACATAACCACACCTTATTGGCACATATGTTTCCCAATTCTTTTCCAAACACTTTCTATTTTACAATTGTACAATTTACGACTGATTTTAATAGTCAACATATACAGTTCATGTCAAATGTCGCCAAAACGTGTTTGTTCTTCAAAACGTAAATGTATGATACACTTCAGAATGACAATCTTCATTTTCATTGAAGGCAACATCATTGTAAGACACATTAGAAATGACGTCTTCACTTGATTCTGGCTCTTCGTTCGGCCTAAAAATATTTGACCACCTCCTACAATTTGATCAAAAAATAATGTAAATCTAGAAAAACTAACAAATAAAACACGGTTTTTCAATCGCTTAACAAACAGACGTGTTATAATTTTTTATATTAATAAATTCTGGAAGAAAAAGTAAGCTTGTTTACTTATTAAGGCATATATTCATGTATTTACCTTGTTACCACGTTATATGCAATTAGTAAACCAGTTATTATAAGCGAAATGCACAAAGTCACAAGCAGACAATAGAATTTAAACTCCCAGTTGTTTTTTTGCTCTGATCTTGGGGAATCTGAAAAAAAGATAATTATAAAGCTGAGAACACACGCATTGAATATTATAATCTTTCATATAAACGATGAACAAATTGAAACAAACAACACACGCATTGAATATTATAATCTTTCATATAAACGATGAACAGATTGAAACAAACAAACTTTAATTTGATCGATTAATATGGTTCAACACAGTTTAACAATAATGCTATTCACATTTAATCATCCTCAATAAAATGTTTTAAGACATGACAATATTGACAAAACATTGGTCATTATATGGTTCTTTAATTTTACATTTTTATCAGTGTTAAAAAAACCCATTCGTTGTATTTAAAATCTAAAAGGAAAAAGATTCAACATATTAATAAACAGAATCACTTGTACGTAATATCGTATAACATTGATTAAAAACTAAATCACTCCAAGTCAATATATCGCAAAAATGACGAAAAACGTATAAAATGGAAAATACCAAGACGTTTATTGCAGAAATGCCCACTCCAGCCAGGCAGACAGCCAGTATCACACAATCCATTGCTATTGTTACATCCATCACATGTGTCAATACATTTCTGTGCACAGTCTTGTCCAAAATATCCCTTCTGGCAGGCTAACAATAACAACGTTGTTTATTATTCTTAAATCAATCAAAAACTATTTTCAAATATTGCTATAGTTTATACAATTAGCATTGTTCTTTAATAACTCATGTCGTTAAACTAGCAAACTTTAAAATCTTATTATAGATTGTTATTATTTGTGAATGATGTTGCGTATACATGAAGCCTATCCAATAGAATTTACATCAGCTACAGGAACCTACGTGTGTTACACATGCGCCCCTCGTAACCAACAGCGCACCCAGTCAAGCACGATCCCGTTGTATGATGACAATGATATGAATCACGACAATGTCCACATTTTGTACTACATCCAAACCCATGCCATCCTGAACCACAACCTTTAACTCATTGAAATGATACTTATTATGTTTTTAAAATTAAAAACCCACACAAACCCTAAGGTCTATTGTTTTCTCTCAGACTAAATTTTTAAAATTTCATTGAAATAAACATGTAACATTACTACCAGACATCAAACTGTGTGTGAGTGGTGTATTTATATTTGGCAATATGACAGACTCTTTGCCGACTTATATCGACTGTTCATATTATTTAATAAATAAACCGCAATCAGTATATGGTTTTGGAAGTTTATTTTAATCAATTCTCCTAAGCAGTTACTCTGGCAAACCGGAAGTAACACAGTGTTTGGACCTAAGCACAAATCATCACCGCTGACAAACCATAGTACTTGAAAATAATCGATACATTCGATGTAATGTTTTCAAAAGCATTGTTTTTCAAGGAAATATTTATAAATACCTGAAATATAGTCAGATTTTAAATGGTACGAACAATTAAGATATTTTTGTAGTCGTATGTATTCCTTCACCAGAGTTCGATTACTGCGGACGCGTTTGGAATAAATGACTTGCTACCCAATCTAAAGATAGAGCCTGTACTGGCGTAGACTAAACTTTACTTTCATTAAATTGCTGGTTGAAAATTGCTTTCATACATTTTTCCAGAAATATATTACTGATACATAATACATCGTAAAGTTTGCTGGCGTTAATTCTATCTTTGAATATTACACAACGTGGTTAATATTGGGGTTTTCCGTCTATAGTTCAGAATTCTTATCGGAAAAGCCAGAGAATTTACATAAGGTAAAAATGTGTGTAATTATTTAAAAAGAGCTAAGAAACTGCTTGCCATGGGAAATAACATATCGTTGATATATAAATAATAGTTAATGAAATCAACTCCCGTCAGTATTTCCGTACTTTGATTTTTATTTAGAATAGTTGCTTTTTGAAATAACATTTAAACAAGAATAATTGCCCTTTTAAATGATACCACTTGTTGTGTCTGGAGGAGATTAAAAGAGCGAAATTCGCTGAAACCTCTGCTGAGGAAAGAGAGAAAACGTTAAAACTGAATAGCAACAAAAAAATTAAAAGTAAAAATTCCAAAGAGTATTTAAATTTTCATTTTAATTAAAATATAAGAATTAGAATTTTGAAAGGTTCTACTGTGCAAAATTGTTCGAGGTGTAAGGCCACTTTTAAATTGATTTGCGTAGATAATTGATTTTTGTGAATAAGTTTCTCACTTGATAGTCCTCGGGAAAACAAAACAATTAATATGTTTGTTACTGACTAAAAAAGTATACCAGGGTGATTTTGTTGTTTATGAGATTAATCATCCCAATACATATCCGTTATCAGTAAGTAACCTAAAAAGTAATAAAATGTAACTATTTGTCAAAATTGAACGGGTTCTGATGAGTCAATCACTCACGTTCTTTACATAAGTATCCATGATAGCCAACATCACATCCTGCCAAACATGTCCCATTAATATGTGAACACTTTATAACGTCGTTACAGTTTCCACATTTTTCTTTGCATTCATCACCATATGACCCAAGGTCACATGCTGTAAAGAGATATTTATATAAAAGTAACAATATCATACAATTTCAAAAATAAAATGTAATTGGATAAAGAAACTCTCTTGCAATAGCATTTGTGGGATGTGCTCTCCTTAAATTTCTGTTAAATATGATATTTTTGAAGAAAACATTTAGAAAAAGAAACTGTTAATATAACGTCTCATTGTTTATTGTAAAATGTCAACTTTAATGATATATATAACGCCATTTTTAATTTAATTCCTTAATGGTATTAACATATCATACATAATTTTCATGAATAACGTTTAAGTCAAATAATACATCGAAAAAAGAGGTACAGAAATGTACTTTTAGCAATCTCTCAATATTTACAATTAATCAACAACGTTTTGTAATGTTGAAATTTAAGATCCAATTGAACTGTTGAATTATATCTAAGAAGAAAATTCTAATTAATTGATATATTTTAGACCATTATAATTGGACTCCCTCAAACACAGAATGTTAATCTGATCGTATACAGCTATTTCGATGAACAAAATGACAATAACAAACCGTCAACCATCTTAAAAATTCATAAAACGAAATACAAATTCAAAGCAGAGCAACACGGACCTCCAAGATAGAGGTAGGATCAGGTGCCATGGAGGAGTAAACATCCTCTGCTGACCGGTCACACCCGCCGTGTGCTCTTTGTCGTAATCGGGAAAATAAAAACCGCAAAAGTCCGTAGACAATTAGGTTATTAATTATGGTCTAACAATTAGTATGAAAAACGTAAGTCAGCATGCGACTCAGTGGAAGATTGTATTTGCTGACAAGGTCGTTGTATCCACCATAGAACTTACGAAAGGATGACTTTAAACGAGACTGTTGATAGTCCTGTTTTATCAACTTGTTTGTCAGTAGCTTGCCTCGTCTTAGAAACTGTTCATACGAAGAGCATGCCCTTGCGTATCGAATTAACTGAGAGACAAAAACACCATAAGCATGTGATGAAGGTATATTGCTACAAAAGTAAGGAAAGTTGACTATAGAAAAATTGAAGTCATCGCGTTTATCATAAAGTTTTGTTGTTAGGTTACCATCAATGTCCATTTTCAGTAAAATATCCAAATATGAAACGGATGACGCTGACTCTGTGGTATCTTTTATTTCAAGATCACTGGGATATATCGAGTCGACGTAAGTATGGAAATAACAATTGTTAATTGATAATACGTCGTCGATATTCCTAAATGTTGAGTTGAAGGCCACAGCGAGTGATTCATTTTTTTCACGTACAAGTTTTTCAATAAATTCTGCTTCATAAGAATACAAAAATAGGTCTACTAACAATGGGACACAATTGGTACCCATGGGAATTCCAACAGAATGTTGGAAGACTTGATTTCCAAAATCTACATAGATGTTGTCTATCAGAAATTCAAGCATCTTTTTAATATCAACTTCGGAGTACTTGTGTGTGCAATCAGAATGGTTTTTAACAAAATCGTTTTTTAGATTTCCAATGACAAGGTAAGCATTTTTTACGACTTCCATTTATAATAATACTATAACATAATTAATTGTTTGTGAAACATTATAAAAATTCAAACATGAATGGGGTCGATTAATTTCAAAAGTAATCGATGAAATTAAAATTACTTTGGATTTTAAAAGCAATCGATAACAAGCAGATTACATCAAATTTTAGAAGTAATCAATTACAGTAGATTTCTTTCCCTTCTAGTGATTACTTGTAATTACTTTAGATTATATTACAAGTATTTGTTTTCCCCTTTTTTTTCTAAGTTTCAGTGTTCAATGTTTAGGAAACGGACAGAAGTAATAATCCTGATATCAAGCGATCAATTGTTACCAGCTTTTTCACTACACTGTACATGTATTATCATTAACATGTTAATAAAGTTTCTGTATGTGTGTCCATTGACATTTGAGATATTTTGTTTTTAATCATCTTTTTTATTTGCATAAATATGTCTGGTTCTTTTAAAAAAGAAGAACAAAAAAAAAAAGCCGATCATTTATCTATCAAATAAGGCACTATTTTAGTTATAAATGACTGTGTTGACATGGTTGGTATATGTTTTTACTACAATCATTGCAATGGATGACTGAGCATTAAAAAAGGGAACGGTTACACATATTGCTTATTAAGCAATAAAGCAAACACAGTATGCATCACACTGATGTTGTCGTCTCAGTAAATACATATTTAACGGAATAAGACATCACAAGGACATTCATTACCTGTATGACAATAGTCTCCTTTCCAGCCTGGAGTACAACCGGAATTACAAAGACCATTAAAGATATTGCAACTTTTGCATGTTATGTTACATGTTTCGGTGCAATCACGTCCAAAATATCCATATGGGCAGGCTGTTAAATACAAAATAACCTGACTTTAAAACAATTGTCACAATTAAAATGTACAGTTAAATGACGGTATGGTATTAAGGCTTAATTTCTACCGGGATAAGTCGAAAATTACATGTACATGTAAGCGATGATATTTTTATGTTTGAACACATTAATTACAATGCTTTACAGTTTGATGTGACTTTAATTTTAAAATAATTGCGCTTGATGTGGATTAAAGAAGATTGATATTAAATAAAAATGTATCAATCTAAACTAATTTTCACTACTCTCTCTCTCTCTCTCTCTCTCTCTCTCTCTCTCTCTCTCTCTCTCGTCTGTTATATTCATTTGAGCATATGTTGCATAATGCCAAAGCAAATACATACAATATACTTCCACTTCACAAAGTTCGTTATATGCATAGGTGGAATACCCAGCAGGGTAAGGTGGATGCGTTCTATTGTTGTAATAGATTACAACTCTACCGCTAACATTCCTTGGACAAGTTATATTAATGGGGTTAGGTATTGTTGCCTTTGTGTAGTAGCTGTCCTTAAAGCAAAGTATTCCATCTGTTTTGTTGGTTGTGTTCGATATAAAAACCGAGAACCCAAGAAATCTCGTGGTCATACCGTTGAGCAGACCTATAAAAGCATTTTCACTTGGTAAAAAAATATGATCTATTGGATAATGCAATAATAATAGCACTTAAATAAGTCATCTTAATATTTTTTTTAAAAACTTACTCCATTCTTTATTGTCTGTTCTGTATTGTATAAAGATGTGGTGAATTTGATACACTTTTCCGAGATCTACTTTCCATTCCGCTGTCGTTTTTCTATTCCCGGAAACTGTACATTGATTACCCAATTCTGAAAGATCTGATTTTTGTCCGTCCACAGCACGGTCGGCACCCCATGTTCTATCGAAGTAGATGTACTTTTGCCATGCCGGTCTTTTTAATGCAACGTTTACTGTTTACAAAGAACTTCAATATTAAAAACAAATATTCGATTTTTTTTGGAAATTTCTGTTTCTATATTTTATTTATTTTATTTTAATTTCTTTTTTAATCTTCATTCATACATAGAATGTGATAGTGTTATGATCACAATAATTAAAAAAAAAAAATGCTAAGTTTTCTAATATACATATATAACAGAAATCGTAGTTTTTAAAGATCATGCCACGATTTTTTTATTTTTTGTTTTTGCCTGAAAACATAAATGAATATTTAAGTAGATGAGTTATTTATTAATATTAAAATTACCGTAAGCAGCTCCTAGACATAATAATAAACTGAATACGGTGCAGAGTTTGGCCGCATCCATCGAGACAATCTAACTATTACGCGTAAAACAAACCAAAAATAATGCATGAATTATACATTTCCAATAAACATTTGGTGAAAAAAAAGGCAAATATGAAATGAAATTAACTTCATGGTAATTTTTCATCCACTGAATTTTATCAAGAAATGCGATAAACAGTATATAAACAAAACAAATATTATACATGAATAATACTTACTCTCCTCAGCCATATATTCCTCTAAAACAAATGGCTATATAACAGCCATATTAATATGCCAAATTAACTGTATTAAATAAAATTGTTGAATAAAATTACATTTTTTTTCAGGGTTTAGTAAGGGACTATATTTTGTGCCTGAAGGTTTTCAAGAAGAAAATGAATTATTTTCATAACTCAATAGTTTTAGAGTGCTGTTATTTTCAGTGAAGAACAAACATCTAGATAGTTTGTGTATTATGATATATTCATGATGTTCTGAAAAACATATTTCAACAATATTGTGATATTTCTATCGATATAATTTGGCATATTTAGCTAATATTTAGCTTATAATTCATAAAAGTTAAGAAAAAAATAACTCCAATTTTGGCTCTAAACTTAGCTTATTTCATGCTATATCTCAATTTTTTTTATTTGCGTTATTTGATTTTTCCAAAATTTTGTAATAGTCCTAACATCTGTTGATGTGTTCATTATGTACTGGCATTTAAAGACACCATTTAAGCGCGATTTTTAAAACTTAGACTTAGATATTACTTTTATAGTCACCACATGTGTTCAACTTCATACTGTATTAAAATCATAATTAAATGATAGTTTAAACTATAATCATTTGAATGATTGCTTCAAATTATCAAATTCCATACCAAATTTAAGCAAAAATTTCAGGAAAATTATCATTTCTGTTTGAGGCCTTATATTTCGAAAAAAATTGGCATGTGACATGGGTCACAAATAAAACAAATGAACATTTTAGGTCCCATTTTTATATCAAAGTGTTTTTTGGATGATTGACATTACTAGTATTTCTGGTGGCAACCTCTTTAAAGGATTTTTTTTGTGATGTTAATGTATAAACTATTTGTAAGTTGGTATTTTTGCCGGAAATACGCATGGCCAGAATTATAATAAATATGGAAATATTTAGTGGTAAATGACAATAACAAACTATCAACATCTCAAAAATTCATAAAACGCAATAAAAATTCAAAGCAGAACAACACGGACCTCTAAACAGACAAGAGGTAGGATCAGGTGCCTAGAAGGAGTTAATATTCTCTGCTAAGTGGTCATACCCGCCGTGTGCTCTTTGTCATAATCGGGGGAAAAAAAGGGAGAAAAGTCCGTAGACAATTAGGTGATTAATTTTGGTCTAACAATTAGTATAAAAAACGTCAGTCAGCATGCGACCCAGTGGAAGATTGTATTTGATGTGTGTAACCTAAAGTTTCTTTATGCTTATAATTATTCACTGTGAGTTATTTGAAGACATACTATTTTTGCAATAATGTCTTACCATACAAAAATATAATTTGCAAACACTTTCTCAGCAGTTTAGTTTGATTTTTGTTATTTCAACCATAGGATAAAAAACATGAATTTATAAAAGCAATCAACTACGTATTTTTAAGGAAAAGGGATAATATAAAACATTGTATTTCTTTTCAATTAATTGGGGCTCTAGATCTATTTTGAGATATGATACCATATACATACCGTACAAGTTCTACCTACAACGCTCTTTAAGCATAAGTCCAAAACAAAATTAAAGGTGAAGTTGAAAAAAAAACTCAATTTAAATTATTACAGTATATCTATACGTAATTTTATAATCACGATCGCTGATATCGCTGATATGGGGCATACTGATCTCGGATGGATAATTTCCATCAAGTCTAAATGAACCATTTCCGATTCGTATACGAAAAAGAGGATTAGTCAAAACAAAGGTCTGATTATTAGAAATTACGTTATTTATTGTTTTATCAAACATTGTAAATTATTGTTCTCTCTCATTTTGATATGTTTACAATCTTGTCTTTCATCAACAAAGGAAATAAAATTCATTCATTGCATAATTCATGAAACAGGAAAACAAATGATATCAACAGGGAAATAATAATGCTTGAATGTAACGCTTCTCAAGTTTGAAGGGTTTCAGATTTTAAAACAAGATAACATAACCATATCAACGATAAAAGTGCAAACCGCTTGAAGGAGATTCTGAAACATATTTTTACAGTGTTGACTGAAAAAAGCAAATGGACTGTTTGTTAAAACAGATAAAAATGAAAAACAAGAGACCCATGGGCCATATCACTCACCTGAGTAACAAAAGGCATGATAAAATCAGCTGAATAAAGTCATAATACAAAATATCTGGACACTGTAAGAGAATACATATAGATCCTGTAACATTAAAAATCAATTTCCCCTTGGATATTCTTATGTTTATAATCAAGTCCCTTCTCTAACAGGAAGTATTTATAATCATATCACATGTTGAGCCTCGAAGTTCTCGACGAGATCCTAAACAATTGTTTATATATGGGAGATAAACCTACATTAAACTCTAAACCCCTTGTGAAACTCAAAATTCGTCCAGGTGCCAGAGTCTTAACAATTTTAAAGAATCAGCAATATGTCAAAATGCTTGCATATCAGAAAAACCATATGAGATAACATTTCAGTTTTTGTGAAAAATTAAAATCTTTTCCTTTGTACAATTGGACCCCAAATGTGGCCCCACCCGACTCCTTAAGATTTCGATTTTAACGAATTTGATTCGACATTATCTGAAGTTGCTTCCACTTAAGTTACAGCTTCTCTAAGCAATTGGTTTTTAGAAGATTTATCTCCATATATACCTATTTAAAAATTTGCCCCCCCCCCCCCTTGTGGCCGAATCCTACCCCCGGAGATCCTGATTTAAACACATTTGAATTTAATTTACCTGAGGATGCTTCAACACAGGTTCCAGCCTCTCTATTCAATTGGTTATTGAAAAGATTTTTAAAGATTTTAATCTATATATTCTTATGTAAAAATTCGACCCCCCATTGTGACCCCACCCTACCCTTGGGGGTCATGATTTTCACAATTTTAAATCAACACTACCTGAGGATTCTTCCACACAAGTGTCAGCTTTGCTGGCTGATTGGTTTCTGAGCAGAAGATTTTTAAAGATTTACTATATATACTCCTGTGTAAAAGTTCGACCCCCCATTGTGGCCCAAACCTACCCCCGGGGGTCAATATTTTCACAACTTGAATCTACACTACCTGAAGATGCTTCCACATAAGTTTCAGCTTTCCTGGCCAAATGGTTCTTGAGAAGAAGATTTTACAAAATTTCACGAAAAATTTCAATTATTTCTTGTAAAAGGGCGTGGTCCTTAATTTTAACAACTTTGAATCCCCTTTGTGTAAGGATGTTTTGTGCCAAGTTTAGTTGAAATTGGCCCAGTGGTTCTGGAGAAGATGTCGAAAATGTAAAAAGTTTACAGACGACAGACAAAATGTGATCAGAAAAGTTCACTTGAGCTTTCAGCTCAGGTGAGCTAAAAATATATTGTAATCAAGTCTTATCTAGTATTTTGAAATGTCTAAACGTACTAATATATGCCAATAGTTCCTAAGATTACCTAATTACGTAATTGTAAGAATTATTTTTGAATATATTCTACGTTGATATTTTCGGATTAAAGTTATAACTCCCATACGTTTAATTAGACTCATCATTTTACCATATCACTAAAGCAAGTAATTTTTTTTTTATAAATTTGAAAAAAAGCATACATGTAGTTGAACCCTGGAACAAACCAGGAGGTAAAAGTTTTTTTTTATTTGATCATTTGATGCCTTTTAGCAATAACTTTCGTATGTGGAACAGAAAACAAACCCTAGGGCAGAAGTTTAAAAAATGTGCAAAATTGATACATTTCAAGCAAAATCTCCTAGGTTCCTATGTCAGAAATTAACAAACTTTGAGATGACCCCCTAAACAAACGATGTGGTAAATGTCCGATATCTTAAAATAATAATTATATCAGTAGAAATTTGTGAAAAATTTCATTAAAACATCTAGGGCAGAACAAATTAGACCTTGCTTCGTTATTAACGTTTAAAGGGGCAACAAATTGACATAAGACGAGAAAGATTTGGGACCATTTCATTTATCTTTGTTGTTTTTTTAAACAAAATATTATCATGGTTTGATTTTGCTATGTTAATGTCTACAGAAATGTACATTGCATACATGAGTTTGTTCTAATTTTGTCACTTACTATTGGGTTCTGGATACAAAATTTAGCACATGAGCATACAAATGTTTAAGGTGTTACATCTAATTGCCTTTTCTTAAGAATATTCATTTGTAATTGTCAAAACTAGCAGATAATTCTGATGTCTAATAAGGTTTAAAACAAATATCTACCTAATTTATTTTCAGTTTTACCTACACTGATGCAAAGATGACTCATATCCTAGTTGCCAGCTTCTGTTTGGCCACTCTTCTGATCTTTGCATTAGAAAGTATCGAAGCTATTCCAGATGATCTCAAATACGGTTCACGGGTCAGCACTTTCTTTGGTTAAATCAAATACAGCCTTAACAAACCCATAGAAACCCATATTACCTGTACAATTATTATCCACCAAATATTGTGACACCAGAAAGAAGTGCAAGAAAATATTTTTTAATTATATTTTTCTTTCATTTGAAAAAAAAATTATACGTGTATACTAGTAAACCAACGCAGCATAGAAAAATCCTATACCTTTTCATATCATTATTAAGATTAACTACAAGACAATTGGCTAATTTATGAAAACAGAACAATGCATAGTCAAAATGATACGTTTAGATGATTAAGGTTAAGTTTAAAAGTAGCATAAGTATTATGCCACATTCACTAGCTAAAATTCAGATTTAGACCATGTTAAGTGTTGCATTGTTTTAATCCTTGCATTTCTTTCATTATTGGAACTTTTATAATTATATACAATGATTTAAAGAAGATGCTTAAAACAAACCTCACTCCCAAACAACTTAGTTAATATATATCTAAAACCAATTACAATTATCCAAATGTTCATGTGATGACCAAATAAACTCACATGGCACCTTAAAAAAAAACATTCTTATCATATTCGCAATAACATAATTTTCATTCATCGTTAATTCTTACTGTTAGGCATCTCAATGGTGCAATCCATAGTGAAATTAATTATCCAACTATCTTTTTTTTCTTGTTTGTTGATTTTTTTAATTCGCATTTTTTCTCTTTATTAAGTGTAATCGTAGAGCCAAATAAAAAAAAGCTGTACATATATACAAGGTATAGCTATTTATACTTTGCTTAGCGAGTACGGTGCATTTTTATAGACCATTTGGTTATATCATGGTCCTTAAGGACAGTTTGATATCTTAATGTTGACAGCGCCGTCTAAAACTGGAGGCGGGAAACCAAAAATACGTTAAAACCCGCGCTGCTCTTGTTGGTTGCTTGAATTAAACTACGGCGAATTTTCGTTATAAACGAATGATGCAAAAAAAAAAAAAAATAAAAAATAAAAAAAAAAACCAAAAAAAACAAAGAAACAAAAAAACCCCCCAAAAACAAAAAACGCGATTTCACGCGAAGAAAAGAAAATCACCATGTAATCACTTTTTTCAGTTGAAAGTTTACCATGCTAAAAAAAGCTGAATAATCCGATGAAAAGCAGTTTCGGGAACAAGGTGTCTTCACAAAAAAGTGCGTTATCCTATGAACGCGGTGGTGAAGGATAACTTCATCCCTTATCAACAAGACCATTACAGAGACCGAAAATAATATGAGCAACATTTTCTTTATAAGAATATGGTGATTTTGGTATTTTTTTCTGAATCATTTGTAGTTATCTGTCTTATACTCTATATGATTAAAAACATAAAACATGGAAAAGTTTAATTGTGTCATTGCTAACGTATGAGGTTTAAATACAAAGGGAAATCGACATATATTTTATAATAGGCTAAGCAACTTAAAAGTCGTCTTAGCTTTTTTACAAGAAAAGAACTATACCAATTAAGGTCCTCCGACCCCCAGCTCAAAGTATTTTTTTCATCATAAAAATGGTATGTGTCATTCATTTTTTATTATGGCATTCGTGCATTTTACTAAGTTACTGCAAATATGCTAACAATGGATATAACAGCCTGAGAACAAAAATACAAGTTGAAATCAAATTAAAAAAAAAATTGTAGTGGTGCATCAAACCCCTTTACCTATATGTAGAAGATCTCCGTGGAACCACAAAGCCAAGCATTGCGTTGAGTAATTGAACATTATTTTAACACTAGAAAACTTATAAGATTTTTCAAACGTATAAAAGGTTGATTTATAGTACGAATAAAAAAATATAATATATATATGTCCTCCAAAACGCAATAGTCCGAATTATTTCGGTAAACTATGATAGAGGCTGGGAATATACACCAAAGAGAGCCTACTAGTCATGGGCATTTCGGATTTCGTTCACTCGCCTTTGCATTGGAGCTTTCAGCACTTTCCAGATGTGGTCTATTACATTAAGAACGGGGCTTTGTGGTAATCAGGGAAGTGTTTCTATTTTTTTGTTTGTTAAATTGATTCGATCATACGGACACATGTCATGGGGCATTCTCTTCCTTGAAAAACCCAGAGAGCGGTGATTTCTGAAACATCTAACTGCTATTGCCACAAACACTTGTCCAAAACGTAAATATGCCTATCACTATTTATATTTCTTTCGGTTGCTTTCAATATTCCAACTCCATGGAAGGTAATGCATTCTAAAAACATACATGTAACAGACGCGCAGCATGCTGATTATCCCCGCGGACACAAAGGCACTCGGGTCGCAATAGATCGGTTGTTGTTCTCCATAAATGTATTTTATTATCATTTCTAAGCTTAACTGTTGTCACATTGCTAAATATAATAGGGGACAAATGACTGACTACTATCCACTATAATTTTTGTTTGCAAAAAAATAAGTAATAATTTCTTCTTTTGCGATTTATTTGAGATATTGTTTTCTTTTTTATTTCCGTTTTATGGTTCTGCTAGAACCACTACATCAGGTTCTTGTTCAAAATTGTTGGTCAAGTCTGACTTCTAGTTAATTTTTTCGCTTCGTTTTAGATACCTGTCATCGCGCACTGTTGTTTCTCTTTTCCTTCCATTTCTCGGTCAGTTTTTTTTTTCTGCTTCCTCTTTCTCGTACACGTTTTTAGACATTTCTGAATGGTTCTCATATTGATTCCTATTTAATCCTATATTTTGTGGCTTGTATAACCTTCATTTGACAATTGGATGATTATTTCTTAAAATATGTTTTATTTTATTTTCAAATTGTACCTTATATAAAAATCAATTGAAGTTTCGGCGGCTATTTTGCGAACTCATTTCATGTCACGCGATTGTAAATTCCTGTAATATCACACAGCTTATTTTAAATCTTGAAAACACGCAGGGGTGTAACGGAAGCATATGGAATTTAGGTTGCATGTTATTTCGCTAAATTACAAATTTTATACCTATTGAAATATTAAAACAACGAAACGTAGGCCAAATTAAAAAAAAAACAAAAAAACCCCACACAAAAACCCACCAAGAAGCATTTTTCCTCCTGAGACGTATATTTACACCTTGATGACGTCATGACTGAAAGTAGAATGTAAATTCGATTGGAAAACATTGTAAAGAGATTCTTAATATAAGAATCTAAAAACTCTAATAAAGTGTGATGGTGTGAATGGTTGAGGATTGAACAAGAAAATTCTGAAACAGATGTTAACTTTATCAGATATTCGCTAAAAGTTATTCAGTTATGCTTTTTAATCTCGAACAGGCTTTCTTTCTTTCAGCTTGATCAATGCGTAACTTGAAAAGTGCTGCTAGAATCCTGTGTTCTGTATTGGTTACATGCAACATACCGTTTTCCGTACAAACTGTTTAAAAGTTTAAAAGGTTTTATGAGAACCTGACGAATAACTATTTAATCGAGAATATAGGATTCTAGCAGTAGTTGTTTTTTAACTTAGATGTTTTGTCTTTACTCTATATGCTTATTGATTTGTGGAAACCTTGGACTAGTGTTGTTATATCTCATTTTATATTAAGGAATATACGCAGGCTATTTATAGTTATCACCTGATAATGCACATAGGTGATAGTAATGCAGTACCCACTTTTATTGCATGGACATCTATTCTAACGGAAAAAATGAGTTTTGGTCTGGTTTAAAACAGTAATTAATCTTACGATTTTGTATATTACACCCAAAATAAGACGCTAAATTGCCCATATGCTTCCATATGGAGGCTCGGTAGTCAACAAATTAACCATCAGGTCTACCTATATTTTAAGATATAATTTGGTTAGCTAAAACTATTATTTAGTAAAGAAACAATCCTAATTTTTACCCTTTAAATTTTGGTATTTTCCTATATATTTATATAGTTCTTCTTTTAGAGGAGATCAATACAGTCTAAAAATGAACACGACCGTCAAGCCCTCAGCAATCCGATAGGTGGTACATGTGCATACATGGAAGAATGAAATACAATTCTAATAAATTCCGAACTGCGAAAATGTTTGCAGTTTATATGAATAAATTGTAATGTCATTTTTGAAATTTACTTTTAGACTTGTTAAAGAGTGGTACTTTTTAAAATAAAAGTTTCAAGATGAAAGAGACTTTGGAACTCTATATTTTCTTTTAATGAATATTTATACTGTGTGACATCATCTTTCACTCTTTTTAGATTATATATAAAAATCATGCTGTCATTAAACAAGAAAAAAAAAACAACCTTAAAGTTCCGGAAAATGACTCAGACGATATCAGATCAATAAGTGTTCAAATACAAAGATTTGGAATAAAATATCGTATATTAAATTATTAGTGTTTAGTTTGTAAGGTTTTGGGGAAAATAATTTTTAAAAAAGTAGTACTCTTTAACAGGCTTCATGTTTAAATCTAGCATCGTTAATGATGTTAACTTCGTGTGATTTTTCGAACGATTTCTGTAATCCTTATCTTATGGAAATCATCGACTTTTTTGCATACATGGCGCCGTCTTGCTTCCTCGCAGCGCAATAAAACTTCCTCAGAATGTCCACGATTTCTTCACATGATTTGTCTCTTAAGAGATGTAGGGGCAGGTCCAGCGTTGATAGATAATCATTCAGTATATTCTCTGCAGTTTTCACAACATTTTTGGTATTCTCACTGTCTCTATTTTCCAAAATTGATCGTATTTCCTCTTCTGAAGCTTCGCCAAATTGACCAACGGCAACCATGTTTGTTGAACCAAACGACAGAAAAGATAACTCGTTTTCGCGGAATATGACGTCACCGGTCAATAGTATTTTTTAACAGTCGATTTTAACAGTTCCAATCCAACAGTTCCAGCCCAAGAGTAAAAATGCTGAACTTTTTTTGTATAGAGCTATATAGTAACTGTTTTACATGGGTATAACAAACACATTTGTTAACTATATTATGTTAAGTCAATAAAAAATAAGGAACTTTTAAAATGATATAAAATGAATATTAGATAAAAATGATCATCCATATTCGTAATTCACATATAATGCATGTCATTTTTTTATTCAAATAATTTTTTTTCCCAAATTAGTACTCTTGCCCCGACATTGAACACAAAGTCCTTTTTAATTGTTTTAAATAAACAAAAATATATATCATTCATTTTATGTTCATGTTAGTGTTTTACAGTATCTGTGAATCAAATTGATATTCTTTAATTTAAAATAAAAACAAATTTTCTAAATTTGACAATCTTTTCTGTGAATGTTTACTTTTATATTAAAGTCTTTTTTAATTGTTTTAAATAAACAAAAATATATATCATTCATTTTATGTTCATGTTAGTATTTTACAGTATCTGTGAATCACAATTGATATTCTTTAATTTAAAATAAAAACAAATTTTCTAACATATTATTTTATTTTTTTGCATTTTAATAATATAAAAAAACAAAACATAAAAAACAATATCACGAAATCATTCTACTTCAAAATTTGAAACAAATGACATAAAATGTTAACCTCAGATCAATGTAAATCGATTCTACATCGATTCCATGATTAGTCAGTTGAATAAACAATTAAAACAATTTCTGATATAAAAATTAACTGAGTACAATACTAGCTTACTTTTACACATTTGTATATTGTATTACCCAATCAAAGTACACAGTATTTCCTATCCTTGTACATGTGAAAAATAAGAAAAAGTGTCCTAGTCTTGATCTTTGATACTCTCATAGAGTGAAGCTTGGTTAAACTCTCCACACTCTAGATACGCAGCATTGTTCTCTACTGTATCATACGCTGTGTTTCTGTGTACAGTAGTGCTGTTACAGACACTGATCTCGTTATACTGTTTATTCGGTTTATATTTTATTTGAAGCCATATGTTTCTACAAAGATATATATTATCTAATATATTGGATAATGCTTTCCTTTTTATCATAAGAATTGTAAAATTAGTTTTTTTACAGTTCTTAAAACACAATCAAAAATAAAACGTACCTTAATATTAAAATAATAATAGTTAGAATGCTGACACAAAACAGTCCAACAAACGTATAAAGAAGAATGTTTGTATCAGATCCTGCCTCTTCGAAGACTTTTGGTGATGCATTTGACACAACTGAAAGGAAATAAAACTTAATTTACGGCATAAATGCATAGTATTACTATTAACATGATATACCTTTATTGCATGCTATATGGAATACATATTGATAGTGAAATTTGTGATGTCACTGTACTTTTTTGGCATCTATCCCCTGTGTAGCCAGACAAACATCTCCTTGGACAGTGACCAGTCACGTGATGACATTGTTCTCCGTATATGTAGAGACAGTTTCCACAATTATACGAACAGTTTGGCCCATACGAGTTGTTAATGCAGTCGGTTAAAGTTAGAAGAAATAAACAAAAGGTGAAGGTAAGCGAATATGCAGAAATAATATTTTGTTAATATTACATTTGTCTCGTTTTATTTTTGGGTTGTTGGTTTGTTTGTTTGTTTGTTTTTTTTTTGTTAATTTTTTTTTTTTGGGGGGGGGGGGGGGGTAAGTTTCTGTTTTGTTCTATATATTTGGTCGACAAAGTCGTTACAAAATAACACAAGAACGAATTAAAAAAAATCATGTAATTATAAATATAAATTACGTGTATGAATATGGGCGTATTTGTGTACAGTGCAAGTTTGTAACTGCTAGGATAATGTGTTCTGTACATAATGAAATGCTTACTTTGAACGCATAAACTCCCAAAGTATCCACTGTCGCATCCGTCAAGGCAAGTTCCGTTAAGGAAATGGCATTGCTTTTTCTCAAAGCAGAATCCACAGGGTTGTGAACAGTTTAGTCCGAATTTATTACCATTACATTCTGTAATGAAAATGCTTGTATGGTTTTAACAATGCGGTTATGTGCATTGGATTTCATCAGCACTTACAATACATGAAATGTTTTTGTCATCTCATTAGTAATTATACGCAATGGCTAGCGGGAAAAACTTTTATAAGGCAAAATATATTAAACCCTATTTCAAAACATACAAAAGTAAAGTAGTGAAAGTTCTTTTCAGTTTGAATTAGTAATTGTCTATATAGTATGCTTAAAAATTATGGGTTTGAATTTGGGTGTTTCCATCTATATTAAAATTCGGCTTTTTGCCTGATGTTTTTTCTTGAAATCTTTACTGAATCCCGGTCGGGACAATCCTTCATAATTCTAGAAAATTGGTACAGCGGTAGTTTATGTAGAAGTAAAGCCCAAAGAGAGAAAATGAGATAACAACAAGTTTGCGGGAAAATCAAAACAATTATATTCATTCTGCTAGATTAGTTAAATTATAAGAGTTTATTTGATATTCTGATCCACAAAAAAACCCCAAAACCACAGCTCTGTATCGTTATACAAGATTAATGAAAACTCCGCAAACTTATACAATATTCCACGGGTTCAGACGTTTGTGGTGCGAGCTGTTTGACCGTCGCTCTCCAACTGCCGAATTTTTTTTAACAAAGTTAACATTTGTATATAAAGATAAGTAAACATACACAGGCGCCTGGCGTTAAAAATAGGTTTTTTACAGTAAGATAATTCACGGTCGCCATTTTGATTTTTTTAAGACCAGCTCATCTGCCACGATTTTCTGGATGCGATTCATAAATATTTGATAGGTACAGATAAATTCGTTCGTCGCCTACTACTTTTGTATATAAACTTGTGCATTATTCGCATGAACTGACGATACAACCGTTTCTTTTTATTAAAAACCATGCTCCGAATTCAGTCTTCTGCTTCTCTTTTTGATGAGACTAGAAAAGGGAGGTCTGAAGTGAACGATTCATGTCATACTCTGAGGTGGACCTTTCTTGATTTGCTGTGTTATATTTGTCATTATAAAAAATGCAATAGATAATTATGATTACATTAACTGATAAATGTAAGTTAATTTAAGGACTACATTTGAGTCAGTGCTAATGAAGGAGAGAATGTGTCATGCCAAAGGAAAACATTTCACACGGTGATAATGTTTATCTGACAATGGTTTAAGCAATGTGTTATTATTTGATGGTTTAAAAACGCTTATTTTAGCGATTAATTCCGATTTTTTTTATTTTAAATTTCTAATATTTGCAAATTTAATGCTTTTAACAGCAAAACAAACAAACGCTCTTGGAAATTCAATACACACTGTGAAACTTGCTGATACTAAAATGGTATCCAGACTATATATTGTGATTGTCGTATATTTCGCGCAAATTTTCATGCGTGTCTTTGAAAAAAATGAACTGTATTTCTAATGCGTTTCAACTTGATTTTTTTTGAAGAGCTGCACATCTACAGCCATTAGTAGAAAAGGAATTCAAAATCAGATTTCAAAACGACTATATAAACTATGAGTTTTTATTTTCATATACATGTAATTGAGATAAGTACTATTTCTATTTACTACCACAATGTAAATTAAAAATCTACAACATAACAGCCATGCATTATTTAATTAGTATAATTTTGGTGTGAGATATTCACCAAATTGGAGAAAGATAAGCTTAGTTTCTAATGATAAACATTAATACACTGGTGAAGGAAATATGTTTAAATAAATAATAATGGTGACTAGTTGTTATTGAGTACAAAGATGTCGTAACATGTAACATAACGTAACATGTCGTAATTACATATGTATTCCAACTGAGCCGGATAACATAAACATTAACATATAACGTGGTTCTCCAATTTGTATGATTGTATATGGTTTGATGTATTGATCACCCAAAATGTGTAATCTATATTAATTTTGCTCAACATGTATTGTAAAATTTAAAATCAATTTAGTTTACTAAAGAGTGAATGAACGAGAAGGTAAATCCAGACTTATTGTTATTTTGAATTTCTGTTATAAAATCCTTTTATGTGCATATAGATCAACAGAATTATTTAATATGTACAGCTATATCACGTTCAGATGCAAGGCTCATGCTAAAGTTCGGTTAGTATTCAGGTGATAGAATGATGAAATAAAATTCACATTGTTTCAAAAATAGCATGATGCGTTGTAAACTTTACTGTGGTTGGAGAGATTTACGATTCAACCTTCAACCCCACTAATGATTAATGAACTCGTCTACCAACTAAATGGTCAAGGGCTATGTGCATTCAGCTACGTAACTCATTCCAGAAATCGCTCCAACTATTGAACCCGAGCAAGAATATTTTAACTAAAATAACTATTTGTTCATTTTCTAAAATAGAATTTGAGTTATACATAGAGGACCTAGGAAGATTTAATATGCGTATTTCAGATGTCAAGTTTACTGAAATACATGAGAACTTTCTGCACTTTTTTTCTTTTGCGTAGATTTAATTGATGTGTTTTACGCGCGGCGTCTGGTTTGAGGCTTCGGCTGACATTACACTAATAGACGGGGTCATGTGACCCCGTCTTAAAATCAGTTACAAACAGTGTACTTTGATCGCATCTTGGTCTTCTCCATCCAGCCTGACAGCCACCACTGCACTCCCCAGTTTCTCTGTCGCATTTTTCCGGAACTCCACAGTTAAGGTTACATTTTTCTTTGCAGTCGTATCCAAAATGACCATTAGGACATGCTATAAACAGTTATAATTTACATTAATTAGATACGATTAAACATTTTGGTCAACTATTTTAATATACATCTAAAAATCAAGTTTTATGCTGTTTTTTACAGAAACAAATACTGACATAGACGTGTCTGTGTTTTTGCTTTGTTACAAATATATATTATATGTTTTGTCTAGAAAAAGGTCTAAAAAAAACAGACTAATAACTGCTTTTTTTTCCCCTAAAAATCATTATAAATTAGACATTTTAACCGCTTTAAATTATGATCTTTCAAAGTGCTCAATTTGAACTGATCTAACCAAAAAAAAAAAGAAGGGTGGGTGTATTCCCATAATTGTTTTTACAAAGAAATTCGTCTCTCCGAGACAAGCTGATGCCTTAAGGGTTCCCTTATGTGGCTTTCTAATAGATAAGTGTAAATATGTTTTCACAATTTGCATTATTATTGACGTTTGCTTGCATTATCAAAAGTGAAACATGGTTTTGTTTACTATTTGTTTACCATATTACCTTTGTTACATTTGACACCATAGGTTCCCTTGTCACAACCGTTCAAGCAACTTCCGTTCACAGGGTGGCATTGTTCCCCATTGATACAGTTTCCACATATCTGTTTACATTCCATTCCATATGTATTATCTGAGCAATCTGCAATAAAGTGTTCCTTTTTTAGCTACTGTTTATGAGATACTGTTGTCATATAAAAATGCAAGTACACAAATAAATAGAATTATTACTATATACATCTTTTCTTTTAGTTATTGGTTACTTTAAAGCATACGTGTAATGGGCCAGTGCATGACAGGAAAACGGATAACATAAGGCAACAATTAATTTAGTAACTCTAAATTAGAACTCTAGAGAAATATTAACAAATTAACACGGATCGGTGCCTGTGTTCTTTATCGGATTAAAAAAAACAAAACACCAAAAAACAAAAATACGTTCAGTGCAACGCGCTCCCTCATATCCCTCTGTGCAACCTATGCATGTTCCTTCCACAATGTCGCAGTGACCTCCCTGGCAATTCAAAGGACACTTGAATGAGCAGTTTGATCCGTAATAACCTGGGTTTGGACATCCTATTGTATTATAATACCATTAAACAGAAGTAATGTTATGACCGAATTAAAAATACAACAATTTAGGTAACTGAACAATGCCAGTCTGATTAAAACCACCCCCATTCTTCTTACATTCGTCAGGGTCTTACAGGTATCGAAACATTTAAAAGGTCATATTCATACGACCTCTACATTGCATACAATGTAAACATACCCTAACCAATCAGAAATATGTTTCTATCTGTTTTATGATAGGTATAACTCTACAATACTGGAGGTTACATAGAAAACAAGCATGAGTTAATTGTTCTATCTCTTTTTGAAGAGTTCCAATATATTTTCTAAACCAGTTAAAGCCCTACTTTGATTGGTCAGAAGAAGAGGTCGGGTGGTGTGAAGGCGACCTTTTATCGATAACTGTCAGACCCTGACGAGTTCAAGGAAAATGAGGATGGTTTAAATTAGACTTGAACAATGCAATCAATTGAATGAACGATATTTATTCAATAAATTAACTATGAATTAAGGTGCCATTTTCTTACCAAAAACTTCTACTTCACAGAGTTCGTTGTTTGCACCGTCTTTAGAATAGTCATTTGGAAACGGTGGATGGGTTCTGTTGTTATAATATATAACATATCTTCCGTAAGTACGACATAAAATGCTTTGAGGATTAGTTATTGTTTCTCTAGTATAGTTTGTGTCCCTGAAACAAAGTATTCCATCTTCCTTGCTTGTTGTATTAGAAATGTACACTGAAAAGCCCAGGAATCTAGTTGTGTAAATGTTGTTTGCGTCTAAATTAAAAAGAAAACCCGTTTAATTTACTCAATAACTGTAATAAAATATAAAATATAGAGTTCAGAGGAAATCTTGATATACAATTATATTGATATCATTTATCGTTGAGACTTATAACCTAGAAGATAAACACCTCTAGTAAATAGGCACTGTATGCCATAATTCTCTTTTATCACCGTTATCCCTACAACTCTTATATAAGCCGCAGAACTCTTAACAGTTTAAAGTAATTCGCTGTAGAGGTCTCACCTGTGTGGATGTACATCTTGCCTCGCCGTGTTATTCGGTCGCGATGAAATTATTAATTTTACGCTTTTTTTCAAGTCAGGAGAATATCAACATTAAGTAAATATGTTGATGCATTATTTAATACACAAACATAATATGCACATAAAATCAGAAATAAATGCATCAAGTCAAAAGACCCCGAAAGATTAATACACGTCGGCCACGAATTTCAGGTGGGCAATCGAGTGTAGAAATTCAAGGATTTATATACCTGTGTGACGGGGTGCATATTAACGAGCGGCGTTCAGCTTTTACGTGACATAGACAACTCCAATTTCTTTTTTACACTCTGTATATGACTAGGATGGTTTCTAAAGCGTGTGCAATAATTTTTTGTATATGTATACAATGATCATGACCGAGCCTTTGTTTTGTTAACATTTACCTTATATTGTCGCATTAACCTTATATTGTTTCACGTTATACTGAGAAATTAGGTTTTAAACATTTACACTCCCGTCTCTCAGATTTAAAGACTTTATAGTCACCGTTCAAGATTAATTAACTTTTGAAGGATAAACTGTAAAAAACAAAAGTACAAAACAAGTATTTACACAACGATTTTACACTTAAATGTTATTATATCTTGATCTTAGATTATTCAATCTGTACACTCTTTACTTTTTAACAGGACTTGTATATTGCATGTGGTTGATGTCTGGTACAAATTAGTTAATTCGTTTAGATATGTTATTGAGTTGAGTGCTAAGTTAATAATTCGGTCTATCTTCTTACTTTTTCACATAACAGCATATTTGAAGGAGTAAAACCGGTTCTTTTAAACTAGTCATTATATTATCGACCACAAGGGAGCGAAGGAACAAGCAGGGCACATGTATATTAAGTTGAGGGTTAAACCATGTTTTCTTTAATGAAATCGTTATTTAGATTCTCTTTTCCTTATAATAGTCATTACAATTGCTATGAATAAAATGCATTGAAGTTTTTACAGCTGCCTTGAAAAAAGTTTGGACACTTTTATATTCTGACACAGGACACATTTTGAAATTAATAATTAGCAATCGACGTCACCTAACGTTCTGCATATTTGGTTCATTATGTTATGCTTATCTTCTTTTATCTATTTGTATTATTCGTATCACATAAATAAATAAAAAAAATCGAATGAGATTCAAAGATTATTGTTCAGATGAGCAATGTGACCATTAGGTCGATTATTTGTAAAAAAAAATAATAATAAGTTAATTATTTATTATTGCATCCTTGAAACACTGTACCCGACATTCCCAACTCCTTATCACAATCACGCACACGTGTGCACACATATTCAGGTTATAAATTCTGCCTCACAATAAAAATACTTTATACACAATTTATATTTAAAAGTCTATGAATTACCCCATTTTGAATTGTCAGTTTTGTATAGAATTGAAATATGGTGAATTCTAAGAACAGCTCCCAGGTCTACACGCCATTCCGCTGTTGGTTTATTGAACGCTGATATCGTACATTGGCCCCCATAAGCAGACAAATCTGATTTACGACCGTCTACAGCAAGGTATGCTCCAAATTGTCGATCGTCAAATGGATATTGCTGCCATGCCGATTTGTTTAATGCAATATTGTCTGTAAGTGAAATGATAATACAGTTTTTTTTTATGATGACCACTCTTGGACAATAGTCTATTAGTAAAAACGAGACATACTGATGACACAAAATGATCTTTGGATTTCCCCTTTTTCTATATGTTTGTGTGTTTATTTATTATGTTATTTTGGTCTTTGCTTTTTTTTATTAGGGTGAGTAGGGGGATAAAAAAGATAATGAAAAGATAAGTCAAAAATATTGTTGTTTTTTTTTGTATATATCGTTCAAACAATATAATTGGTTTATCATACGTCGGTTGTACATGTAATGTGTATTGTTTGATATTTGAAAAGCATTCAGCTCAGTGAGCTGAACATTACATCCCTTCAGAGTATCCTTCGCGGATCGAAATACATAATTTTAATCTCTGAATCTATGTCTAGGTTTATCACTGACTGATGGCCGAGCTAATGATATCTTGGGACCTGTAACGAAAACCATATAAAAACTGTTTGTGTTTTGAAAAAAAGTATAATATTTCGGTAATACAGACATGTAACACTTTTGCCTTTCATCACTGGAATTTGTACGGCTAAACTATCGCAAGACAAGAGTATGCGATAAAAAACGATTTATGTGTTTATTGTTTGGTTGGCAGCTGCAAGCCATTTATTGTGTTAAGTTAAGTCATATTTTGTTTAAGATTGTTTTTACTGGTTCGAAAAAGGGTACCAATGTTTTGTCAACAGTAACAAAATTTAAAAACAGTCTTTGATTGACTTTCGAAAACACATTTTAACCAATTGCTTAGCGGTTTGTACTCGTTCATAATCTCAAAAAATACGCGGTATTCATCAGTCATACATTTTTCGTACTTTACAATATGCTTTAAAATGAAATGCAGCCGCAATAGCGATATGCCAACAGCTTTTACAATATTACGAATCGTGTATCTGCAATCACATTCAGTAATATCCCTGACCTTTGAGACAAATGATCTGTAAGTTATAATCACAGGACGGCCAGAATTTGCCGCATCTTTGACGGAATCTGATTTTTCCACCTGTCTCACAAGATACCTTATCACAGACTAATCCTCCAATTCAGTAAAAATCGATATTAACAAATGACCATGTTTTGTGCGAACTATTATATAAGCTCTATAATTTCTTCAATATTCGCAACCCGTTAAACCAATTTTACAATATAATCCAATTATTGCTCATTCATAGACTCGTATATATCCTGTTATTGACGCTTTGAGCTAAACGACATTTCAGTTATAAATCGACGTATTTGGTAATGTTACGAAAGATCATATATATATAGTTGGAGCATTATGATACCTTTTTCAGATGCCTAATATAGAAAATAAATAGTATCAATAAATTAAGCAAACAGTCTTTAAGCAATGAAATGTTTATACATACCAAATCCAAAAGATGACCTAAAAGATGCAGAAAAAAGTATCACGATCAAAATTAAATCCGTGATCATAATCATTCTTAAAACTATAAGGTGATGTTTTTTTTCCTTGGCAACTGTAACCAGGTAGGTTTTTTTTTAAGGAAATATAATTTTGAAATTGATACATCTGAAATTTCTAATGCATTACAAATAATGCTCTTAAGAATATTACAAATTGTCTCGTATACAAACACCTGAATATTATGTATAATACACGGGAAATGTTTCACATTGTTGAGTAACAATACCATTTAGCATGATTTTAAATTCATTGTTTTGTCTACAAGTCGTAATTATAACAAGGAAGTTTTTTTTACCTGCTCGCTCTTCATTTGTATAATCAAGTAAATTTTTTTTTACATTAAAGTAATACTAAATATAGATGAGAAAAGTCTATAAATAG
The DNA here is from genome assembly GCA_020458035.1 of Magallana ariakensis. Taxonomy (NCBI): domain Eukaryota; kingdom Metazoa; phylum Mollusca; class Bivalvia; order Ostreida; family Ostreidae; genus Magallana; species Magallana ariakensis. Next base: position 55,494,687 of record CM035811.1, on the reverse strand, counting down.
CAAAACCTATTATACACAATTACAGTGAAATTATCACCCACTTAAATACATAATGTAACACCAGTTTAACAAACCTATAATTTTTAAATTCACGTAAATTACATATGAAACGTATGTTAAAAAACCCAAGTTATAAATAAACAAAACGATATATTGATTACTTTGAAATTTTATAAACAATTAGTTTGACGACGACTGGCTCATTGATGAAAACAGGAAAGTTCAATTCAAATCGATACACAAAGCTGGTTATATCTTAAATATACACAGTGACCCGCAAACCCATATTTTATATATCATATGTAAAGATGAACTTTTGAAGAAAAAAATATGGTGTTCATAAGTAAATAAATCCAATTGAAAAGAGAAAACATATAATAAGTAATTGGGCCGACAAATTATTATTGAGTTTCAGAGTAAATGCTGTAGCGTGTCAAATAGCAATATTTACATTTTCAACTGTCTTTGTCTGTGATAACATTACGAATCAATTTTGAACCATACAACCTAATAACTTAATTCATAAAACATGAGTGAAACAAAATGGACGTGTCTTATAGCATAACCGAAAAACTGTATTAGCTGCGCTGCGCAGTAAAACATAGCCTGTGCTACATAAAAAAAATAGTGGTTCTAAAATAATGTTGTTTTAAAGTGTACAAATTGGAAATAATATGAATATAAGTAATAAGGAATCATTCTTTGAATATTATGAGGTAATAATTTCTGTCGGAGCGTGGTCAAATCTATCATAAAACCTTTCGGGCTTTATTGGATTTGACCACGCCCCGACCGAAATTATCACCTCATTATACTCAAAGAATGATTCCTTATGCCTTAATAAATGAACGCAAGCGGCCTCTCAGTGAAACCTGATGTCTTTAAAAACTAATATTATGCTATTATATATTAAGATATATTTTCTATGGATACACATTTCTTTTTATAGAGATCCAAAACAAAATTCGTCAGTGTGTCAGTCCCACTGTAACAATCAAATCAATGTCCAAAACAATTCGGATTGTATACATTAGGAATTTCAGATGAGTTTTAACGACTTGAAAAATAATAGGCGCTTACCTATAATCTCCCATATGATCATTTAAAAAAAAAATATTCTTATTTCCGTTGTCATAATTACAAAGTAAAACATCTTTTTGAGGTCACCGTGTCACTTTTATTTTAAAGATTTCAAATATCACAAGCTAAACAATCATGCGTATTCCTTGATTATAAATTTCGACCTGTCACTCTTCGCCATTTTTGTTATACATGTAATTGGCACTGGAAAAATAAGTATGCAAGCATTCAAAAATGCCAAAAAAATATAAATAAATAAATAAATTGATTTTCTTCAAAATATAATAAATCCCGAAAATTCAAGTGCTTATCTTTGAAAAAAAAATAAATACAAAAATCAACTTTTTTTCTTGATAACCAACATTACAATACACATTAAAAGCAAGAAAAAATACCTTCACATTTATATTGACATGGTTTTGGTAAATGATAATGGTAAATATATCAAAAAATCTCTGATCCCCACCTTCCAGAGTCCATAAACTTTAGGTATAAATTGAACAAAAATAGAGCATTAAAAAAAAAGATTTGTTTTATAAAATTTGACATTTAGATGACAAACTAAGCACATGGTTACGTGTATAACGAACGAGGACGCCTTCTTCTGGAGTTGTGATATCTTTGACTTCAGGGGCACGGCCTCTCTTACATGTATTGGGGAAACCCTACTGGTCCAATAGTGTATGAGAGTTTTTTTTTTTAAATTATTCAGCATAACCAAGAATCAAATAGGCAAATTAAGTACATAGGCAGAACGAGCGAAGCTACCTCTACTTAAATTGTGAAATTTTCGACGAAAAGGTTAAGGGTATTGGTATAAGGGTATGCTTTATTGGTCAGTGGTGACTTCTTTTTTAATTCAAATATTATTCTCTACAACTAAGCATGTAGCAAGCCGACTAAGTGCATGGTCAGGACGAGTAAGGATTCAACTGCTGTACAAAAAAGAATACACGGGTAAAATAAAGTGAAAGCATGGTTACTTAAATTGTAAAATGTATCACCACAATGACACGGGTTGTATTATTAGTGAAAGAGATTGACTCTTTAAATAAAATATCCATATTTTAAAATCCATGACACTGAGTCATGTTAACAGATTGTGTTTGTTGCGGGGTGGGGGTGGGGTCTTTGTTACTCTTCATATACATGTATACAAATCCCTTTACCTGCTTGTTAGTGAAGTCATATTTCATAACATAGCTTTCTTATTTGGGTCATAATTTTCTCCCCTGGTCATCCTTTAAGTGATATATCTTTTTTTGAATTTATTATCAGTTTATTTCAGATTATTTCATTATTTTTTATTAAAATTTTAAATTACCATTATATGTATACTTAAAAAGTAGATATTAGTTAAAATAGACTTAAGTAGTTACTAAGACTTTTCTTTTTCTTTTTATTTTAAATCACATAAAGTAGTTAAGTGAATGCTTCTTTTACTTTTTATTTTGTATTATAAGGTTATATATAATGCGTCATATTAGCCAAATTATGACATACTTAAAAAATATCATGCGTTTACCTTGCATATATGCTACAGGCATACATGTACATGTACAACATTTATTGACGTAGATACTTATGGATCATACGTCAATATATTGTGAAATCATGGAAAAATGACATAAGATGAATTAACGTAAGATATCAAGAAATTTCAAGAATCTAATTCAAACTCCCTTTATTGACCTTGCGTAGATCTGAGATTATCCGTCTCTCTCTCTCTCTCTCTCTCTCTCTCTCTCTCTCTCTCTCTCTCTCTCTCAACAAAGTCGTTTTCATACAACAAATGCAAAATCGTCAGCTAAACGTTGACTACATTGACAAACAAAAAACAGACATATAGAGACGGCGTTACATGATTCTAAGTTAATTGTAATAAATAGATAATATTTTGTAAACTTTTAGTGACTACCTAGATATTGGACAGAAAAAACTGAACAGACTGAACACCTTTTAAAGCGAAATAATTTTTCAGTGTTAAATTAAAACGTAGGCGTCAATCAATTTGTTGTTCTCATATTGTCCATTGAAAATGTTGATTTCAATATAAACATAGAAATTGATTGGACCAAAAACCGATATTGTTCAAAATGAAATTATAACATATATCAATAGCACGTTAATATAGTAATACATAATTCATGACAAGCTCTCGTAGATTTGAGTTCTCCTGTCTCTTAGCTCTTGGTATTCAATACTCGTGGCGTCATAATTACATGTAGAAACATTCGGCTGGTCGTCACATTGTGGTTCTTGTGCATCACCTGTTTGGCTCTTCTTTGAGTCCCTTCTCCTAAGATGTAGTTTAAGAAAATAAAATGTTACTGTGTTTGTTTGTTTTTTATGCTGAGCATGTCTGCTTAATTACACACTATGAAAACGATATTTACCTTGTAACCATAATGTATGCAGTTAATATTCCAATGATGATGAGGGAGAGGCAAAATGCTCCAGTAAGACCACTAATAATAAATTTCCATTGTTTCACATCGTCAGCAATTGGGGATATTGATGATACTAAAATGTAATCCACAGTCTTGAACGAAATTTATTTATATTCGTTTTTATAGTATTTTGATGTAATACATGTCAACGTACTATTTTCAAAAGCTTCAGACTGACAAATATCAAACATTTGTAGAAAAAGACCATTACCATTTCGTTCATTGCAGAAATATCCCATCCATCCCGAGAGACAACCATGATCACATAAACCATTGACGTTATTACAACCATTACATGTGCCGATACATTTTACTGCACAGTTTTCTCCAAAATATCCTTGTAGGCAAGCTGAAAAGAATTTGAAAATTATCTATCTATCTATCTATCTATCTATCTATCTATCTATCTATCTATCTATCTATCTATCTATCTATCTAAAAACAAATCATGTACTTACTTCTGTTACACATTTCTCCTTCATAACCAGGATCACATCCCGTCAAGCATGCCCCTGTCACGTGAAAACATCGGTTTAAGTCTCTGCAATGGCCACACTTTTCACTGCATCAAAAACCATACGATCCTCTATCACAAGCTATATATATATATATATATATATAATTGTGAATTTTTACATACAAAGTGGAAAAACAATCTTGAACCCTATCAATCGAAATAACATACATTACATACATTATTCTTATTCAGCATTACATTGATTTATGAATTTTTGAATAAAATACTTACGTGTTTTACACAAATCGCCCTGAAAACCAGCACCACATCCGTTTAAACATTTTCCATTAGTATGTAAACACGGGGTAAGATCACGACAATTACCACAAGTTTCTCTGCATTCAACACCATATAACCCTTTTTTGCAAGCTGTTAAAAAGAATTTACGAAAAAAAAATTATCGAGAAAACATTCAAATTTGTTGAAATTTGTTCAAATGTATTTATTGACATCGAAAATAATCCAGTTTTCTAATGTAATGGTTCGTTTAGATTGTATACAGGGGCATATAGATACCTGCAGAATTTTCAATGCACTGATGTGTCGACGAGACAAGAAAACTAAAAGTGAATATGCTAATGACCCTCAACAGTTTTCGTAGAGGCTTCCTTCTTTAGATAACCATGTGCTTAGTTTGGTTTATGTCCGGTAGCATATAGAACAATGCTTTTCATTTTTAAAAGTTTATTTAATAACAAAATGCATTTCAGCATACTAAATTATTACCTTTGTGACAATATTTTCCCTCCCAGCCAGGATTACATCCATAATCACAAAAACCATTATAAATATTACAGTCTGCACATGTTGGATTACATTTCTCAATACAATTTTCTCCAAAGAACCCATATGGGCAAGCTGTAAATGATATAAAACATTATTATAATGAAAACAAGAATGAACGATACATTGTTGTTCATTACACTACCTAAACATAACCACATACATAAACGTTTTCAATTCGTAGTCGTATATTGGTCAATGTTAAGGACAATTAACATTGTTATAGTAAACAATATACTGATGAGGGTAACATTTCGAGCATTTTACATAACTTATTTCGGCAATAATGTGAAGAAATTGCATCTTTAAATTGTGTTTTATAAAATTGTAATTCACCGTCTTAGTTACATAACAAGCTTAGGTTAGGATCGTACTGTTTTCCCTCAACATTTAACATAGAGAACATATGCCATACTAAGTGACAACTACAATATTTTTCTTAAATAAAACTGATAATACCACTCATACATCATATAAAAATATAATAAAACAAATTTTGACATTACTTGGTACTATTTTTTTTCTGTTCTGAATTTTCTAAGATATGTTGAAGTTTAACATTACAACAAATATTAAGAGTAACGTATATAGCTTTAATAATAATAATTAGACTTTGACCCGTGCGTGCACGGGTTGACATTGCATATGATATCAGACATTTAATTACGAAATAGATACATCGACAAACCGTATTGTTGACATTTACATAACCAAGCTTTAAGCCTACAATAATGCTAGTAATTCCACTACACTCTGCTTAGTTAGATAATCTAACTGAGTCTCGGGACAGGCCTTCGCCACAGTTAAAATGCCTCTCATATACCCGTAAAGTAGCAAAAAAAAATGCAGAATCGCTCCGAAACGATTTTGGAGAAAATAATGAAGCTGCATTGAAAATAACAGTCAAAATATTCATAACAAACCATTTTGAGACTGTAAATACCTTTCATCTAAAAATTTAATTCATATTAATGAAGAATTCAACACTTTTTCACCAACGTTTTTTACTCTCTTCAAATTTACACACCATGTTGGCATTCGGAACTCTCGGTATTTTTCATCTTAAATGCACCGAGTTTGAGTTATCTCCCGTATTTTCTTTGATGAACAGAATATATAGCAAATTTTCTTTGATGAACAGAATATATAGCGAATTTTCAATGAAAATTTACACGTATTTCTATTATCGTTCCTGACTTTATCCATGCAAATGTAATATTGTGGAAACATAAACTAAAGAGCCTCCCGTGATTTAGCGTGAATGTAGCGTGAATGTAATGCGCATGCGCAAGATTGTAAAATCCAAAAAATCCAGATGATTTCCGGATTTTTTTAATGAATTTTCGTTGATTATTAATTAGCGAAGCTTGATTGCGAAAAAATAAAACCAATTGGTAATCTTCAAGTACCAATGATGTTTAAAATATATAAACAAAAGACAGTACTCTTCCGATTTCTCGGTATTAAAGCCCAAAAATTCGAGTCTATTATTTTAATATAGTAGCATAGATAAAACAATTTAGGCCCTTAAGTTGAAGGACCAGGCTCTTTTGTTATATTAAATATCAATCCTTCTATTTTGAAATACATGTTTTTAACACCTGTTTAAACCATATTTAATATGAAAACCCATAGGTTAATACATACATATATATATATATATATATATATATATATATATATATATATATATATATATATATATATATATATATATATGGAATTTTATTTTTTAGAAACAAACCCTTAATCGTCGATAAGTGTGGTTGTTTTGATTGAGATTATGGTGTTTAGAATAATATTTAAAATATTTTGTTTAATAATATTGTTTGTTATTTTTATTTTAATAAACGAGACTTAAGAAATAAACGATACGGTCACGTTGCTCTTAAAAGCAAAATATAACGGTATCTTCTTAGAATTTAGAGCCACTTTAGAACCACTTTTGCTTCTAAAATATAGATTTTTAAAGTAATACATTGTAATAAAATTATCATTGACAACTTTAAAAAAAAATAAAACGTACAATAAACTTCCACCTCACAAAGATCGTTGAATGCTTGAGTAGAATATCCGTCAGGAAATGGAGGATTTGTTCTATTGTTGAAATAAATAACTATTCGTCCGCTTACATGTTTTGCACATGTTATGTTTATTGGATTAGGTATTGTTGCTATCGTGTAGACAGTGTCCTTATAGCAAAGTATTCCATCCTTTTTGTTCGTCGTGTTCGATACGTACATCGAAAATCCCAGAAAACGGGAAGTATAGCCGTTAAACATACCTACAGGATAAATAATTTTGGAATAAGTAAAAACGTAAATCGAACTATAAGTATACTAATAGTTATAATTAAGGAATTTTGACATAATTTGAACTCTATTGAGGAAGTATTTAGTCAATAGCAGAAACGTGAATTAACTAAAAACTATAACAGGCGCTCGAAAGGATTTGTCACTTCGGAAGGAAAATAGGCTGATCAAATTGTGCAAATTTGTCATTTAAACAGTTTAAAAGAAATTAGTTTTTTTGACAACGTACTCCATTGCAAATTGTCTGTTCTGTGTTGTATGAAGATGTGATGAATTCTATATACTCTTCAAAGGTCCACCCGCCATTCTGCCTCCTTTTCACCTCCAGATATTGTACACTGACTCCCCCACTCTGACAGATTAGATTTACGTCCGTCGACAGCAAGCTCTGCTCCCCATGGTCTTCCAGGGTAGGGAAAATATTGCCAAGCTGGTCTGTTTAGTGCAATGTTTTCTGAATAAAACACATCCTGAATATAGTGTTTTAAAAACAATATTTTTTCTGACATTTTTTGATTTGTAGGAAACAAAATGAAACACAGAGCAGAAACAGATTATTTTACAATTCATTGTAATTTTAAGCTTTTTGCATGACTTGCTTATTGATTAGGTAGCAATTCTATAAATGTTCATTTACATTGCCTTCTCGATAAAAATGTTCTTTAGTTTGAAAAAAGTGTTTAATTGTATTGCGAGGATTGATAAGTGTTGTAGTACCGTAAATTGTCCCTAGACGGACAAATACATTCAGCACAGCACACACTATGCACACATCCATATGCATAGGAGGGTATATAAAATTCAAAAGCTAGAAAGAAATCAAAAGTTAAACTTGTGTTACTTGTTTACTTTCACGCTAACATCAGGGACCTTCGCTGAGCTGCTTGCATGATTTAGAAAAACTAACAAACATTAATGTCATCTTCGCTAGCCAAGGGTTTTCGATCCACTCTGCTCCCCATAAACCCTTGGCAGATTTCATTACGAAAACTCGGTGATGCGGTTGCGCTATCTAGCGAGCAACTTGAGTTGCGCCCCTTGTATATTTACATTTTAATCGAATGAAACAACGGGTAATACACACGCTACGGCATAAATACAACTTGAAAACATGTTGACTAGCAAGAATAGGAACATAATTAACGATGCTATTCAATGGGAATGAAGATATAACCTAGAGAATGCAATGAATGTTTTATTTATAGGCCTAGTGTTTGTAGAGACCTGCACCGGGAGTGAAAAAGTCGCTATATATAAATGCATTCAAGCCATAAAACCAGGTATCGTTGTCGTAATTATTGTGGACAAAAGAAATAAATAAAATACAGCTCATTGAACAATTGAAACTCTAACCATAAGCAGGGACGTACATGTATATACAAACGGGATCGGCAACTTAATATTCTTCATTCGCCATGTTTACTTCACATACTACGATCGCACGAGCCTTGACAAGTTTGTAAATCTCTGTTAAATCCAGTAAAATATATCGTTTTTTAAAGTGATCTGGTTAGACCATCCTTGTAGAGACATTGTACTCGAGAACTTGTGCCTCAACTTGTGAAAAGCACCGAATGTTTTACCAAAGATCACACCTGTGTTTCTTTTAAAAGTTTATTTTTAAGCGAATGTTTACAACGCTGCGATTGGATCAGCTACTCGCAGCTGCAGCCAATCATTAAACGGAGCTTGTCACCGAGTTTTCGTAATGAAATCCGCCAAGGGTTTATGGGGAGCAGAGTGGACCGAAAACCCTTGGCTAGCGAAGATGCATTAATGTAAAATGCATAAAAAACTTTTAAGTAAAACATTAGTCAAAGAATTTTGATAATAAACATTGGAAACCTCTGGAATATTGCATGTTTAGTTAATCATTCATTTTATACATACAAAATTCATATATATATATATATATATATATATATATATATATATATATATATATATATATATATATATATATATATATATATATATATATCACTGAAAATGGCTAACGACACGAACAATTGAAATTGTCAAATTTTCGGGAAAACCAGTTTCTTCTTCAGGACATAAGAGAAACAAAAAGAATTACATAGGTGAAAACAAAGAAAACAAAATCTAGCACTACAACTAACACTACTAAAGAAACTATAAAAAATAATAACTACATTTTATACAGTTTTGATGATCAATGTTGATAAGTTGTTGCCTATGTGGCCGATCGCTCTGGTGCAATCAATCGAGTTGTACAAGTACATGTACAAGGGTTCGGAAATTATTGATACTTTAACTCTTACTCCCTTGAGGAAAAAGATGAACCATTAAAATTTCACTAAGAAGTACCATTTATTAATGTCAAAATTTTCCAATAAATGGCGTCATTAGATCATTCATGGTAAGCTAAAAAACTTGCTTATGTCCAGTGACCCGGCGCAACCCCAAACTCATCGCAACGTCATTTTAACGCGTTCCCTTGCTCCTATGTTTTATACGTCTTACAGGACAAACGGAACACATAAATAATTCTTCATTTCTAATATATTTTGTTTATATAAAGATATCAATGTTTACGTATCTTCTCCATTTTTTACTTACTGTGAAAAAAAAATCGAGTTATTTCTAACCAAAAATCACTTTCTGTGAAACACCTGTTAGTCATTCTGTATATATTTAAGAACTATTGACATCAGTTTTTGTCTAAACAGTAGTAGATATTTAGTCTCTTTGTTTTAATTCTAGTTAAAAAGTTAGTAAAACAAATCCGATTAAATTTAAGCTCTTGACTCCTTTATATTGAATAGTTTTTTGTTAAGCAATTACTTTGCATGAAAAGGTTGTCTTCTGTATTTCCGACCAATTTGATGAATATTCGCTGCGCCGCCTTGACGTCAAACTTCAATAAACCGTCGTGGTTAGATTTCTATTGCTTGGTAAATATTTTTGTACTATCTCCGTATTTCAACTTGAACACTTGTGAAACTTGCGCACAAGTTAGTCACAAGAATTAGCAAAATGAACATATGAAATTTGATTTACTTTCCTATTAATTGTTGGTCTACAGACACTTAGAAAAAAAATTGTTAAGTTTAATTAATATCAAAGTTTATGACTGCGCCGGGTACCCTGACCACCTACTTGTTGATGTACCGTCGTTAACAAAATATTAAAGATTTTTTAATATAACTTTGTTTAATTATTTTTAAAGGTTTCTTTAACGTTTATGCCAATTTTCACTAATATTTGTCACCCAGCAATGTTAAGGTGGGTCGAAGCTAAACTAAGGCTGAAAAACGATATTATTTTAATCAACAAAAATTTACTTTGACCGGGAGTATTCCTTAAAATCTAAATTACATATATTTACAATAATGTTAAACATTATTTTTGATGCATTTTGTTGACGTCATACGTACTTCGTTGTCACGTGACGTGCTGTCCTAACATTGCAAATTTTCTAAATAAATCGCACCGACGCAGGTGATTAATGACATTTATTCATAAATGTTTTAAAGAAAAAATCCTTTGTTTTGTCATATACTTTGAAGTTCTTGCTTGGGATTGAAATAGATATTTCGAATATTAAAGATATTGGAAAAACACTTCGCCGAATAATCAAAATAAAGCATATTTTTACTAATTGAAAGCGATTTACTTAAAATTGGGATAAATCCGTTGGTTTCCCAAGCATGATTCACATTGGTACTTATATTCTCTATCAATTAAACGTAAAATATTCTTAAATTGTATTGATCTTTCACCTGCGCAAAACTGTTTTTTGCATGCTTTAAAGTTTCTTTATTCAGTTGTTTACACGTAGCAGGGAGAGTCTCCAAACCACTAATTAATAAATAGTCTTTTACTTCAAGCGAAGCTTTAAATCTATTTATTATTTGATACGGATTATTAATATGAATACATTCTATACTCTAGCATTAAGGGCATTATTTATGTAAAGGAAGCAAAAAGTTTTATGACTGTTTTATTATAATTCACTTTTAACGGTACGTCACATTCCCTGAGAACTATCGAATGGAATGCAGATCATGACGTCAAAGTTTATTATGACGTCATATTGTTTGAAGTACAGACAAGTGACTCTCTACACATCGCTCTGGGAAGCCTTAACATACCCGCGCACTTAAAAAGGAAAACATTTGTGTTGTCGCAATAATATCCGAACAACCTTCGTACGTCATAAATAAAAGGGGATCTCAATAAGGAACTAGAATATGCACTAGAAAATAAAAGACAATATAATCTTGAGGCTTTGCTTAACACAACCTAGAGAATTCAAGTTTGTATGAGAACTATGAAGAATATTTTAGCATGGTCTGGAAGAAATCAAGTATTAAATGAAGATATTTATGCCAACATAGTTTTAACAATATGAATCCCTAATGAATTTTATTTCAAATTAAAAAACAATACGTAAACAAGTTATCTTAAAACACTTCAGAATGTCCTTCATTATAAAAAAATTAACTATTGTAGGTATATTATAGGTATCATTGTTCCAAAGATAAAAAAATGACAAAAATAAAGTGTGTGTTTGCTGCCATGAACTTGCACATGCCATCGAATAAAAATGACGCACATTTCAAAGTACAGCTCAAAACATGAAGAATTTAAATAAAACTTAATATAGTTTTCTATAAAGTGTCATTAACGCTTATTATCGCGATTAATTTGCAATATTTGGAGAATATTTTCGTTTATTCCTTATAGCGAGCGCAGCTCGCCGGCGCGCAGCGCCGGCGCGAATCGAGCTCTAACGGCAAGGCGTGTGCGAATAGAAAATTCGGACCAGTTGCACATTCAATCAACGGATTTTTTTGGCGTCAGTAAATCGGACCAGTAATGCATTGTTTTAATCGTCCCAGTAGTTCCCTGTAATCATGGCAATTTTTATCACTTCACACTCTCACGAGAATCAGCAAGACAATCAAAACAATAACGATGTTTACGACATACAGTCAATGTTACCTCTAAAGTTCACCTCAGTACACTCTCAATCAAAAATAATCGAGTGACGTCACAAAGGTTTGCACATTGATCCGATAGATTTTTTCGGCGTCAGTAAATTTGGACCCACAATTCATAGTACCAATGGTTTCCAAGTCCTCACGTTCTCGCGAGAATCAAAGTAAAACTTTTAAGAAGCATAGAAGATGTGTAATTTTAAGAACATCATGCTTTTTAAGTAAATAAAACAGTATACTTCGCTTACTTTTATTTCTCAGGGGAGTTTTAAAGAGTCAGACGACACTTAAACGTGAACTTTGACGTCTCAATAAGGGGAAATTACTCTAACTGAAGTTATTGTAAATCTGCTGAAATTACAAAAATCCTCTCAAAATCTTGCAAAGCTAAAGAATGAGGACATTTTTTCAGATATAGGAAACAGTTGTAACTTGCACTCATTTGGATGAATGCTCACATTTATTTTATTCACTATAATAACGGTAATTTTCAGGAACGTACACGTAGCATCGGGTTTTTTTAAAAGGGGGTGGGTGGTGGATGACAGCCTCATCCAAAAAATCTTTACAAGCGAAAAGAAAAAAAGATAATTCTCAAAATTCTGAAAATTCTAATCCTTCAGCTCTTTAGCCGTTCAATGGTTTCTTTATTTTCATTTCCATTTATTACATGCTCGCAATCCCAAGTGTGTGTGTGTGTGTGGGGGGGGGGGGGGCAACTCCATGTTCCTTCAATATGATAAGCAAATATTTTTAAGCGTAAAATTAAAAAAAAATAATTAATAAGAAAAAAATGTCGACTGCAAAAAAAGGGGATGAACTGACGTTACAATTGATATAGTGCAATGAACATTTATATTAAAATCTTTATTATTCAACAACATTGTATGGTTAACCACATTGTATCTGAGATTAAACTATTGTTCTACTTATAAATAAATAAATAACAAATCTTATAACATATGAAATCTTATAAACTATGGATAATGGAAATTTACTGAAAAATAGGTATGTTTTATTTTATTTTGCAATCAAATTTATTTACGTTGTTAATTTTATTTTTATTGATTTATCATAATTCATTGTTTGATCACATGCTGCGCTCGCCCCAACGCCAACGGTCGCACCGTAAAACATATTAGTTTTGGATTTTTTCTTTGAAAGTAACGTATATATTTTGAAACGTTTTATCGCACAAAAAACCGCTTTTATTGGTAGGTGTTTTGCTGGTGGGTGGCGAGTGGCAAAGGTTTTGAGTTTAATCGCAAAAAAAACATTTTATACGTGATTAATTATTACTTTAGTACAAGAATAAGTCCGATGGGCTTTGGTTATAAAGATAACATCATCAAAATAAAAAAAACAAATATTAGCGAGCGCAGCTCGCCGGCGCGCAGCGCCGGCGCGAAGCGAGCTCTAACGGCAAGGCGTGTGCGAATAGAAAATTCGGATCAGTTGCCAGACATTCAACGGGTTTTTTTGGCGTCAGTAAATCGGACCAGTAATGCATTGTTTTAATCGTCCCAGTAGTTCCCTGTAATCATGGCAATTTTTATCACTTCACACTCTCACGAGAATCAGCAAGACAATCAAAACAATAACGATGTATACGACATACAGTCAGTTACCTCTAAAGTTCACCTCAGTGCACTCTCAATCAAAAAAAAAAAAATAACCGAGTGACGTCACAAAGGTTTGCACATTGATTTTTTCGGCGTCAGTAAATTTGGACCCACAATTCATAGTACCAATGGTTTTCAAGTCATCACGTTCTCGCGAGAATCAAAGTAAAACTTTTGAGAAGCATAGAACATGTGTAATTTTAAGAACATCATGCTTTTTAAGTAAATAAAACAGTATACTTCGCTTACTTTTATTTCTCAGGGGAGTTTTAAAGAGTCAGACGACACTTAAACGTGAACTTTGACGTCACAATAAGGGGAAATTACTCTAACTGAAGTTATTGTAAATCTGCTGAAATTACCAAAATCCTCTCAAAATCTTGCAAAGCTATAGAATGAGGACATTTCTTCAGATATAGGAAACAGTTGTATCTTGCACTCATTTGGATGAATGCTCACATTTGCGACTATGTTAAGGCTGCCCGAATTGATGTGTATAAAGTCATTTGTCTGAACTTCATACGATATGACGTCAAAATTAACTTTGACGTCACGATCTGCATTCCTTTCGATAGTTCTCAGGGAATGTATCGTAACGAAATAAGTGAATTTTACTGAATATTATAAAACCGCGTGATTCCTTTACATAGAAGCTGTTTTAAATACTAGTAATACTAAATTTAATTTTATCATTACTTAGTATAAAAAAAATCGGCAGTTTTAAAGCCTCGTATTAAGTAAATGACTATTTATAAACTAATGGTTTGGAGACTCGCCCTGCTAAGTGTAAACTAATGAATGGATATATTTTTATGCATGTAAAAAACAGCCTGGCACAAGTGAAAGATCAATACAATCTCTGTATTTTTTGCGTGAAACTGGTAGAGAAAATAAGTACCAATGTGAATCATGCTGGGGGAAACCTACGAATTTACCCAATGTTGTATTATTCGAGCTTAAAAAGTAAAAATGTGCCTAATTTCGATGATGGGGCGAAATGTTTTGACAATATTTCAAATAAACGAAATATTTATATGAACCCCCAGCAAGAACTGCAAAATACATTACTTATCGAAGGATTTTTAATAAAAATATATTTGATTTAATGTCATTTATCACTTGCGCCAATGCGATTTATATAGAGCATACGTTGTGTTAGGATACACACGTCACGTGCTTAAGAACAACATATGACGTCACAAAAATGCATCAAATATATTGTTGGATATCGCTGTTTATTAATGTAACAAAGATTTAAAGAAAATCGCCCGGTTATAGTGTTTATTTGATAATTAAAACAGTATCGTTTCCCGATATAAATTTAGCTTCGGACAGCCTTAACATAGCTGCGTTTATTTTATTCACTATAATTACGGTACTTTTCAGGAACGAACACGTAGCATCGGGGTTTTTTAAAAGGGGGGTTGGGTGGTGGATGACAGCCTCATCCAAAAAATCTTTACAAGCGAAAAGAAAAAAAGATAATTCTCAAAATTCTGAAAATTCTAATTCTTTAGCTCTTTAGCAGTTCAATGGTTTCTTTATTTTCACTTCCATTTATTACATGCTCCCAATCCCAAGTGTGTGTGTGGGGGGGGGGGGGCAACTCCATGTTCCTTTAATATGATAAGCAAATATTTTTAAGCGTAAATTAAAAAAAAATAAATAATAAGAAAAAATGTCGACTGCAAAAAAGGGGATGAACTGACGTTACAATTACTTTAAAAGAGGAGATACAGTGCAATGAACATTTATATTAAAATCTTTATTATTCAACAACATTGTATCTGAGATTAAACTATTGTTCTACTTATAAATAAATAAATAACAAATCTTATAACATATGAAATCTTATAAACTATATATATATATGGATAATCGAAATTTACTGAAAAATAGGTATGTTTTATTTTATTTTGCAATCAAATTTATTTACGTTATTTTTATTGATTTATCATAATTCATTGTTTGATCACATGCTGCGCTCGCCCCAACGGTCGCACCGTAAAACATATTAAAATTTTTCGAGGTAAAAACATATATTAATTTTTTGTCGTATGAATTAGATTCATTTGCATGCGAATACCTTCTTTGAAGTAAATAATAATTTCAGCAACTCATTTCTTAACACCGAAGTTTGTGTTAGCTGCAGCGTATTTTTTTAGGAAACATGTAAACTATCATTTATGTCAATTGAATGACATGGTGTCACTATATTTTACTTTAAATCTAAATTGACGAGTATACATTATTTATTGCAAAACTTCATAGCATTCTGTCTCATAACAATGTTGCGCTGTTTGGAATGACAGGATAAGGTTATAGATTTTGTTTGTAATTTGATATTTTCATAGTGTTCCGCCAAACAAATAGACCTTGTTAGATTCTAAGCTTATTTCTATTTCTATCCTAAGTCGTACAATAGTAAGAAATAAAGAAAACAATCTTTTAATTTCCTTTCATCTTGATTTGTGAACCTTTATTCAAATGTACTTTTTGACATGTTGACAAGTCATAAACCAGACAAGAATCCTTCCCTTAAAGGAAATTATAAACCTTGTGAAAATTGAAGCTTGTAAATAGTTTTGTTTCCCTTTTGAAGATTTTCACTTCCTCATTCAGCTGCTCTGTGGGAGTTATGCACGTGGTTATTCAGGAAAATGAAAATCAACTCAATCATTCTGAGATTCAGAACTAAGTGATAAAATTATCAATGATGAAATGAACTTTAAATATACATCATGAAATATGATTCAGACTTTAAAAAAACATTTAACCACAAAATATGCACCATGTATACGGCAACCAACCTAAAAAAAGTTTCAAATGGGTTTAACACAGTAGTACTCCTGACCAGTCCATGTAATCTAAATAGATAAGTGTGCACGCTGTCTACAATGTGTAAGGACGAATATTATCAGACTGGTGATATACAATTGCAAATATCGCTTTTTTCATGTGTTTAGAGATGTATAAGAATAGCGTTGCTGCATAAAAATCATTAATTTTTTAAAACAATTTCAGTAATAGGAAAAGATACATTTTCAACTGTTTTAAGTGTGTCTTTTTTATAAGATGGTACCTTATATCATATGTTATACATTATATTAGCATACAATGGACCCAAAGGCAAGTGTCGTGATACCAACTGAACCTTAAAAGAAACTTTGCTAAAACTGTTGTAAAACTGCATATATCCAATACAAATAAAAAGGTTTCATATATGTATAAATAAAATATTCTGTAAGGTTAGGGTGCAAAACCATTTGTAAACTATATGTTTTCCAAAAGTATATGAACGTGTGAAAATTAGCGACATCAATCAACCAGACTTGTAAGGGATTTATTAGGACCCAAAATCAATACCAATAATCAATACCAACAGATATAAATAAATTCGATCATTTTCTGTTATGGTATCCAATTGCTAACAATATATATTCCAATCGTATATAAAGGTTGAAACTATGCAAAGACTTAAAGTCTATGTTTATGCAGTGCATACACACAATGAAACGCTAAGTCTGTGTGCTGAAACCTGCAAAAAAGTAACATTAAATTTCCGTAAAATTTCCAAAGTGCTGAAACCATTTGTATCTAGTATATAAACAGCTCGTTTAGTAGAAAATATAGTTTGTCTAAACTATCATTAACGAACTATAGAAAATATACATTTTAATAAACAGAATTTTCAAACCTAACACATGTACGAGATATGTTTTGACATTGACTTTTTTTATCTAAAAAAGCGTTATTTCTCATTTTTGGTTACTTTGTGTACCAATTATGACCGTCCAACTTTAAATTTTAATTTGTTGAGTCTTTCTTATATTGCGTTCCGATATTTGTTCTTAAACAAAACAACATTGCTAACAAAATGATTTGATTCTTTGATTTTTATTTTATCTTTAAATCTGTTATATTCCAGCAAGGATGTTGCATACAAGTACACTTACGGTTGACTGATTATTATTTTGTAGATAACGGAAGTATAAAATCGAATACAGTTTTTTCAATATCAGTTATATCCTCAGTATCATTGTAGTGGTTTTCTAGAAAATTAGAATACCTCTCAAAAGAAAAACTTAAGAATTACACTTAAAAACAAAAAAACAAACAAAAAAAACAAAAAAAACATTTCTTTATATTAGATCATTTTGGTGAAATGCTGAATAAGTTATGCCTAACTTTAATTATTAATTAAATCTAATAATCATTTAAAACTAGAAAATTTAAAAATACAAAGAGGACCCGCTGATGATTTCTAACATGTAAGCGACATTTAATTTTTTATTTGATTTATGTACTTAGCTTAGTATTTATTGAATGTATTATCAAAACCCAATTCAAATATACACGTTGTTAGCTTTTAAGAAGTTAGATAAGAAAAGCTAAATGTTGAGTGGGGAAAATAAGTTAAGGGTATTTTTATATTCCTATAGTTTAACAAAATCCAAGTAAAAAGAAATTTAATATGAATAGTTTTATTTTATAATGGTAGGCTTACCTCTGATGTTGTTCAGGTAGTTTTGAGTAATGTTTCTTGACTATTTGTTTTAAGAATTTAACTATTCACCGTATAAGGATGTGTTGTATTATTTAATCATGTGGGGAAGTAAAAATATAAGCAGAGCAGGAAGTTTAAACTCCAAAATAAGCAGCCAAGTAATAATGTTGGTATTTGTTTATTCTTAATGACTTTGAAATTATTAATCCGATAAGCGCAAAACAACCACGTATCATTAAAAACTTGACAGAAAAGAAATCATAATTTTGCATTTATAATTTACACACAGGTCTGTATATTAGACATGTTGTAGATTCTGAAATACAAAAATGAATAACTGGTTTTGAACGTTTTGAAGAAAAGAATGTTCTAATTAATTGCATGTGCTAAAACTTAAGTATTGATATGCATGAAACAATATATATATCAGCGGCATACATATGCAGATTTAGTTTGAGTCATAATGTCAGTTGAGTGTGTGTATTTAAGAGAAAAGCAAGTAAAAAAAAATAATAAAACCTACTGTAAACAAAAAATGAAGTTAATTTTAACATTCTTTTTGTAATTTGTACAATATTTTTCATCGTGTTCTACGTGACAGGATCCTAAAACAGTTCCCTTTCCGTAAGGCGCGATTCATATACTGCTCTCATTCGGCAACTGTTTTTAGTCACATAAAAACAACAAACCACACTCTAATACATAATTAAAATAAGCTAATTAAGAACGAATACATTTTAAATTTATATGTTCAGGAAATTGCCAATAGATATGTGGAACATATATTATAATCAAATAAAACACCTGTACAATATTGTTCATTAGATAAGTTTCTTGTTTGTAATAGTATATTGGAATCGGATACACATACGATATAACATAATAGATAAAAAATACTGTCTAACTTTTAAGTACAAAAACAAATAAAAAAGAAAATAATGGCAAACTGATTTCCTTTTTTGCATCAAATACAAACAAAAGTTTCAACTATAAATGGTAATACAACACATGTTTGAAAACTCTGATGTTTATTAACTATTCATTCGTTCTGATGTTGTGATTTTATGGTAGTTATGCCCCTTTGTTGAAGTATTTTGTGTTTTTAATGTGTACCTTGCCATTCCTTATGTGTAGTGCTGTCAACCGTGCTGACAATTCCTTTCATTGTAAAAAATGACAAACTGATTTTCTTTTTTTTTGCCCCGTCCAATACAAACAAAAGTTTCAACTATTAAAGGTTATACAAAAACATGTTGAAAAATTCTAATTTTTTTCTTATTTTAAGAAAGCGAAGATTTGTATCGTGCTATTGAAATTGGTTATCATTTTCGAAAGAAAAGTGAACATTATATATGTTTATATCTATTTATTCCTAATAATTATATTATTTATCAAAAACATTTGAATTTTAAAAGATGGTCACAGATACAGTATAAGTAAAAATAAGTAGTGTGTACAACTCAAATAAGAATATATTATACACAGTTTTTTGTGTTGAGTACGCATTCACATGAAAATCACAAGCGTGTAAACAATTCTTGTTCTGTTGATATTAATTTCATTTATCAGTTAACAAATAAAAACATGTTCATGAAAGCATATGTTCCTCCAACAACATACATGTACAATACATGTTTTTCTAATGAAATTTAAAACAATACAGTATATATGTGATAGTGAGAACATTGAGTTGAAAGGTATATAAGCTTAGTGGACCAAAAATGAAAAGTAAATAATTATACATGGGACATAAAAGAGTAAATAAGAGTAAATTATATATGTTTTCGTTTTAATTATCAATTACAACGGTGATAAAATGTTACGATGTGATTTGAGAGAAAGAGCAGTTTTGATGCTTTACTGAATTGTCATGAAGCTGATATGGAACCCCAGCACTGCGTATTTTGAGTCACAACAGGATATTAAAAAACGCGAAGAAGTCTTACGGAGTTTGCATCTTACCCGCTGTTTTCTACAGGGGAAAAACGTCAATACATGTATATTGGCAACGCATATACATTGATAATATAAAAACCACAACGCAATTCTGATAGGGTTAACTTTAACAATTCTGATAGAATTAACTTTGCATATCTGCAACAGTGACAGTAGCTCAGATGATCATGCCTATGTCAGCAATAAGGAAATATCTGTAGAATATTCCAAAAGTTCATTTTATTGACTAGGACAAAATGCGGACAAAGTATTGATGAAAAAGAAACTAATTTATATCAATTATAAACGAACATTGAGTATTTACCATATCATCAAGACTATGAACTTATATATGGCGCTCAATTTATATGAACTTTCAGATGGTTATTTGGTTTCCGTGAATTTCTACAGTATCCAAATTTTTGTTAGTGTTTCATCAGTCTTCTTTTCTTAAATAGTTTGTTAATGTAGAGATGCATGTAAGTTTTAAAAAATGCATCTGATGAGAGGTTAACTATACCTGTAAACGACGTTACAGACTTCGCAAAGAGTATTAATGATTTTATTATGCGACTGACTTTGATGGCCCCTGGCAACTGATTATAAAGATAAGTTTTGTTGATGTTTTGGATATAACCAAGTTATATTAAATACAACGTTATATGAAAAAAATGGTATTCTTGAGATTAACTTTCAAGGAAATTAAAATTTTCTAAATCTGTAATCGCGTTAATGTGGTATAGGACACCTCTATAATTTGACGTAATTCTTATCGGAGTAAAGAAACGGAACACCTTTTTAAGCGATCAATTTGTTGGGGTGAATCTGTCGATTGAAAATGTTGATTTTAATATAAACATCGTAAATTCTTATTGATACTAGTGACACTCAATGCAATATTTATCTACTGCTGAGTAGATTGAAAAGTCGATTTTCGTTAAAATGCAATTTAAAAATTACATTTCAACCGCAAGTTCATATATAATTTATTACATGTTTGCGTAAATTTGAGTTCCACGGTATTTGAGCTCTTGGTATCCAGTACTTGTGACGTCATTATTAGAAACATTTGGCTGGTCGTTACATTGTGTTTCTTGTACGTCGACTTGTTGGCGGCTCTTCTTTGACTTCCTTCTCCTAAGATTTAGTTTTAAGAAGATAAAATGTTACTGTGGTTTTTTTTTCTATAGTGATCATGTCTGCATAATTACACACTATGAAAACGATATTTACCTTGTGACCACAATATATGTCATTAATATTCCAATGATGATGAACGAGAGGCAAAATGCACCAATAAGACCGGCAATGGTAAATTTCCATTGTTTCACATCGTTAGCCATCGAGTATATTGACGATACTAAAAATGTAATCCACAGTTTTAGAGGCAATTTTATTTTATATTCCTTTACATATTATTTTGATGACAGAACACATGAGATCGTCCTATTTTCAAAAAGCCTTTTTCACAACCTGACATATCTCAAACATTTGTAGAAAAAGGCAATTATCATTTCGTTCATTGCAGAAATATCCCATCCATCCCGAGAGACAACCATGATAACATAAACCATTGACGTTATTACAACCATTACATGTGCCGATACATTTTTCTGCACAGTCTTCTCCAAAAAATCCTTGTAGGCAAGCTGGCAAAAATGTAAAAAGTATATCTATCTATCTACCTTTATATATATATATATATATATATATATATATATATATATATATATATATATATATATATATATATGTCGGTCAGTCTGTCTAAAAACAAGTCTTATACTTACTTCTGTTACACATTTCTCCTTCAAAACCAGGATCACATCCTATCAAGCATGCCCCTGTTATGTGAAAACAGTGGTTTAGGTTTCGGCAACGGCCACACTTTTCACTGCATCCAAAACCATACTATCCTCTATCACATGCTATAATTAAATATATGTTTATCTATTGAATTGTGAATGTTTACATATTAAGTGAAAACAACCTCAGAACACCATCACATAAAATTGAATTAATTCATTATTATAATTTATCAATATATTGATATATAAACTTTTGAATAAAATACATACGTGTTTTGCACAAATCCCCCTGATAACCAGCATCACATCCGTTTAAACACGTTCCGTTTATATGTAAACAAAGGTTAAGGTCCCGACAATTTCCACACGTTTCTTTGCAATCAACACCATATGACCCTTTATTGCAAGCTGTTAAAAAGAGTTTAATAAGAAATTAATCGAATTTCTTTTAGATTTGTGGTTAAATCTTTAATTCAACTAGTTAAAAAATCCACACTGATTGCTTTATTTATAATGGCCTCTCTCTTACATACGCACATCAAATTGTTTATTGCACAGAGTGTTACTAAAACAGTAGATTGATTTCTATCTGCTGGTTATGTACTCACACGCGGTAGGCTGACTTAGCCCCTGTTTAACCAAGTGTATTTTTTTAATATATGTCCGTCGCACTGTATTGCAATATACAATACTTTTTTTTAATTTGCAATTTTAATTGTAGTTGACATTGAAAATCATCTAGGTTTTAAATGTAATGGTTCGTTCAGAATATATATATGCGTAAGTCTCACATCGAGAATCTTCGCATTTAGATGCCTAAAAACTTTTCAATGCACTGAAGGATGTGTCGACAAGACAAGAACACTAGAAGTGTATATGCCAATGGCCCTCATCAGTTGTGTATAGGCTTCCTTTCTCAAAATAACCACGTGCTTAGTTTGCTAAATGTCCGGTAGTATAGAGGACGATGTTTTTTAAATTTATTTTTCATATATATTCAGAAAAAAAATAAAATGTGTATTTAAACATTATTATTACCTTTGTGACAAAAGTCTCCCTCCCAGCCCGGATTGCATCCAAAATTACACAAACCATTAAAAATATTACAGTCTTCACATATTGGATGACATTTCTCAGAACAGTTTTCTCCAAAGAAACCATATGGACACGCTGTAGATATATGAGACAATATAATAAAAAATATATAATAAAAAAATCTATATACATTGCGCTATTAATAAACGATTATTTCGTTTAACGTTTTTAATTTGTAATGTTATATCAGTTAATTTAAAAACAATAAACATTGATAAATTTAAATCAAAACCTGTTTAGGATAGTATTTTGGGCATTTTGCATAATCGATTTCGACAATAATGTGAAGAGATTTTATTTTTCTTATTGCATTTAAAAAAATTGTATTTCACCCATTTATTTACGTACCAAGCTTAGGTAAGAGTCGTTACGTTTTCCCTTAACATTTAACATTTTAAAAAACTGTGTCTAACTAAGTTACAATTACAATGTTTTAAGAGTTTTGATGGGTTTTTTTTAATATAACTGATAATAACACTCATATATCATATAAAAAAAAACAAAGATACGAAAAAAAAATCAAACTTTGACATTGGGTCCGAAATTTTTCTCATGTTCTTAATGTTCTAAGATATGTTGAAGTTTAAAATTGCATTAAAGATTAAGAGTGACAAGTATAGCGAAAAAAAATTAATAAAAAGAAATAACACATTGTATGTCTTTAATTCAAGGACAAGACTCTTTAAATATCAAATAATAACCTTTGTTGTTCAACAATTGTTTTAAATAATATTTTAAAAGAAATAGTTTTTGATATATATGGAAACTTATTTCTTAGAGACCAACCCTTAATCGGATAAGTGTGGTTGTTTGTCTTGATATTATGTTGTTTAGAATAATACTTAAAGATATTTTGTTCAATATTATTTTTTTTTTAATTCGCTCATTTACGAGACTTAACAGATAAACGATGTAGACATTTTGCCCTTAATAGCAAAACATGATAGTATCGCTTAGAATTAAAAACTGCTGAATAGTATAGAAACACGTTTGCTTTTAAAAAATTGATTTTAAATGTTAAGCCTCAAGCGTTAAAAAACTTTAAAAAATTAAAACTTACAATAAACTTCCACCTCACAAAGATCGCTGTATGCATGAGTAGAATATCCGTCAGGAAATGGAGGATTTGTTCTATTGTTGTAATAAATAACTATTCTTCCACTTACATATTTTGCACATGTTATGTTAATTGGATTTGGTATTGTCGCTATTGTGTAAACAGTGTCCTTATAGCAAAGTACTCCATCGTTTTTGTTCGTTGTATTCGATATATAAACCGAAAATCCCAAAAATCGTGAAGTATAACCGTTAAGCATATCTACAAGTCAAATAGTTTGGTGAATGAGTAAATGTAAAGCGAACATTAAGTTCACTAATACTTACAAGTCTGTAATTTTAAACATCATATGAATTTTTTTGAGAAAACATTTTGTCAATTGCAGAAACATGTGAATTATAGAAAAAAAATAAAACATAACAAGCACACAAAAATAGTTGTCACTGATTAAATTATTGATAAGTTCTTTAAAGAATTCATTAAAAATAAGTTTTTCTTAAAAAACCTACTCAATTGCAAATTGTCTGTTCTGTGTTGGATGAAGATGTGATGAATTCTGTATACATTTCCAAGGTCCACCCGCCATTCTGCTTCCTTTGCATCTCCAGAAATTGCACACTGACCCCCCAACTCTGACAGATTAGATTTATGTCCGTCCACAGCACGCTCTGCTCCCCATGGTCTTCCAGGGTAGGAATAATATTGCCAAGCTAATCTATTTAGCGCAACATTTTCTGGAAAAAAAATAATCCCAAATGAAATGTA
The DNA here is from genome assembly GCA_020458035.1 of Magallana ariakensis. Taxonomy (NCBI): domain Eukaryota; kingdom Metazoa; phylum Mollusca; class Bivalvia; order Ostreida; family Ostreidae; genus Magallana; species Magallana ariakensis. Next base: position 55,469,792 of record CM035811.1, on the reverse strand, counting down.
AAATGCAACATACATTTTCTGGAATTTGATTTGTTGAAAACAAAATAAAGCACAGAACAGAAACATGTAATTTTAAAAATTATTTTGATTTAAACCTTGTTCCATAATTTGCCTATTGTTCAGGTAGAAATTATACAAATGTTCAATTGCATTGCCTATTCAATGAACATTTTTTATAAATCTGAAAAACAAAATTTGTTTAATTTTATATGAAGAATATTATATATGTAATTGTTGTTTTACCGTAAGTTGTCCCTAAACAGACAAATAAATTTAGCACAGCACACACTAAGGTTGCATCCATTTGAATAAGATGATATAAAATTCAATAGCTAGAAAGAAAACAAAGTTAAATCATGTGTTACCTGGTAACTTTTACACTTAGATCACATATCTTCATTAAACTGATTGTGAGATTTTAATAAGCTAACTATCACTGATGTAGAATGCATAATACATTGTACATTTTCATGTAAGTAAAGTATGAAAAAAAAATATTTGTTCATTTATGTCACTTGTGGCATTATCACTAATCAAAACATGACACATATGTCAAGAATTTTGATAATGAGAGTTAAAAACTCGCGGAATATCGCATATATAGTTAATCATACATTCAAATACATTCAAATTACTTCCTACATTTACATATTTGTATAAACACTGTCGATTTTATTATCAAACGTGTTTCAATTTTTTGAAGAATAAGTAGATATATAATTATCAATTATATGGAAAATAAATGCTTTAAAGTAGCAATTCTTTAACTGTTTATCTTTCCAAAAAAATACAGTGTTATGCAAATTGGAACTGCGCTTGTAATCTGTGTTTATTTTAGCCTATGTTAAAAGACACATGGACATATTATATGTTCTCTTCTAAATATCTTTCGCAACACCCGTGAAGAGTGAATTGTTATGACAAGTGTTACACTGGCAACAGAAAAGAGAGTACAACTGCAACATACAAACTGGATGAGGCTGATTTCCGAGTAGTAGGCGAGTACTGGTGACAAATATTAAGACACTACGCTATAAACGTCGATACAAGATAAACAAGAGCTAACGAACCGAATTTCAATGAGGAACTATATGATGCACGATATAATAAATTAACATTTAATTTTGAAATATTGTTTAACACAACATAGGCAATAGGTGTTTATTAAGAGTATGATGCAATATATAAATACAATGTAGGTGTCATTGTTTGGCAAAGTCTAATAATGGAGATATATAAAAAAAATGTCTGCTGCCATGAACTTAAACCTACCATTGAAAAAAAAAACCTCAATTCAAAGAAACACTCTTTTCATTATCAGCTATATTCTAAGTAATATTGGAGTGGGGTTTTTTTTTGGAAAATTAGAGTACCTCTCGAAAGGAAGTAATAATTAAATAATTGAATCTTTTCCTTTAGCATTTCTTTAGTGTGCATCATTTATTAATTGAATTAGTAACGCCTAAGCATAATTGTTAGTAAAATTTGATAATTACGCAGCACTGTTAAGGTTGCATATGCTTAAATTACTAAGAAATGTGTCATAAGAAACGAACTACAAATGTGATGTTGTATTGATCAAACTCGCATACAACTTTTGCCAATATACTATTATTTTAACTCTTGTGACCCATGTGTTACGACACATATGTGCATTTAGAGTCATCACGTGTCTATCACGTGACATCGATATTTATAAACATTTTACTAGGTCACACATATTTTTCAATATCGCAAATGCATACCACCGTTGCACATATATTTTTTTGCATATATAATTTAAATGTAATCTTCTTCACCAAAAAATCACTGCTACTTTATTGGAATCGAGTTAATTACAACGCCATATCCAAAAAATACACTCGACAATCCGTCATTTACTGGGGTATCATGTCATTTTCATCAACGAATAAGACAAATCCGAAGAATAAAACAAAGCAGCAGCATTTTTCAGTTACCTCAAAACCTTCTTGATCACTGTGTAAAATATCAAAAGTATCCATGCAGGTTATGCCCTTGCGAAAGTGCGTTAAAAATGATATACATATATTTTCCTTAACTCAACCCCTTTTCAAACGCAATGCCGATCTAGATTTCGGCTAAGGGAAATAACTCTGTAGATACCCTAGTGTTGCGGGATTTGAATTACATTACGAGCATTTTGCGATATTTTCCCTTGGTTGTGTATTGCTGGAAGGCAAAATTGAAACTTACGTATTAATAAATATCATTCATTTATAAATTTCAAGTGACAGCGTGGGTCAGTAACTCATCAACAGAAAAAACATGAGAGTTAACAATGACATGCATTATCTTTTTATATTCCATGCGCGGATCCAGACAATTTTTCCAGGTAAATCCGACGGTTATTTGAGTTTGCCAGGAAGAGGGGATCCAAGGCATAATTTTGTAATGTAATTTAAATAAATTTGAATTTTGAAGGGGAGGGGGGGGTTCGGACCCCCCCTAGCTGACCCCCACCCCTATAGATCCGTGCATGTATTCAGCGACAATGAACAAGCCATGCATTTTTTCATTTGATTTATTTTTCACCTGTTTTGCCAATTAAATCAATCAATTGTGAATGAAATATATTTTTAACACATTCTTCCTCAACATGGCTGTTTATTTTTTTAGAAGTATTCCTCTACATTGCTGTTTATTTTTAAGAAAGTACAAGCACAAAACTCTGACCCCACCCCCTTCCTAATAAACAAATACTCAAACAACAACACATGAACAATGTAAATTCTTAGATTTTGAGCATTGATCACAACAACAAATATATAGATTTTCAAACATTTATTATTCATTTTTCAAGGGAAATGTTGAAGAAATAACTCATAGTTAGGAAACTGTTAACAAATAAATCATGGTTTGAATAAATAATATTTGCATATAATATTAATTTTGACTTTTTAAATTTTAAATATCATTGATAATAATTTTAAAAAAAACCAAGAGTTGCAATTTCCTTAGCTCAGATTCAACATATAAATATTAAGATTAGGTTTGTTCATTTATAATAAATACATTATAATCATGTTGATATTTCTGTTTGGAGGTTATAAATGCACATAATTGCTTTTCTCGTACAACATCATGCCGATAGTCTCCACTTAGGATAAGCTGGGTAACAGGCAGATGAGGAACAGAGGGAGGTAGAACCAGCCAATTCACCAATGCAGATGGTCTCACGCATAAGCCTACAAAGTTTAACATAACATTCAGGCACACTCAATATATATTTTAGCACTTGCACTTTACAACAGTATTTAAACAAAACAATGTCAAATGACGAAAAATGAATTTTCACCCTGAGAAATCTTTTTTGATAAAAGACAACCCTATGAGCAAAGTATTAGCCTCTGATGTTTATTCAAAGTTATTGTAAACAATAGTGAACACAAAAGATGCCAAGATGGATACACAATTACACAGAAAAATGGTTGGAAATGCCACTTGGGCATTTGCATATACATGTATTTTAATTATGTTCTTTCTTATTAAACTTTGATTTCTTTATTTAAATATAAATATATATCATTATTAACCTTACAAATTTCCTTGCGGCAATTAACAAATGTTCCCAATATACTGGTACTGAAGAAAATCAAGAGTCAACTTAATACTTCAAGATGACTTGGGTATAAATGTTTTCAAAGGCAGAAAGTAACCCCCCCCCCCCATCCCCCGCCAAAAAAAAATCTTTATCATCAAGGGATAATGCTGAGCAATCAATGTTTGTGATATACATATGTAGTGTATACTCTCACAGCAAGTTTAATTACATTTCAAGCAGAATGAAAACACAAAAATACATACAGGGTAGTCTCCACCCACAGAATATATATGTAGGGCACTATATTTTAAAATCTTACCAAAAACAGGTTAAATGCATTTGGATAAATTGATCTTAGGTGCTGAAGCAGTTGATTGTAATGAATCACTGGAGCATACAGCACATGGAATCAAACACCATGACAAGGGTACACCGCCCCTTTCACCTCTTCTACACAACACAAGTACCGGTAGTATAGGAGTCTACAAATAAAGTATATGTATAAGCCTAAATGAAATCATCAAATTACCAGTTATTTAGACTTGAACTCAAATTTTATGCGGTGACACGAGTAATAGTTGATCAGTATGCAGTCTTTGAGGCTGGCGACCAGTTAATAAAGGTGTGAAAGACAAAAAATTGCACCTCATATTTTTAAACCTCAAAGCTTTCACTAGCTCTTTTTATTTCTAGGTTATGTTTTAAACAAATACAGTCAAAATTATTACAGTGCATTACATAAAAGCTTTAAGTCGGCATAGCCACATTAACTCCAGATAAGTTTCAACGAAATGTTTTGACTGACCCTTGTCATTGAAAGCAAGGTGTAATTGCATGATGCAAGTTGAATGAAGGTGATGACAATCTAGTTGTAGCTATTAACATTGCTACCTAACAAGGATAACTGTATTGCTTTGAAAAATGTTTTAATTATCTGCAAGGACAGTCAACATTCCTGACAAATTATTTCATCTAAAAATTGTTCTGATAATTAAAATCAAACATGTTAAAAAAATTAACATGTTGATAGTTAAGGCAGGTCAGCAAAACAATAAAAAATTAGAGATAATAATTCTCACAGCAATTAACCTATACATATTGTATCATCTTTTTTATTCTATACCATAATTTTACATAAACTATAATATAATTAATATAACTAATTATGACACACTGTTATATTGTAATTGATTGTATTAAATATTAAGGTTCCTTAATTTCAATGTAAACAAGCTGAGCAGTGACATTTTTATTTGAAGCACATGAATCAGCTATCAGAAGTGATACTTTAGACCAATTTGTCAGAGTAAAAATGATTTCTTTTAATTAATTGGTACACATGCAAAAAAACCAAAATAGGCCTATTGATCATGTGTTGATATCATGTAATTGTTTACATATACAAATATATACCAGTCCATGTATATATACCAACACAGTCTAACTACTTATCATCTACATTGATACATGTATGGTGTCGCTGATTAAATAATCAATGTGGAACTGGATGGTTGTGTATTCATGTAAAATCTAATGTCTGATGGGGAAAAGGTGATAAATCGCCATCGCCATTTTTTTGTTCAAGACGTTTTCAACAAGTGGTATTTAAATACTCTTAAAATATTCTTTAAAATAATAAATTATATTCAAATAAAGTATGGATATATTATCTTTTGTGTAACAAAATGATTTATTATACTTTCATGTTAAATACTGCAATCTGATTGGTTTAGACGCAGTTGACAATCCGTTCTCTCTCCCTCGCACGCTTAGCAACGGGCCGATAGAACGAATTGTTACATGCGCGTTAATTATGCGCGTACGGTTCGCCGTAGAATTCACGTCTTTTCTATATAAAAGCAGTAAAATTTGCTATAAAAATTAAGACATTCAGTATAATAAAATAAATAGTGCCTGTTTGGGAGGGTACCAGTTGAAATTGACACCCCTCGAAAACCATTGTCAACCTCCGCTTCGCGTCGGTTGACAATGGTTTTCTTGGGGTGTCAATTTCAACTGGTACCCTCCCAAACAGGCACTATTTATATAATGTTAGTGCGTTGGTTAAGTAATAAAACTTTATAATTATTTACAACGTGCAGAGACATAATATTTATGTCTCTGCAACATGGTCGTAGGAAAACACATCTCGATCCGTACATCACTGTGATTACAGCACACACTGCTGCGTTTACATTCCTTATCATACTGTTTGCGTTAGTTTATGGAATGATTTATCCAATACTTACCATATCTCCTGCATACTTTGACATCCACACGCTCAGTATCACTCCACAACATCTCGGCGCACATGTTTACATCCATGCCTGCCATTTTGCTAGCTGCTAAAAATAGCCGCCGCGTCACGGATCGATACAAGCGTCGAAAGGGAGCGGATCAGAACCAAACGACAATTACTGTTTTCATTGAAAATAAGTAAATAATAATCATTATTACACAGTGAGGAGTTGGATATTTGATTTAACTCTCTTTAACAAGAAATCAAATCCAAAAAGTAATCAATTACCATTAATAAATGTTATTTAGATTAAATAACATATCTAATGAATATTCATGAGTTGAAAGTTTATTAAAATAAGCCCCGCCTCCAAATTCCAGCCTTAACTGTGCTGCGTATCCGGAAAATTTGCAGTATCACAGGGGGCCCGCAGAAAATTAACCAAATAAAAGCGACATTTTATTTTCATTTATGCATGTACTTTACCTAGTATTCCTTGCATGTATTTCAAAACCTAATTGTAATATACATAATGATAATTTTTCTGATTTAAAACAAGAAAAATTAAGTGTTCGGGGAAAATACGAATAGTTTTTCCTATTCATATTGTTAATCAAACGTACACTGTACTACGTAAAAAAGTTAAAATTGATCCTAGTATAATTTTTTGTTTTAATATTATACTTACTTCCTATGCTGATCGGGCAAATTTGAGTGTTATACTATGAACATTTGGTTTAAAAATTAACCATTGACCGTATAAGGATGTGTTTTATCATTAGAATACATGACGAAGTAAATACATTAGCAGATCAGGAAGTATAAAACTGCAAAATAAACAGCCAATATATAATGTTTGTGCTTTTAAAAAAAAATCATTAATGAATCATGCCTTGTTAACTGATTTGCGCAAAACAACCAAGTATCTATCAAAACTTGACAAAAATGTAATGTCATTATTGAATGTTTAATTTACACAAAGGTTTGTCCACTAGATATGATGCAGATTCTGAAAAATACAAATATGAAATACCAACTGATATTTGATTTTTTGATTAAAATAATTCTCTGCATTCGCTGAAAACTAAATATTGCAGGTTACAGTATATATATCAGCGGCATATCTATCCAGATCTTGTTTGAGTAAACATGTAGGTAAAGTGTATGTTTTTAAAAAATCGTTAATGAATAAAACACATTCTTAACAAAAAAGGAAGTTACATGTATTTTGATAAAAAAAAATACTCCTAGATGAATTTGGGAATATTAGCATTCATGACAACGTCTTGCGCATTAATAACTAAATCTTAGATATAAAATTTAAGCAAAAAGTTGACGATATTAAGATGAGTAAATGATTTAAAATGAAATTATTAGAATTCATCGGATTTATTTTCTCGACTGCAATTTGTACAATACTTTTTATCCTGATTTTCGATACATGGTATTTAAAATAGTTCACTTTCCGTATGGCGCGGTGCACGTACTGCTTTCGGTTGCCAACTGTTCTATGTCACAAAAATATACACAAACCACGTGCAGAATTGCTACACTTTAATTAATACATAATTATAATAAGCTAATTAGAAACAGATTTCAGGAAATTGCCAGGAGATAAGTGGAAAATGTCTGATAAACAGATAAAACACCAATATTGTTCCTTGAATTACTTCCTTGTTTGTAATGGTATATTGAAATCGGATATACATACTGTACAGTACAACATATCAACAAATACGGCCGAAATTTTCAATGCAAAAACAATAAGCCATGTTATATTCAAATTTAACATAAAAATGGTTATACATTTTTTTAAACAGATTGTGACTGTATTAAACTTTACTACCTGCAGCTGAATATAACTATAACAGTTCTAGTAAAATATTTTGGTTTTTTTTGTGGGTTGTTTTTTTATTTCCGAGTATTCATCTTTCACAACTTTTATTTTCATAGGATTTATCAACGGCAGGGTTTAAAATCAAGATGTTTTTGATAAGCACACGCATCTTTGAGAGGAGCCATAGATTATGATAATACAAATATACTGCATCTTTAAAACATAATATAAACTAGTTATTTAAGTTTAAAGTTTGAAGTAGCATTTGTGATTGGTCATTATCAATTCCATACATGTAGCAAAATCATTACACAGGTATTTCATATTATCTTTAAATGCCTTCTACTATTAATCTGTTCTTTTTCATGCTTACAAAACCTATACTCTGACCCGAGTTTTTGCTTCCACCACTTTTTGCTTCATATTTCGATAATCATAAATACCTGTGTGCTCACACTACGTTCATCCACTACTATGAAAAATGTCCGAATTATCTGTTTTGAAACGCCCCCTCTACCGCTTCAGGTTTCAATACACATCCCAAAATAGAAAGTCTACGGGAATTTTGCATTGCATCTGCCATGATTAAGCCCGGATGAAAACGTTGAAAAATTATGCGAGGTGTCCCTAGTACTTCCGAATGGAGGAAAGATGTAAACATTTCCCATTATAAATCTCCGTAAGAAATTTGTTTTCGTTCCTGTGAACTTTTATGAGTGAAAAATGATAATTTGTTAATGAAGATATCTTGGATATTTTCCCTTTTATCGATTTCAATAGCATTTTTTTCATCTTTTTTTAATCTTTCACTTTCATAAAATTTACAGTTTGTGAATCGGGATGGCAACTCTACAATGCTCACTGTTATATAAACATACAGAAGAAGGTCGCATGGACAGAAGCGAAGGTAGTTATTTTAATATGCAAAAAAAATCTTTTTTTAGAGCGTACTTTTTAAAAGATAATTTTATTGAATAAATTACACTATTGATTATTTAAGCTTGCTTCAAAATAAAGCAAACTTGTCATGAATTTATTCTTAATAATTAGAAATATGATTTCGCACCGCTACGGAAAACTGTCCTCTTCTTTTGTAAAACAAATTGCGTGTTCAAGTATTAGTAACACAGTCAAATCCAACAGTACAAATTTGAAGTTTTTTGGTATTTTTTTTCTGTATTCTCTATTACATCGTATGCATTAATTGTTCCAAACTGTCAATACGAACAATATTTGATTTCATTTTTAATGTGATTATCACAAAGAAGAAGGGATCTTGTTACTCTCAGAAAGTGATTTCTCCTGTTTGATTCTGATTTATATGATAATTTATTTTTTTCTGACATTTTCTGATGGATCACAATGATCTATTTTGAACAACATATCGGCATAGGACATGTGCCAATCTTAACTTGATTCCTTTCAGTCAATTAAACGTTTTTGCCTACAGAAAAAATGCTGTTTTAAATCGAACACAAGATTAAACTGTGCTATGCAGTCATCTGAAAGTCAATTGATCTTAACTTGATTCCTTTCAGTCAATTAAACGTTTTTGGCTACAGAAAAATGCTGTTTTAAGTCGAACACAAGATTAAACTGTGCTATGCAGTCATCTGAAAGTCAATTGAAAGGTGACTACCATTCAGTCACGTGTCCTGATCTTTGAATGATATGTAAGAAGACACATTTCTTGTAGGACTATTGTAACAGCGTTGGTGCCTATCTGACGAGAATAGAAACAAAATATGAAAATGACTGGATTGTGGATACAATTTTACCGGCCATGAATCAGGGTAAATGTTGATCAGCAAAGAAATTTCGATCTCCCTAAAGCCAATATTCCATCATTCATGTATGAACTTGTTATTTAATTTCATGAATGACATGAAATTGTAATTAGCATTTTTGTCAATAATGATATTTAGAGAAAATATAAAAGTAAAGGTATGCTTCGTCTATATTTTGTGTTTATCATTTAATGTTCTCAATGCAGTTTGGTATTTGATTTACCTAGGTCACCTAACCATAAGTCTTCCTAAATTAACACGGAAACTAATTTCTGATCCTATGAAATCCTAGGCCTGGATCATTAAATTGATCTATGCATTAAATAAGAATTATTTTTACATTTATTTACATGGTTTAGTACACTGAGAAAAAATTGCATAATCTTGTTTTACAAAACGTCCTAAATCTGCAAAAAAAAACCACTGTTGCATTTAATAATCAGTCATAAAACGCTTTAAAACGACGTGAAAAACACGATTAATCAAAATAAATGAACTTAGTCATATTCATTTTAGGAAAAACGGTAACAGTCCTTTTAGAGGAGTACTATTGGTTTACAATATTAAAAATTATCATCTTCCCTTATAATTACAAATGACAATGTAAATGCGTATTGTTAAGTCACATTATCGCATCACTTCCAGCCTTTATTGCATACTTTGATATCATTTTTAAACGTTCTCTAACTGTTTTAGCAAACGCTTAGTTATGTGAGATGTTGTATTAAATATACCAGCAAAGTGAATGTAACGACTATTACAATTCTTAAACCTAGTATTTAAAACATCGATGGCGTCACATAAAATCCAAATAATATTAAAATATTAAAACTGTTATTAATATTATTTTAGAAATTTGCGTTGCGCTGCCTTGGCTTTGTTGCGAGACTTGGATTGGGGCCAATGACAGGTATAGAGGTTTGTGTGAGAATGTGTGACAATGGTCAGTGGAATGATGTTGGGTGTTGATCGGTCTAGCAACATAATTTGTGAAAAAGATCTTTAATTTGTTAACATTTAATACTTCCCAAGAATAATATCCATATTACTTCATTTTTACTTTGCTGTCATTGTTCACACATGTATCCAGTAGAGACATTTTGATGAAAAATGTTCTATACACGAAGATGCACGGTTACTTGTATATTTCAAATTCACCCTCAGCAGAAACGTGCAATTTAATTGATTTTATCCTCCCATTTCTCGCCATCTTTCTGTGATACACATTAACCTTATGGCTCTTAAACATCTCTATGTTCTAGTTTGATGATGAAACAGTTTAAAGAATATTTCAGAAGATTTACACAATAAAACGGTACTCTTATTTCGAATAAAATATTCATTTGCAGATCCAATTGCATTCACTTGGGTTTAATACAAAAACCACATGTTTAAGATACATGCTGTTGTTTAAAAAGTGTGATTTATCAGTCTAACTTATATGTTTAATTTATCAGGAAGAAAACATTATATTAAAGTTGCAAAATTTGTGAAACATTTGCATAGTATCGTCGTTTGTTTACTGATGATTTTAAATGTGTAATTTTATTCATTTAAATGTACACGCGGAAGCAAAGTCAAGCAAGTTTCACTATTCAATGTATTATGATATGAGTGTTTCTCCTGCAAGTATTTTTTTTTATTTCCCTTCCCTTTTGTTTTAGAGAAATAGTAAACCATTATACTTTTTTATTTTAACAGCCATGTCGACAATGCAAATAAAAAATGTCCATTTTGTTCTGTTAATTATTGGCATCTCGACCTCACACCTTACATGTAAATCGAATGACACCTATGAGACGGCATTGTTGTAAAATATAAATAATCACACTCAATCGCATGTGCTTTTTCTCAGATTTCGTATCTTATATGTCGATATTTTTGAAATAACTACATCAGTTTATATCTCTTTAAACTTATTCTCCAACATAATTAGGAATATTGTGTTGCTAAATGAATGTTTGATTGATAGCCTCTTCATTTTTACCTCTCATCGCGCCCCGAAAAAAAATAAGTAAAACGTATATTTGATATTTTCAAAATAAATAAAAGGAATGAGTGAAACGTAACAAATCACAAAAAAAGATCGGTTGCTAAAGTAAATTGATATACTCTTAATCTTTGAAGCAATGGTTAAGGTGGGTTTTTTGTTTAACTAGATTACGCAAAACGATAAATAAACGTAGTTTTTTTAAAGGCTGACTAGTACAACTTAAGGTAAGTATAAAAAAAATGCATTTCCGATTCAATCACTATATTTAACGGGGCACGATAGCAGTTTAAATGAAGAGGCTTTAAAAAAATTGTCATTTCTGTTGACGTCGCAAAATCAAACATAAAAAAATCAAACTCGTTCTCCCTATTAAATCATTTTATTTGAAAAATTAAGATTGAGATGAACTATTTTTAAATGTTCATGTATGCAATTAGAAAATATGATTTCGGCACACGTGATGTCAACATTCACACGTTTTTTTCATAAGATTTTCATTTCTTATACAATTTCACATGCGAAAATCAATTATAACATTTTTTTATTACTTATACATGATATACAAATAAGTAATCAGTTTATGAGAATATAAATATGTTGCTGTTCCTTTTATTTCTAAAACAGTGATATAGTTGAATGCATGCTTTCAAAAAGCTATGCCCCTTTTTGAAATGTTATGGGAAAGTTCTGTATTGTTTGCAGCCTCTGTAGTTAAATCGTTTGTCACGTTCTCATTTGACATTTAAATCAAGCTTTCCATATTGTGTTAGGTGGTAATTTACCGACATGTTTCATAAGTTTCTGAATTGTTTATTTCGCCAAGCTCGTGATATGATATTTCGTTACAAGACTCGATGGCAGGCCCACCATCTGTAGTTTTTTGTTCTTTGTTTACTTGATGCCCTGATAGTTTTTGGCTTTCTCGTCTTACCCTGAAAAAAGATACATAAAAATTATTTCAAAGCATGTTTTTCCTGTTGTTATTGTTACATACCCATCAAATAGACAATGTACATGTCATTTACCATTTAACAATGATGAATGCAATAAGAACCCCATTCAGAACCAGTGAAATACAAAACGCTGCAACAAAACCATGGAACTTTGATTCCCAGTTTTTGCTATCTTCTTCTTTTTTTAATACTGAAAATAATCTCGAAATTTGCATTATCGCCACTTGCAATCGGAGAACATGGTCCTCAGATAGGGTGTTTTTACAACACAATAAGTGTTGTACAATAATTGCAGTTTATGACATAAGAAATAAAAAAAATATATAAACATTATTAAAACATTGATTATTGCGTAAACTTGACGTCAACATTATATAAAACAATATTATAAATCTCATTCACTATTATATTAAGATTTAAGCAAATACTTATTGCCAGTGATTTAATTCATAAAGTATCGTGGTATATTTAGCTTCGTAACACCTTAACATCGCTTCATAAAAACGGTGTATGCATGGTTCAACTCCAAATACTTACCATCAAAACAATCATCTCCCTGCCATCCAATTCTACAGCCGTCCTTACAAGAACCAGACACGTGGTCACAGTCACGTGATGTTTTGCAAAAGCTGCTACACTCTTGACGGCAACCAAATCCATAGAACCCGAAATTGCATACTATAGAAATTAAACGATAATAAAATATAAAATGCTCTAAGGAATTTTCAATTTATTTATAATTTTCTTAGTTCTGTCATTTTAGCTCGTGTACAATAAGTTCTTACCTTTTTGGCATCGTTCTCCTTCATATCCAGGTTGACACCCAGTAAGACACGTACCATTAACATGGGAGCAATACAATAGATTAGAACAATGACCACAGGTCTCATTACATTTCAAACCGTAGTTTCCACTCTTACATTCTAAAGGTAAGGAAATAAGGATATTTCATTACATCATGCGTTTCCAAAATACATAAAGACATAATTTTATTAAGATATACGGTGAAGAAATCAATCGATATTTACCTGTCTTACACAAATGTCCAAAGTATCCAGCAGTACATCCAGTGGAACAGGTCCCGTCAACAGGGGAACACTGTGTTGGATCAAGACAGTGTCCACATGACTCGGTACAGTTATATCCAAAATATCCAATGTCACACTCTATAGACAAAACAAAAGAAAATGGCCATTTTTTAAGTACTTGAAGGTAGTTTATTAAAGAAGAGGTAATGAAATTGTCCATACAACGTATTAGTTGTACACTTTAGGGTTTTTTATGATTAAACTAACCGTATACTTCGAATTCACATATTTCAGCAAATGCATATGCAGAATAACTATTTGGATAAACAACTCCTGGCAGTCTCTCATTGTAGTAAATAACATATTGTCCATATACAGGGCAGCTGATATTGAGAACTGCCGGTATTGTGCTTTTAGTAAAATGGTTGTCTTTAAAACACAATGTTCCACCTAGTAAGGATGTATTTGAGACATAAACAGAAAATCCCAAGAACCTAGACGTATAACCATTAGAAGAATCTGTAAAGAATTAAAGTATCTAAAATTAATGAAAAAATACAACATATATGAGTATACATTACATTTAGTGAATCTCATTAGCCCAGCATATATATAGAACCATGCTTTGAACAATCAAATACATACGTGATCAATTCACCATTACATACGTGATCAAGTCACCAAAGAGGATTGCATATAAACACAATTATAAAATAATTATTGTTACATACCCCACTTTAAATTGTCCGTCCTGTAATATATTGTAATGTAATGAACATTGCTGAAGCGTGTTAGGTTTACCCACCAAATGGCAGTAGTTTTATTATTAGCTGAAATAGTACATTGACCTCCCACAGCACTTAGATTAGACTTCAAACCATCAACAGCATTGCTGGCGTCAAATCTGCCTGCATCTGGTTCATATTGCTGTATTGTGAAAGTATTTTGTTGAAATGCCGGTTTGTGGAGGGCGATGTTACTTCTTATTTGACCTTAAGAATCAATTAACAATATTTACATCCACCAAGTATCTTTTACGGGAATTGATGTTAATTCAAAGCTCTATAAAAACTGACAGGACAGAAATCTACATGCCCTGTATATCGATTTATCGAATCCTTCAGCAATCTTTAAAAATCACGGACTGCACGAAATAATCATCATGATGTCAGACTTAAATTCCCATAGGAGACTTGGCTGTTTCTTTTTTCTAACGTACTGATGTACACTAACAATAAGATAGTTAGATTTACCTATATTTTACAATCAATTTAATTTTTTGTTAAAAGATGCAATTATAAACATTACAATGCTTTTTTGATGATGGATGCAGGTTATGAAGGTAGCGATCATCGCAGAAAAAAAACCCTGATTATATGTGTTATGTGTTTTTTCTGCAATGTCGCCATTTTCATATCCTGCATGAGTTTCCAAAGAAAGCATTGTTGCGAGACTTGGATTATTGTTTAAATGTTGCTGTTTGTATTTTTTTTTACTGTGCATAACGATTTTCTTCGCTACGTATTTTCAATGCATGTGGACGCGTGTTTGCAGATCGAGACCTTGATCCCTAGTGGCGTAAATTCTATAGATTTTAGCCATCACTAGTGTTTATTAGACAATGATTTCTAATCTTTTTCAAGTATGTTACTTTACACTCTACAAGTAATTAGCTATACTTTGGAGTGTCCTAAAATAATAAAAGAATACTGATATTTCTTTAATGTATGAAAATTATATTTAATATTTTACTCAAGTTTAAATCATTTATAAACTCATATATAAGATAAAGTATTTACAGCATGAAAATAGTTATTCTTCATTAGCAAAATCTGTATTTAAGGTAGTCCTATAGTCGGCACTGATTGGACTCAATCATAAACAAACTGGTGTTAAATGATAATTAAACTGTATAACAATATATAAACTCAAATAATATGCGTGAATACAAGTGTTGTAGTTATCACCCCCAAGAAATGTGCACCCTTTTTTGAAAAAAAAAATATTTACAATTATAAATTTTGCAAGTCCTCTGGGTTTTTTTTCTAAATAATAAGTATCAAATTTTGGACAACTTGACACTGGATATACAAAAAAGAGTGTCGACATTTCTCAACCCATCATGATATCATATCAACATTTTGCACACATTGTTATAAACACGTACATTTTCTGGGTCATATAATGTTAGAATACTGTAAGAATGCACTGCATGTTTCAATATGGGTCTTTCTGATCTATTTTTCTAGACTCAAACCTAATTCAATGATATTTATTTTAGGGAATGACTTCTTAGAAAAAGGATTTGATAAAATAAATGATATGGTCACTTATTCCTTTTACACTATCAGTAGAACTTTGATAAACTTACTGCTAATTGTTAGTTTATTAATGATTAATCAAGTATTCGATAGCTACTGTATGTTAAATGTATAGGGTTTGTAAATTAGTAAACAATTTCTTTTCCTTTTTTGGGGGGGGGGTTCCCACCTGTCAATAAAAACAAAGAGGATATAAGCATAGGTCTGGTCATTGGTTAATTATGTATTGATCATCGGTGAGATGTCAATTTACAAAGTGCACCAATCTCTTACATCTTATTTAAAGACTTTCCGGATGATACGAAGAGGTACATATAGGGGTCGTTACGTTAATCTACTATTAAAATTATACACCAAATAAATACCCAAATGTAATAAATATTTTTTTCCATAACATTGAGCCTGTAAACAATTACATGTAGGTCTGTTTGTTCTTTCTTACATTTGCGGTGTAAGCTTACCTGAGATCCTAATCGGTCCAGTTTTATACTAGGAAATTTATTTTAATGTATGATAAAATGACTGGCATGATCATATAACACGGAGAGGATATCATCTGTTGAATAGCAGACCTAATGAATCAAAACGATGAGAGTTTCCTTAAAGACATATAAACCATTTTAATGCATTTTGAAACTGTCTATTGAGCTTTCAAAAGCATCAACAAGATAATATCTATCTATCTATCTATATATCTATCTATCTATCTATCTATCTATCTATCTATCTATCTATCTATCTATCTATCTCAATTTATTTGATCTGTTTATATTCTTGTCAACAAAACATCGACACAATAAGTAAAATATGTTCAATAAACAATATTTAAACTCACCATTGACATACGGCATTTTTATAATTCCAAAACATACAATCATGGAATGGATGCTGAAATAGATGAAGGAAGAGGAGAAAATCATAGTCAGATGTTTGCACCTTTTCACAAAATGTTGTATGAGAGAACAAGTATTTTACCAGGAAGTATATTGACTTAAAATTATGACGCAGTTGTTCGTAGTGTTTTTTTTTTTTTGCAAAGAAAAAAAGAGAAAAGTGATCTTTTGTTCACTTGACTTTTGACAAAGGCAGATTATTTTTTCTAAACAGCAAGTTAAATCATTTCTGAAAGAACAATTGTACATCGACCAAAACTAGTTATATATAAAAATTATTTTTGTCATTGCCTATAATACTTAGGTGTTTTTAAATTTACCCAATACCGATACATTGTCACAAACAATGGTGTTGGACTTGCTATATGAGACAACGATATTTAACGAGCAAAGTCTGTTGGGGTTTTGTTTTGGGTTTTTTCAGTCTGTTTACCTCTGGCATGTTCATGTGAGAGGAGGATATACATTGATAATGAATTGAAATCACTGGGCACAATAAGTCGTTTGTGTAGGGATAAACGTGTAGTAGTCTTTATATTTTTCTTCTGTTTTTCACTTTATTTTGTTCAACATTTTATTTTGCTTTAAATTGTTAGATAACTTTTACTTATTTTTATTATATTTTACCGAACATAAAAAACGTTCAAACAATACAGTCTTCTTTTTAAATTCTGGTGAATTTATTACTTAGCCTTACGATTTTAAAATTTGCTAACATCACCCAAAGATGTGTAAAGTTTTTTGGTTTGGTTTTTTTTGGCGGGGGGGGGGGGAGGTCAGAAATTGAGGATGAGAACAGTATCTGCTTTTTTTAATACATTGTAAAAAAAAATCCATTATTACAAAAATCTGACAATTAAGACGGAATATTTTGTGGTGCTAATTAATAAAAATGAACATCGAAATGGAAAGGGTGAGGTAATAAATGCATCATCAACTTAGGAGATGAAGTGGGTGTTTATGCTTTGTCTTTTTTAATACAAAACAATCTTACCCATTATTTCAATATAGTTAAATGTATGAATACCTGCGATTTCAAGTATTTGACAGTTTATATAACAAAAATCTTTATATTAAAAGTAGAATGTTAAGGGATATATTTTAAGACAGACATGATTAAGGAGAGGGACTTATAAGTTGTTAGAACTTGTTTCTGATCCTTTTGTTTAATCAATCAAATATGTTCAAAACAACAAGAGGAAAAATGATATGATAAAGAAGTAATGCATCCCTCTTTTAGCAACGTTTTCTTACATTTGATCCTATAAAGTATTTGCATAGTCAATGTTGAAGATATGTTTTGAATTCAACGCTATTTATATTAATTCAAAAATATTTCAATAATACTTGATGAAAACACTTTTGTGGTTTCTGGTTCTAATTTTCATTTACGAAATATGATGTTCATCAAAGTATAATAAACATTTTCTTAATCGGTATGTTGTTAATGAAAAAGAACAAAAACCTACCTCTTCCTTAAATTGATTTGTGCCAAAATGTCCCCGTCCATGCCCTTACTGCAAGTGCTGGACCACTTCAGAGGTAGATAATTTGAAATATATCTGACTTCAGACACCACATAAAAATACATCTGCTTTCGACCAGGTTATGAACTTGTTCTTGATTCGCCTGATAAGAGGAACATTATGATTACTGTGAAACCCATTAAAACAAAGATAATGTTTACAACTGAAAGTGTTTGGTTGACTTGAGACACAACAGAGAATAATAACCATGGCATGTGGTATTTTGTGGCAGTATAAGTTATGTAAAAAATATTTATTTTGCGTTCATTAAAAACTGCAAACAATATAGTTCAAAACTCGAAATATTAAAAGTAAAACGGATGATGAAATCAAAGACAAAATAAGAGAAAGAAATGACTCGTTAAGTCAAGATTAGAATACTGTATAAATGCAGCAGGATTGGGCGTGCACCTCCTTCAGGTACATAATGTGGTACACTATTGGGTACTCAAGGAATTTGAAACCTTTCAGCAACAAATTGATGGATGGATGGATGGTCGGATGGATGGATGGAAACCTTAACATGAACTAGTTTTATTTAAAAGGCACAAAGGTTACTTTAAACATTTTAACCAGATCGTGTACGTATTGTGAAAAACAGTGTTTGTCGTTGAAGTATGTTGTGTGACGCTTTTCAGACAAAGCGTTTTGAACTTTCACCTTTACATGTGGTCTGTGACATTTGAGAATAAAAGTGTTCATGTAACTGTGATACTTGCCTACAATCACATTTTTCAGTTAAAGATGTTGATGAAGCTGAATCTTCTGAAGATGAGATGAAACGAAATATATTATCAGAAGAAAGACTTTTGCTAAACCAAAAGTTAAAATCGTTAAATTTGCATAATCTGACAGAGCAAGGAATGGGCTTATTATTTTTAAAGAGATTCATGGTTTTCAGAAGAAATAGTCAAAAGTATTGCTTCTAAATGTCAGGTTTTATTTACTGCCGAAGATATGATGAAAAAAAAAATCTTTTTTGGTCTTTTTTTATTGTTCAAAAGATTTGTAAAAGAAGTATTCGATGAATTTAGAGTTAAAACTATGTCACACGTTTTTTTTTCATTTTATGTAAAGTTTCATCGACCATCTGATAGGATAAAAATTTTAATCCTAAAAGATAAAAGAAAATGTTTTAAAGTTAAAATATATGAAACTGTTCTCCATCAAAAAACGTTTACAGCATAAAATAACAGTTCTGAGATTTTAGGATAGAGCTGATGGTTAATTTGTTGACCACTTAGCCCCTTTACTGGTAAGTTAACACTAGAAGTTTATTTGCTAATTTCTTGTTTTAGTTCTTTCATTATATGGTAGTTGATACCGTCTTTAATAAGCGAATTGTACATATCTCAAACCGACCTCTATGGTGCATTGTGAATGGCTTATCTTTTGACAAGTTCACTTAATTGCCAATTTTCTTCCAATTTAGTTAATACTTTCTTTGTTGTTTTTTACACAAACTGTAAATTATAGAATGATCTAGGTATCCAATACTTAGCATAGGTGACAAATGAAGCTCTAATTCAAATAAAGTTACAAATTATTTTTAAAAAATCACTGTAGATAAGGACAATTGTTCCTCCAGTTGTACTCATTTATTCAAATGGGTGTTCTTGTTTGATTACACTAGAAAATATCAATATCAATGAGTGCTTTTAAACTACTTTAAAATTACTTTTTAAAATAGACAACATGCGTGTTTATCTCTCATTTAATACTTTTGTTTTGGTCTAAGATTTATAAATAGTTATTCATATTAAACATTACCACTGAAATGTTCATCATACAATTGAACGTTACTGTTATTGTTCATACGTTTAAAGAAGACATCAAATTTGATATAAGTATATTACTAATTAGAAATATAAATATATACACAATAACAAAATTGATCTACAATCGTCGGCTACTGCTGCAAATTAAGGAAGTATGGGACACTCACCAAAGTAATTAAAAAATTATAAAACTTGGTTCAACGGTTAGCACTGTATTTCTTCTAACAGAATATAAAAAAAAATTGATAGGTTAATATGTTTGTTTCCATGGTAACGGTACCCAAACATACCCTTGTTGGAAATACTCCAGCTCATTAAAATACACCGCTTGCAACAGAAATGAAGCAATGCTACAGAGTTTGCAATTACTTGATTTCATTTTTCTTATATGCTATTCATAACTCATTAACAGAACGATCATTTTTTACAAAAATATTTTGTCAACGCCTCCTCAGTATTTTACAAACTGCAACCGAATTTCCTCTGCATAGTTCAAATTTGTTGCTTTTTGTGTTGACCTTCAATACAAAATGGTCAAAAAATATATCTTAATATAATTAAAAGTTTTATTTTTGAACTGAAATAAAATGTTAAAACGTTATGCATTCACTGGAGTATGAGAAACTCATATGCCAGTGACTTAGATAAAAAGATATTGCAGTCTGAATTTCCTCTGGTCTGTTTTTTTTCAATTTCGCGCCATTTTCACTTAAACACAATTCTAGTGTAGATAAAATAATCAATACCAACTTTTTGTTCAATAAACACTCAGTCAATTAATAATATCTTTATTACAATGCTAGTACTTTTTTAAATTCACCAAAAAAAGTAACAATATTCATTTAAATCCCAAATTTCCTCTGTTTAACTTGAAATTCCTCTGTTAAAGTACAATTTTTTAAACTATTTGCACCTTATAACAAGATACCAGGTAGGAACAAAATAATTTTAGTAGATAAAAACGAATAAATATTTAATTTATGATTTGCTACATGTATCTCATAATTATGTTTTTCAACTCTGAAACATATAAAGGGATCAAAATCAGCATTACATCATGTACAATATGCACAGTACAGAGGGCGAATTTAATTTTAAGCCATTTGGTAGAACAACATCCATTACTGTTACAACCATATATTATGGTATGACCTCTTTTATATACATGTACTAATCAAGTTTATACTGGACATTTAACTCCCCACATGTACATGTAATAGATTAACAAACTTATACACATAATGCACCCAAATCAAAAGCCCTCCCAACATTATTACAGGTATTACCAATCTAGCATGAATAATGAAGCTGACAATTACCGCTCCAGAATGAACAACCCTTTCAACATTTTTATCTCATATCTAACATAAATACATGTATTGAAATGGACAAGAACACAAGTCCTTGGCTTATCCTTACAACACCCCTTTTTCCTTGGGCAAGGATGTAGTATAAACATCTTTTGAGATACTGTATGACTTTGAAAGTTAAAGTTTTGTGTTATTTTTTCTTTCACACGATTAGCATCCAATGTTTTACCAATATTTGTGACAATGTTTGTCCGAAGTTTGGAAATTATTGTGCTATCTTCATCACCAACTATTGTCTTTATACAAACAGACCCATTATTCATTCACATTGACCATCTCTTCTATCATGTCACTCTCCATGGCCTTCGTAGTTCCGTTCCACTTGATACTGCAATCATGTGGAGGAGGTGTTGATTTGGAATAAAGAGACAAAGTACATGTGCGACAGGATTTCGATCTTGTTGAAAAGTTTTCTATTTTTCCAGAAAATGTTTTGATCATAGATGAATGACCTGAAAGATGGGAAATAGCATCAACTAAAGTACTTATACATAGAAACATATCTAAACAAAAACTGTTGTGATATTCAAACACAAGGATTTTTTAGGATGTACAATTTATGGTTCATTAAGATTGGGTGTGGGACAATTCAGGGTTTATTCAATTGGTTCGATTTCTATTCAAAATGCTACAATTCATTTTTTTTTTTCGATTCGATTAAATCAAGATAAGCTTTAAGCTAATATTTCTCATTATAAATGAAATACTAATCTTTATCTTGTAGATTCCTTTGCTTAAGGATAACAAACAAAAAATTCATAAAAAAATTACATAATTTAGAATTTACTTATAAAATAAACAAACTTTTTTAATAAATGACAGATTTTCAATTGGCACACTCATGCTTAGAGTATTAAACAGAATAAAATCAATGAAAATAAATGGCACAGTGATAATCTCTGGGACTATAGATTTCGGTCAACAATAGACAATATATGGAATATTACAGTTAACTTTTACCCTACTGTCAAATCATTGAATTTTGTGAGGTCTAATTTTGGGGAATTGTTACCATTCATTAAAGGTTCATTGGGATGCAATTTCATGGATTATTTTGCACATTTAATGAAGAATTTTTGGTGGTTTTTTGAGAGTTTTTTTGTGGGGGTTTTAATTTGTTGATATGAAAGAGTATACCCTTGAAATCCATGAAAATTAAACCAATCACAGAGATACCAATCGGACGTAGTTTATGTAATTTATCAAATACCTGACAAATTGTCATGACTTCCCACTCTCTCTCTCTTCTGCCAACCAGCATATTTTTATATATAGCTCTTCTTCCTTAGGAGATCAATACAGTCTAAAAATGGCCACGACCATTGAGCTCTCTTAAATGCATATCTGCTTGCATTCCTAATTCCACCAAACTCCTCCACTGTCTCCAACCACAATCAGACATTTTGACAACTTCTTCATGGTCAACATCTGTAATATTAAGTTACATAATCAGGAATTTTTGCACCATATGAGAGAATATTAATTGGAACACCAATTGGTTGCCAAGTTGATCAGTAAAAAATATATATGCATATGTACTTGATATTATAAAGGCATAAACAGAGGTTAACTCAGATTTAACAAACATATTAATATTTACTGGGAGAGGGATAGTTATTATTAGACACTGACTTTTTAAAATTTTCACTTTTAAATTAGTTGTTCTCCAATCGATACATAAATATGTACATGCAAATCTTTCCACATGAAGAAGGGCATGGGGCTGTGAAAAGTAAATTTTGAGGGAGCATTATTGTGAAAGACTGAAAGTCACACAAAAGATCCAGACACTGTTTTAACTGAAAAAAGACACCATCTGAGGTTGAGTTTTAAATTTTAAAAAAATTGTATTTGACACCTATTTCACACCTATTTGAAATTTATTTTGCTGTCAATATGTGTATACCATAACAATTTTAATATCATTACCTAAAGTGTTCAATCTGTCTTCCTATTTTAAAATACATCTCCTGACGTCATGGGTTTTCGATAGTTTAACACCTAACGCCACACATAATGGCTGTCAGTTAACAATTTTTATCTAAACTGAATCATTTTTAACCTCACTCAGACATAGCATCTGAAATTACTGATACAAAATCAAAGTTAGTTGTCATCATATGCAGTTTCTACTTGTAGCTAAAATATAAACTGGATGCCACATAATTTGACTGAGACGACAGGAGATTTCGTATGTGTGGTATAACATCATTTTGGAATGAACTCATGCGTTGAAAATCGACTACTCGAAACATCTGATTATCTGAACATGTGACGACATGATACAAATTCTGATATATTTCAGAATTAACTATTATAGTCTGTCCCAAGTTATTTCTTCCACCACTTTTTGATGATTTTTAATAAAAATACACATACCTGTGAAAGAAATGCTGTTAAAATCGATAAAAGGGAAAATATCCAAGATATCTTCATTGAAAAATTATCATTTTTCACTCATAAAAGTTCACAGGAACGAAAACAAATTTCTTACGGAGATTTATAATGGGAAATGTTTACATCTTTTCTCCATTCGGAAGTTCTCGGGACACCTCGCACAATTTTTCAACGTTATCATCCGGGCTTAATAATGGCTGATGCAATGCTAAATCTCCGTAGACTTTCTATTTTGGGATGTGTATTGAAACCTGAAGCGGTAGAGGGGGCGTTTCAAAACAGATAATCTGGACATTTTTCATATTAGTGGATGAACATAGTTTGAGCACAAAGGTATTTATGATTATCGAAATATCAAGCAAAAAGTGGTGGAAGCAAAAACTCGGGACAGAGTATAATAATGAAAGACATTAATAATTCTACTGGGTTCTGATATGTGTATTGAACCATACTGTCAAAAACTTGTATACATGATTATAATTATTTTTTTGATTATGAAATTACACCTCAGGTGCTTGGGGCTTTACTCACGAATATGTACGATGCCTACTTATATAGGTATAGGTATCTTACACATTCATGAGCAGAGACCAATACATGCAAGAACCAGTGCATTACACCCACATAGCATAAGAAAAATTCGATGATGCCAATACCAATTTTACTTTTACTCTAATCAGCAAGATTTGCCAAAACTGATGAAACGTCTGTCGAAAATTTTCAGTCTCGACGAACTTAAACTCGCTGAGATTACAAAATACTTTTACTCTGTCAATGAATGTAAGTCAAACCTGGACAGATCGCTTTTGCTGGTGTCGAGTCATCTTCCTCCATCTGTGATGAGAATTATTCAGCTGTAATATCCAAATATGTGATTGGTCTGCCCAAGAGAGCATCCACGTTCGCACTATGTGACTAGACCATCCTTTTTCTGAGCTTTAGCAACCTTTATGTCATTTCAGCGTTCAAAATCAAATCCACGTTTCCTCCGCATTGCCGAAAACCGAACCGGTATTTATGTCGTAAAATAAGATTTTTGGGTTAAATTAACTTTTATTATCATTTATGTTCACGTTTTATTTTAAAAAGAAACTATGAAATCCTTTCCACAATTAATTTTATTGTTAAATACCTTAGAATTGAACCAACAGATTTAACGACCGCGAATTGGTTTACGTCATTCGGAGTTGCGCGGTAGATTCAAAATCATGAGTCCCATACTTCCTTAAGTGTAAAGAAAGCAATATATCAACGCTAAAAATATATTGTATATGATGTGGTCGCTTCTGTTTAAGCACGTATGTAACACCAAACAAATAAGTTTACGGTTTATCTTAAAGTTTCTCTCTCTCTCTCTCTCTCTCTCTCTCTCTCTCTCTCTCTCTCTCTCTCTCTCTCTCTCTCAATTTAACAAACACCATGATATTAAAAGAAAAGATGTCTAAAAAATTAATCTTAAGCTATAATTAAAACAACACTGTGCTTCAAATCCGATTCAATTACGCTGAGAGACGTCAA
Organism: Magallana ariakensis; assembly: GCA_020458035.1. NCBI lineage: Eukaryota > Metazoa > Mollusca > Bivalvia > Ostreida > Ostreidae > Magallana > Magallana ariakensis. The sequence goes on along the minus strand of CM035811.1, from coordinate 55,444,590 downwards.
TGTCGTATTGATATATGATTGGAGGACAGTAATGTCTTTGCTAACATATGTTGCATCTTAAAACACGAGCATATTGATATTATATTTAGTTAGGAATTATAAACAGAAAACGTTTAAACCCTTAATAATGCATGTTCGTGCGGTTAATAATAGATGATTCAAAGAAGGAGAGCACGAATTAGATTACAATAACGCCAGGACAATTCTGTATTGTGGTAAATATTCGCCCACGTTTTATTTTCGCACCGTTCGTCAACGCGGGAATTTAAGATTGGGCGAATTTCAATGTCTTAAACTTATCACTCTTAAAACACAACTTTTGGCGAATTAAAAAAAGGCGAAACCGTTTGCAAGTCAAGAAGAGCGAAAATAGAACATGGCAAAAAAACCCTGTATACAGTATTATTTATACACAATTTTAAATATGTGAATGTAGGCTCATTTGATAACCAGTAAAAAGATGTATGCCAGTTTATGCAACTTCTTTCTTAACGAACACAAATGTGTATGATAAGAAATACTACTCAAGTCTTTATTTAGTTTTCTATTATGTGTTCTTTTTGTATTTATGGTGATAATTAAGAGTTCGATTTAGTAATTTAGTAATTGCTTGAATAAATCAATTTCTCTAAAAACCGTGTAAAAAACCTTTTTCTCTTGGTAGATAGATAGATAGATAGATAGATAGATAGATAGATAGATAGATAGATAGATAGATAGATAGATAGATAGATAGATAGATATAATATTATATAATATGTATTCAACGTTTTCATTAGAAACATTTCTTAAACGTCGCTGAAATAAGTATACATACAAATTACATCATATGCGTTTTATTTGGAGGCCCTGCTTTTTTGTGAAATTATAAATCTGGCTCTTTTTCAAAACAATTGTTATGCGTTTCACTTTTTTTAAACCAAGTGATAAGAATTATTATATAGAAATATTTAGTTTATATAAAGATATATTGGACTTTAAAGATGTATTGTTAATACATTTGAAACATTGAATTGCATGTACTTTGTTTCAGTTCCGTTTACAGTTTCCAAGGTGACAACTATTTTATGGTTCATCTTTTGTATGGTTGTCTTTCTGCTTGTTTCATTAGAAAGTACAGAAGCTCGATGTTCTGTGTTCAAATACAAGAATTGGGTTATGTTGGCTACTAAAAAAGTATTCAAATGACGTTGCATGTAAAAATACATGAATAGCCAATGCTGACTATACCCGAAATTAGTCTCAATGTCAAACCCACATATACAATGTAACACCAATCAAAACAATATTTTGCTTTTGATTATTAAATACATTATTAAAAAGCACGTGTGTATTAATAAAAACAATATGCATAAAAACTATTTACAACATGATATTTGATAAATAGTCATCTTACACAGGACAATTGGCACATATTTGAAAAAAAAGACAGTTTGATATAAAAAGACATACAAATATGATATATACTGTTAATAGCTCAGGGTTGAAAATTTTAGCAATTGTCACTAAACAATTTATGTATGCATACATTCGGACATTAATGTGAAGTAATTTTTTTTCTTCAAATTATTTTCCTTGCGAAAACTCTAAAACAGATTAATCTTTATTACAAATGGTTATACAAAGTTTGCTTGAAACAGTTCATTGATGACCAATGTTACATACTTTAACCTTTAAAAAAGGACACAAGTTTTTTTTAAAAGCGTGTTTTGCCATATTCTAATTCTTATGATGTGATTCATTAATTAGTTCGAAAACATTACATTACTGTGGCGGATTTTGCTACACATATGTAAACATGTGTACATTCATGTTGTTTGTTTGCTGATGATTTTAAATGTGTTCTTTCCTTAATTAAATTATACACGTGGAAGCAGAGACAATAAATTTTCACAATTCAAGATAAAATAATATGAATATTTCTCCTTTGCGTATTTTTTTTCAGTGTTACCTCTCTTTTGCATTAGGGATATCAATGAAAAGAGCAGCACACTTGACGTATTCTTTTTTTACATTAACATCACCATTTGGAGAAGCTCGTTCGATTTTGGACTTTCGACTTCGTACCTTACATTTAAAGTTAGTTGTACAAATACGAAGGCAGTGTTGTAAAAAGCTATTATGACACACACAATCAGATGTTGTATCTCAATTTGATATTAGATAACTGTTTCAAACTTTTGTGCAATGCAGATTATTAATTGTATATGTTTAGTTATACTTTAGTTACTACAAACAGCCAATTCGCGAGCTTGGAATTCTATAAACAGCTAGTGGTTTAATTATTACTCTTCGACATCAATTTTCGTGAATTTAGAATAAAGGTTGTATAGAAGATGGTTTTGGATAAACGATAAGAAGCTGAAAATCGGTGATCCTTATCTCTTTACTTCTATATCACAGTGAAAAAAATATACTGTTCATTTTTTTCTCTTTTTTTTTGGACATTACTTTTCAAATTCAACATCTGTTTGTAATATTTTCTCATGATTTTATTCACACAAAATTATTTATTTAACTATTTATTGATACTTTTCGGACGTTATGCTTGTAATTTTAAAGAAACAGAGTGTTCTGTCTCAAGAGTTACTAAGCTGTTAGAACAGTATTGTGCAATTATTAGGGTTTTTTCATGTCAAGGACTCATTGCCATCACCTGCCAATTTTTACTCATAGTTTAAATTCTTATAATAGTCATGTAAAATAGTTAATCTTTAGTCCGGAATACGGCGGCCAGCATCGGCCAGTCTTCACTCATAGTCTGACCCATAGTCTGAGTTCGGGGGCTAATATAGACCATATCCGTCTCGTTTAGAAACATGTCTTATTAATTGTTAAATTATGAAACTGTTTCCATCGTTGAGTCTCGTCCGATAAATTCAGAATCCTTCATGACTTGGTTTATTTCTTTGGAATTGAATAATGGTGGACCTTGGGAATACGGCACACATACCTTTCGTTTAAAACCTATCGGACCACAGTACGCGTCAACCTTATATCCTGTACCCTCTATGCCATTATTAGAGAGTTAGAGGCTTAAACAGTTTAAGTGCCAATCCCAATTAATTTGTGTTTCGGTGGTTGGGAACTAAATATTTACAATCAAACATAATACGATGGTTGATCAACATTCTGTGATACAGAAGCAATGACGTTATGAAAAACCAACTTCTGAGCATAAGGTTAGGATAGTCTCCGCATGCCGGTTGAGTTATTTCTACATTTTAAAAAAAATCTTTTTTTATTTATTTACAGTGTATTTTTTAATGGATATTAAGTCTACACTGGATTTATTTTACGTGTACATTGCGATCAGTTAATTTAAGTAATCTACAAAAATGAATACATGTAAATGTATGCTTAAAATATCGTTAATATTGTTTTTTTAACATTTGAAAAGTTGATGTTATATCTGTTTTAAAATATTAAGTTTTTTGGTGTGTTTTTTTTCTTTAAATTTTTAACCGCGTAATTCACGGTGACATAAAGAAAGAGTCAAACTAGACCTCACATTATGAGACGGCGATGTTATATAATGTTTTAAGCATTTACATTAAGATAATTTTACAATATTTAATCAAATTTAAAGTAGGTTACATAAAAGGAGATCCTTGGGCTTCTGCAGAAACAGATTGCATATTAAGTAGTATGTACCACGCAGGGAAATATCTTGTAAGTGGGTTAAGTGACGACAAACGCTTATTCTACTTAAAAAACTAAACAGACAAGGAACAAAACATCATAATTATGTGGTTTTAAAGATCGAAATCTTAAATATGTCAATGTCTCTCACTTGATACGACTGGTGTAGTGGTTTATAAATTAAACAAATAGCTGTTTCTCTCTCTCTCTCTCTCTCTCTCTCTCTCTCTCTCTCTCTCTCTCTCTCTCTCTTGATTTGTGATAATAAATAAGAACATCATTACATAAGTATTTAACTTGTTTTCTTTACAAGAAACTATTCTTTGAAGGTACATAAAAATATATATTTTTTTTATATTTTTATTTGCAAATTTATTTATACGATAAATATTATTGTATTTATACATGAAATACGAATGCGTAATTAATTTTTAAAAAAGCACGTAATATGAAATCATTCATATTCTTGGGGACCAATTTTCGTGGATTGTGGGTATTTTCCTTATTCCTGGGGATGTATTTTCGTGGATGTGTCGGTTGTCGGTTTTAGTAAGAAAACTAGCTTTTTCAAAATTTGTTTTCATCGAGGATGTAAATTTGTTGGGTAGGGCTATCCACGAATACCACAGAAATTGTACCACCGCGAATTCTAATGATTCTACATTATTTTACATATTGTGTTGGTTTGCTATGTCTTAAACTATAGCTGCTGTAGTCTTGGATCATGTAGTTTTGTCATTTGACATCAAAATTCACTTTTCATGGCGTTTGTTTTGTGGTTTGTTTACTGACATGATGCATAGGTTTCTGATTTGTTAATTTCGCCAAGCTCATGATATGACGTTTCGTTACTTGCCTATTTGAAAGCATCATCATCTCTTTTGCTATTTTCTTGATTTAATTGATCATTTGACAGCCCTGGAATTGCTCGTCTTATCCTGAATAAATATACATAAAAATACATTTTCATTTGTAAATTTCATTTGATACACCCGGCTAGTACTTATAATTAGTATTACAAATTTTATACACATAATATTTACCGTTTTACAACGCTGATTGTAATAAGGGCGCCATTTAGAACCAGTGAAATAGAAAATGCCGCTACCAAGCCATGGAATTTAGATTCACACTCCGTGCTATCTTCCTTTAGTTTTGATACTGGAAATATATCGTAAAAAATAAAAACTTTTAATAAAAAAGAATCAAAACTTATTACTATGCACATTTTATAACTATCCAATACGTTAAGACGTTATTTAGAGTTTGCAAGTACTTATCGCATTAGAGATATTCAATGAAATGATACAATGTTTTAAACAAAAACAACAAAAACATGTATGTAATATTAAATTAAATTAAATAAACAAAAAAATAAATCAATGCCGTCAGTAGTGCAAATGAGATATAAAAAAAATTAAATTTATATGCTGACCATATTACGTGATAAAAACCACACGACGTCACAAAATAAAATAAGTGCTAAATATGAGGTACAATTTATCAGAAAGATATAATAACTACTTATGATCAGTGATTTTCCGAATTAATAGCTTTTTTGATGTATTTCTAGTTTCGCGGCGCCAATACATTACTTTTTAAACACTGTATGTATGTTGAAACTTTAATATAACTGACCATCAAAGCAATCATCTCCCTCCCATCCATTTCTACAGCCATCTCTACAAACTCCAGACACGTGGTCACAGTCACGTGATGTCTTGCAAAAGCTGCTACACTCTTGATGGCAGCCAATTCCATAGTACCCGAACGTGCACACTATAGAAATAAACCGAAAATAAAATATCAATTGCTCTTATGAATTTCCCAATTTATCTATAGTTTTATAGTTCTCTCATTTTAGCTCGTGTGTGATAAGTTCTTACATTTTTTGCATCGCTCTCCTTCATATCCTGGCTTACACTCAGTAAGACACGTGCCATTAACAGGAGCGCAATATAATAGATCAGAACAATGACCACAGGTCTCATTACATTTCAAACCGTAGTTTCCACTCTTACATTCTAAAGGTAAAGAAATAAGGATATTTCATTACATCATGCGTTTCTAAAATAAATAAGGACATATTTTTATAAAGGTATACGGTGAAGAAATTAATCAGTATTCACCTGTCTTACACAAATGTCCAAAGTATCCAGCACTGCATCCAGTAGAACAGGTCCCATCAACACGGGAACACAGTGCTGGATCAAGGCAGTGTCCACATGACTCGGTACAGTTATATCCAAAATATCCAATGTCACACTCTATATACAAAACGAAAGAAAATGACAATTTTTTAAGTATGGGATACTTGAAGGTTATTAATTAAAACAAGAGATAATAACACTGTGCATACAACGTATTAGTTGTACACTTCAGTTTTTAGATGATTAAACTAACCGTATACTTCGAATTCACATATTTCAGCAAATGCATATGCAGAATAACCATTTGGATAAACAACTCCTGGCAGTCTCTCATTGTAGTAAATAACATATTGCCATATACTGGGCAGCTGATATTAAGAACTGCAGGTATTGTGCTTTTAGTAAAATCGTTGGATTTAGAACACAAATTCCAGGATATTTCATTACATTATGTGTGTTTTCTATATATATAAGAACAGATTTTTATAAAGGTATACAGAGAAGAAATCAATTGGTGTTTACCTGTCTTACACAAATGTCCAAAGTATCCAGCACTGCATCCAGTAGAACAGGTCCCATCAACAGGGGAACACAATGCTGGATCAAGGCAGTGTCCACATGACTCGGTACAGTTATATCCAAAATATCCAATGTCACACTCTATATACAAAACGAAAGAAAATGGTCATTTTTTTTAAAGTATGGGATACTTGAAGGTAATTTATTAAAACAAGAGATAATAACACTGTGCATACAACGTATTAGTTGTACACTTTAGTTTTTATATGATTAAACTAACCCTATACTTCGAATTCACATATTTCAGCAAATGCATATGCAGAATAACCAATTGGATAAATAACTCCTGGCATTCTGATTGTAGTAAATAACATATTGCCCATATACTGGGCAGCTAATATTGAGAACTGCAGGTATTGTGCTTTTAGTAAAATCGTTGGATTTAGAACACAAATTCCAGGATATTCCATTACATAATGTGTGTTTTCTAAATATATAAGAACAGATTTTATAAAGGTATACAGAGAAGAAATCAATTGGTGTTTACCTGTCGTACACAAATGTCCAAAGTATCCAGCACTGCATCCAGTAGAACAGGTCCCATCAACACGGGAACACTGTGCTGGATCGGTGCAGTGTCCACATGATTCGGTACAGTTATATCCATAATATCCATTGTCACACTCTAGAAAGATAACATGAAACTAGGTTTTTTGTATTTTTTTTTAGAAGTTACACAGTCAGATTTAATAATTCGATATAAAAGTTAAATGTACCATACTGTATTTCATCTCATAATATTGTACATAGTGGGTTACAATATGGTAAAACCAACCATATACTTCAAATTCACATATATCAGCATGTGCTCCAATGGAATAACCCTGTGGATACACAACTCCTGGGAGTCTTTCGTTGTAGTAAATTACATACTGTCCATATACAGCGCAGGTGGTATTGAAAACTGCCGGTATTGTTTCTGTGGTGAAAACATTGTCCTTAAAACATAATGTTCCATCTAGTTTAGATGTTGTATTTGAGACATATACAGAGAAACCTAAGAATCTAGAGGTAAAGCCATTTGATGAATCTGTAAAGAGTTAAAACATTCTAAACTTCATTTAGAGGAATTAACTATAAATATAAATACAAATTCATTTAATGTACTTAATTAACATATAACATGTGATATATATTTCAAATCGTGTCTTTTGATTAAAGCTGGTACAAGTAAAGTCTGATAAAACACTCTAAATTCTATGATATACACATTTAGAAGTTAAAGAAAGACAGCTGTAAAGATATCAAACATCCAATAAATCATTGTTAAATAAAACTTAAATATGAACACAAATCACTGAGTGTAAACAATGACTGCACGTTCTTTACCCAAAGACAATTTGTAGGTAAATTATGAGCCATATTAGGCCACGGATCAGTGATCACAGACAGACGGATGGACCGACAAACGGACAGACTGATCACTAAAGGGGGCCTGCAGAGCGGGTCTCTAATTATACAAGCTCCAAAACTTAAACTTAGCGTGATAAAAGATATTTACCCCAAACCACATTGTCCGTCCTGTGATATATTATGATTTGATGGATATTTGCAAGGCGTGTGAGGTTTACCCACCAAGTGGCCGTAGTTTTGTCGTTAGCAGATATAGTACATTGACCTCCAAAGGCACCGAGATCGGACTTCAAACCATCTACAGCATTACTGGCGTCAAATGTACCTCTATCTGGTTCAATTGGGTGCGGAATATATTTGTTTTGTTGAAATGCAGGTCTGTGGAGGGCGATATTACTTGTTGACTGACCTACAACATTAATACAATGTTTTCGTTTGTTTTCAATACTTATCATAGCTGCAGGTCTGTAGCTCCTGGTCTTAAAAATTCGGATGGACGACCTTGGAGCTACAGTGCCACCCATTGAAAAAATTATATTTATTGCACCAGAAACTTGCGCTTGTTTTTGACTAATTTACCTTATTTATACGCAATTGAATTATACGCCGTGAAACCAATTAGTATTATTAAATGTTTCATGCAATTTACTACTGATATATTGATATCTTCCATCCGAGTTTTATCAGACCGGGAGCTACAAACCTGCAGCTATACTTATAAAACTGCAAAGAAAATCTTCGTCATACCAAACCCCATATGTCGTTAGTAAAACAACTTCATTTAAAGACAAACATACCATAAAATTATATTTCGAAACTATTTAAAAAGCTAGCCTATCAATCTTTTTTATTGCAAAGGACGATTTTTTCAACACTATCTTGTTAATATAATTAATTGGTGATGTACAAGTAAAGTATATATTTACTCACCATAGGCATATGATAGTGTCAAAATGTTGACCCATAACATCAGAAAAATTATGCGGAAAATGAAATAAAGTGAATGCAAAACCATTGTTGAATTATATGTTCACAGTATCCCGAATGAGTGATTAAGTAGTACTTCAGGAAGTGATCTCACCAATTCACATGACAAAGTCGTGTATGTATATTTCAAGGACTTCGTTAAAACATTATATTTTCCTTCTACATTTCTATACTTATAAATTAAGACATTTTGCCAATAAACTACGCAATGCGTAACTGCCTACACCTTTGGTATTTTAACATATATGAGTTGATGTCCGTAAGCTATAATTGAATTATTGTAAAATAAGTTAAAAACCAACTTTCATTTTCGATAAACCAGCCCGAAATAGCAAAAATGAGAGTAAGGTGTTGGACACGCTTTGGCGGATCCAAATCAGTGGGAATTTGCATCAAAATATATGCTTGCTGACAAATAATGTTGAGTGATTACGTAAAGAGTAAATATATTTATTTAGAACTTATTAAGAGTATACAAAGAAATAAAAATTTGACAAAAGTTGAATTAATGAAATGAGCCGATTCGTTTCTTGATGACAAGGACAACGCAATCATATCCCAAGAGATGACGCAGCTAATCTAAAAGTTGTGAGAGGAGTTCTGGGTACCATATTAAAAAAACAACCTGTAATTTCTTGTTGCCGACTGATCCCTGCAATAAATTTTTAAAAAATCTGAAACCAGATTACACTTTCAATTGACACCCTCAAACGTATTCAAGAGGATCATTTGGCTACTGCAAAATATGTTGACGTTTTAGAAACCAGATTTTTTGTAAAAAGAAAAAAAAATTCATTCTTCAACCACCAAATGACCCCCAGGACAAAAGTGAAATTTCCGAAACCCCAAAACATATTTCGAGAGGTGATTTGTCTATTGTTGAAAATGTAGGAGGAGTTCGAGGAAGAAGGTTTTTGTGAAAAAAATCGTCATTTTTTACCAATTATTTGACCCCCAAGACTACCAGAATTATTTTTAAACCTTTTTACAAAACAATATGACACCCCAAATCGAACTCCAAGAGTTTATAAGATTTTAAGAGCATTTTGAGAAATAAAACGTGACAGACGGACGGACGGAACAGGATAACAACAATATACTCGATCTTTCTTGAGAAAGTGCGGGTATAAAAATGAAATTTAATATGTGCGTGTGGAAACAAATACAATTTATTCAGTAGTTTTCATATTAGCAATGCGGTTTTTTTTTTTTTTTTGTTTTTTTTTTTTGCTACAATAATTTAGCAGTTATGATCAAACACAGTTTATTACATGTATCGTCTATTCTTTTTAATTCGTTCTTTAACTAAATGGGCAATTTCATATAATTTCTTTCATTCTGTACTGAAGCTTTGTAAACACTTAAAACAAACTCCGTTGTAAACATCGCATACCTGGCAACCTTGATATGACAAACAATTTTCTCCAAATTTGCCAATCTCACATCCTAAATAACATTACAAAAAATCAAAACGTTGATACTATTTGTAATAAATTTATATGTATAGCAATGCAAGAAGGTGTCTGTTTTGATTCAAGAATGACTGTTGTTCATGTATTTACAATACAACGGACAAAAAATGTAATAGCATTCACTTAGTAGAATGAGGCATTTTTTTTATTCAATAAACGCTGTTTGTTTATAGTAGAAAAAAATAATTCAAAATGCCTCATGAATACGATATAAACTATTCTCGTTATATTAATCAAGAAGGTACGATGAACTTGTCAATTATTATAAGTCAATGCGAACAATGCGTACCATACATTTCTATTTCACACACTTAAAGGATAGCACCAGAGAATGGTTGATCATCAGGCGGGTCATAAGTGGTCTCAAAAATGATGTAGCTCGCTGTCTGTTTACAAAGAATGTTCAATATGTTAGGCGGAAATGCTGGATATGTTGTATTATCATTGTAAGAGCGGGTTCTCTGTCCATTTGTTGACTTAGATGCTGGTGAGTCGGAGATGTCCATATAAAACTGCCTTAATCTCTATGGCTGCCAATCATCATCCCCCACTGCAATGATTCAAGTTGATGTTGAGCTCTTACGCTTTTATAACTAGATTTTTCAACATTTCCATTCAAACAAACATATAACCTTACATAAAACTAGTTTTCCACACAATTAGCTATCTTGTTCAATCCTTACCAATTGTATAAAAATGCCGTTGTATAAGCTCGTGTCCTTTTTTTTAATTCGCTGTAGAAGGCAGAGAAAAGAATCCAGCATATTAACAGATATGTTTAAAACTATTCATCTTGACAAACTACAAGTCACTTACCCTGTTTTCTATAATACATAACTTATGCTGTAAGGTACTCCGAGATCACCTTGAATCCAAGCAATGTTTTGGTTTACATCGGTATAAGAACAATCGCTAAAGGCGGTGTTTAGATTTTCACCATTTCCTAAAAATGCCAATGATTTCTCATTACATCAACATACCTGTTAGAGATTGTAATACTGTTACTTTTTGCTTGGAAATTAGAACAACACATAAATCGGTTAACAATTACTGAACACAAAACTAACTGAAAGTTAGGTATGTTATATATGTTTGTATATGCTAAATTTTTTATGCATTTCTCAAAAACAATTCTCCTGCTATCAATCAAAATCAATAGTTGATTTTTTTAATTATATTTTATCATTTTTAAATTGTACATATTCCCAGCTATTTTAAACAACATTTGAAATTAAAAAAAATGTTTTCCTTTTTTTATTTATCTGCATGTTTATTCACACAAAAAGATGACACGAATGTCACAAACGGCTCAAGTTGATTGCATTGAAATACAAATTATTAATTATTTTTTTAGGATTAATAAAATGATTTAAGAAAAATACTTATCTATTAAAGAAATTAACTATAAAATGATTAATATTTCATTGCCCCCTCCCCCCTCAATAAAATATGCTCAAAGTAGAGTCGACAATAAGTTATCATAAACACTTATATCATATACACTAAAATGCGATTACTGTGGCAAATAAACATAAATACCCACAATGTCATCGATCTTTATTAAATTTACTTTTTTGCCAGTAAATAACTAATTCCAATATATTATTTGAAATACTGAATACAAATTCAACTGCTTTTTACACATGTATATGGAATTATAACTTTGAAATATGTTGATGGTTTTAAATTAAATGGAAACAATGTTTACTGTTGAATTCCAGGAACAAAATAATTACCGACAAGTTGATAACCTTATTTGTAATACAGACCGATATTGAACTCTGTAAATCAGTGATTGTTTTTGTTGGAGAGATTCGTTTTGGTGGATATTATTATGGTAAAACAAATATATATATATATATATATATATATATATATATATATATATATATATATATATATATATATATATATATAGTATCTAATGGTACTTTTACAACACATATTGGAGAATATCTAGATCAGTATGAAAGATAACTATTGGTATTCTTTTGTGTTTCAAAAGTGTCTAGCAAAACTTGTGTCGTTCCTGCACAGCTGCAACGAATTATATATCACAACAAAATTATGAATTTGTTTTGCACTTTACTTTTAATTTCTTTTTTTTATGTGATTGAAATTACGTAATTGGGTGCTTTCTGACGCCTTACAATGTAATATAAATGCAAAACTATGATTCCTATTTAATATAATTATTGATGTTGTTACATAGTTCAGTATATTTATTTGCATCGATAGAGTTCTGATATTGTCGAATAGCTACTGAAAAGGAACACATACAAATATTGAAATTTATTTAAAGTGCATATTTCTAAACGGTTTATTGATAAGAGTCTAATAAATGAAACGTTATTGCCTTTTGATACTAAAATAATATACACAATAATGTTCATAAATGAATTTAAAATCCAATTAGCTGTAAATATCTTGTTTACAATTCAGTTTTTACGAGTACATGTAAACAGTAAAAGCAAGCTTGTTTTTCTTTAATATTATTTGCCAACATATTTATGAATATGAATGCATAAGTAAAAAGCGAGAACGTTTTACCGTGCAGAAGGTAAAAAGACAGACAGCAATATTGTTCCTTGTTCTCATTTTGTTTTGGACAGTTCCTTCGATATGTGATTCCCTGTAAGTACATTATGACTTTGTTTTTAATCAAATGACGCTCACACAAAGATATTAACGTTCTATGTTCAATTTGTCTGATCTGACCTGTGTGTTACAAATATGATGTTAATTGTTTAAGCGACTTTACATTTAAGTCTCGTTTTTGTTTAGGGTAAACGGTTGAGATTAATTTAAATTAAGCCAACCCAACACTTTAATATTTGAAAAAAAAATTGACCGCTATGGAAATTGATATATTATTTTTCTTCTATGTCAATTACCGTTTTAGTGGTTTAAAACTTTTCATTGGTTTGTTTTCATCTTGTTACAATGATTAACTTTTTTCAAGTTAAAAGTAATAGCTAACCAAGCATTAAGAATACCTAGCAGACCCTTGAAAGAAAAAAGATATTAATATATTTTACAGTAATTTTGATGTCTGAAATGCATAAATATTTTAGTAATTTGAAGTGCTTTCAAAAAACAATTCTCTTTTCTTTGTAAAAGTTTAAGAAAACTATTGCTGGGAAGTTTCTGTATACGTTACATAATTATTCCTTCGCTTGGGCATAGATGGACTTTCAGAGATTATTTATATGAAAAGAAAGATTTTTTTTTATATTAGTCATTCTAAGATTCATGTAACTTTTATATCAACATTTTTTTCGACCGACGATAAACTCTGATATTGTTTTGGTGTAATATATCATTTCGTTTTAAACACGCCTACCTATCACACTTACACAAATATTTGTCAGCTGATGCAGTGAATGGGCACTTACTTAGTTACTGTATTAACAGTGGTGAAAACCATTTATCCAATAAGACAGTAAACGGGTTGTATGCATCTTTTCTTTCCGAATAACACTCTATTAATAGATAGTCACCATGTTTTAGAGGTTTCTTTTATTTCTATTTTAACAAACTGTCTACTATCTAAAAAATCAATAAAGCGAGATACAAATGTATGGTAATCTCTGAAAATGACTTATGTTGATAACAAATAGATAACTTGGCTTATAATAAGCCCACTTGGCAGACGCATGAAAAATATTCATCCGCTAAGGCAGTAGATGGACTGTTTGAAACCCACTCAGGAGGCGGGGATCAGTGTGCTATGTCCTACAAGTCGGCGACTGACGTCACGTGGATGGTCGACCTTGAGGATATATACAGCATATACCAAATTATATATATTTCATAAAACAGACGGTGTAACGTTTGGTAAGTAAACTGATTCTTCCATGACTATGTTTTGTTTTCACATGCATCACTATCATTGATTCGCGTTGTGGCATATTCGTAAAGGCAAGGCTCTTGATATTCTCTCGCATTCTCGAATAAAAGTTGGTATGTCTACCACAGTTTGAAATATAACAACTATAAAATTGAGGTTAAAGTATAACACCCTTATTAAGTTTAGTATAAAGTTAACGTTATAGCATGCACAAATTGCAAGTGAGAAACATAGCAAAGCAAAGCAGAACATATACGAATAGAAGTGAACAAAATAATTTAAACTTTATTTCTTTCAAAGATCAAATGACTGATTCCATGTTTTCCAAAATTTTAAAATTTTTGAGCATTGCACACTATCAGTTACAAGATAAACGGTTGTCCTTTTGTCGAATAAGGCAAATATATCGGACAAATGTGACATCAGGGTGTAAACCTATTCCCTTTTCTTTTAGTATTAAACATTTGTTTTTAGTGTCACTTTATATTTTATAACATGAATACATGTATATAATGTCAAGAGAAAGAAAATACATGTATACATGTACACATTATGTTATAGGTTTAAATGTTGCAAGGTGATAATATCAAGACATACGTAAATATAGACAATTGTTTATATCGAGACATAAATGTTTCGATGCAGAGGATAGTGGTGCCATACATTTCAATCGTTGAATATTATCCTTAAATGTTTATTAACAAACAAAAATAAATAATGCATTACGAGCAACAATTGTTGTGCCAAACAAGAAAAGAAGCAAGTTGCAAGAAAATACCAAAAAGAAAAACAAGATACTTTGTATTAACTAAAAATTGTTCGACTTATCAATTTCTACTGAAAAACAGAAGGTAATAAAAAAATTGGACAACGATATTTAAAATCAAAGCCATTTGCCTTAAAAATACATGATAAACATCAATTGATTTATGGAAAAGTTTCAATTAAATATTATTAGAAAATTGATAGAAATTTATATGTCATTATATGAAAATCTGTTATTTTCAGTCTGAAATTAAAAATATAAGTTAATATTTATGATGCACACATTTAGTTTCATGATTTGAAGTTTGAAGGGATTCTACACGGAGCTGTGTCCCAGCAATTAGGTTCTATATAAGTTGTTATAAGTTATTATTACTGCGTTTAAATGTGCATCAGTTAATGAGTCTAACTGCTTATTAACCGTTTATTTCAATATGTTGTTTCCAATATCAGTGCTCAGCCCCTATTACCATGCCATTTAACAACGTACGCATAAATCTCTGCTACTAGAGTGTTGAATTGTAATACTTAAATGTTTAGTAAACAATGCACTGATTCGTTTCCCGATCTATTGCAAAAACATTAGAAAGATAATAAATGTAATAGAATAGGAACTAATTTGAAATCTCGTCTGTAATGTTAAAAAAACCCAAGCTTAAAAAGTATTCCGATACAAGGTTAGTAACATAACAACTGCATTATTCCCTACACCGACTGGTTTGAACACAGATACACGTGTAATTGAGCTCAGAATTGAAAAAAAAGAATTGTAAGGACCCGAATTTCCAATCTGCTCCTCTCTGATGAAATGGATTTTTCTTTCATTTATTCAATTTTACAAAATTGAACAAAAACAAATCTTATAATATTGCGGGGTTTTTTTCTCTCTTAATTTCCAAAAGCTGACAGCACGTATGCAAGCAGGTTCTTGGGGTTTTCAATTTACATTCAAATACAACAGAGAAAGAGGATGGAATATTGTGTTACCGCGACACCCGTCATATTGCATCGACCATACCTGCCAGTATCACCGCACACTGTTTTATGGTCGGCCGATACGTGATCTATTACAACACCAGAGAGGGACAAGTGTCCAGAAAATTAAAGTCGACTACTCTGCATTAACGCAAATAAACCTGTGTGAAGTAGTAGTTAATGGTAAGGGTTGAATAGTGTTTGTAAACTTCTGGTATTAGAGTTTCAGTGTCAAATGCTTGAATATCAATTACCAAATAAATGTGATATATTATATTTGAATTTGTTATCATAGCTCTTTAAAAACTTTTTGCACTCCTCAAAAAGAGTTTCCCACATTTTTTGGAAAGAGTTGTATGGCAGTAAAGAAAATCCACCCTTCATAAGTTCAATGCTATCATTTGAAGAAAAAAATATAATACAATATACATGTACAATATAATGTATTTAATTTAGTAGTGGGTATTTTATAGTTTTCTAAAATTGTTTGCATCAAATTTACAATTTTTTGAGAAGTCATTGGTAGTTTCTTTGAATTGTTGTTTTCTAATTAAGGTTGTCCCCTTGGCTTCCATGGTGCGGATTGCTCTGAGCCATGTCCTATTAACTGCCGTCACTGCGGTCTACTTTCGGGACAGTGCGAAGGATATTGTAGTCCCGGTTTTGGTGGCCCTTCTTGCGATCAGTATAAAAGGAGTTAGCTACTTTGTTATTTCTTAAGGGAGTTATTTGTGAACTCTATAAACAAAGTACATGTTCTCTGTGGCTAACTTTCTTTATTTTCGTTTTCCGATACCTCAATCAACAATATGCATACTTCGATTATTTCTCTACTGTATAAAAATGAATTTCACGTACCAAACAAATGATTTTTTAGTTAGAATTCATTCTTTTCAAGTTTGAGTCTTCTTTCAAATGTTTATTGATAGTAAATTTGGCGTTACACCGCCCAACCTACCATATGTCAGCCATTATTTCGAAATATCCTAGTGATAGGCAAGTTGACGGTAAAGTGCTGACTGGTCACATATCACAAAGAGCATGCACCTCAACATTGAATCAGAAAGTAGTTCCCATGTGGATAGTGGATCTAAAGAAACCTCGACGAATCGAGCGCATAAATGTATTTTCAAGAACGGATAACATGACTTGGGGTAAGAAGGATTATACACTCCAAAATTTTTCATGATCGTAGAATGTTTTAAACAGCAAAACTGCACCCTAGTCGTTTTTATGTTTCTTAAGAATTCGTTTGGAAAGTTTTAAATCAATAACAAATGCACCGCATTGGTGTGTCATTGGACCGACGACATCCAAAAATAAGCATTCAATGCTTAAGTAAACAACTTAATTTCAAATGAATTTTATTGATCGATATTTTCAATATTTATGTTTGTGATGTGTTCATTCTTATAAGTGCTTTCCTTTTATTTTATTTGTTCATTATATTTATAATAAAGTAACATTGGTGCTTTAACTAATGTTATATTTCTTTCATTTCTATAAAACCATTTTAGCAATGTTGTTCGTGTCAACACTATATGTTGTAAATAAAAACAAGTTCACTACAAAACGATATTGAAGATTTTATTTGCATTTATCGTTTTAATGTACCTGCATTTTCATAATAGCATATAATCATATTATACATAACATCCATAATATCTTATACAAACTGATTTATCATCCTTTCACAGAAAAGTATAATCATAAAAACTAGACATTGACCAATCTTTTCATATTACATGTACATCTGACGGTTTTGCCTTTACTAAATCTTCCGCTATATTAACATCCAGAACTCTTCAGCAAATCCTTTAAAACAATTAAATTTGGGTTACGGTTGCGTTTCAAAATGACCATTTTGCATGGACATGAGAGAGAAGACTTTTTTAAAAATAAAATTGCTAGGTAATGTGTTTCCATAGATTATTTATAGGAATTGATTTTGGTTAAATTGTGTTTGACAGTTGTATTATCGTTGTTGGACGTCTTGTCAAATCTTTTAAAACCGGAAAAAATATATGTTGTCTCTATATAGTTATATATAACAGATATTCGGCAGTTTTGAAATGA
Source organism: Magallana ariakensis (assembly GCA_020458035.1). Classification (NCBI taxonomy): domain Eukaryota; kingdom Metazoa; phylum Mollusca; class Bivalvia; order Ostreida; family Ostreidae; genus Magallana; species Magallana ariakensis. Next base: position 55,426,741 of record CM035811.1, on the reverse strand, counting down.
ATCCCTCTGTATCAATACAAAGGTCAAATCTTCACTAGCTCCTTTTGATAACTTAATCATGAAGGAAAGTTAAATAAAAAATTGAAATAAAATATAAACCTCAAAATGTATAATCACACGGCTATTAAACTTAGAATTTATATCACAGATGCAAACAACGGTATCACAAACAGGCTTCTCGGATTTTCCATCATTGTATCTAATACAACTGATCGTCGAGATGGCGTCGTCTGTTTCCAAGATACAAAATACACTGCATCCACGATACCCGATAAGGAAGAAATATCCTGTTCTGTGATTGGTCGATTCGTCTTCTATTATAATGAAAGACTCCCTGGAATACATTATCAAAAGGATTACAGAAAATATGCATATGGCAACCTTTGTGAGCTTGAAGTTTCAGGCAAGTTTTATTTCATAACAAGTAGTTCTTGTGTTTCGAAGCAACCATTTATTTGCTTTTTTTTTTACATAGAAATCATTATTTTGTCAATCAATGCACTACGTTAAATTTCTATTTTGTCTGCATAAATGATTGATATTTAATGAATACTGTGATTTTTGAGGTTGTCCCATTGCCGAATTTGGATACGAAGATGCAGAGTGCACAATCCCGTGTGATGCCATGTGCCATAAATGTGAGTTTATATTTTTACTACACACGTATTCATGCATATGAAATAGTTTTAAAATAATTTGATTAACTGAAGAGAAAGAAAAAGGGGGAAGTTGAAGTTTTACTTAGCCTCATCAAATCACACTTGCTAATATTTCTATGTACGTATTTTTTTTATGTAAAGTATATTCTTGATGAAAGATATTAACTAACTCACACTTTTTGACGATTAAATGTATTTTATTGTCACGTTGTCATGCTACTTGAAATCAACTGCAATCGGTTGGATTCTGGATACAAAAATGTCAGCTCATATTTCTTGTTTTTTTTATTTGAATAGTTGAAAATACCCTTTTAAAGTATATTTACAATACAATAATGAAGTACCAAACAAAACAGGATATTTAAAAAAAAGTCATTTTAACGAAACAATTATTTCAAGTTTTCTGTATATTTCATACATGGTTTATAGATCTGGAAAACTTGAGCTATAGGAAACCCACTTGGCAGTCAAAGACGTACAGTGATTACGGAACGAGCGATAAAGCTGTTGACGGGGAGAAGTCTCGCCATTATAGCGACGGTCAGTGTACAATCACAAGCCCATAAGCAAGCAACACTTGGTGGGTGAATCTGAAGAAAAAGTACAGGATCGCTTTCATTACCTTGTATTTAAGGAAGGATAATTCTACAGTTTGTACGTCCAATGTTATCTATCCACACGTATTATATGATGTAAATTTTAACGCAAATGATTGATATCAGAGTACAAATGAAACACAAAGTATTGGTTTTTGAAAACAATTCTCGATATTTGCTTTTTTATAACACTCTAACTTTAATCTGGTAAGATTTTGATATGTATTTTTTTATTGATTCTAAAATTTACCACATAATATTTCTTTGCTAGATTTCCGGAGTATATTTGCAAAATATTATCTCGGGTTTGCTGTATACGTTTCGAACACAACCAATAGAAATGACGGTGTGTTATGTTATAAAGAACATGTGCTTTCAAAACGTACGCTTCCCGATCGCGTTACCATGAGGTGTCTGCAAACTGCACAGTACGTCATCTACTACAATGAACATCGATCTGGGGTGGTCTATAATTCGGATTATTCTCATGGTGTCTTTGAAGATTTGTGTGAAGTGGAAGTTTACGGTATTTCCTTTTAAAAGGATATCTCTTTCTCACTCTCTATATCTCTCTTTTGTCTAATTCCGTTTTCTTGATCATTTCCCATGCTTAATCAACATGTTTTGTTTTTCTTTGATATTAAAACAAAATCAAATTTAAAATCGCAATATTTTTAGGCAAAATATGTTTACAAAATTGCAAGAACAAGTTAACATAAAAATTGCTCATACATAGCACAGCAAAATATAATTCTGTCTAAAAAAAACATTCGTTTTTTTTTTGTTTGAATATTTCATTTAATCTGTATAGGTATAAGACACGCTCAAGTTGATAGTTCTTAGCCTAGTGATCGTAATAAAGTCTGATCTAAAATTGTGTATACGCCACGTTGACGAGTGAATCATAGGGCATGCGAATTAAAATTAACACAGTATTTTTAAACCAAGGATGTCCAAGTCCTGTAGCGGATCTAGTGGAGTGTTCAAATCCCTGCCCTTCACAGCACAGGGTTTTGTACAAAATGTAAACCTGGATTCAATGGTTCGACATGTGATATAGGTCAGTGCATGTGTGTCTTTTGTTTTCTTTTTTTTTTTATTGTGAACAAAGGTTGTACTGTACACAGTGTATAAATTATTTTATGATATAATCACTCTCTCACTTCTCACATACTCACTTTTTCATTCCATATTGTAATAATCATAGTAATAAAGAGTAAGGTAGTTGCTTGTGATAATTGGCTAAGCAGTAAAACTACAATCCATGAAAAAAAGAAAAAGAAAAAAAACCATATGAAATGCTAAGATTATGAATTATTGTACATAAGTCACATCTAAATCTGCCAGATGATTAATAAAATCATTCCATGGAGCCCATTCTTTTTTAAATTCTTCAATTTCTGATTTCTGTATATCAATATACTTTTCAATCTTGTTTCTGTGATTTAAGTAGCGTAAAAACCCTAAAAATAGTTCCGTCTTATTTTGTTTTAAACATGAAAATATTTATTGCTTTGTTTAAAAGATTACAAAGTTTAGAATAATGTTCTCCCCATTAAGGGAAGAAAAAACCCAAATAATACATTACAAACATGAAAACTAACATTTTTGTAACATTTCTCATAAATAAGCACACAAAGTGCATTCCACAGACTGAGGTTGTATTTTCTTGCATGATACAAAAACATGATCATATCATTACAAAAAGTACAGCAATTAGAGGTAATAATTCTTATTTTGTTAAGATATTATATAAGAGGAAGAATTATATAGAGAATTCTATATTGTAACCAGTTAACAGTTGAATCTTTGGTAGTTCTAAAGCATATTTGAAAAACATTGTTTATTATTTGTTTATTATTTACAGTAATATTTCTTCAGGAGTGAGTGTATATTACCTTAAAATCACTATGCCTTTTTACTCAGACATTTAATTTAGAAAAAAAGAAGTAAAAAAAACATGAAGGACAAAGGCAAGATAAAAGTATTTCGAATTACAAAATACTTACTATGAACTATTATTGTCTACAGATTTTTAAAATAGAGTTTTAAAATAAAAGACCTAAATACGACGATTTGAGGTCAAAATTTATTATTTTTAAATAAAAAAGATTTTCTTGTGCGTTTTGAATGTTTGGCCAAAATCTGAAATCTAAGAAATCAAGTTGCAATCGAAATAAAGAAGTAAGATATTGTCGTTATGAAACCAGAGCTCGGGTCGGATATTTTTTTAAAGTGTATAGTAAAGAAGATAACCGTCCTTTGACAAGTGAATCGTGGAATTTTACTGAAAAACGAGATAAACTTCAAAGTGTTCATAAATTATATTATGAACAAAAGAAAGCATCATTTGATTAAAACTTATACTTATTCAACACACTTGTATACAATAAGACGATTCAAGGGTTTTTTTTAGTCATTTTTTGTTTGTTTGTTTGTTGTTTTTTTTTTCTTTTTTTGTTTTTTTTTTGTTTTATAACATAGCATCACAAACGCTGTATCTTGCTTGTACCTTGATATTTGATTCTCAAATTTTGACAAAGCATTACAAACACACATATAAACAATCTACAATGTATACATTAAAACTTGCGAAACAAGCTTATTTAGCTTGAATCGTGTCTTCGTTCCTATATTAGCACATGTGCATCTTGTGTAGACACATTTCGTTGACTTTGCAGGGTTTAACTGAAAAACTATTTTCTTCTTATTGGGGAGCTATGAAAATCAAAGGCACAACGGTCTCCATCGCATAAAAATTAATGGAATAAAGAGGTTTTGTGTTTATGTGTAAATCCTCCGTGCTCTTGTTGGTGTTTTTTTAAATAACCGAATATTGTATACTTCTACTTGGTTATTTTCTTCCCGTGTAATTTTCGCCCTTGTACACAATCAAAAAGTTTTGTCCCGTCTTGTTCTCGTCCAGACACAGTTGTGTTTAAAGAGAGATAATTTGAGTTATTGAAATTCGACTAGTCTTTATTTCGCCCATTGACAACGAATACGAAAAGGGCAAAAATAAAACGGGGGCTAATATTTCCCTGTATACATAATATATGCATCATTCTGTATTTACGTAACAAACGAGGCGATTTTCCATAGTAGCATTTTGACCAAAACAAAGGAACGGAACATTGGGAAGTCAACGTGATCAAAGAATTCATGTTCAGAGTTCATTTAATCCGAATAACAATTCAATACAGTATTCAGTTCACCATCTCAAATTTGAGACTTCCGTTGGGGACTTGCTTCAGAAATGACAGTGACATTAGTAAGATGGTAAAAACAATTAGCAAACACATTAATTTTAGCAATAATTTTTTTTTTTACTATTCAGCTGCCTATTTTCTACACATTTTGAGTTAATATGCAGAAGACTGAATGACAACGATAAGTTTAAAACAGTTGTAAAAAGTGATAATAATAAAAAACTAATTGCATATAACTGAACAGAAAAGTATAAAGCAATAGAAAAAGAAAGCTGATAAAAAAGACATATACTTAAGAACTGTATAACAAAAATATTGAGATAAAAAAGATAAAAAAAAAAAACATTGGTAATGAACTGAGGAGAGAAAAACCAGAAATAAAAACTGAAGTTTAAAATAGAAAGAAAACATTTACCATTACCTGTTGTAATTTGCTTGGTCTATGTATTTTATTGTAATATTTGTTTTTTGAAGGCATGGCGCAGACATGGAATATTCAAATATGTGCGAGAAATTAACTAAAAATATTATGTTTTGTGTAAAAATGATTTTAATGAAGCAACCTCCTGTAGAAAAGTATATTCTCTATATTTCTTTCATACGGTTAATTTAGAAATGTAAATAACTAAATGATATCCTACGCAAGCGCGGGGATTAACACTTTACACGTTTAAATGATACAATGCTTAGTATGTAAAACCATAATCTGGTAAAGGTTCATTTGGTGACAATATGTTTGATGGTCAATTACATAAAGACAAATTGTTTCAATATATTTAAGGATGAAAAAGCTGTCTGGAGAAAATTAGAGAAGAAGAAGAAGAAGAGGGAAAGATGTTCCACCTGAAAAGTAGAAATTCCTAATATACTTTTTAAAAGCTTTCAATCCAAATTTAGCAACAAGATATAGATATCGCAGTAATTTTGTATTAAAACGACACAATATCATTTCGATTTCTATTAACTATAATTTTTTAAACTCATTGTTGGCTTTTAGAATTGACTGTAGTGTGATGGTCCACTAAGTTGATCCAGTTCTTGGTATACATAGTTGTCATCCGCTGTATCATATATCCCGGTCGTGGGTATGAATTCTGTGTCTCTCTTTAATTCGTCTTTTATAACATCTCGTTTCTTGCATGCGTTATTTCTTAAAAGCCTGAAACGTTAAAATAAAGTTGTATCATTGGCCAGAGATTGATTGTATTTCCTATAATGTTATTACGCGTACTTAATGTTTTATGAGGACATTTTTAGATTTTGTTATTTTCTAGTTTGCATTTCTAAAATACTGGACATTTTGTGTTCATCGATTAAAATTTGCTTTAAAAAAGACAATTTCTAAAATATGTATTACATCCAAACTAATTGGTCTAACTGGTTTTGTTTCAAACTGATGTTTAAATTCATTAAATAATAGGGACAAAAACAACGCTGATAAAACCAAGAAAATACTTTTTGGGGGGGGGGGGGGGTGTTTTGTTTTGTTTTCTTTTTTTTTTGGCAAAATAAGACAATTTTTATAATAAATATAATGGTTTAGTTTACACTTGTAAGTCGTATGTATTTAATCTTTAGTTTTGAATGTTTCAATCTTTGTGATTTCTGTTAACCTTTTTTGTATTTAAAATCACAGTATTAGAGAAGGTGTTGGCATTGCGACCGATCCCTCTAAAGTCGATTTATTTTTTTATACAATTGATAGCTATACAATACATTATTTATAGAAGACACATTCGCATACCAGATAATTGTACAGATGTTGATGATGAGACTTGTGCAAAGAACAGGAACTACAGCATACAAGATGGACTCTATGTTGTTTGATATCTGTGCCTGTCTAACTGTTAAATGTAATCATATTGTTAACATCATATTAAAGCATACTTGGTTTACTATACGACAAAAAAAAATATACATTATTACAGTTCTTCTATGCTGAAAGTTGACAAAACAATGGTATCATATATCGTGCATCATGTATCATATCGTGCGAAACAGCTCTATTCTGTTCTATCCTATGCTTTTTAGGAATAAAGGTAAAAAAAACACTTTATTTTAGAAAATTATACTTTCATCAACGAACCATCGACTAATGTAATGATAAAATGTCTATTTGATATATTGAACCAAAAATATTTAAAACGAGGTACGTTATTTACCCGTGCATCGTTAAATATTTCAAAATCGTAGACAGAGTGTACACACTTACGAAAACAAACAGGTAAGCGATAATAATTTAGTTTTTTATTAGACATATTTTCATAATGACTAAAACGCAGATGAAGACTATTGATATGTTGTTTAAACATCAAAATTAGAACAACAATAATTAGATTGAAAAATATTCCTTATCATATTATAACTAAATGAGTTTAAAAAAATGTAAACACTATTCGGGAAATTACAATTACACTGTTGTTATACCGGTATCATTTGAATTTATTGTAAAAATATAAACTAATTCGCATTTATAGCTACAAATATAGCTTAAACTCCAGTTATATCTGTTAAGTTTATTACCGGGTAGAAAATACGTCCTTGTGATCGAACATTGAAGAAATAATAGACTTGAAAAGTCAACAATCTGTTGGAATTCCCATGGGTACCAATTGTGCCCCATTGTTAGCAGACCAATTTTTGTATTCTTATGAAGCATAATTTATTTAAAAATTTGTACGTGATAAAAATAAATCACTCGCTGTGGCCTTCAATTCGACATTCAGGTATATCGACGACGTATTATCAATTAACAATTGTTATTTCCATACCTACGTCGACTCAATATATCCCAGTGAACTTGAAATAAAAGATACCACAGAGTCTGCGTCATCTGTTTCATATTTGGATATTTTACTGGAAATGGACATTGATGGTAACCTAACAACAAAACTTTATGATAAACGCGATGACTTCAATTTTTCCATAGTCAACTTTCCTTACTTATGTAGCAATATACCTTCATCACCTGCATATGGTGTTTTTGTCTCAGTTAATTCGATACGCAAGGGCATGCTCTTCGTATAAACAGTTTCTAAGGCGAGGCAAGCTACTGACAAACGAGTTGATGAAACAGGACTATCAACAATCTCGTTTGAAGTTATCTTTTCGTAAGTTTTACGGTCGATACCATGACTTTGTCAGCAAATACAATCTTCCACTGGGTCGCATGCTGACTGACTTTTTCATACTAATTGTTAGACCATAATTAATCTTCTAATTGTCTACGGACTTTTCCGGGCTTTTTCCCCGATTACGACAAAGAGTACACGGCGGGTGTGACCGGTAAGCAGAGGATGTTCACTCCTCCTACGCACCTGATCCTACCTCCAATATAATGGAGGTCCGTGTTTGCTCAATGTTTCTATTTTGACCATCACAAACAAAACAAAACAACCGTTTCGTTTTTTCTATATTATGACATTTTCCCGATTTTATAGCGCGTTTTGTGACAAGTTGAAGTGTTAACTCGTAATAGAATGACGATGTCAGTGTTTAAGGCGGCGCAGCGGTTACTGATAAAATTTTGTAAAGACCTTGAAACAAATCATAAGCGGCATTTGAAGTAAATAAAATTAACAAAATCGCTTAGAAATGAATTTTGTGAATTAGTAGTCTAACAACATTGAAAATATTCGGACGAGTATGATGACAATAAGTGAAAAAATAAACCCTGACCGATTAAAATGGACGTCAAAATGATGAACGACACATTTTGGTAAGACGGACGTTTGACAAACAAGTAATACAGGGCATGTTTGGAATCGGCATATCGTTTGGACCTAGAAAATATTTAAAAAAAAAAACAAAACTAGACACGTATATTAAATGTTCACTCAGAAAACATGTTCGAAAATATTTTTCAAGACATTTTGGTAAATAAAACGTAAATGTTATCGTAAACGATGTTGAGGGTTTAGCAACAACGTAAAGACTGTTAATTTTCGACGTCGCACATTGCGCCGCCTGGCAAAACGTGTTGTTAATAATTATTCATTTTTTTCAAGAAATAAATAAAGTATAGATTTGAATTTTTCAGTACTGTTTACCAAATGGTCATTAAAGAAAAAAATAGAAGTCTAGTGAAATTGCAGTGAACAAATTTTAAGTTATGTGTTCTGTCTACGATATTTTGGGACAACCCTCGTATAAATGAAACATGTTTAAAAATCTTTTTCTCTAGAACTACAATGTTACACCTTGTGAAATTACTATGCAAGGATCCTCAAATATTGAAAGTTCTAAATTGTAAAGGCCGTGACCATGTACCAGCATTGGGACCCCAGAAGGGGTTCAAAGTTTGATATGGAAATATATTGGAAAACTGTTTCAAAATCTTCTTCTCAAGAACTACATTGTTACGCTTTGTGAGATTACTGCGCAAACATCCTCAAATAGTGTAAATTCTAAATTGTTAAAGCAAACCCCGGACCAATATTGGGGCCTAAGAAAGGGGTTCAAAGTTTAAAATAGAAAAAAAGCATATACTATTTAATATAATTTACAAGGAACTGTTGTTCAGGTGAGCGATGTGGCCCATGGACCTCTTGTTTAAACTGTAGAGGTCTACAATCTTGTTTGTAGTAATTTTACGCTGCTGTGTGTACCCTATTTTTTTTTTACAGCGATTGATTACTGACGCTATTTCTGAATCAACAACAATATAGCGCCCGTCAATTTTCTTCACTGTTTCGTAAATATATTGCATTATCAATCATTCTACATTCATGTGATAAATCTGTGATTGCAAATTACCTAATACAAGTGAAGTAGAACTAGGTGTTGCAGTTGTTGTAGAGTCAGTAGATGAGACGTGGGTAGAATTACCTTTTCTACCTGTATATCTCAGCCCCTCCCCTACTGGTGTCGAGACCACCTGGTTCTCCTCGTGGCTTGGGTGGTGATCACCACCCCCGATGGTCGCCACACCGGCCTCGTCGGTGATGCCGCTGGTAGCTTCTAATCGGTTTGAAAAAATATACATGCATTTTGATGACGAAATAAAAATAAAGTATTCTTTCTTTAAATGTCATTTTTCTTATTTTGTTCTTTTCCCTCTCTTTTTTTCATTTGATGCATCAGCACACATGTCGTAATCTCGTGCTCCGTAAATCAAACTCGCCGGGGGGCATGACAGTTGACATTACCTGTCGTCTGCAACCCAAAATTTTGAGGAAAAAATAATCAAATCGTGTGTTTAGTGTATCTAACATTTTCTGCAATCTGCGAAAATATTTTTCTATCTACATGTAACCCCTATTTAAATATAAAAGGTCAGATTTTGAAGGATATCAGTATTGTAACAACTGATAACTGTCTGATATTAAGAAGCTCCCTAACATCGGACTGTCACAGGTAAAATTCTAGACTGCTGGAATAAAGGAATGACATCACAGCAGTGTATTAAATATGGTTCACATAATATATGCTTGTGGAATTTATGGGACTGTCAATTGGTCTAGAGCATTAATACATAACAGGCCGTACAACATGTCATTGATACATGATTATAAAATACGAAGAAAGAAAAACACTATTTCAAATTATAATATTTTGTTAACCAATTAAAACGAAAACTGGGTCATTTGGTTTTGAGCAAGAGTGTATCATTGTATGGGAATTCGTACATGCATTTGTGAACACAGGTGTTTTTTTTTACATTAAATACAGATAAAGACTAGGGAAAAACAAGTGATCTGTAAAATCAAATGTCAACATGAATAACGGATCATTAAAAACATCAATCACATTTTCAAGTATATGCAAATATTTTATTTATAAAGATTATTGAACGTTATTCTCTAATATAGCTATAATAACACTATTTTAAAAAAGTAATGCGTGGTTTCAAATCTTTCTTGAGTTAATGATTCTAATATTTCAAAAGTGTTATTACCATATACTTCGATTTCACATATTTCAAGGATCGCCCCGTGTTCACCATCTTTATCATCTTCAGGAGCGTCGTACGTGGTCTCAACAATGGCATATCTAGCCGTCTGTTTACACGGTATGTCTATTATGTTTGGAGGTACATCAGGGTATGTGGTATTGTCAGTATAACAGCGGGTTCTATTAGCCGTTGATGTATGTGTTGCTGACGTGTTTGATACATCAAGGTAGAACTGTCTAAACCGAAAGGGACGCCAGTAGTTTCTACCTGATGTACATTGAAAATAAATCATTACTTATATTTATAACTTCCATTTATATATTTTAAAATGGAAAATAACTAAATAAAAACAATATCCACATAAACACAACTTTTTTTTTTTGTTCACAGTCATGTATTTTGGGTTTCCCTAAATGATATTTTTGAAATGATTCATTTTCAAAGACCATTTATTACTAGAGGAATGCATATGATAGGCAATGCTTGTTTCCAACCAACCTTCAACATTATTTTTGATAAATTTTTGATAAAGAAATGCAGTCTTTATCGGCGCCGTCTTTCATCAGTTTTCACTTAAATATATTCTTTTTAACTTCTCATTTGAAATCACTTGGACAATTAACAAAACCTTAGGTTAATAAACAGAAAGGGAAATAACATTTGAAATTTAATGATTTTTGTGAAAAAAACTGTATATATTCATAAAATTCATACATCTGGATTTTTTTTTCTTTTCCCAACCACTTATCATAATTATTCCTTTTTATAACGCTAGCACGACGTTTTATCTAAACAGATTAAAGATAAACTTGAAAGAAAATTTGAAAATGAAAAATAAATAGTTCTGTTTAAACTTAGATGTACTTTTTTATTTTTTTTTTTGGCGGGGAGTGGGGTGGGATGCTATTTATATAAAAGACGTAAAAGCTTTACCAATGTTGAGCTCAATCATTTAACCTATTACATTTCTGTGTACCTATATGAACCGCGTATAATATTATAATTTCAGATTGAATGAAACAAAACACCTTCTTTTCTATAAAATATGTTGACATTTCTTATGCTGTAGGGTTGTCCAAGATCTATTTGTAGCCATGCCTTTGTCCGATTTAGTTCTGTGTGAGCGCAATACTTTTCTATAGTTCTTTTTTCACCGTCAATAACCAATGATGCAGTATTAGATTTGTACGTCGAACTTTGCTCAGCTGATGTTGTAGGTTTTCTACAGAGGTTTTCTGCAATAAATGTTATATATGGAATATATGAGAGTTGTCCCAAAATTGCGTAAACAGAGGGCAATATTTAAATTCTGTTTACTTTAATATCGCCAGAAAACTGTACTTAGATCATTTATATCATTTGTCAAATATTACCTAAAAAGTCGAATGCATGTTTGATATTTTCTTTTAAAACCAAAATAATAATAAATCGGCGGATTTGGCCAGTTGGGGCAATATGCAACGTCCGAAACAGGCAGACTTTACGTCGTTATTAAACCCTTGTGGCAACGCACTTTAAAAAAATTACGCACTTTGAAAATATTTTTCAAAGTGCGTTAAGTTTTAGACCACGTTAACCCACTTTGAAAATTTTTTTCAAAGTGCGTTAGGAAGGTACATCAACATTTTTTAGTATCGAGACACTTAACGCACTTTGAAAAAATATATATAAATAACAAATTCTGGAATTAAATTCCTTATTTGTTGATAGTATGATGATTATCTATACTACTATATTAAAATAATAGACTCGAATTTTTGGGCTTTAATACCGAGAAATCGGAAGACTACTGTCTTTTGTTTTATATATTTTAAACATCATTGGTACTTGAAGATTACCAATTTGTTTTTATTTTTTCTCAATCAAGCTTCGCTAATTAATAATCAACGAAAATTCCTTTCAAAAATCCGGAAATCATCTGGATTTTTTGGATTTTACAATTTTGCGCATTACATTCACGCTAAATCACGGGAGGCTCTTTAGTTTAGCTTCCACAATATCACATTTGCATGGATAAACTCAGAAACGATAATACAAATACGTGTAAATTTTCATTGAAAATTTGCTACATGTATATATTCTGTTCATCAAAGAAAATACGGGAGATAACTCTAACTCAGTGCATTTGATATGAAAAATCCCGAGAGTTCCGAATGTCTACATGATGTGTAAATTTGAAGCGAGTAAAAAACGTTGGTGAAAAAGTGTTGAATTCTTCATTAATATGAATTAAATTTTTAGATGAAATGTATTTGCAGTCTCAAAATGGTTTGTTATGAATAATTTGACTGTTATTTCCAATAAAGCTTCATTAATTTTCTCAAAATCGGAGCGATTCTGCAGTTTTTTGCTACATTACGGCAGAGACATAAATAACATAGATTGTCAACTGATCGAAGTCTCGCGGTCCCTATTGTAAAGTGTTCCCAGTTTAAATCAGTATATCTTTCTAATAAACAATTATATCGAAATATAAACAGCTAAAACATATTACCAAAACATTCAAAATATTTTATTTTCATGAGTTTATGTCATATAAACAATATTAAAAGAGGAGTTTTAGGAGGCAGTTGGCTACCCGTCGTCCGAGATTTCGCCGATGTTTTATAGCTGTTATTTATGTCTCTGATTACGGGTATATGGGAGGCATTTTAACTGTGGTGAAGGCCTGTCCCGAGACACAGTTAGATTATTCTATTAGAATAATATTACATTATTCCGATATCATATGCAATGTGAACCCGTGCACGCACGGGTCATAGTCTAGTTTAACACTAATGAATATAATTTGCCGTCGTTGAAAACGGGGATAGAGGGTGGGGGTGGCGGTTAACCAAAGATACAGGTCAATTACCAGTACATCATTAAATTGATTATAGGAAGGTCTCCTTCCCCTCTATTTTCCTTCTAAAACATATATGATATTCAGCAACTTAGAGTAAATGTATAAAATCGGAAAAGAAATACACTTTGTTGTAAATTAAGTATAGGGAAATTGAAAAAAAAAACCGAGCTGGTCAAACAATAATTTATCCAATGGTATGTTAAAGAATCTATATATGTTTCAACATAGACCTTCTTTTCGAATTCTAATCAAATAAATCACTTCATTATTATATAAACTTCATGAACATTGACAAACATTAAATTAGTAATCTTTAGGGTGTGAGTTTTTTTCTCTTGCACTGATCCTCTAAAAGATCATATTATTTTTGATAACTATAACTAATGCATTCTTTTTTTTACATCATGTTTGTTTATAAGCACATGAAGAAGACAGTTGAAATATGTTATACATTATCTCCATTATCAATAAATAAATTTAATAATTTTATAATTTTCGTTTCTGGCACAGCACAATGAACCAAATATTTGTTCTTTATGTAAATTGTCAATCTACGTAAGGTTATGAGAAAAGGGAAAAAATTTTAATCGAGAAACTGTTTATCAAGTTAGCTGAGAATGCAGTTGGTTCTTTCTTAAATTTATATCATTAAGCTACACAAGGTTAAAACAATTATTTATTGTATCTAAAATTATATATTATTTCGACTTAACCCTGAACATTTTTTTTTTCAAAGTGCGTTAATATCGACGATATCAACGCACTTTGAAAATTTTTTTTTTCAAAGTGCGTTGATTTGGTCCCAAAATTAACGCACTTTGAAAATTTTTTTCAAAGTGCGTAATTTTTCAAAGTGCGTTGTAACAAACCCTTCACATCGTTTACGAGGACATTCTGCTTCAATTTTATAAACTGGCTCGTACCAAACCGTTTTGAAGAAAATATAGACATTTTTAAAGCACTACAATGTATCGATATACAAGTGTATAAGTTTATAACTACATGCGCCGATCCAGAATTTTTTTTCAGGAGGTGTCCGCCGAATTAAAAGTGAGGGGGAGGCTACACTAATCATCAGAAATCTTGACAAGCAAAAAAAAAAAAAAAAAAGCCTTAATTTTCAAAATCATGAAATTCCTAATCTGTGGGGGAGGGGGGTAGTATACTTTCTCTGTAAAGTAAAAAAACATACCTAGGAAAAAAAATTATTCCAAAAATCATGAAATTCCTAATCCGAGGAGGGTGGGGGGATTATTTTTGTGATAGTTTTACTATGTTAATTTAATATTTTTTTATTTTCCAGGGGGGGGGGTCAGTGACCCCCCCCCCCTCCCGCTAGATCCGCGCATGAACTATGAACTGATGTCTTGCGTATTTTACATGTTGACTCCGAGCAACGGACGCGCATAAGACCGGTGTTTATTTCCGGTTTTCGTGATGCTAATCGAACTCCCTCTAGATGGCACACCAGTCCATCACAGGTTAACTCTCGGCGTATGATGTACCCAACATCAGATGGGTAGACGGATACAATGTAGATAAAGTATCTTGTATCATGACACCACACAAAACACCAAGTAACCATGCATCGCGGGGCTTGAACCAGTGACCTTTATGTTACTGGCATAACGCCTATGACCACAAAGCCAAGACATATTCAAACAAAAAACCATTTTCCGTATTTTCACAAAGTAATACTTGTAGGAGATATTCAACCTGTAATAATTTTGAATTATAGAAAAAAAGATGAAATACCATATTAAAATCTAGGCTAAAACACAAATATAAATTCATATACTTGTAACAAAGCACAATAATTTATGAGAAAAATGTTCAATAATTTCATTAAAGGGTATTGCTTCCTTATCCGATTATTCCACATAATTGGCAAATCATAATGAGTAAAAACCATACAGTTAATCTTCAATATTTTGAAATATAAATTAATATATCCGATTAAAATTAAAGCATTTGTGTGCTAAAATTAGTGGTAGTATTCTGCATTAACTATACAACTTTTTTTTAAAAGTTAACAACCAATATCAATATCGCAAATTAAGAACATACTTTACCATAATAATATTTACACCTGTGCAAATGAACAAGTGCAATCCAAAATGAAACATACATTTCCATAGGGAAAATTCAAATGGCCGCTTTGAAATTAAAAAAAATCGAGGAAATTTATTTTTTCTAAAGAATAATCGATAACAAAAAATGAAACATGATATAGTTTAGTTATATATATTTCATTTCCTGCAGGCATCCATCTTCTCTTCGACTATCTATGTTATCGCTTTGTACATAAACAGCATCGCGTGCCAGGCAGTAATGAGAACAATATTGTATTTAATAATTATCGATGAACTAAAACAAAACAGGATGCATATTGGAAATTAAAAATATGTAAGTAAAATTTCCTAGCATAAGAATTGTTTCTGCATATAATCATATTATTTACACTTCTGTCATTTTGATCAACAGTGGTGAAAGCAGTTACCAATTATAGTCTTTAGGTTATTCAGATGAATTTTATATCTGATGTGTCTTCCTTTGTTGAACATCTTTTTATGGAATTTTCTACATGTAACCCCTGAAAATTATATATTTACTATAGATCAGAATACTAGTGTTAAAATGTGGATACAACAGGCTATCATGGTTGTTGAGTATATTTTTAAAACGAGCGTCCCCTTTTTAAACCTCTCTTTTAATTGCCCACCCCCCTTCCCCCCTTGAAACACGGTCCTTCCTTGAAACAAACTAGAACAAAAAATATTTCACGTATGATGTTTTTCTGAAAAAAAATGAAAATGTAAAAAAAAATTAGGACGACGGCCATGTCGCAGACGTTAACGGCAGACAATGGAAACTTTTTGATTAGACAATCTTACATAAGGACGGCAGATCCGATTCACTTCAACAATAGTGATTTTTATGAAAATGTTATATGAGTTAGAGTTACTAAAGATACATCAAAATCAATCAAAAAATAACATGAAAATGGAATTAGATTTTTAGTAGGAACCATTACTAATACTGTGAGCATTAATTTTCTTTTTTCAACTGAACATAATGGAGAAAAGCGTTCTTGTAAGAGAAAAAATAATTTTAAAAAAATCTGCAAAGAATTTCTATCCAAATTGAAATATGGTACTTTTATGATGATTGTAAAGTTAATGTACATCAATACTTCAAAACTTAAGCACACGAACGGTTTTGCGATATATTTTTTCGAAACGAGTATTGATGCGGATAGGAATGTAAATGATTTGTTCACTGGCTCAAACTCTGTTAAATACGTTATGTAGATGCTTATAAATATCGTTAGCTAATATATAAAACTCACTACAGAAATTTTACATCCCCTCATGCTCGGATTTAAGGGGGGGGGGTCAGAGGGGTCCCGACCCCCCCTGGAAAATGAAAATTTATTAAATTTACATAGTGAAATTATCGCAAGTATGCCTCGGACCCCCCCCTCCGACAAACACAGTTATCCTTCGGACCCCCCTCGTGGTAAAAAAAATATGGATCCGCGCATGCCCCTTACAAAATTTGTGCCTGTTAAGTTGGTATGGGACACTTCCATGTTGCGACGTATTATCTATCGAAACAAACAATAAAATTATATGTAATTTTATAAATAGTTTCTTTCCCATAATTGTCAGCTAACAGCGTAGCGCAATTGGTTAGAGGGTTCACTACGAATCTGTAAGTCATGAGTTTGCAGGGGATTTTTAAAAAAATTATATTTCCAAAAAACATTTAAACGTATTTTTTGATTAAATATTGTAAAATTTGAAAATTCTAAACCGGTGAAAGAATTCTAATGTTAATGTACTTAAATTAACATAAATAGCGACAGATGTCCCATACCACCCTAAATAATGTTGCAAAGTGTACGTCAGAATGTTAAATAATAAGGTCGCCCACTACAAGCAATATTAAAGTGTGTATTAATGACGTTGAACATTTATATATTGCGTCATGAGTGATTTTTCATTGAGTTTTAGTGATTGTGACGTAATATTATAGGTGCGCGATATATTTGCGCAAAACGAATTAGGTCCGTTGTTCTTAAGCCTTAGGCGATGATAAATGTCCAGTAGCATTAAAACATTTTTAAAAAAAGCAAGTAATGCATCCTTATTGAAATAATAAAAAGATATACGCATTGACATATTCTTCCTTCCATATCTCCTAGTATTATTTTTCTAGTGTATTTTTAATATCTAGAAGGCTTGGTTGTAATATAAACAATATTGGTACAACTACGAAGTGTCATTGATAGTTAATTTTAACTTGCGTGATATTTTGATAATATAACCGTATTATCATATACCTCTTTCTATATGCATATTTCTTTTATTTACAAAATATTCTTACAGAATGAAATTCTGTACACAATGATTGTCACACTTTTTGGAGATTATTCAAAATTAACTATAAGTCCGGCTATTAACTCTTCATAAAAAAGTAAGGTAAGGTGGGAGAATAAAATGAACATAAATTCCCGCCGTAAGATAAGTAGTATCATTTTGATTTACCTACCTGGTTGCAACATAACCAAATTTTTGACCAGTTACAAAATCAGTCATCACTATTTTAAAGTAAAGTAATGTATTTCATACTTTACCGTAGCAATAAACATGAAGTTGGAAACCAAAGACGACAATCCCAAGAGAAGAATACATTTCGAATGTTAAATGACCGTTAAACTATGTAATTAAAAATATATAGGAAATATTGAGGAAGTTAAAATGTATTGTATTGGGAAACAATATTTAAAATTCAAGTCAATAATGGAACCTGAAACAATATTCGTAAATATGTCTATTCAATTGTACAAATGTAATCAACCTTGTAAATGTATTAACATTTGAGTTTACAGAAGTTATTTTACTTAAAAGAATTATTTCTTATAAAAACCTCTCCATGATGCAATAGTCTAATGCCCCTCATTAAAGAGAAACATCGCAAAACACATCGCTATTTGTAAAGAAAATGTGTTTGAATATGTTTAATATCCTTATTCAGTGGGTCGGTTTGTCTGAAACTCGTTTTTTGTATATGATATTGAATTTATTTGAACAAGCATTAAACAACAAAAACGTTTAATGTTTGATAAAACTGGATATAAATGCATTGTAATAGAGTAAAATGTAAAATGTTACGGAACATGGAAAGGGAACAATCGGCAAAATAAAGTTCAAAATCAAGGACACACAATTCTGTCATACTTATCACAGCTAACGACATTTACACTTCCTGGTTATGATGCATATGAATAGGATTTTATATGTTTGAATACTAAAGATTTTTTTTTATTAATTTTTCTAATCTCCATAGTATTTTTAATTGTTTTATGCGGATAAAACTTTTTTTTTAAAAGTCCAATTTCTCAATTATAGTCACCGTTCGTATTTAACAAAGTCCTTGCCTTGTGTCGAATGTGTTCCATATTAAAAAAGTACTGTGCCGATAGCTTTCTATATTGTATATGATATATTAGATTGAGAGATCAATAGACACAATATAGAGAAACTACGCATAGAATTATAGTAGAAAGAAAGGTAACACTTTTCATTTCATTGATATATCCGCTTTTACAAAATCAACTCCACGATAACAAAATATTTGATACAATTATCAACACAACTCTTGAGAATTGTGAGGACTTAAGTATTCACCGAGAAAGAGCTAGAGGCGATAAAGGGCCTAAATCGGCCCCACATTTTTAGAATTTTAAACTAAAGTATTAAAACATGACCCCGCCCATTTTCTAATATTAATTACTCGAACATTTCATAAATAGATAAACTTTGGAAAATGAAGTATTTGTGACGTCATATTCACGACGTATTTGTGACGTCATTTGGCAAAAACTATCATTTTTTCAATTATTTGTTGCTGATTTTAAGTACCTCCGCACTCGTGCACCAATGTAAAACTTCTCTCAAATGTGCATTATCTTAGTATCTAACAACAGATGGAGTATCGGTCTGGTGCACGCATGTGGAGTATTAAAAAAAAACATTTTCATAAAATTCCCGTAAAACATTTCTTTTTTCAGTATTGATATTTCTCACTGATAAAATATATATTTTATATGTTTTGTACTAGTATTTCGCTCTTTGGTGAACTAAGTATCTTTAGATATTTTTGCGAAAGAAATATCACAAGGATTAGTTTATAAAACCCAGGCTATATTGAATTTTGTGAGGGTTTTTTTGTGTTACAAACCTTTGATTAAAAAAACTGAAATGAAAATAACATGTATGCATTGATATAGCCATTTAACGGAAATCAAAATTTAAGGACTGTGTATTATTTTTTCAATAAAATAAGTGTATATTCTTTATGTAATGAAATGCAATAATTTTTTATATCATTATTTCATGCTGGTAAAAATTTTCATCATGATTTATACAGAGAAAGAGAGTCGAAAGTAGAGAGAGAGAGAGAGAGAGAGAGAGAGAGAGAGAGAGAGAGAGAGAGAGAGAGAGAGAGAGAGAGAGAGAGAGAGAGAATGAGAGAGAGAGACTAAACGGACGAAACGTCATACACCTGTCTATAAATGTTGGTCTTCACATATTAAGCTGCTAGGCATCATCAAAGGAATGCCATTTCAATTTCTGTTTATTTCATGGGTACATGTATCAAACAGAAATGTTTTAATAACTATACAATCATTTCCCTTTATGGTTTTTACTCTTGAACTACTTATCATTGCCCTCTTTCCGAGCAATCGTATTATCTGTGAAAAACATCCTTAATATTTTTAATATCGTTGATTACCTATTCTTAACAAGAACTTTATCAGTATTCTTTATATGTTATATCAAACGAGCATATAATAAGTACACAACACGTGTTACATTATCAAACACAGTTATTTCAAGTACAGTCATTAAGGGTATTCCGAATCACTTTACAACTTGTTTGCGAAATATGTAAAACGCATGTTTAAAATTGATTGTTTAATATCAATAGAAAGAAGATTATATCAGGAAACATATCTTTGTATCTTTATCACCAAATATTTTTATCTTCGAAAAAGCGACTTTGACAGGGGTTCTCATGACACCACCACTTTAGCTAGAGTATTGCGGGTCACTTCCGGGTATTTTGAATAAGTGGCTAAACTGGCACAAAACAGTCTGACAAAAATAATATTTTTAACGAATTAGTTAATATTACTTCAATACAGTCAAAAAATAGTAAATAAATCATTATTATAGTCCATGCTTTTGAAAATACATTAAGAATACATTAAAAATACACCTCTGTGCATTGCCTGTTCACGTTATATACATAGAAGCACAGAGAAAATATGCAGAGATCAGAATTATTCCGCCACTACAAAGTTCGTCTTTTATAGCCCTAACATTAAAACTATAATTTCTTATCATTAAGGTCTTCCGTTTCCAACGGAAGACCTTTATATTATTGTGCAGATTAAGATTATTAGGGTCTTCCGTTTCCAACGGAAGACCCTCTTGTTATTCTACTGTTTCTTTCTATTATTATTATTAGGGTCTTCCGTTTCCTACGGAAGACCCTCTTGTTATTCTACTGTTTCTTTCTATTATTATTATTATTCTTAATATTCTTTTTCTGCCTCCTTTAAAGCTTTATTTCTCGAAAACTATTCATCCGATTTGCACCAAATTTTTAGGACTTATACAGCATCGGAGGGGACAAATGTTTTTAGTTAAATTTTTTGATGACGTCACTTCCGGTTTAAGATATTGACGATTAAATGAAATTTTAAGTGTCATTTTGTCCACGCAACTCCTCTTAAACTATTCACGATAGAAAGTTGAAATTTTCAGGGATTGTAGATGAAAGTCTGTAGATGTACCGCATTGTTTTATAATATGGATAATACGCAAGGCGTTGAAGCTCGCCTGAGGTCGAAAATTGACACCAATTTTTTTTTACAAAAATTTTGCACATTTTCTGAAATATTTTTAAACATGTAAATATTTTGTTAAAACATGTAATGTAAAAGTTGTTTCTATTTCCACGGGCTTTCATTTGATATCAAGAAAAAGGGGCTGGCCCCTCAAATTAGGGGCCAAGAGGGCTCGAAAGTCTTTTTGCAATAATTCTTTACGGAACAATAATTTGTTATCAATTATAGAAGCAAAAATGTTTATTGTACAGCTGTTTATCTATACAGTACCACACCTTAATCATATGTTACGTAATTAGGGGTTTCAAGGGGCCCGAAGTCCAAAACTTTGATCATTATTATCTAGAAAAGGAGAAATATTTTGAAAAAGCATTGTAGAACAAAAAATGCTTAAAATAATTTTCTAAACGATATGCTACCTACAAAAAATATTTTGGTGGCCCCAGTAAGGAGTTTAAGGGTCTGCCCCTAAAACACATTAGTTCAGATATCTTTAGAACGGTCAACAATTCCTGAACACTTGTTGAACAAAATATGTTTATATTTGCGAGATCTTTCATTTGATATCAAGAAAAAAGGGCTGGCCCCTTAAATTAGGGGCCAAGAGGGCTCTTAAGTCTATTAATAATACCTTTTTACTGAAAAATAATTTGTTATATATTATTGAAGCAAAATTATTATTTGTACAGTTATTTATCTATACAGTACAATACCTAAGTCATATGTTACGTAATTAGGGGTTTCAAGGGGCCAGAAGTCCAAAACTCTGATCAGTAATAGCTAGAAAAGGAGAAATATTTTGAAAAGCATTGTAGAAGAAAAGTTGCTCAAAATAATGTTTTTAATAATATAATATCTAAAACTTTTTTGTTGGTGGCCCCATTAAGGAGTTTAAGGGTCGGCCCCTAAAACACAGTTGTTCAGATATCTCTAGAACGGTTAACAATTCGTGAACAGTTGTTGAACAAAATAACAAAAAAAGGGGCTGGCCCCTCAAATTAGGGGCCAGGAGGGCTACAAAGTCTTTTAATAATAACTATTTACTGAAAAATAATTTGTTATATATTATTGAAGCAAAAATGTTCAACTTATTAAGCTTAATTTAAATCTGAAATCCGTTTTAAAATCGGACGATGCATTATAGAGATATAGATGTTTAAAAATTGATTTTTCCGGAAATTTTGATTCCACATTCTTGGTTAAGAAAATAGTGTTATGTTCAAAGTTAAATTAACTCGTACCTTGAATGATTCGATATTTGTTAAATCGTTCTTAAACACATTCGGATTTTTTTTTGTGAAGTCGTTCTTGAAATCGTAATTCATTCGGATTTTGTTAAGTGGTACCAAGAATTATTCGATTTTTTTATATCTTTTTGTTTTAAAACTCCTGGTATTGGTTTTAGAGCTCTGCTTCTTACAGGAACATCTAGCTTTTCTTTCGACATTAACGGAAGACCCACTCGTTGCTATGCAACGAGCTTTGCTCTAGTTATTCTTAATATTCTTTTTCTGCCTTCTTTAAAGCTTTATTTCTCGAAAACTATTCAGCCGATTTGCACCAAATTTTCAGGACTTATACAGCATCGGAGGGGACAAATGTTTCAAGTTACATTTTTTGATGACGTCACTTCCGGTTTAAGATATTGACGATTTAATGAAATTTTAAGGGTCATTTTGTCCACGCAACTCCTCTGAAACTATTCACGATAGAAAGTTGAAATTTTCAGGGATTGTAGATGAAAGTCTGTAGATGTACCGCATTATTTTATTATATGGATAATACGCAAGGCGTTTAAGCTCGCCTGAGGTCGAAAATTGACACCAATTTTTTTTACAAAAATTTTGCACATTTTCTGAAATATTTTTAAACCTGTAAATATTTTGTTTAAACATGTAATGTAAAAGTTGTTTCTATTTCCACGGGCTTTCATTTGATAGCAAGAAAAAGGGGATGGCCCCTCAAATTAGGGGCCAAGAGGGCTCTCAAGTCTTTTTGCAATAACTCTTTACTGAACAACAATTTGTTATCAAGTATAGAACCAAAAATGTTCATTGTACAGTTTTTCATATATACAGTACCATACCTAAGTCATATGTTACGTAATTAGGGGTTTCAAGGGGCCAGAAGTCCAAAACTTTGATCATTAATATCTAGAAAAGGAGAATATTTTGAAAAGCATTGTAGAAGAAAAGTTGCTCAAAATAATGCTTTTAATAATATAATACCTAAAACTTTTTTGTTGGTGGCCCCAGTAAGGAGTTTAAGGGTCGGCCCCTAAAACATAGTTGTTCAGATATCTCTAGAACGGTTAACAATTCGTGAACAGTTGTTGAACAAAATATGTTTATATTTGCAAGACCTTTCATTTGATAGCAAGAAAAAGGGGCTGACCCCTCAAATTAGGGGCCAGGAGGGCTACAAAGTCTTTAAATAATAACTTTTTACTGAAAAATAATTTGTTAATAACTGTAGAAGCAAAAATGTTCAACTCATAAGGTTTAATTTAAATCTGAAATCCGTTTTAAAATCAGACGATGCATTACAGAGATATAGGGGTTTAAAAAATTGATTTTTCCGGAAATTTTGATTCCACATTCTTGGTTAAGAAAATAGTGTTATGTTCAAAGTTAAATTAACTCGTACCTAAAATAATTCGATAATTGTGAAATGTACTTAAACACATTCGGATTTTTATTTGCAAAGTCGTTCTTGATATTGATAAGGTTTTTGTTAATTCGTACTTAGAATCTTTCGG
This sequence comes from Magallana ariakensis, assembly GCA_020458035.1. Classification (NCBI taxonomy): domain Eukaryota; kingdom Metazoa; phylum Mollusca; class Bivalvia; order Ostreida; family Ostreidae; genus Magallana; species Magallana ariakensis. The sequence goes on along the minus strand of CM035811.1, from coordinate 55,402,860 downwards.
ATTTTGTTAACTCGAACCAAGAATAATTCGATTTTTTTTTTAAGTTTTTCATGTATATTGGTTTAAGAATTCTGCTTCTTACAGGAACTACTAGCTTTACTTTCGACATTAACGGAAGACCCACTCGTTGCTTTGCAACGAGCTTTGCTCTAGTTCTTATTTTTCTTTTTTTTTTTTTCTTCCTAGACGCGAACTTTGAGGCTATATATCTTGCTCATTTCTGAACGGTTTTTGCTCAAATTTTCAGGGCTTATAGACTTTACAAAACACTATCTAAACCATTTCATAAATTTTAAAAATCCTCTTCCGTTAACGAGTTATTCCCCTTTTTAAAAAATTTAGGGCCTTTCGTTTCCAGACAAAGGCTCCGAGACTATGATAGCAGGGAATGGGAATCCAACGAATTTGAATGACAGAGACATTGAAGTTTTGCACATCGGTTTTTGTTTTTGGATTACTTTCTTTATTTAGAAAAAGGTAGGGGGTCAAAAAACAGGGTTCCAAAAAGTGCGAAAATTTAGACATATTTTCCTTTGTATCTTTTAAACAAAAAATATTTTGTTAAGACATGTAGAATAAAAGTTGTGCAGAATGTCAAGGACTTTCATTTGGCACCAATAAAAAAGGGCTGGCCCCTTAAATTAAGGGCCAAGGGCCCTTGAAAGTTTTTGCTAAATAACTAAAAAACGGCTAGGATTTTGATATAGCTGTCACTGGAAAAGTTGTTTGTTGGGATCCTATAAATGTCGTTACAATATTATTTTGTTGGTGAGTTGTGTAGTATGAGGGTAAAAAGCTTTACATGTTAACATGTACCTGTGTTTATTTGGCAAGTTAACGAAAGTCATTGTGCGTACAACTGACATTAAGTTACGACAGACAGTATTCCTGTTTAAAAAGGAGGCTTTAATTCATAAGAAAAAAATAATTTTTTAGGATACATGCTTTTATGTGAGGAGTTTAAGTCATCTTCGTAAATTCTGCACAATCCTAAAAAACGAGAAACAGAAAATATAAACATTCTTTTTCTTTTCTAGTAAATCACACAAACTACCGGAAAAAAATAAATCTATGTGATACATTTTAGTTATCATGCTACGTGCATTTAAAATATATCTGGAATCAGAGCTGTGTGTGTGAACCATTACGTAAGCTATCCATCGCTTGCGGCCGAGAAAGTCGGTCGCCATGGTCGCGGCTGGACTACCTAGCGGTCAGCGGTTATCTAATACACCGGAGTCACGTCTCTCAATTTATGAGTTCATTTAGCCGAAAACAAGAATTGTTTTAATTTTGATCACACATAGACGTTTATTCTTCTCAAATTGAACTACATGATAGAGTGTCAATTAAGAAAACGTTCTGTTAATTAATAAAAGAAATGTCATTCTCAATCGGAAGTAATATCAGGCATAGATCAATTGTGGGTTTTAAGTAAAAAAAAATAATAACTTCTATTTGGTAGATTTTAGTCATTATTATACTGCAAACATTTCAAATCTTCCTGGGTTCTAAGCTGTGTGTGCTGTAACTTTACGTAACCTATTCCTCGCCCGCGGCCGAGGAGATCGGCCGCGGGTGCACTACCATTCGGTCAGCGGTTATCTAATACACCAGATTCGCGTCTTTCATGTACTTGTTTTGAGTTTATATAGCCGCAAGTACAGGAACTGTTTTAATTTAAAGTTATTAATGTTTTATTTAAAATGTAAATTAAGAAGTCATTCTGAAAATTATAAAATCCGATATTATTCCTAATCCAAAACATCGTCAGACATAAATCAATGGTGGGTTTGTAAGTATAAAATGTTCTAAGAACTGTACTAATAATGTTTTACATCAACAACAAAAAGCCACAAAGATTACCCCTTTAAATGATGATCATCCCTCGCACGCTCGCACATGGCCAAGAAGATCGCGCGCGAGGGGACATCTACATGTACCTTATCACACGTGTATGTTTATTGATATTTTGTACGAACACAAAACTATTTGTTTATTTTATTTTCATTTATATTGGTTTTAGATGAAAGATGAATTTATCTCCCTTATTCAGTTGATTTAGCGTTGATTTAAACGTAGGGGGGGGATCTTATAAAAACCTCTCATTAATTGAATAAAAGTAATCTATCAAATCGATTCTAAATATGCAAGGCCGATTGTATAAATAAAAGATTAAATATAATAAAACTCCGAGATATTTAACGGCATATGTAAAATTGATACGTGTTTAACTTAAGATTAATATACTGCATCGTCGGAACCCACGGGTTTTCAATCCGTTACACTGATTTCAAGCAATATAACGGATGGAAAACCCGTGGGGTCCGACGATGAATCGACTGTAGTTACTCATGATCATTTCCGTTAATTATTGCTTAGACTTTTTACAGACTTTAACACTTTTAAGACAATATTCAAACTTTGCCTGGCCAACGAGACATATATGCACATGGATATATGTATATATACTGGTGTAAGAATTAATATTCGACCAACGCAAAAATTAAATAGTGTAGAACGTAAAATAAGTTTCCTTAAGAGTTGTACCGAATTTTAGCAGGGTTTACATAGTAAAAAAAATCATTAATTTTCGAAGCGTTCTAGGAAGTTTAAAAACAAAGTCATATCTGTGCTGCTCCCCCCCCCCCCCCCAAGTGCTCGAGCTGAATTTTAAAAATTGGCGAACAAAAATCGAAAATTTATATGTGTCGAAAATCAATTTCTGGTGACTCCTTATTTGTTAACGTTCTTCCTAGTGTGTTTCACTTTGCAATCTGTGTGTTTATTCGACCAGTCTGCGTGTTAATTCAATCACCCCGTGCAACCGAAAATCTCGTGTCCCTTTAAGACCGAGAAAATAAGCACCGCCTTCAAATTTACGTGGTCAGTGTAACCCTTGTTAATCAACTAAATCGAGGCCCCAGTTTGGATGTTAGAAAATGATTGGCATTTGTTTACTCGTCCTGTGTATACCATGCCTAGCGCTCGCGACGACGGTGCAATAAACGTTTTTCTTTTGATTTGATGCATACCGTGACGATAAATCGCTATCTTTTAGCACTTAAAACAAAAGAAATATTAAAAGATATGAATTAAAAATTTACTCGTACTTGGTTATGTACCACACTAAATGCGCTGATCACCTATTGTCTGTCAAAATCATGTGGTGCCGATCATGTATCCATGAAAGACGTCGTTTATCAATAAAGATGTTTGTGAATTATAATTGAGAATAAATAATTAAATGAAATCAAATATTGCGTTCACGATTTATATCGTTATCACATTTCTGAGAGAAATTTCACGAGCTGAAACCGGAAGAGAAACAAGTACAGACAGCTCTGGTGCATGCGCAGCTGGTAGAACTATTGTGCACTTTAATTTAGCAGCTGATCGGAAAAGATTTACAAGCATTGGTTGCAAAGTTGCATTAGTATTTGAGTACGGTAGGGTGATTGTATAATTCACAAAACATCAGGATATATTCTCAGTTAATCCCGACAGAAACTTGTTCAATCAAACGAAAGACTTTGCACATGTCGCACGCGGTTTTTCATGCGTTTATATTCATTTCAACGAAGAACAATTTGTTTTATAAGTGACTACCGTCACGAGAAAAGGGCCCTTAAGGTCAACATTTCACAAACTCACTTTTTTCTCAATTAAGATTAGTCAACTCTTTCTGAATACAAATATACAAAGATATCAAAGATTCTGTGTGTTTTAAGCATTTTATGACAATTTTAGGAAGACGTGTTAACACGACTTTGACGTAGCTGGTCGAAAACGACACGATGTCACAAACGTCAATTATAATTTTATTATTATTTATTATTAGTAATCATATAATTATTTATTATAAATTATTAATAGTTATCAATTATTATTATCGGTATTTAAACAAGGCCATACTCTAATTATTTAAAAAACACAACACAGACGCAGAAAAAAAAATAAAACCTGAAAATAAAAAAAACTGCGTTTACAATGCCGCTACTATGACGTCGTTTTCTGAGCATTGTGACGTCAAAAGATAAGGGCCCTTTTTTCATGACGGCAGTCAAGTACATATAAATACGATATTCTTTTTAAATAAACGGAAAAACTCTTTTGAGAGCACTTTAATACTCCGTGTATATAGACAAGTATACACAACCGAGCGTGTTTCCCTCGGGGTTTCACACCTCTTTCAATATAGGCTCCACCCCCACCTGAACTTACCTAAGGTAAACTGACCGGTTAAAAACCTCGGCCTTTAAGTGCACACAATCCTGGACACAGATAGCCATAGGTAATTTATGGATGCAGATCATCAATTGTTATGTAATTAAAATACACTTGGAAGTGAGCTATCACTGTAGTGGTCAATTGTTGAATATAAGTTTAAAGTTTTAAGTCAAAGATGTTAAATAATAATTATTTGTTCTCACGTTAGAAGTTATGAAATACGTTATTCAATGCAGTCGGTCGCCATAGAAATCATCAGAGTACTGCAAGTGTTGACAGTTTCTTATTTCTTTAAAAGACCTTAGGACATAATTCATTTGACTTACAGACTAGCGACACAGTTGCCTCCCAAAAATGTATGCACTTCTCAAAGTTACTATTAAATGGTATAGATATGTGTTGTTCAACGTATTTTATTAATTGTTGTAAATGTTAAAGTTAGAGAAATCGTATTTTCTGGAGGTTAACATTATGTAGAAATCTTTTGTTTAAAAAACAAAAACAAATTGTTTTGACGTCACACCATCTCTTTTGGTTTGGTTTAAATATACAATGTACACAGTGCTCTGAACAAAACGCTGGTTTATGCCTTTCTGTTACTCAAGTAAAAAACTGAACAAAATTGATTACTTTTTGGTTCACACGTCACATGTTAATACATGTATGCATAAATATATGATTTCTATCAAATAAATGACATTGTATCTTTAAAAAATTCCAAAATATTATAACTAAAACATGTATATGTGACATGATAGAAATAATTGTAAACCAGAGGTCTCTCTTCCTGTCACACAGAAGTGACAAAAAAGATTTTTGATTCCGTTGAAGTTCTGCCCCCACCCCTGCCAACATTTTCTGAAATTTACATTTAGAAAATTAAATTTTGGGGTACTGACACCCCCACCCCCACACACTTTCTAGATGAGCGCTCAAGGCAAAAAAAAAATATTGGGATATTTAAAACAAAATCCTATTTGAAAGAAATGAAGTTAGAGATGCCTCACACCCCTACCACTGCCGCGGATTATGATTTTGAAGATTTGTGAATTTCTTTTACTTGCTTGTGAAGATTTCAGATAAATATGCTCATCCTTTCAAAAACAATACTGAGGCCTGTATGGCCAAACATTATACGGATAGTTATCCCTACCACTGAGCACCTCAGTCTCGTATACTAATAGTGCACCCTCAGACGGGAGAAGGCATTATTGTTTATTTACAATTGGTGTTCTTTTCAATCTCTAATTTTAACACTGCACTTTACATAAACTATTCCATGTTTTAGCGGTAGAGGTTTAAGTATGAATATAGGGAATCATAATGTTTATGAAACATAACACTTTTTTCCATGCATCAGCGCAGTGGATTATGTGTTTATTACACTATGATATAGGCATACCAGTAGTTTGAATCCTGTCATCAGTTGTACATACATGTAAACGTATTTATCAATTTTCTGGTTGGAATAATTAAATACATGTACATATAAGAGATGTGTTTTAAGTTATCATAAATTGATATAACCGTGAAATAAGTTAAAAGGAGAGTTTGTCTGGTAGGAAAATAATACTTTGAAAGTGAGCCTCGTTTTCTGAACTTACTATTGTCATATTGACAATCCAGTTTAACGACAGCCCACCCTTTTCTCCTTATACTCAACGGGGTCGGATAGGTATCAATAAGAGGTCACCTTTCTATGACCTTTAAATTTGCATACAATCTAAATATATACCCCTAGCTTATCACAGACATGCCTTTATCTGTTTTATGAGAAGTGTAACTCTTCAATACTATGCAGTCTGGAGGTTGCAGTAATATATAGAAATTAGGCATGAATTAATTTTTCTGTCTCCTTTTGAAGAGTTCAAATTGATTTTCTAAAGCCCTGATTGGTCAGAAGTTAAGGTAGTGTGAAGATGACCTCCTATCAATAACTGTCAGACCCTGACAAGTGTAAGAAGAAGAGGGGTGGTTTTATTAAGACTGAATGACAATCCTTTCTTGACTTGCAATCTGATTAAATTTTCTATAGTCGCTATACGATGATTTGAAAAAACCCCACTTGAGGTCACCTCCTGGTGAACTTTGCTTTGACCAGTGAAATCGTCGGTTCCATTCCTCAGTTACATGATTTGGAAGTTATGCCAATACATTCTTTAGATTCCCTAAGGGCGTCTAATATCAACTTATGCTCCATCTCTCATTTGTGATACCGAAAGATTCACGAACATGTGGCATCATTTCGTCGTACAACTCCACTTTTGTTTGTAACCCGAAATTACCGTTTCTAACACTTGCTCTGATTGCTAGAATAACTCATGTATATTTATAAACAAACGTTCAACAGGGGGTGACCTCAAGAGGGGTTTCTTCAGATCCTCTTGTAGCGAAAATAGAAAAACAAGGAGGGGATCAAGGATATGATTTTAATCAGATTGTCTCGACTTGAAGCTGTAACGGAAGACCTTCTCGTTGCTTGCAACGAGCTCGGCTCTAGTTGTAACTATCATTGTTTTGCATAAACAAACAAAAAATTAAACGAGAAATATTCAATACGTGTGTGGTAAGCCTTGATTCATTCGGGTGCGGTCATTGTGTACACACGTGAATCGATAGTCCCTAAACTGAAAGGGGTTAGAAATTTATGAATTAGGTCTATATTTGATAGGTTTTGTGAAAAACTTTTACTGTTTGTGAAAGCTTATAAAATTGTCGATTTATCAACATATTGTCAATTTCCTTAAATCTACAGCCTAAATGAGAAATATTGAATTGCATTTTCACCATGCAAGTTTTCTCCAGAGAGGATAGCGAGTACATTACATAACAAATTATTTTATTAATGTATGATATATCAACTTTAAAGTTTGATAAATAAATAAAAACGCAGACAATGCTTTATTCAAATTCTTGTGCAGTGCAAGTTTGCCTTTATCTATCCGGGTTGGTGTTATAGTTACAATGTACCTTATATCATGAAAGAATGAGAATATGTAAGCAACAAATAAACATTTGCTTTAGTTTGCTCTTTTCTCTAATATCATGATAGCACCTTTTACAATGAAACCAAGGGAAGATTGTCGGCCGGAAAATAAATTTCCATCCTGATTAGAACAAGCCACCCCCGATTAATTTTTTAATTTTTTATTCATATTTTCATTAAGGACGACGTTATTTAGACATGTCTTTACCAGTGTCGTAGCATAGATGATAGACCCCCTTCCCAGCATAGATCCTTACCGGAAAAACGAAGCCGAGTTCCGGGTTACACCCCCACCCCCTTCGGAAATAAAAGCCTTGTATAGAATTCCCCACAAGAAAGAAATAATCACTGCAAATGTATACATATTATGGTGCATTGATATTCTATGTAATTGCTATATAAAGTATAATAGGAGGGAGAAATTATTTACTAGCCTAAGGGCACTTTTTCGGCCTGAATCTTACTGATTTTGTTTAAAAGGGAAAACTAATATGCCAGGGCGCTTACCCCCTGGGGGGTATCCAAACCGAACCTTTTTTTCACTTGCGCCCTTGCAGTTGGGGAAAAGTCTATGCTACAACATCGGTTAAAAGAATTATAACAGTATATCATTTTATGATAGATTTGTCAAAATCTCTAAATAGTCCGATACCCGAAAAAAAAAGAACATAAAATATTTGAAAAGTCAACGCGTTCAGACCAGGCACACCTCATTAATGGTGTCACTACAGATTAAATTTTACTATACATGTATACTAGTATTCTTACCAAAATTGCGTAACTTCAGATAGAGATTATAAATTCAAAACGAACTTCTGGAAAAAGTCTTCTTGACATCTTTTCAAACAACACTTCATAAACAATTTAGTACCAGAAATCACCGGTGCATTCAGCAAGGCATGAGACTTTGTTAATGTCGAAGTTACACATATGTTTAAAAAAATCAAGCCTGGAGATCCCCCCCCCCCCCTCCTCCGGAAACAACACACATCAACAACTCAAATGATCTCGCATTATTACAAAACTGGGATAGTCAGACATCTTACACATTGTTTTTCATCTAAAAAAAAAAAGAGACCCTGTCGCGGGCGGAAACGCCCCAAATTCAAAGGGGAAATCGGGTATAATTTTGCCTCAACCATGTTTAAACGTAAAAGCGTGCATGTACCGATCCGTTCTTAAAATGGACTTAATAATGGCATTCAGAAGTTGGAGTTCTATTCGCTTTTCGCTATTCACTATTCGAATAGCGAATAGAATTCTGCGGTCGGTTCGCTATTCAAATTATCGTAAACATGCTAATAAACGTAAATTAAATTTCCACATAAACATCCCTTTTTTAATGTAAAGAAACAGTTATATATTAAAAATCATATCTTGCTGACCAGACCTGAACATTGACCTAATTAGCTAGCCTGGCGAAAAGGTAAGAAATTAATCATACTTTTGCAATGGGATGGCTTTCAGGGGGCTGGCTAACACCATGTATCCCACATTTTGGCCTTCATATTTGGAGGAGGTGGGGTTCCGGGAATGCCCAGTCGACCCTCAAAAGGAATTGGGTTTACACGACCGGTAACAGGCTTAGCTAGCCCGGCGAAAATTGGAAATTTCGCATAAAACAGTTATAATGGGATAGCTTTCAGGGGGCTGGCTTACATCCTGTTTCCCACATCTGGGCCTTCATTTTTGAGGGAGGTGGGGCCCCGGGAATGCCCAGTCGACCCTCAAAAGGAATTGGGTTTACACGACCGGTAACGGGCTTAGCTAGCCCGGCGAAAATTGGAAATTTCGCAATATACAGTTATAATGGGATAGCTTTCAGGGGGCTGGCTAACATCCTGTATCCCACATTTGGGCCTTCATATTTGGAGGAGGTGGGGTCCCGGGAATGCCCAGTCGACCCTCAAAAGGAATTGGGTTTACACGACCGGTAACAGGCTTAGCTAGCCCGGCGAAAATTGGAAATTTCGCATAATACAGTTATAATGGGATAGCTTTCAGGGGGCTGGCTAACATCCTGTATCCCACATTTGGGCCTTCATATTTGGAGGAGATGGGGCCCCGGGAATGCCCAGTCGACCCTCAAAAGGAATTGGGTTTACACGACCGGTAACAGGCTTAGCTAGCCCGGCGAAAATTGGAAATTTCGCAATATACAGTTATAATGGGATAGCTTTCAGGGGGCTGGCTAACATTCTGTATCCCACATTTGGGCCTTCATATTTGGGGGAGGTGGGGTCCCGGGAATGCCCAGTCGACCCTCAAAAGGAATTGGGTTTACACGACCGGTAACAGGCTTAGCTAGCCCGGCGAAAATTGGAAATTTCGCATAATACAGTTATAATGGGATAGCTTTCAGGGGGCTGGCTAACATCCTGTATCCCACATTTGGGCCTTCATATTTGGAGGAGATGGGGCCCCGGGAATGCCCAGTCGACCCTCAAAAGGAATTGGGTTTACACGACCGGTAACAGGCTTAGCTAGCCCGGCGAAAATTGGAAATTTCGCATAATACAGTTATAATGGGATAGCATTCAGGGGGCTGGCTAACATCCTGTATCCCACATTTGGGCCTTCATATTTGGAGGAGGTGGGGCCCCGGGAATGCCCAGTCGACCCTCAAAAGGAATTGGGTTTACACGACCGGTAACAGGCTTAGCTAGCCCGGCGAAAATTGGAAATTTCGCATAATACAGTTATAATGGGATAGCTTTCAGGGGGCTGGCTAACATCCTATTTCCCACATTTGGGCCTTCATATTTGGTGGAGGTGGGGCTCTGGGAATGCCCAGTCGACCCTCAAAAGGAATTGGGTTTACACGACCGGTAACAGGCTTAGCTAGCCCGGCGAAAATTGGAAATTTCGCATAATACAGTTATAATGGGATAGCTTTCAGGGGGCTGGCTAACATCCTGTATCCCACATTTGGGCCTTTATATTTGGGGGAGGTGGGGCCCCGGGAATGCCCAGTCGACCCTCAAAAGGAATTGGGTTTACACGACCGGTAACGGGCTTAGCTAGCCCGGCGAAAATTGGAAATTTCGCATAATACAGTTATAATGGGATAGCTTTCAGAAGGGCTGGCTAACATCCTGTATCCCACATTTGGGCCTTCATATTTGGGGGAGGTGGGGCCCCGGGAATGCCCAGTCGACCCTCAAAAGGAATTGGGTGTACACGACCGGTAACATGCTTAGCTAGCCCGGCGAAAATTGGAAATTTCGCATAATACAGTTATAATGGGATAGCTTTCAGGGGGCTGTCTAACATCCTGTATCCCACATTATGGCCTTCATATTTGGAGGAGGTGGGGCTCCGGGAATGCCCTGTCTTTTGTTGGTGTAGCGATTAATTATGAATTATAAATAAATTATATACACCTTATTTTACACGTCGCTTTGTTATCTAAATTTCTTTTATATTCATGTCTTATTATTTCCTCTGACTTTGCTGAAATACGAGATGCAGTTTTGTTTTAAATTTGTTTAAACTTGTTTTTCAAGTATGGGAAAGATCGATCACTTTCCCTTCGAGTGAGATTGCATGTTCTGTCTCCCCCCCCCCCCCCCCGTTCCATTATAAAATCGAAAGTGAAAATTTAGGCCACAGTTTCGCATTTTCTATTTTCTATTCTCTGATAAAAAGGGCTGATTCTCACCAAAACGTAAATGATAAATATTATACCAATTTATGCCCTTCAAGTAACCACCAAAACCCCACATTTACCCTTTTTTGTAAAAGCGAAACTGTCCCATGTCACCTACCAAAATACCATATCAGTTTGTTGACATCAAAGTCAAGGTAGCTTTCAATATGTAAAAATAACCGCGCACGACAAAACATTAACAGGTTAATCAACACTATGCTTCCAAATAGTTAATTATCAGCAATAACCCCCCCCCCCCACACACACACACACCTGAAATATGTCTTTTATTCGACCAATTGCTCAATGTTTTCCAACTTTTCCATGTAAAGGAGGCGATGTGTATATGACTTTGTTAATTGACATTATATTTACATTTGTATAGATACCAAAGAAAAAATCAGTGTACCTAGAGTGGGCAACTATATGCGTAGATCTAGATGGAGAGGGTCGGACCCCTCCCCCGGCAAACCAAATTATATTTCACCACCTTCTTTTGGGTGAATTTTTCTTGATCTTGAAGGCACCCCCCTCTCTCTCTCTATCTCTCTCTCTCTTTCTCTGTTTGAGTGTCTGTCTCTCTCTTTCTCTCTCTCCAACTATCTCTCTCTCTCTCTCTCTCTCTCTCTCTCTCTCTCTCTATGTTATACCAACATATAAACCATGGATACACAGGTGTAAAATGTCCACTTAGTTTACAGGACGATGCCCGGATTTAGAAAATTTCTCTCGCGAGGGTTGGGGGGGGGGTCTAAAAGATAATTTGTTTGGGGGGGGGGGGGGGGTTGGGTGACTCCCTCCATGGAGATCCCATTCTACGGTAACGTATGTTTGTTCTTTGGTAACTATGATAGAAAAATTCACGCTACGCCAGAAGAAATACTCCCACTCTTTATCGACTTGCAAAATTGTGATAGATTTGGAAAACTAAACATATTCTGTCAATAAAATATGTCAGATATCGTATAAATATCAAAGAATAGTACAAGACTGTATGCATTTATTTGCATATAATAATTTATCGTTTAAGGAAAACAGACAATCCAGGAAATGAGTGGATTGATTATTGCACCCCCCCCCCTCCTCCTCGTAATCTACATCATTGCCAGATCCGATAGTCTAACTGACTCTAAATTAGTCTTTAAAATCAATTAATTTATTTGTTCGAACATATAGCAAATTCGTGAGAACTTCATTTGGTTCTTGGCTTTTTCACGCCGCTGTAAATACCAAAGCATTTCGTTTAAAGAACGAAATGTGGTGTGCCAATATCTATTTCATGATTTTAATTGATATTGCACTATTGGTTTAAATCAATTTCAATTTTTTCTACAACCACTACCATCACCTAGCTTGCGAATCTGAAGCGTTTGAGTCACCACTGGTGCGCTGTCCTAGCTATATATATTCCTAGTTTGCACATGTTCTAAATTGAATGTATCAGGGAAGTAGCATCTGTTAAACAGTTTTGAATGTGGGTGCCAGAAATATCCTATATCATGATAAGCAAATACGTTTATTTATAAATTATAACAAGTCTTCAAAATCTATCATAAAGATTTAATAATTCGATACAATTATTCTTTAAAACTGTAAATTTCAATTCAAGTTATTTAATAATTATAAACAGCCCTCATAGGGGTAACAGGAAGATTTTACAATAAACATTCATAATGTACAATACACATATCCACAAGAGGGAGCGATTGTATGATTGAAAGGTTACAGACATAAAGCATTAGCATACATGTTTATTTATATATTAAAAACATGTATGTATAATTAAATATAAATACCAATATATAGATATGTCAAAACATACACATTTTGAATAATATTACATGATGAGAAATTAATTATCGAATATAGTTGATTAGTAAATAGTTAGTTTCAACTTGGAAAGAAATATATTAGTTACAGATTTATTAAATCTTAAATAAAAACAGTTTCTCCCGATTCAGCGGTATTAAAGCACAACCAAAGCATTTAATTATTTGTAAAGATGTTAACAAACTTCATGGACGTATTTGCATTATTAATAATATTTTCATTCTTTCTCCGACCAATGAGGGATTTTATTTTATTCCTGGTTTCCGTGATTCTAATCGGATGCAAATCATAGACTCCCTCTATATGGGATACCAGTTTATCGCGGATTAACTTCAGCCTGAGGCGGGACCCAATTTTATCTTTGTGGACGAAGACAAATGTAGATAAAGTTCCTTGTCCAAGGACACAACACACATTAAGTGGCCACACCAGGGTTTTTCATATTTTTATATTACTCTCACATAATATATGATACATCATATGGCATATGAATCGTTATGAAATAGCACACCATGTGAACTTTGTTATATGCATTGATAGATAACACAAGTCTACCAAAGACCCATATTGATTTAAATATTCGTTCAATCTTGTACAAGCGATTAAAGAGCATATTACATAACCTCTTGTTATCGATTTTATACACTATAAAAATCAAAACGTACACTGTACTACATACATGTACATACAAATTTTATTACATGTAATACCTCAAATTATTCATCTCTGCTTACTTTCAATATTTAATTTAAAAAGGGTTAAGATAAATAGTGTGATAACTGTATAATATAAATGAACTTATACATTCACAATAATAACTCCGTCTTAAATGTCAATTGATTTCACCAAGTACCACATTTGATATAAGAAAATATAAATATGTAGGTCACTCCCTAATATAGTATTCCGAATATAATCATTTACATGAAATTTATGACTGTTAGGTGTAATCCCAATTCCTTTTAAGGGTCAACTGGACAGCCAGCCCCTTCAATGATATTCCCATTTTAACTTTATTATACTAAATTACTATGTTCCCAAGGCTGGCTATGCCTCTTCGAGGTCGTGTAAACCCAATTCCTTTTGACTGGACATTCCCAGGGCCCTAACCCCCCTCCAAAAATGAAGACCCATATATAGGGATACAGGGTGTTAGCCAGACCCTTGAAAAATACTCCACTATAACTGTATTATACGAATTTACCTATTTTCGCCAGGCTAGGTAAGCCTGTTAATGGCCGTATAAACCCAATTCCTTTTGAGGTGGACTGGGCTTTCCCGAGGCCCCATCCTCAACAAATATGAAGGCCCAAATATGAGATACAGGGGGTTAGCCAGCCCTCGAAAGATATCCCATTATAACTGTATTATACGAAATTTCCTATTTTCAGCAGGCTGGTTAAGCCTGTTAATGGCCGTGTAAACCCAATTCCTTTTGAGGGTCGACTGGGCATTTCCTGGGCCCCATTCTTACCAAATATGAAGGCCCAAATAAGGGATACATGGGGTAAGCCAGCCCCTCGAAAGATATCCAATTACAACTGTATTATACGAAATTTCCAATTTTCGCCAGGATAGCTAGGCCTGTTAATGGCCGTGTAAACCCAATTCCTTTTGAGGGTCGACTGGGCATTCCCGGGGCCTCATCATCACCAAATATGAAAGCCCAAATATGGGATACAGGGGGTAAGCCAGCCCCTTGAAAGATATCCCATTATAACTGTACTATACGAAATTTCCTATTTTCGCCAAGATAGCTAGGCCTGTTAATGGCCGTGTAAACCAAATTCCTTTTGAGGGTCGACTGGGCATTCCCGGGGCCCCATCCTCACCAAATATGAAAGCCCAAATATGGGATACAGGAGGTTAGCCATCCCCTTCAAAGATATCCCATTATAACTGTATGATACGAAATTTCTATTGTCGCCAGGCTAGCTTAGCCTGTTAATGGCCGTGTAAACCGAATTCCTTTTGAGGGTCGACTGGGAATTCCCGGGGCCCTATCCTTACCAAATATGAAAGCCCTGATATGGGATACAGGGGGCTAGCCAGCCCCTGAAAGATATCCCATTATAACTGTATAATACGAAATTTCCTATTTTCGGCAGGATAGCTAAGTCTGTTAATGGCCGTGTAAACCCAATTCCTTTTGAGGGTCGACTGGGTATTCCTGGGACCTCATCCTCTCCAAACATGAAGGCCCAAATATGAGATACAGGGGGTTAGCCAGCCCCTTCAAAGATACACCATTATAACTGTATTATACGAAATTTCCTATTTTCTCCAGGATAGCTAAGCCTGTTTATGGCCGTGTAAACCCAATTCCTTTTGAGGGTCGATTGGGCATTCCAGGGGCCCCATCCGCACCAAATATGAAAGCCCAAATATGGGATACAGGGGGTTAGCCAGCCCTTTGAAATATATCCCATTATAACTGTACTATACGAAATTTCCTATTTTCGCCAGGATAGCTAGGCCTGTTAATGACCGTGTAAACCCAATTCCTTTTGAGTGTCTACTGGGCATTCCCGGGGCTCCATCATCACCAATATACGAATTTCAAATTTTCGCCAGGCTAGCTAAGCCTGTTACCGGTCGTGTCAACCCAATTCTTTTTTAGGGTCGACTGGGCTTTCCCGAGGCCCCATCCTCACCAAATATGAAGGCCCAAATATGGGATACAGGGGGTTAGCCAGCCCTTTGAAAGATATCCCATTATAACAGTACTATACGAAATTTTCTATTTTTGCCAGGCTAGCTAAGCCTGTTAATGGCCGTGTAAACCCAATTCCTTTTGAGGGTCTACTGGGCATTCCCGGGGCTCCATACTCACCAAATATGAAGGCCCAAATATGGGATACAGGGGGTTAGCCAGCTCCTTGAAAGACAACCCGTTATTAATGTATTATACGAAATTTCCAATTTTCGCCGGGCTAGCTAAGCCTGTTACCGGTCGTGTCAACACAATTCTTTTGTAGGGTCGACTGGGCTTTCCAGAGGCCCCATCCTCACTAAATATGAAGGGCCAATTATAAGATAGAGGGGTTAGCCAGCCCTCGAAAGATATCCCACTATAACAGTACTTTACGAGATTTCCTATTTTCGACAGGCTAGGTAAGCCTGTTAATGGCCGTGTTAACCCAATTTCTTTTGAGGGTCGACTAGGCTTTCCCGAGGCCCCATCCTCACTAAATATGAAGGCCCAAATATGGGATACCGGGGGTTAGCCAGCCCCTTGAAAGATATCGCATTATAACTGTATTATACGAAATTTCCTATTTTCTCCAGGATAGCTAAGCCTGTTCATGCCCGTGTAAACCCATTTCCTTTTGAGGGTCGACTGGGCATTCCCGGGGCCCCATCATCACCAAATATGAAAGCCCAAATATGGGATACAGGGGGTTAGCCAGCCCTTTGAAAGATATCCTATTATAACTGTACTATACGAAATTTCCTATTTTCGCCAGGATAGCTAGGCCTGTTAATGGCCGTGTAAACCCAATTCCTTTTAAGTGTTTACTGGGCATTCCCGGGGCCCCATCATCACCAAATATGAAAGCCCAAATATGGGATACAGGGGGTTAGCCAGCCCCTTGAAAGACATCCCATAATTAATGTATTATACCCAAATTTCTAATTTTCGCCAGGCTAGCTAAGCCTGTTACAGGTCGTGTTAACCCAATTCTTTTTTAGGGTCGACTGGGCTTTCCCGAGGCCCCATCCTCACCAAATATGAAATCCCAAACATGGGATACAGGGGGTTAGCCAGCCCCTTAAAAGATATCCCATTATAACAGTACTATACGAAATTTCCTATTTTTGCCAGACTTATGAGCCTGTTAATGGCCGTGTAAACCCAATTTCTTTTAAGGGTCTACTGGGCATTCCCGGGGCCCAATCCTCACCAAATATGAAAGCCCAAATATTAGATACAGGGAGTTAGCCAGCCCCTTGAAAGATATCCCATTATAACTGTATTATACGAAATTTCCTATTTTCTCCAGGATAGCTAGGCCTGTTAATCGCCGTGTAAACCCAATTCCTTTTGAGGGTCGATTGGGCATTCCCGGGGCCCCATCCTCACCAAATATGAAGGCCCAAATATGGGATACAGGAGGTTAGCCATCCCCTTCAAAGATATCCCATTATAACTGTATTATATGAAATTTCCTATTTTCGCCAGGCTAGGTAAGCCTGTTAATGGCCGTGTTAACCCAATTCCTTTTGAGCGTCGACTAGGCTTTCCCGAGGCCCCATCCTCACTAAATATGAAGGCCCAAATATTGGATAACGGGGGTTAGCCAGCCCCTGAAAAGATATCGCATTATAACTACATTATACGAAATTTCCTATTTTCTCCAGGATAGCTAAGCCTGTTAATGGCCGTGTAAACCCAATTCCTTTTGAGGGTCGACTGGGCATTCCCGGAGCACCATCCGCACCAAATATGAAAGCCCAAATATGGGATACAGGGGGTTAGCCAGCCCTTTGAAAGATATCCCATTATAACTGTACTATACGAAATTTCCTATTTTCGCCAGGATAGCTAGGCCTGTTAATGGCCGTGTAAACCCAATTCCTTTTGAGTGTCTACTGGGCATTCCCGGGGCCCCATCATCACCAAATATGAAAGCCCATATATGGGATACAGGGGGTTAGCCAGACCCTTGAAAGACATCCCATAATTAATGTATTATACGAAATTTCGAATTTTCGCCAGGCTAGCTAAGCCTGTTACTGGTCGTGTCAACCCAATTCTTTTTTAGGGTCGACTGGGCTTTCCCGAGGCCCCATCCTCATCAAATATGAAGGCCCAAACATGGGATACAGGGGGTTAGCCAGCCCTCGAAAGATATTTCACTATAACTGTACTATACGAAATTTCCTATTTTCAGCAGGCTGTCTAAGTCTGTTAATGGCCGTGTAAACCCAATTCCTTTTGAGGGTCGACTGGGCATTCCCGGGGCCCAATCCTCACCAAATATGAAAGCCCAAATATGGGATACAGGGGATTAGCCAGCCCCTTGAAAGATATCCCATTATAACTGTATTATACGAAATTTCCTATTTTCTCCAGGATAGCTAGGCCTGTTAATCGCCGTGTAAACCCAATTCCTTTTGAGGGTCGAATGGGCATTCCCGAGGCCCCATCCCCACCAAATATGAAGGCCCAAATATGGGATACAGGAGGTTAGCCATCCCCTTCAAAGATATCCCATTATAACTGTATTATATGAAATTTCCTATTTTCGCCAGGCTAGCTAAGCCTGTTAATGGCCGTGTAAACCAAATTCCTTTTGAGGGTCGACTGGGCATTCCCTAGGCCCCATCCTTACCAAATATGAAAGCCCTAATATGGGATACAGGGGGCTATCCAGCCCCTGAAAGATATCCCACTATAACTGTATTATACGAAATTTTCTATTTTCGGCACGCTAGCTAAGTTTGTTAATGGCCGTGTAAATCCAATTCCTTTTGAGGATCGACTGGGTGTTCCTGGGGCCAATTCTCTCCAAAAATGAAGGCCAAAATATGGGATACCGGGGGTTAGCAAGCCCCCTGAATGATATCCCATTATAACTGTATGATACGAAATTTCCTATTTTCGCCAGGCTAGCTAAGCCTGTTAATGGCCGTGTAAACCTAATTCCTTTTAAGGGTCTACTGGGCATTCCCGGGGCCCCATCATCACCATATATGAAAGCCCGAATATGGGATACAGGGGGTTAGCCAGCCCCTCGAAAGATATCCCATTATAACACTATTATACGAAATTTCCTGTTTTCGCCAGGCTAGCTAGGCCTGTTAATGGCCGTGTAAACCCAATTCCTTTTGAGGGTCGACTGGGCATTCCCGGGGCCCCATCCTCACTAAATATGAAGGCCCAAATATGGGATACAGGGGGTTAGCCAGCTCTCGAAAGATATCCTATTATAACAGTACTATACGAAATTTCCTATTTTCGCCAGGCTAGCTAGGCCTGTTAATGGCCGTGTAAACCCAATTCCTTTTGAGGGTCGACTGGGCATTCCCGGGGCCCCATCCTCACCAAATATGAAGGCCCAAATATGGGATACAGGGGGTAGGCCAGCTCCTTGAAAGACATCCCATAATTAATGTATTATACGAAATTTCCAATTTTCGCCAGGCTAGCTAAGCCTGTTACCGGTCGTGTCATCCCAATTCTTTTTTAGGGTCGACTGGGGTTTCCCGAGGCCCCATCCTCACCAAATATGAAGGCCCAAATATGGGATACAGGGGGTTAGCCAGCCCCTCGAAAGATATCCCACTATAACTGTATTATACGAAATTTCCTATTTTCGGCAGGCTAGCTAAGCCTGTTAATGACCGTGAAAACCCAATTCCTTTTGAGGGTCGACTGGGCTTTCCCGGGGCCCCATCCTCACTAAATATGAAGGCCCAAATGTAGGATACAGGGGGTAAGCCAGCCCCTTGAAAGATATCCCACTATAACTGTATTATACGAAATTTCCTATTTTCGCCAGGCTAGGTAAGCCTGTAAATGGCCGTGTAAACCCAATGCCTTTTAAGGGTCGACTGGGCATTCCATGGGCCCCATCCTCACTAAATATGAAGGTCCAAATATGGGATACAGGGGGCTAGCCAGCCCCTTGAAAGATATCCCCATTGCAATAGAATATAATTTTTTACCTTTTCGCCAGGCTAGCTAATTATGTCAATGTTCAGGTCAGGTCAGCAAGATATAATTTTAAATATTTCATGATTTCTCTCCGTTAAAAAATGAGGTTTATATGGAATTTTGAATTTACGTTTATTAGCATGTTTACGGTAATTTGAATGGCGAACCGACCAGAGAATTCTATTCGCTATTCGAATAGTGAAAAGCGAAAAGCGAATAGAACTCCAACTTCTGAATGGCCTTAATAATGGTATTTCTAACATTGTTAATTATATTATCTATTTAAACATTTTTTCTGTATAAATACTGTTTTATATAGCCTTTTGTTTCGCCACATACTATTCATAATGTATCTAAAAATCAGTTGTTCAATAGCTCTACCATTATTAAAACATTTTTTGGTATATGGTTGTCATGGCAACAATTTAAAAATAATTTTTATTATGAAACAAAAGAATTTCTTCAATTTGATAAAACCACTTGCCTTTTTTTTTTTTTTTTTTTTTACATGAAATACTATCAAAATTGATTAACTTGAGCAGTATTGGTGAAGTACTCTAGGCTCGAATTTTACGTAATAATGCCGAATTTTAACGTATTGAGACATTTGAGTGGTCATTTCTTCAAACTTATATTTTCTCCCAAAATTGACTTATCCGAACAATTTGATGCTATTTTTGAGAAATAGACATCCACAGCATATAATTAGAAAAATATCATTTATCTTTGAAGTGGGGCCGATTTTGGCCCATAGCGCCCCTAGCTCTTTCGGGTAGTGATGTTGGATATATTTTAGGAGAAAATACTTAAGTTTGAGTAAGAAATTTTATACTTTCAATGGCAATCAGAACACGTGTTAAAACTATCTACAGTTCTTTTTTCCAATAACAATTTTCATGTAATCTATCCCTATGTAAGAAAGCTTAAGGTATCAGATGAACAATTGACCAAAAAATGATGCCATTCCCCCTTCTCTCTCTCTTTACAGAGGTTTATATACCTTCATACTCTTGACCGACAGTTCTTATTAGATCTGTAAACCTGTACTGATCATGAGTGAACATATATTGTTTACATTTCAGAGTTATGTTTTGCTTCCAAATACAGCAACAAACCTGTCAGAACTGTCAATCAAAGAGTATTGGGATGCGGGTGTTGAATCCCCAGCATGAGTATGATGCACCGCTTACGTATACAACATTAAAAGGTCATAGCTAGAGACATCAATTCATACATGACTTAAAGGTTACAAAGGTTAGTAGAACATGCATTACATGACTAACTTGCAGTATCAAGACTATCGATGCAGACACGTAATCGCCTAATATGATAATTTGTTGATATCTTGTTTATATATTTTCAATTTGGACTTTAATGTGCCCGCATTCCGTACCTGATTAGATAGCATGATTTAGGACTACTGCGCAGTGCTACAAGAGTCACACAGTTCATTTTATTAGTCATCATTACAACAATTAATGGTGCAGTAAATAAGTATCAAGTATCATTATTAGCCATACTAACAATTAAAGGTCATATCATGGCTATCTGGTTACACAAAATCTACGAATTCAACGAAAAACGAAATATTTTTCGACTGAATACGTGAATTACACTATGAAAATTTTATTCTATAATATGCTTTTTTTTTCTTCACGTTACCGCAGAAGAGCTGCGGGAGAAAAATAACGTCATACAACGGCAAATGAAGTAAAGCTGCCTCAACCTCATAATCAGCGTAAGGGAAAAATGTTAAAATATTTTGTTTCAAAATTAAAAACAAATACAAATATTGCTTGACTTTATGCATCAATTTTTTATTCTTTCCTGTTTAATATGTTGAATTAAGAAATAGTTCGACATTTTTAATTCAAATCATTCAATTTGTTTGTTTTTCCTTTGACGCCAATTTAATGATTATTTTTATGCGTTATCATGTATATCTCGTATAATGTATTTGATAATCGTCCTCGTGATGTGTACAATTGAATCTATTTGATAGATTTAGTCATAAACGATAATGACTGTTGATGTTATCTGAACCTGAATAGAGTTAATATCTGTACGTCGAACCAACACAAGCTCAGAAGAGGTAAGATTGGGCTTATAGCATTCCTAACATTTAAACTTGAATTAGAAATCTCTATTTTAAACATGACTTTTATTTTCCTCTAATTCTTATTTAATTTGTTTTCTTCAAATTCCACGATGACAGTAAATAAGTGTTAAGATTATTATGTGCTGTTTTATTTTAGCTTAAGACTATCGTTATTTTTTCTTCAAAGAGATACCGGTGTGAACGTGCTACAATTCATTTGTGTTAATTGTGAAAGGTTCAGTTTTGAGTTCTGTCGTGGAAAATCTTAGACGTAAATGTTGATGTTTTGGACTTTCTGTCATCAAAGAGACAATATTTAGTACTGCGTTTGGTTTGAAATAACTAACAAGTGCAAATAGAATCAAAACAAGAGCAATGAAACATTGAAAATAGTACTATAACGAAAACATTCAACTCAAATCGTAACATTGCCACTTTTAAATGTCATATATAACATTGTCACTTTTAAATCTCAGTATAGGGCATATGAGTTCATAACATTCTTAAGAGTTCTGTTCTTAGATGCTTAAAGTTTTTTTGCCACACTTTGAAAAAGAAGGGGGGGGGTATTGCTTACCTGCTGTGTGTTGGTCAATCGGTCCACCAACAGTTTCCATTCGGGTTTTTTTTTCCGCCGAGGTTTCACATATTGCAATGAAATATAGTTTACAGACTTATCATAGTAAAATATAGGTCAACATTGTTTTCGAAACGATCGAGCAATTTTTTACTGAGTTATTACCATTAGACTTGAAACAAGACAGTCACCTGAGTACCTTTACCCTTATATTGACATGTCAAAGAGTCTTATGTTTGCGTTTTACAACGAAAGCTTGGTTTTGCAGTACAAACCCAAATCGTACTCTCTTTTGACTGTTACTCCGCTTTAATTTTTTGAAAACATATATATCCCTATTTTTTCAAGGGGGGGGGGGGGGGGTTAGGGGTTGGGGTGTGTCAAGATGAAGAGGGATCTGTAGTATAAGCTCCAAGTATATAAATGTTCGGTAAAAAGATACATGTGCAGGCCTTTAATAGTATATCTTATATATATTTCAATATTAACAGTTTCAGTAATGATACAAACAGAATATATTCAGCTTATTTCTAAAAGCATACAGTTTACATGATATTTAAGGTTTACTGAAATAGATCAACTATTGAAAGCAATATTGCCAAATGACATTTAACATGTAGTTTTCAAGACTAACTGGATGACACACAGCAATTCTCCTAAGTAAAAATAAATGTTCAATATATGGTCATATTTATCAACTACCCCCCCCCCCCCGCCCGCCCTCAATTAAAATCTCAAATTTCTGGGGATTATGGAATTATAAACATATTAACAATACATTACTTTATTTACCACAACGATTAGCAGTTGTTACCTGTTTTTATTTAGTACGATAAAAGTGTGTCTAAACTTTATTTCGTCTGCAGTGTTACTGATGTAATTATGATTTTTACTTTATTAATAAGCAATTCGGATAATGACAAAATGTTATGTTTTGTATAAACAAAACACCTTCTATTCATTTGAAAAACTCTTATTTTCAGAAACAAAACCGGTAGAACAATGGCAACTGCAGATAAAGACCAGAGGCTTCAGGAAAACGATGAGTGTGCGGATGATTTCTTGTAAATATATTCTTCGTTGAAAAAGCTTTACTACTCTATATATCATAAAAATCAGCAATATGAATATAAATAAGGATATTAAATTTTTTTTTTTTTTTGCTTTTGGTTTTTCTCCTGATGATTCTTTACACTTTTTGGTGTGTTTGGCATTTTCCACATATTCCAAGTTTCTCTTAACCAACTTATAAACACGGTAAAATCTCAAAATTAAACTACAGTCACATATACCGTTAATACTCGTTTATAGTTCTATTACACACTAAGCTCCGCCATATTGAATTTCCTAATTAAATATGCGTGTCAAAGGTCATAGGGAAAAACCAACGTAAACAATATGGACGCTGCTCGCTGACATATATATAGAAATTTACCGCTACCTTTTTAGACCCGTTTGTGTTATTTCGTTACTTTTTTACTCATATTTTGATATACCGTATTTACATCATGAATACAGAAGACCAAATATTAACTTTAGAAGACTTTACACATTGGAAAGTTCCAGCTTTGAGAGAGTATTTGTCATGTCGTGGATTGTCGGCTGCAGGAAATAAACAAGAGATGGTTGCTTTAGCATATTCTGCGCACTTTATGAAAATTCCTCCTAAGAAAACAGCAAGTGACAATCAAATTTTAAACAACAAGTGTTATAGTGATATGTTAAAGTTCGGAGATTTAATTCTGCCAGATCCGTTCCAATTATACGAAAACTGGCAAAATGAAAAATTCGGAATGAAAAACTGGCCGCCACTTTTTATCACCGACTTAACAACGTTTTTAATGAGGTATGTATTATGATGTTGTTTGGGGTTTTTTTTGTTGTTACAGAAATTGATATAATTGTAAAGCTCAAAAACCTATTGAAAGTTACATCAATATGTAAATTATTGCAAGCTATGAACACTGTTATTATGATTAACATGTTAGTTATGTTTAAAATTATATGATTGTTGATTGACCGTTTGAAATGTTTCATATCTCTAATCAATATCATCAATTTAGTTAATGAATGGAAATGATTATGTTATAGTAGAGTCGCCCATTTTTGTTAATTATTAGGTATGAGACAGAGGAAGTTGCCAAAAATCACCTGAATCAGTATAAGATTGGAAAAGTCTACCAATACTTCCAGAGTGAATGGCTTAAAGAAATATTTTACCACCCTGTTGACAGGACCACCCCATACTGCTTCCTCCGTGCGGAATGCACCCCCTCACAGAATCTGCGTTCAGAGCCACACAAAGTGTGGGTATGCCTTGCAAAAGTTTCGGGGGAAGTAAAGTCTGCCTTCTGCACGTGTACAGCAGGGTAAGCATTACATTTTAGACATATTTGACACAACATTGCATACATCTCTTTGCAAGTTACACATAACTTATATGTTGTGTGATAGAATACAGCTGATGTTGTTATTTGAAAATAAGTCATGGGGTAGATTAATTGATTATGATTATGCAG
The DNA here is from genome assembly GCA_020458035.1 of Magallana ariakensis. Lineage (NCBI taxonomy): Eukaryota > Metazoa > Mollusca > Bivalvia > Ostreida > Ostreidae > Magallana > Magallana ariakensis. Next base: position 55,378,310 of record CM035811.1, on the reverse strand, counting down.
TGTTCCTTTCTAGTTACCAACTGTGTGACACTGATTTTTCAATCTGCTTGCCTTAAACAAGTCAACTTCAGAGTATTTATATATCTATAATTGCATTGACAATATTAACTGCAATTGCTTGCAAGAAAAACAAGTTAAAATTGGTTAACTTTTTCTTAATTGTTCTTGTATTTTTTTCTGCTTTTAAACACAGGTACGGTCAAACATGTAATCATGTCGCTGGATTACTTTTTCGGGTGGAATATGCTAACAAGATGGGGTACACATCTTGTACATCCAACAAATGTGAATGGGTTGTGCCAAAAGAGCGACCACTAGAGCCGGCTATGCTTCAAGACATGGCATTTAAGAGATCTAAGCATGGAAAAACTGGTATGATATATATGTGGTCGTCAACTCAAAATTACATGTTGAATTCTGTGAACAAATCAAAGATGCAAGAATCATTACCAAGAAGTTAGCAAAATATAATTGTTTTATGTGAATATATCATTTGGAAAGCTGTAGTAAAGGCTTTTTATTTGTACACATTGAGGGTTGGCATTTTCTGAAGAAGATGATTCTAGAAGTTAATCTTACTGTACATATATAAAACAAGTAATTATAAGTTAATTATCTTAAAGGAAAAACAAGAACTTTAAATGGAAATCAGAAGAAAACATTCAATGTGTTGCCAGAGGATAATGGGGATGAAAACTTCTTGGTAACTTTTGCGGATGCACTGAGGGAATCCTTGCCAGATGCTTGTTTATTCAAAGGTATAAAACCATAAATTATACTACTGACTAGTGTTCTTTACAACACTTTATATTTTTATTATTGTGAATGATGATTTTTTTTAAACAAATATATTTATTATGGGAATAAAAGCTTTCCATCTGACAAGATTTCCCAGGAAACAAAAAGGTTAAAATAACATGCAAAATAAGATAACAAATATTTTAAATAAATTTATTCCCTAAAAACCTTTCAATAAATTTAAAGTAACAAATATTTTAAATAAATTTATTCCCTAAAAATCTTTCAATAAATTAAAGTAAGCCTTTTCTGAAAGAAAAAATGCATTTTATTATAGGTCTTGATGTTGATTCACCTAATAAAGCCAAGGGGCAGGAACCACATGCTCTCCAAGAAGATACCGTCGAAGAAGATTGTGGTCCAATTGATATTAAGCAATATCATATGAAATCTATGATTTCATCATGTGAACAATCTGATATGAGGGTCAAGATCCCCGCCTCTACAGTTGCATATATCAGTAATAATACTATAGGCCAATCTTCAAATAGTATGTGGCATGATATGAGAAATGGTCGGTTGACATCCTCCAATTTTTATTCCATTCATACAAAGGTTAATTCTATCAATAATAAACCTGCTGTTGTCCAGGATGTTAAACCTCTTGTTAAACATATTATGGGGTATACAAAAGTGAACCCCAACATTAAGTCCCTTAAATATGGTAGAGAAATGGAACCAGTTGCAAAGAGTGTTTATTTAAAAGAATTTTGTGCTGCACATAAGAATGTTAAATCAGATGAATGTGGTATTTTTCTTGATTCTGTACATACATACATTGCAGCGAGTCCAGCTTTGTTAATTTCTTGTTCTTGCTGTGGTGATGGCTGTGTTGAAATCAAATGTCCATTAATTACAAAATGTAACACATGTTCGTCATTTTGTACATGCCAAATTCCAATATATCTTATCGACAAGTCTGGAAAATTGTCATTGAAAATCAATCATTTTTATTTTGCACAAGTTCAAGGACAGATGTATGTTACTGGAAGAAAATGGTGTGATTTCTTTGTATATACTTGTAACGGTACTTTTACAGAGAGAATATGGTACAATGACGCCTATTTTTCAGATATTCTTAAAAGCCTTCAGTACTTTTTCTTTTCTTTTGTATTGCCAGAGTTAAAAACACATAGCATAGAAAATTCCCTGTTGGATGAACCAATGGAAGTTAATGAAAATGTAGATGATGCTGAAGGGGATGCATATTTTTGTCCATGTTGCAATCATGTTAAAGTTAACCATGTCAGTGCCTTAAAAGACAGAAGCATTTGTTGCCAGTTATGTGGCTTGTGGTATCACTATAGATGTGTTAATCTAACAGATGCAAAACTCAAGCAAACACCAAGTTGGTACTGTAGTGAGTGTTCTATGTGAAAATCAGACTTCCAGTTTAAACTTCAATTCAGTGTACAATAGTTATGTGAATTTTGATAGCCATGCTTGTTATCACAAGATTTTAAAATGCATGTTACTGTATACCTGGTAGTTGTTTTTGAATAGAAACAAATTTCTCATTGTTTTGTTTTCAATCATACCTAGGAAGAGTGGATAAAGATTGCATATGCCACAAACAATTTTGAGAATATCATCTAAATGCTGACAAACTGTAAAAGGAACTTCAAATTTCAGTAAGGGGAAGAATTTAATGCGTCTTATAGCTTGTTTGACATATATTCTCCTGTTTGCTATTTCTTTTGTTTTTTGCACATCAGATGCAGTCATCTGTGCTATGCCATGTCTACCTGGTGGAACAAGCAAGTTTGCATGATGAAGAGTCAGCTCCTCATTAAGGCTGCTGAACCCTTTGTCTGCCATAACACTATCATGGGGTTCAATCAAATCAAGAAATCCAGAATTTATTGTTATGCACTTATCACTAGCCCTACCTCCCCAACAGTTTGACACAAAATTGATCATTCCTGCAGGTGTGATACCTACCAGGAATTTGGCGGTATAGTGATGCTTGTAATCACTCCAGCACTGGTTTGAAACCGTCATACTTTGAGGTTTCTCTATGAAAACTTCAGAGCAATCAATGATGTATCGAACAGAGGAGTATCTTGGCGTTTTGAATTAGGGGGGCAGATTTGCACGTACAACTTCTTTTGGAGGATTGAAAACTAGCTTGCCTAGAAATTTGCTTAGAACTTTCACCCAAGTAGTAAATATTCTGGAAACATATGAAACAGAAATAGAAAACCTATCTGCTAAATCTTTATCTAGTAACCCAAGACGGATTTTCATCAATGTCAAAAGCAACTCGTCCTTGGAAGATAGCTTTCTAAAAGTCATTGATTTTTTAAAAAATCTTGTGTTTCAGCGTATTGCAGTGAAAAGTTGGACCTTTCCAATACCTTATACTTACCAGCTTGGGTTCAAGAATATTATGTAGAGCAGTGAATGAAGTCAGTGAAGGAAAACCTGTATAAAATCTTACCTTTTTGTCACTTTTTAACAACTCTGTAGGTTTTACATTACAAAATTTTCTTTTGAGCATGTGGTTCTCCTCTCTTGACTTAGCAAGTTCAGATTCAAGATTTTTTATTTTTGCTTTAAGATTGAAAATTTGGGCACTCTTGGTTGTACATGGGTCACATAAGTGTACTTCTAAGTAATCGTGATCAAGAGAGACACTTTGTATATCTTTATCAAATTGACAGTCATCTTTTGTTTCATCCAAAAATTTTCTTTTCTTTTTGGCTAAAGAGGGATCTTTTCTCTCCTTTGGTGGAGCTCTTCCCTGTTTCATAACATCAGAATGGCCCATGTGTAGAGTGGGGTAGGGGTTCAGTAATGTTGGTTTTCCATCTTCAAAGTGGTGTGAGCACACCTTAGAGTAGTATGAATCTGGTTCCCAGTTACGGTTACCTGACGAACGATTTACATTTTTCACCCATATAGCTCGTGCATGGGGGTCTTTTGCTGTAGTTGGAAAAGGAATGAGAACAAATGGAGGTTCACAAATGCATCTCCCTGTTCCGAAGTTCGTTTGGTGAGATGAACAAAACTGTTCTCTCCATTTTTGCAGAGAATACCAGCTGTTTGTGCAGCCTTTAACGCAACAACTTCTTTTAGACATTTCAAAATGAAAAGAAGATTGATAAATGTTTGATCTGAACAGCTGAAAATGGTGAAAAACTTTTAAAACTGTCAGTAAAACACAACACAAAGAAAGCACATTTACCGACATGGATTAGTGTTGCGTATCTGAAAATAAGCGCTTATAAGTTTACCATCCCAAAAAAAAACAAACCATAAATACTAATTGAAATGTTAGTAAAACGTTATTAGACTGTGAAATAGAACTATGAATTTCTTGGGTCGTAGCCTTGGAATAATTGATAGAAAACACGGCACATTGAAAGTGAAAGTAACTAGCAGACACATTTATTTGTTCAATTCACCTAATTCCCGACCCAATATTATTAAAAACATGAATGAATTATTATTGCCTGTAACTATTTATGGTGACGTTAGTATATATTTCATCCCAATTTTATGATTTCACCAACTTACGTGCTTAAATAAGTATGTGTGAGCTCGTTAAAATCTAGATCGATTAATTTGACATTGCTCGCTTCGTAGCATGAAGTTCCCGGATGTTGATTTTTTTCCCTATGACCTTTGACCTAGCATAACGTTTTAACGTGCAATAGAACTATATATCCGAAGATAATCACAAGATTGTTAAAGCTGCTTGGTCCGATTTTTCGGTTATTTCAGTATCAAATAATTTTTCATACAAACCAATTATCTTAGACAGTTAAAACGTTTCTCCTAATTACACCAGCAAACCAAAATGCATCATGGGAATGTTTATAAAATGGAATCGTTTGGTTTCGTCCCCCGAATGGCTGGGTTTATTCAACCCGCATGCTATGCATGGGTTGTAAAAATAAAGCAAACTTCAGAAATATTAGCGAACAAAATGTACACAGGTGGATTTTAATTTGCCTTAACATTATGACCTTTGTCAAAGTCATAATACAACCATACCAGTCTCGACGTCAGGGGCGAATATTAACATGAATCGATATAACGCAATACCCTTTTATGTCTTTTGTTTTGTTAACAAATTTTGTAAATATTATTTTCATTGAAATTTGGCTTAATTGACATGGAAAACTACTGCAATGTCTATTACTATACACATAATTAGCATAACCATTGTTTAAAAGCGTACACAAAATTTGACATAAAATTAGACCAAACAGCTTTAAAATATCAGTGGCGGTTTTATTAATCTTCTTTCCAAACTTATATAAGAATAGGTAAGTTGTTCAAATTTAAAACTCGACTACCGTTCTTTTCCTTAAATAGGGTACCACAAAAGGTATATACTGTGGAATCATTAGATTTCGAAGTGACTGAATTTTTGTGGAATTCGTAGGTACCTCTCATCCACGAATGAACATTATCAATGATTTCATAAATAAAGGTTAAAAAGTCATTTTTCTTTTTGTGTGCATAAGAAAACACAAGAAATTATGTCCCTACGAACCTGTTCAATTTAAGCAATCCACGAAAATTGGCCCCCACGAATTTTAATGATTGCTCAGTAGTCCATTATTCTTAAATATATATATATATATATATATATATATATATATATATATATATATATATATATATATATATATATATATATATATATATAACTTCTTTTAATATGACCATTTTTGTTAACAAGACAGGTACACATGTCAATATAGAATTAGAAAGGAAAAACTCTTTAAAAATCATCTAGAAAAGTAAAATTTGCCTTCTTTTATTCGTGTATTATTGCCCAATTATTCTTTTACTGTGAAGGTTAATAAATGTTTAAACTAGAGACAAATATAATATTTAGAAAATAATGTCGAAAGAATATTACTATTAAAATTTATAAGACAGAATTTTAATATGTTAGAGTATTTAGGCATCCGACGATATAATACATCAGCATTAATGTTTATCAAATGCAACAACTTTCGTTTAAGAAGTTTTTCTTTATGTCCATAGTTTATAAGATTGATCCCCAAGAAGTTTTGAATAAACTGAGGGATCAATCTTCGTAATAGTACGGTTACTAAAAATGTTCTATTTACCATTTAAACTATTCTTCGAAATTCGGTATATGGAAAAAGAACCGCCTTCTTAAATGTTACAAGATATAACTTTTTTTTTACACAACTTCTTCATAACGGTTGGTAATTGGATGATACTAAAATATACATGTGACAGCTTATGTTTATTGCAGATATACGAACGAGAACTGTGATATTCAAGATGGTCTAAACAGACTGTACTCATCAATTCAAAACTTAGTCGGTAAAAAAGAATTCAAAACTCATGTTATAAACGATGCGTATAATATGGATAACATCATAAAAAACTTGGAGCAAAATAAAGCTGATGCTATGAAGAAAGATTGTCCAATTGTGATTGCAGGTAAACAATTAATTTATCATTAGCCTTACCCCTGCAACTCTTTTTAAACCACTTTTCGGAACTTCTTAAAAACATCTTTTGACATTATGTGTAGATGTGCATATCACGTATATACAGGAGGTTCCGATTCCTTATTTTTCTGCGAATTTCGGCTCCCTGAAATTTAAATGATTGACCAAAAAAAAAAGACTTGTATTACATATATTTACATGAAGTATTTTAATATGTAAATTTGTGTGAGTTACATCCTTTCATCAAAATATTATGTTTATTCAATATGCACCCTGCCATTTATTATTTGTAGTATTGGTAACTAGTATGTGAGCGTGGGGAAATTTAGTTTGAAAGCAGGGAAATCATATCAACGCATATACTGTGTTATAAATATAAAAATAAGATATGCAAAACCCTTAGTCTTCAGTTTACCTTTCTTTTACATCTTTCTTATCCTTTAACACAAGTTAGGAAGAACAAATACCTCATACACACCTACCTCATTATAAATGATATAAATTGAGCTAACAAATGTTCTACTTGGTTTGTTTTTAAAGTTCATTTTACAGTTGAAAACTTGCGTACAAAATGTACTGAGATAAACCCGTCGGTTTAAACCCCTAGCACCCAGATGTATTTTTTTATTGCTGAACAAAACTAAAAAGCTTTGCTGTACAAGCAGGTTATAGAGCACAACAATTAATGTTTAAACAATATATAACACTGTGCCGGATAATTATGTCGGTGCCAAGGTGGCATTTTTGTACCCGCTTAAGATGCAGTTTGGAAAAATCCATATATACCAAATGATAGACCATTGTGTACAGAGTATATAACCACTTTTGTTTTTAGTGTATTTCACCGGGCAGGTGAGGTATTTACCTTTAAAAATCAATATCCTATAGTAAAATGATGATTCCCATAAGAGAAACGATTCTCCTACAGGAAATATTGTCAATCCTATAGTATTTTTTGAAAATCCTATATGAATTATATTTCCTATATAATAAAGCTATTCCCTGTAGGAATTTGACTCAGGTAGTTTTCCCATAGGAAATTAAAATTTCCTATCATATTTTATCAAATCCTATCGGAATTTAAATTCCTATAGGAAGTTCTTGTATTCCGATAGGAATTTTCTAATTTCCTATAGGAATACTGTTTTTCCTATTGGAATTTTTTTTCCTGTAGGAATTTAGTTTTGAAAGGTAAATATCTCACCTGACAGGTGATATACAATGAAAACAAAGGTGGTTGTAAACTACTTAAGCAATTGCCTATCATATGGCATATTTGAAGTTTTCGATATATGCAGCTTAGACGGGTGCAAAAATGCCACCTTGGCACTGGCATAATTATCCGGCACAGTGTTATATATAAGCAATATATATAAGTAGGAATATGCTATGCTTTTTTTTTTACATTTATTGTTTATTGCTTTATACATTTTAGTGTTTATTACTGTCTTAGCTACAAATTCGTTCTAAATATTAAACTATTTAGGTCGAATGTTCTTTTGATAAGAGAGATAATGCATGTAGCAACAGGGGACGGTGCTGGTCACCAATTTTTGTTTGAATCGACATTAATTTTTATTCACCTATAGAAAAATTAAAATTTGAACGTAAACTGAACCCCAGTCAGAGGACAAAAAAGTATCAAAAACTTTCACCGAAATACAAGAAATAAATCACAGTTATCAAATTTGCATGAGTAAATATTTATATCCCTCCATTACTATTCCAATCCCCCTTTTTTTTTAATTTAACGTATGTAAAGTGTAAATTAAATTAAATTGTATGTACAGTCAAACTTTTCTAGTCCACATCCGGTTTAAGGTAAAATGTTGCAAATAAGTGTAAGTATTTTATGCAGTAGGTCTTAATCGTCTTTTCTTGAAAAATTTTGAATTCTTCTGAAACATATTATACCTCATTGATCGTGATTACGGTGCCGATTTTTATTTTCATTTGTCTTTTTTTTCAATCAAATCATCGTAATTGATTAAATTTCGAACATCCGATTAACCTGAGAAATCCGACACGAGACAAGTGCATGCTTCACCGGAAATTGTTAAACAAACATTGACCGCACGAAAAGTCAACAGGTGGCTGATTACGTAATGGCGAGAACTGTTTTGATGCAGGGAACAATTGATTACTATTCACATACACGGAAATTTAATAAAGAATGGAGCATTGAGAGAATAAAATATAACGCTGTAACCATACAACATGCATTAGAAATGATACCGACAGTCTTACAGCCGCGGAATCCAGAACACTGTCTGAAAAAAAATGGCGTGAGGTATAATACGCACCCCCCATTTTTGATATAATTTTGGCTGGAAAAAAATGCGTATCTATTCATCACAAGACATAACGGCATAAACTGGAATGAGTTGCTAGTTTGGATTTTATCTAGAGTTGTTACAAATTGATCGATAATTGAGAAGTAATTATCCAGCATAAGGCCAATCGATATGTGGTCGGATTACGGGAGATAATTTTCACTAATTAAAAGCAGTCAATTCTTTTTATAGCAGTCAGTTAACAAAATAGACAAGATTAATTGCAAAACATTTTTAAACATAAAATGATAAGAAATATCAAGGAACTGAATATTTTCGGCGAATTGGACAGCATGCCGGAATGCACAACATCCGGATTCAACAAGTTTTATTGTACTAAAACAGTACATGGCAATTATGTTTTTGATGTTTTAAGGTGAAAAATCATTGGATGAAAAAAAATTCCCTGTATATCTGGTTCAAAGAGATAAATGTATAATAATTAAAAAAAAATAGCTAGGACAAATGCAAACTTTACCCTTAGTTACCGTCATTTGAAATAAATAGCATTTCAGATGTCTAAAATAGAATGAGGGTTTTATATTTTGAGAGAGCATATATGGGAAAACAATTTTTTCAAAAACCCCAACAGTATTACGTTTCCTTCAAGACTCGATTGATATATTCTTATATTGAGATCAAATCAATTAATAGAAAACCATTCATTTTATCCCCTATTTGTGCTATAACAAAATGTACTGGTTTAAATTTCTAGCAAATCTAAAACATAAATATTCAATTTACTTTTATCTTCTCCAGATTTAAAGAGGTTTTGGATTTTGGATCACCCCTAGTCTGAAAGTTCCTCATCCATATTAGTTCTCGTAGTATATTTATATTTTACAATGCCAAAAAAACTTTATTGAATAAAATTGTTCAAATAAAATAACATTTTACAGGGTTTATTAAGGGACTTCATTTTATGGCGGAAGGTTTTCAAGAAAAAAATGAACAATTTTCATAACTTGATAGTTTAGAGCACTGGTCTTTTAGCTTCAAAATATTCAGCGCAGACCAAACTTCTAGATAGTTTTTGAATTACGATATATTCATGATATTCTGAAAAACATATTTGAACAATTATTTGATATTTCTATCGATATAATTTGGCATATTAAGCTTATATTTCATAGAGGTTAAGAAAAAAATAACTCCAATTTCGACCTAAAATTAGCTTATTTCATGCTATATCTTAATTTTTTGAGATGTGACCCTTACTTTTTTACTTTTACATGAGACATTAGATGTATGTCTATTTGAATGCAAAGTTTTGGGAATATGACATTACTAATTTTTTTTATTTGCGTTAGAATTTGATTACTCCAAAATTGTGTAATAATCTTAACATATGTTGTTGTGTTCATTTTGTACTGGTATTTGAAGCCAGATTTTTTAAACTATGACTTAGATATTACTTTAATAGTCCCTACATGTGTTCGACATCATACTGTATCAAAATCATAATTAAATAGTAGTTCAAACTATAAAGATTTGTTTAATTTCTTCAAATAATCGATTTCCATGCCAAATCTTAGCAAATATTTCAGGAAAATTATCATTTCTGTTTGGGGCTGTATATTTCTAAAACCAATGGCATATGACATGGGTCAGAAATAATCAAATAAACATATTAGGTCCCCATCTTTATATCCAAGTGGTGTTTTGAAGATTTGCATTACTTGAATATCAGGTGCCAACCTCCTGAAAAGGAAAAAAAAACTATTATTGCAAGTTATAAACTACGATAATTTAATTTATCATGTACTGTATGTAAAACCTTCAATATTTTATAATAAAGAAAGATAACTCTTGCTGATTGAAGGATGATGCAATTATGTTACAAACCTATACATCAAAGTGCTTTCCTGGACTAATAAGCACCGCTTCTTTATGTTTTATTATAGGAGTTTAAAATGTATTTAACTATATATCATTTTTTTTAATTTTTAGTGTAAGAAATGCTTCCTCCTAATGGTAAAAACAATTTTTGTTTGAATTGTTGAGTCATAAGCTCTTTTTGCAAGTTGTGGGTTACATTGACGTGGTTGTACAGTTTTCTGTTTTTAGGCAAACACAACACAAATGCTCCAATTTTTTTTAGTTGAAACTATAGTTTCGGTAAATTACATACGTTAAAAGTATATGATTCATTTATATTTTATAATTAATCCTAGCTCTAGATCTAGGCCTAGCGATCTGTAGTTTGTTTCGATGTGAAGTTTGAGTGGACATGTTGCATGTCAAACTAACGTAACAGATGTGCAGCTATTGATATAAAACGATTTTCCAAAAGCAAATACATGCAATATTCGTCAAAGTCTCTTCTGAAACTTGAATTAGTTCCACTCTTAGTAATTAAGATAATTTAGCTTGGAAATGATCTGCTTCTTACAATCAAAATAGGATAAATTTAATATCCTGCCTGCTTCAAAATTTAAATTAAGACATTCTTTTACCTCTGATTACTAACAACTTTGTGTTTTTACCTTTACCAGGAAAATATCAAGTCGTTGGTTTGAACTGGTTACTTTCGTTCTAGGTTCACAGTATTTAAATCAGGTGTGAGAGTAGAGAAAAAGCTTTTTGAAAATGTGGCCCTTACTGTTTATTTGGTCCCGCCAATTCGGCCTCAGGTGTGGTATGGTCATACATTTCACAACTTACATTTCTCCTATCCTAGAGATTCTTCGTGCTAACAATTGTGATAATTGGCCTTGTAATTTTCAAGAAGAAAATAAATTTAAAAAATGTAAAATTGATAACGTTTGATGGACGACGCACGACGACGGACAAAGACAAATTGAAATTTTCAATATATCCTATGGGAAACTTTCTTTATTGAAAATAATACTTTTCCATGGGATATTGATTCTTTACCTGCCAGGTACATGTAATATACTGAAAATAAAAGTGGTAATTAATAAACTTAGCAATGATATCATATTTAGCATGAACGGATTTTTACAAAATTGCATCCAAAGCGGGTGCAAAAATGCCACATTGGCACTGACATGATTATCAGTACTAAAATCAAAATGTTGCGCTCGATTTGTAAAATTTGGTATTTGTGTGCTACAACGACTACAGCTTGTGCATGTGAATATCACATTTAGTTAGTGGATCAATTGTTTAAAAATAAATAATGTTTTTGCAATGAAATTGAATACAACTTGTATTTTGAATTATTTCAAAAAATGACAATAATATTATGAGTTAATGTTGAAAAAAATATCGTTGACAATATTTTTTTTAAATTCTGTCTTCACATCATTATTTTTGTTTGATCATAAGGTGAAACAAGTGCTGGGAAATCAAGCATCATCAATCTTATACTTGGCGAAAAGATACTACCAACTGCTATTACAGCATGTACATCAACAGTGTGTAGAATCAAGCATTCTGAACAATTTATGATATCTACTAAAGACAGCAAAGGGAAAGAAACTGGGGAAAAATTGTCATTTAAAAACTCAAGACAAATGGCCGAAAAATTAAAAGTTCTAGCGACAAAAAAAGTTGAGGAATTCACTTACATTGATATACATATGCCAGTTCCTTTGCTACAGGTACATACATTTAAAAATACCTTCGATTTACTATTCATTATAGTGCTTAACACAAATTAATTAAAAATACATGCAAACAATTTCACAATGTACTAAGAATGGTATGAAATGTCTTCTTGCATTTATATTATTCAGGGAAACGGTATCATCGTTGATACACCTGGTTTTGGAGATGAGACAGATGAGAATATAAAAGACAAAATACGGTCGTATCTTCCAAATGCAGTAGCATTTGTTTTTGTTGTCAATGTTTCAAATGCCGGTGGATTACAAACTGACAGGGTATTACGCATTAGATACATGTCCATACAATTTGATTTTGAGTAGTACTAAATTATTGGATATCGAAGAGGATCATGCTGACATGTATTATTAAGACAATGACTACCATTATAACTTATGTGAATATAAATTTCAGCTTCTTCGAGTTCTTTCAGATGTAAGAAATTCAATGGAAGGAATGGTTAGCTTCAGTCCTAAAGATGTTATATTTTTGCTTAACAAATGGGATTCGAGAGCTCATGAAGACGACGAATACCAAGAAGCGTTTTTGGAAAAAACTAAACAAGATCTGCGGAAATCTTGGAAAGAAGTTGAAGATTCATGTATTTTTATGACTTCTGCACTAAAGGTACATGGTTTGGAGTGTCGGTTTCTAGTAAATTTACGACAAGTTTGGTTGATAGATGTCGCCGTTTTTACACATTTAGGGTCCATGTGTATTTACGAAAAGTTTGGGTGATTGATATCGCCGTTTTTACAAAATGGGTCCTAATAAATCCCTTACAAGTCGGGTATATTGATGTCGCTAATTTTCACACATTTAGGGTCCTAGTAAATTTACGACAAGTTTGGTTGATTGATGTCGCCGTTTTTCCAAAATGGGGTCCTAATAAATTCATTACAAGTCTCGTTGATTGATGTCGCTAATTTTCACACAACAACATACATTCACAATGTATGTCAACCAGCCGTGCGTGTTCGCTGGACGCCGTATTTATTTAATTTTTACAATCAACACAATTTTTAAATACCTAATAAACTACAACCACACCATACAACATATTTCAAACTGACATTTTTGTAAAAGCTTAGGAATTTAATTAATATAATGCGAAACGCATCAGAGCCGGCCAGGAAAAAAAACTTTTTTATTATAAAAACTCTAGAAAACATGTGTCCGTAGCCAAGTGCCGCTGGATGCTAAAATGTAATGATGGACCACAGCCATAATAAATGACACATCCATATGTGATGTATATTAATAGTTTTATACTTTAAATTAAATGTTTCAACTTTTGATGGCACTCACTTGAAACGGCGGCTAGAAGTGATCAACCATCAAAAACCAGTTATTTTCTACAATGAAAACTCTTTTTATTGGTTAATTTCTGACCAATACAATGCATATATCTTATAAACATGTAGTCGTTAATACAACATTTTCCGGCTATTGCTATCAAAACGTAGGGAAATGAAAATATCTTATAAATCTTACTTATTGGCCTATCGAACTATCTAATCATTAAGTGCTCCTATTCAAATGTCATATTGAATTCTTTAACGAAATGCATTTCCTTTTTGGTACGCAAATGTGTTTCATGTCTTCATGTCTTAATAATTTTTAACCAAACAAAACTACTAGGAAATATCGAATTTATTGATTTATGCTTTGAAAAACCGGTATGCCATTTTATGAGTCTTTTCATCCCCAAAGTGTCAGAATTACTTCTCCTGTCTTACACTGTCTTATAAGGGTCCATAGCAAAAAAAGAGAATAATTGAACTAGTTTGACTTCTGTTAGTCAGAAATAACGCCTCATTTAAACTAAACTAAACTAAATAAAATTCTAATTAGATTTAATATCAGTTTCAAATCACTTAAATAGCTTTTAACAAAGGAACACCTTGTCAAATTATATTTGCCAGATGTTCAATGTTTATACATATTTTCCACTGTTTTTATTCAAAGATCAAATGAACCGGTTTAAGTGTTAAAAGATCAAGATATCATAGTATAATGAAATGATCTTTCCAATGGATATTATTGCCGTAGGATTAATATAGCATTGAATCATGATTTTTGTAACGCGTTAGCGCGTTATGAAAATTTGTATGCACACACCGCTGCAGTTATGAGAGTGTATACTTCAAAAAATCATGATTTAATGCTTATATTTACATTTTTTAACTTCTTGCCTTGTCTGCAAATGTGATTCATACCTTAAAATTCTTATCTTATCCTAAGAGTAAGTTAATATTAATGGAAGAGCCACAGTAACAGCCACAAGCGTGAACTTTGATTTTCGCTTGTGACGTTGCAGTTTACAGCGTTCAACGTTTGTGACGTCATAATAAAACTCGTCATTTTAACCTTTGACTACTTGTTGCATTTAGAGGCATTTGAAGATCCCAGAATGTAATGGAAAACACAGTAGAATGTAAATATATCTATTTAAACTTAACTCTTCTAATGGACCACATCATACAAGTTGTTTTATTTTTATGTAGGTTTCAGAGAACACCGAGTACACCATAGTTTTTAACATGTTCAAAAATGTTCTGAAAGAAGTTATCGAAAGAAATGAAAACAAACGACTAAGAGTCCATCTCAGGTAAATTCAGTATTATTTCAATGTCAATGAATAAATATCCCATTCTATGAAACATATTTTAATACATACTACACTTTGAATGTTAAATAATTTTTTTTATCAGATTATTTTATTTACTTTCAATTTGATCTAAAAATCGCATCAACTAGTTGTTAATTGCTGGTTACAATTAGACCATATAATTTGTAGAATAATATTAATCGTCACGAACAGTAAACCAGATAACGTTAAATCTGTATGTCTATTATTTTCGAATGGATGGGGCTACAAATCACTAACCGGTTAACCGATTACTCGGTCGGAATGATGGCAACCGGTTACAAAATCAGTAGTCGGTTAGTGATATAAAATGAAAATAATGTATATTATAATGCAATTTCAAAATAATTTTGTTTATGTCATTCGAGACTAATACAATGTATGTAATCAAAATGAATTGGGGACCGTTAAAACCCCAGATCTGAACTCTTAGAAGAAAATTGGTCAGTATGTGTTAATTATGATGAATGTTAAAATAACATGCCACTACCTTGTCTGCTCAGTTTATTATAAATCAGTAATAAATAATACTAATATCACTGTTGAGTTCCGTTGCAATCATCATTGTTGTACCTACGTTCAAAGTTTTTAGATTACTTTTTTACTTTAACACGGCATCGATTTATTGCACAGATAATTCAATTGTCTGAAGCGGACACAAGCATGCTATTACTATTCTAAATGATAATCATTTGTAAACAACCTAAACTTTTAAATAACTTAGGCATAGTCATGCTTTTTTTAAGAAGTCGAACTGACTTCGAAATTGCGATATGTGGTTAGTGAAACATTTTCAGGACTGTCTACTCGTTGCTCAAGATTTCTTTTTGAAATAATTATCATGATATATCATTTTTATATATAGTATTTTGATTTATACATAAACAGAATATCGCTAGCGTGTTTTCTGTGTTATTTGTAACAGACATTTAAAAAAAAATGTGAATTATAACATGTCACAAAATCGGCGTATTTTGATACGAGTAACCGTTCACACCGTACAACCGCTTTGAATCATTTCATTCAAGTGTCGTGTGATACATTCAAAATTGTTTGTTTACCTGGACAGCAGACGTGCACTGAGGACAGAAATGTTCTTAAACAAATACTAATCTCATAATATTTCGTTAAAAGTAGAGTTATATAGTTGTTCTTTTATCACCAATCTCGTTTTTTAAAAAACATTGTAATATGAAAAAAAATTGAGCCATTTTCTGATGCAATTTTGGGGGGAAATGCAAACTTTGAGGTTTGGACACTTAACAAACTAAAACGGCATGTGCTATCAAAATAATACAATATCAGAAAAATAGTTTATTCTCTAAGCTTTAATTTGATATTTGCAAAAATTATAATTCATTCCTGTAGCTGCTATTTAAATTTTAGCAACACACCCTCGAAGAAAAATGATACGTTCAACGTCCGCTGGATGATACATTCAAAATATGTTTTTAAACCAGTAATGATACACTCATGTGCTGTGTTTGTTCAGTTAAAGTCAGCCAAAATGACAGTGTTTTATCGCTTAAAATGATACATTTTAAATTGGAATAGGAAGTATTTGAAAAATAAATAGACAATAAGATTATATTTAGATAAAAACTACTGAAAGATTGTTTAACAATTATCTAATTCCCTTTATTGCCTGTTAATAAACGTTCTTTGTTAAAATCCTCATAAAACCTGACCTCTTGAGATGAATTTAGAAAGTAAACAGGTATGGCTGCTGGAAAGCGTGGACGGCAGAAAACAGTGCAAAAAGTGAACAAAGAAAAATCTGGTTTTTAAATTTTAGAATTCGATTTACTACAAATCTGTATATCATGAGTTTGAATCCTTCTAGGAATTTTAATATTTTTCCCTTTCCAAACAAATTTTAAACGTATTTTTTTGGTTAAACATAGTAAAATTTACAAATTTCAAATCACTGAAAGTAGTTTAATTATAATGTACTTCAATCCACAGTACTATCAAAAGATGTCCCATACCACCTTAAGTTGACTGTCATCGAGGGGCCCAGAAACAATGTACTTTTGGCTGTTTATTTTATCTAGCCGAAGATAAAGTTTAAAAAAGGGCATTTACGTGTTTGATTTTTTAATTTCAGTACCTATCCTTTCGTAAGGAATGTTGTACGGTAAAATACTTTTAATAAAAAAAATTATAGCATTTGACATCCCTTTTTAAACTTAAACTTGTTTTTCTTGTACAAATACAAATGCTGTATGACTACCTAGCTCAATTACCGTTCCCGTGCAAATGCTTAAATCCCCAATAATTATGCAATCTGATTAAAATCAGGTTCTCGATCCGCTCCTTCTTTTTCTACTGTCACTCCAGGTGTAGCGACAAAAGAAAAACAAGGAGCGGATCGAGGATCTGATTTTATTCAGATTGAATAATTATAAATCCTTAGTAAATATGTACATGGGAAGGTACTAGTTTTTCCAGACATTGCATTTTTATCTGCATTATTCAAATCAACATAAAACAATTGTCCAATTTGCCACAATCTTTTTATATTTACTTACAAAATTTAGATCTGAAATTAAAGTGAAATAACACATCATGGCTGACCTTTGATTGAAAAGATATTTCGTTTTATTAAAGTTTCGGGCGTGTGATACATCCCGCGTTCAAATCCCGCAGTTGATACTTATTTGAATTCTAGAGATATTCATTTTTTATCCCCAAACTGCAAATATTTCGCTTATTTGACATATGTACAGTTTATTAAGTCTCCCAAACGAAGTTTGGAAACTAATTTTTTTTTGTACGGTTCTTCTTCTTCTTCTTCTTCTTCTTCTTTCTCGCTCTGAACTTGTCTCAGAGAGGCTGAACAGAATTGTACAAAACACTAGGATACGATAGGCCTGCATATCTAGATGTGCACGCTGGTTTGATTTTTCTCATTTGGGGTTGGTCAACCACTTTTCTGGGGGGTCAAATGGGTGTGGGGTCTAACATTGAACTTATGGTAAAAATCGACGACTCTATTGTAAATGGTTATAACTTAAAAAAAGGACAAAGATAATAATATAGGGTTTTCAGAATCATATATTGACTGTTGCAGGCAATATTTAAGGTTTATAAGATCTGACCCGTGGGGTCATCCCCACCCCCAAGGAATTGGAAATGACCATATATCTCAGAAACTGTTAGAATCCTGACCCCTTAACCATATATATTCTTGTTTCATGTGTTAAGGAGCATCAAATGGTATGTAGGTCATGGGCACCGGGGGTGGTCCTGACCCCCTCAAACTGGAAGGGTCCAAATATCTTGAAAACGTTCGAGATCCCAACGTCGAGATCCCAACCCCTAAACCATATATATTCTTGTTCCTTGTGTTAAGTGGCATCAAATAGTATGTAGGTCATGGGCCCCGGGGGTGGTCCTGTCCCACCTCAAACAGGAAGTGCCAGAATATCTTGAAAACGGTTAAGAACCCTACCCCTAAACCATATACATGTACCGGTATATTCTTGTTCCCTGTGTTAAGGGCCTTTAAATGGTATGAAGGTCATGGGCCCTGGGGCTGGTCTTGACCCCCTCTCAAACAGGAAGTGCACAAATATCTTGAAAACGGTGAATATCCCCACCCCTAAACCATATATATTCTTGTTCCTTGTGTTAAGTGCCATCAAATGGTATGTAGGTCATGGGCCTCAAGGGTGGTCCTAACCCCCCTCAAACAGGAAGGGCCAAAATATCTTGAAAACGGTTGAGATCCCCACCCCTTAACCATATATATTCTTGTTCCTTGTGTCAAGGGGCATCATATGGCATGTAGGTCATGGGCCTTGGGGGTGGTCCTGACCCCCCTCAAACAGGTAGTGCACAAATATCTTGAAAACGGTTAATATCCCCACCCCTAAACCATATATATTCTTGTTCCTTTGGTCATGTTAGTTCACCTGATATATAGTAAAGGATCCCTGGGAACATTATGAAACTTTGTAGGTAATCCCTACTCTATATGATAGCCTCATTCGTTTGAGAGACTTTATAATCGCCCCAATTATAATTACATCTTGTTTATCATTATTCATTTCATAATCAAATAATTCACTGTTAATTTGAGTGCCTTTTCGAGATGTGTTATTTCACCTTAATTAGTAATCAATTAAACAAGTAAATAATACATCCGTTCATTGCACTCAGTACGTTTATAGCTTTCTAAACTAAAGAAAGAATGCATACATTTATCAGGTTATTGTGAAGTATTTATGTCGCGTTTTATTGTATAATATTTACATTCACCAAGTATGATTCCCTCTATTTCCTACGGAAATTGATTGTACACTCATACATGTAGTTCTGTAAAAACTGACAGGAATGAAATCTACACGCCCCGTTTATCGATTGGTCGAAACCTTTAGCATCACTGACTGCACGAGATAATCATGATGATATCTGATTCAAATTCTTATAGAAGACATTTGGCTGTTTCTTTTCTCTAACGCACTGATGTACATGAACAAAATTCTAGTTAATTTTACTTACTTTTTACGATCAATTTATTAATTTGTTAAAAGAAAAAGGTAAATATTAACAATACAATACTTTCTTTAATAATTCATGCAGGTTATGAAGGTAGCGATAAAAAAAATTACATAACCACTAACGCGGATTATGTATTTTTTCTGCAATGTCGCGACCTTCATATCCCCCATGAATCACCAAAAAAAAAAACCAAACAATTTATTGTTTAAATATAAACTCGTCGTGCAATTAATACGGTGATTAAGTGTGTGTGAAACGTTTAATTTTCTTTTAAAACCCTATAGTTTTTTGTGCAATTTGTCAAATACACCGAAAATTAATATTTTATCTCTGTACTCTGTAAAACAGAACTATTTACTTAAACGTTTAGTAATTACAACTTTTAAATGTATCATCATACAACTTTTGAATAGATCATTGTAGCAAGGACAACGGACGTTGAACGTATTATTTCTCTCCGAGGGTGTGTTGTTAAAATTAAAAAAGCAGCTACAGGAATTAATTAAAGATTTTTTTGGAAATATCAAATTAAAGCTTAGATAATAGGCTATTTTCCTGATATTGTATTATTCCGATAGCGTACGTTGTTTTTGTTTGTTAAGTGTCCAAACCTCAAAATTTGCATCACCCCCCCCCCCCAAATTGCATAACAAATGGCTCAATATTTTTGATGTGACAATGTCTGTTAAAACACGAGTCTGATGATGAAAGAGCAACTATATAACTCTACTTTTAACCAAATAATATAAGATTAATATTTGCTTAAGATTGACAATTAAGGACATTTCTTATCTCAATGAACGTCTGCTGTCCAGGTAAACAAACAATTTTGAATGTATTACATGGCACTTGAATGAAATGATTCAAAGCGGCTGTACGGTGTGCGGTTAATCGGTCGGAATGAATTGCAATTACCGATTAGCGGTTCTGCAATCGATTGCCATCCTTATTTAAAAGCAATAGTTTGTTCAATGTAATATGATATTTCCATCTTTTGAAAACAAAATCATTGTTTTCTTATTCATAAAATAGTAAATGAAAATCTTTTGATGCTAGACTTCTAAATTTTTTCTTGGATGAGTGTAATGGGGTACTCTCAACAAAACTGCTTACTGCTGAACTGAGTGACATCGAAATCCAAAATAAAATAGATAAATTATCCATGGAACTGGAAAAAATCGAAGAAACTAGAAAAGAGGTAGTGTGACTTTTTTTTTAAATTTTTATTTCTGGAATTATGAGTCAATGTTCTAATATTAAGTAATAACATGTTATTGGTAATTTTATTAAAGCGACCGGTTTAACAATATTTACGATACATCTAACTATTCTAACGTCTTTAGCACGTTAATACAAAACGTTCTACAGTCCCTGAAAATTCTACCTACTAAGTTGAACGGTGAGTGAACAGTGAGCGCACGCTGAGCGAACGGTGAGCATATTCTGAGCGAACGGTGAGCGCACGCTGAACGGAATTTGGTGAGCGCTTATGAACGGTGAACGATGAGCGAACGCACGCTGAACGATATGTGAACGCAAGATGAACGATTTATTCGGGGTGCATTTGGAGTTATCCTTACATTGCATTTCGTCGGTGATCAGGAAAAAATAACAAATAAACTACATGTACAGCGCTGCTATCGTGAGAGTTGACAAAACAATTGTATCCTATATCATGTTTCCTGCATCCAATCCTGCAAATAATCTCTATCCTTTTCTATTCTATACCATACCATTTATATTTAGGAATAAGAATAAAGTAAAACAAATTTTTAGACAATAATAATTCTATCAAGGAATCATCGAATAATGTAATTATGAAAATGTGTAATTAATACATAAAACGGAAAATCTCCAGAACGAAGTAACTTAATTACATGTGCATCGGAAATATTAATACGTAGACATTGTGTACACAATAACGTAAACAAACAGGTAAGCAATGACTTTTTTGTTTCCATTTGATATATGTATTACGACAAATAAAGCAGATATATAACTTTTATTTATGCTTAAACAAACATTTACATAATTTTTTTCCCTTATCATATAATAATTAAGTGAGTTTATCGGTAATCGGCTGCTTTGTTCGGCGATAAATGTAAAAACGTTTCGGTAAATTATAATTACTTTATAAATCATTAAAAACATGGCATTTATTAATAAATCATTTGGATTTTTTGTTAATCTATAAATTCACAAGCATTTATAGTTAGCTTTCATTTCTTAATTTGGTCTGTTCAGTTTATTGTCGGGAATGGATACATTTCAGATCGGACATCGACACCTTTTTTTTGTAATTACGGACCTGCCCAATAATTTGTACTTTAAATTCCACGGATTAAATTTCGATTAAAATGATGTTTCTGATGTGTTATATAAAAAACTATATATGAAATGTCAAATTTGGACCCCATAATTCGCCTCGCCATTTTTTTAAGTGTCTCAGGTACATTAGATTGTTGATATTTTTTAGAAGAGTTGATAGAAAATTTACTTTTTACCTTTTTATTTGATTTATTTGCACTCAATGGCAGTACATGAGGTCAGAAATGACGATGTTTTTTGAGTTCAATCAATATCAGTCATTTATTTACATTTTTATTATCTTTTCGAATGGGAAATATAGAGCGACGCTTTGAACAAGAACAAACTCTTTGTCACTTTTAAGTACTGGATAGATACATGTACATATTTGGTGAACATATTTTGTTTGTTCAAGCAGTCGCTCAATGTTTTCTTATAGAAAAACGGCTTGAAAACGAGTCGTTTTATGCTAAATATGCAAAAATGATGGAAAAAGGTAAACTTTATGATGTCATATTTCTAATTTGTGGGCACTTAAATCAAAATGAAGATTATAAAAAAACTTCAGATCTATATCTGTACAAAGGAAACAAACAATTACAGTAAAATGACGCTGTTTATTTAAGGGTGCCATTTTAGGTTCAAATCATATATAGTCCTTTTCTTCCACCTTTACGCACGCGTTCTTTTCTCACTTTGTTGTGACTCCCAAAGACATATCCTTTTCACTTTGGAGTTCCGATAGAAAAAAAATGAACACGGACTGAACGATAAGTGAACGATGAACGAACGGTGAGCGCAATATGAACGCTTTGTGAACGCACAGTGAGCGTTTTGTGAACGATGAGCGCGAACGGAGCGGAGCGGAGAGCGCAAGTGAACGCACGGTTAGTGCACTGTGAGCGCACGGTGAACGCACGAAAAAAATAAATGGGAAAGTAGAACGTTTCAGGGACTGTAATTAACTTTATATATATATTTTAATTGAGAGATCAACAAATGATAAACGGCAATTATAAAGTTAGCATTAACGGTAGCTTAAAGGTAGATGAAAGGCGATCTTTAAGACACCGCTGCCTAGCTATAGTTTACAAGCGGCATACAAGGGCTGTACGGAAATTAATGACATTTGTTCTCACTCCCTTGGGAAAAAATGAACCATTGAAATTTTACCAAAAAGTTAATAAGGATGCCGTTTATTAATATGAAAATGAAAATAATAAATTCTCCAGTCAAAAACATCATTAGATTATTCTAGGTAAGCTGAAAACCTTGCTTAAGCCAGTAACCCGGGGCAACCCCAAACTCATCGCAACATCATTTTAATTCCTTTTCTCGCTCCGATGTTTTAAACGCGTTACAAACAAAATGAAACCATTCTTTAAAATCATATCGCATGTTTTATTTTCATTTTAAGATACCAACATTTACTTGTTCTCCCTAAATGTGTTATTTCTACCCAAAAATCAACTTTCTGTGAAATGTCTCTTACAGTCATTCCGTTTATGTTTAAAAACTATTGATATCAGTTTTCGTGCAAAAAGTAGTAGATTAAGTCCCCTTGTTTTAATTATGGTTTAACAATTAGTTTAAAACCAATTAAATAAAGTTTTAGACCCCATTACATTGTTTAGTCTTTGTTTAAGCTATAGCTTGGCATGATAAGATATTCCTCCGATATTCCGAAGAATTTGTTGTCTATTCACTGCTACCCCGTGACGTCAAAATTTAATAAACCGTCGTTTTCAGATTTCTATTGTTTGGTAAATTTATTTGTACTATTACCATATTTCTACTCAAACACTAGTGAAACTTGCACAAATGTTAACCACAATAACAAGCAAAATGAACATTTATTTCACAATTCGATATTCTTTATTATCATTTTTGGTCTACAGACACAAGTTGCTGTTTAAGTTTTTAGCTCACCTGAACTTAAAGCTCAAGCGAGTTTTTCTGATCATATTTCGTCGGCGTCCGTTTGTCTGTAAACTGTTTTCCATTTTCAACATCTTCTCCAGAACCGCAAAGCCAATTTCGAACATACT
Organism: Magallana ariakensis; assembly: GCA_020458035.1. NCBI lineage: Eukaryota > Metazoa > Mollusca > Bivalvia > Ostreida > Ostreidae > Magallana > Magallana ariakensis. The sequence goes on along the minus strand of CM035811.1, from coordinate 55,354,654 downwards.
TGGCACAAAGCACCCTTAGGCAAAGGGGGTTCAAAGGTGTGAAAATTAAATTCCACACCCTTTTTCAAGGCGAGATAAGTAGGAATTATTAAAATTTGGTGAGAAATATTCAAAACTTTTCTTTCCAAGAACTTTATGATCGGGAAAACTGAAACTTATGTAAAAGCATCCTCAGGTAGTGTAGATGCAAAATTGTGAAATCCATGATCCCTGGTGGAAGGGTGGGGCCATAATGAGGAGAGGGGTCGAATTGTTACAAAGGGTACTATAAAAATCTTCTTCTCAAAAACCGATTGGCCAGAAATGATGAAACTTGTTTGGAAGCATTCTCAGGTATTTTAGATTCAAGCGAGTTCAAATCATGATCTTCTGGGTTAGGTTGGGGCCGCAATAGAGGGAAATTTTTACATAGAAACATATAAAGAAAAAAAATTAAAAATCTTCTCAAAAACCAATCAGCCAGGAAATCTGAAATTTGTTGGGAAGCATCCTCAGGTAGGAAAGATTTCAGTTTGTCAACCATGATCCACAGAGATAGGATAAGGTCACAACGGAGGGTTGGGGATGGGACAAATTTTTACATACAAATATATAGAAAAAAGTATTTTCGAAAAAGCTATAACTATAAGCGAAAACAATCTCAGATACTGTAGATTCAAATTCGCTCAAATCCAAATCTCGAGGAGTAGGTGGCGCTAAATTGAAGATCCACTATTGCTGATTCTTTAAAATTGAATAGACTTTGGCCCCTGGACAAATTTTTGGCCTCACAGGGGGTTTAGTGTTTGATGTAGGTTTATATCCCATATATAAACAATTGTTAAGGATCTCTTTGAAAACTGCAATGCTCAAGATGTGATTTGACTATACAATCATCCTGTTAGAAAAGGGACTTGATTATAAACATAAGAATATTATATAGGATCTACATATCTGACCAGAAATTTTGTATTATGACTCCATTAAGTTGACTTTTTCATGCATATTGTTGCTGCACACAACGATGTGGCCGATAGGCCTCTTGTTGGATCTCCGAGTTTATGTCTTGGCCGGATACCCTGAATACCGACTTGCTAATTTACGGTCATAAACAACATATTGAATAGTTTTTAATATTACTTTGTTAAGTTATTTGATTAAATTTCTTAAATATGCATGTCAATTTTCAACAACATTCATAACTTAGAAAGGGAATAGTTGTGTTGTCTCAACAATTTCCAAGCAACCCTCATAAGGACAAAGGAAAGATTGTTTTGGGGTTATTAAGACAAACTTTACCCAGCATATATCCAACATTAACTTACTGGTCCTTAATGTCTTACATGTAACCTCAGTGTGCTGCTTTAATCCATTTTTGCACAGAATAAAACAATATTTAATCATTAGATTACTTTACCAACAAACATTATTCTATTAATAATAACTTATTACATAGTGATCCACGAACGCATAATTTATATTTAACTTGCATGCGAAGTATTTATATTGCCCAACGTGTTGTGTTTATCTTGTATAACCTCTGTTAGTCCCGGGTTTTTAAAGGTTGAAGGAAAAAATACATTTTAATTATAAATACACAGAGAAATGAATTACGTTTGGATCTACTCAGAAGCGATTTTATCAAAACAAATTGATACTACAAATACATTTATTTTTCTACATCTGTTTTACAGATCAAGCATAATATCTAGAAAAAATTAATATTGAAAAGCATGATGCATGTCATAATACATTATTGATCAGTTTATCATTGGTTCAAAAAAGTAGTCAGATTTTTGTTACATAATTATTTAGGTATATTACAACACAACTTTATTATACAAATATTGTATTTTACATATTGAAAGGTTTTGGAATTATTAATTTATATGGATTTTTAAAAATTGTTTTAATATCTAGGAATTGTCTAACATCGAAAGAAGAATAGACACATTTCTTGATAACGCAGCGAATCAACTTCACCAATATGTACATGGACCACACTTTAAATCAAATGTTCTGAAAGATGCAGATAAATGGAATAGGATCACGGTCAGACGAAATCTGAATGCTCGCATTGAAAATGAGACATTAGCTTGGGGGAAAAAACACATTGATAGTAGTTTTCGAAAAGATATAATTGAAGATCTTATTAAGAACTTTGGAAACATCCACAGATCTTTACAATCAATTAAAGAGGATTTAAAAGGATTTAAAACCCCATTCGACGTGGATAGCAATATCGCTATGTTTCTTGCTTCTCTCGTAATAAGAGGTGGATCAATGGTCATAAGTTCCTTTATGACAAATGGCATAGTACCACATTTCACAATATCAAAGGACGTCGCAGTTGTTGGATTAGCAATTGCGGGAATATTGTATTATCTGGAGGTTGTGGATAATTTTAAGACTGTATGTGAAAAAAAATTCCAAGCTATATTAAAGTTTCTTACAAAGAAAGAATTGGAGACTTTTCTAAAAAAAAATTATTTTGACGTGATGCAAAAAATTATTAAGTCATTTTTAGACGATGAATTAAAACAAGAAATCGGTATGTTAAAAAATGACATCGTAACGATGAGAAAAAGGCACAACATCTTCAAATCTAATAAAGATATATTGTCTTCGCTGAAATCGGTCGTGATCCAGAACATTCAACGTTTGAAAAAGCTTGAAAATCTCCACAAATCTCTTAAGTAGAGACGTCCAAGCACTATTAACTTTGAAAGCTTCAAAAAGCATACTTCTTTGATAAAGGTTTATTCAACTTCAATGATGTTTATTTACCCAGTGTCCGAGTGTGAATTCAGATTATTATATATTCAATTTAAAAATAGTGGTAATGATACGAGTAAATTTATTACTCTCTGCATGTAAGGTGTCGTGAAAACAGTTTATTGCATATCTCTGTACTATTGATATATTTAACTTATGGGTGTTTTTTTTTTTTAAATTTCATTCAAATAAATACCTTGTCCATGACTTTTGATTAACATGAAATTCAGTGTCCACTATTGCCGATTAAATGTTTTTGTCATTTTGCATGAATAATCGGTAATCAAACTTAACATTTGAAAGGATCTAACAATCTAACATAAGTGTATGATTATAGCATGAATTATTATATTTTTAACGTTTAATAAGCAATGTGTTTATTCAATGTTCTTGTAGCCACAACCACACAAATTTGGGACCATGTGCAAATGAATAATAAAAAAAGAAAGAAATGCATTGTTAAACGCTTTTAGGTGAGAATTAGTGTGTCAGGTAAAACAACTAATACATGTACGTGTGAAAATCAAGAGCAAAGCCTCTATGTGTCACCGCAGGTCCGCGGGGATAAATCTTTTTATCGCCTAAGGTTGCAAACGAAATGGCGTGTCACAAAACAAGGACACGCTTAGTGTTCTTTGTTTAATATGGTGTATTGGAAGTGGTATTTTGTCAAACATTGCAAGGGGGTATATATCCTTTAAATTTATTTGATATTAGGAGTAAATGAATATATATATATATATACATATATATATATATATATATATATATATATATATATATATATATATGTGTGTGTGTGTGTGTGTGTGTGTGTGGATAAATTAAGCCTTGGTACAGCAAAAAACACTTAAATAAGTAAAACAGAATGCGACAGTCCAAATTAAATAAATTGTCTACAGTAAGCATTTTTTTTAATTTGAACTGTCGCATTCGGTTATAAATATATATATATATATATATATATATATATATATATATATATATATATATATATATATATATATATATATATATATATAACTCAAATAAATGAAAACACAAAGATCGAGTAAAACATAAGCGCTTTCATTTTCTTCAGATGTTTTACAATACTAACATGGTAACGTTTGTTATGACGTCATAATAATTTAACGGCGTCTTTAAGTCTCTGAATGACGCCATATTTTCCCGTATTTTTAAATATCACAATACTAATAATAGTTGATTATATAACACAGTTAAAACATGCATAAAACTTTTAGAATACTCAGAGGTTACATTAAGCTATTTAATTTAGGTTTAAAAGTTCCTATAAAATGTTTTTCTTTATCAGGCCTTTCAACAGTATTAGAATTGTACATTTTATAGAACGGAAAAACAGTAAATGATTTTTTTCCGCACAGGTCAAGGTGTTCACTAACTTTTAGTTTGCATTCCGGTTGGTTGATGTGCTGTTTGTGAATTCGGATTCTTTCTCGTAAGGTACTTCCTGTTTCCCCAATATATAGTTCCCCGCAACCTGAGCACGTGATAGCATATAATAGATTTCTGGTTTGACACGACATGTTGTTGTTAACGATAAACTGTTTCCCACCAAAATTGAAATGATGTCCTTGTTTGATATAGGGACCAGTGCCACATCGCGAATCCTGGCATTTGGTAACTTCAAACTCCGATTTTTCTTTGAAATTGGATTTAGTAAGGATGCGTCGAAGATTCTTCGGCTGTCTTTTGCTGTTTATAAATGTTTGTTTTTCAAATATCTTAGCCATTGTTTCATCAGTCTTCAAGACGTCGTTTATGTGGTGAACAATCGGGGCGATGTTAGTATTTCTGGCATTATGAATAATATATATAGTCTAACACCCATTCAATAACCGATCCACCCGCAAAACGCAACCACGAGACATTCGTACTACGGCCATACTATGAATGAATGAATGAATCAGCGTGAATGAAAACAAATGAACAGTGGAAAACGGAAACATGAAATGAACGCAATTGTGATAAATAATTAATTACCAAGTAAATAATTAATCCTGTGACATTTAGATCTCAACAAAAACATATCATCAACTAGATTACAAGAAGAGCATTCAGTTGCATGAGACATCACACGGATACGAATAGAATACGTTATCTTAAACCATTTTGACGGTGAGTTTGATGTAAATTTCTTTCTTCTCAACTCTAAGTATCATAAGATAATGCGTCACTTTTTTCTTTTATTTGAGTAAAACAACAAATATATAGCATTTTCATCTTATCTTACGATCGGCAGCAATGGGTTCTCGGCAATTATGGGTATTCGTACGTTATTAAAATAATTGAAGTAATATTAAATAATTATTGAAATAACATTTGTCTATTTGTATTAATTTAATAAATTAAACTTATTTAAAAAAAAAAATCTAGACTTTTTGATATCATCGACAGTTGTTTCTTCAATAAAAATGAAAGTCGTAAAAATGCTTACCTTGTCATTGGAAATCTAAAAACCTATTTTGTTAAAAACCATTCTGATTACACACACAAGTACTATGAAGTTGACATTGAAAAGATGCTTGAGTTTCTGAGAGACAACATCTATGTAGTTTTTGGAAATCAAGTATTCCAACAATCTGTTGGAATTCCCATGGGTACCAATTGTGCCCAATTGTTAGCAGACCTATTTTTGTATTCTTATGAAGCAGAATTTATTAAAAAACTTGTACGTGAGAAAAATAAATCACTCGCTGTGGCCTTCAACTCAACATTTAGGTATATCGACGACGTATTATCAATTAACAATTGTTATTTCCATACTTACGTCGACTCGATACATGTATATCCCAGTGAACTTGAAATAAAAGATACCACAGAGTCAGCGTCATCTGTTTCATATTTGGATATTTTACTGGAAATGGACATTGATGGTAACCTAACAACAAAACTTTATGATGCACGCGATGCCTTTAATTTTTCTATAGTCAACTTTCCTTACTTATGTAGCAATATACCTTCATCACTTGCATATGGTGTTTTTGTCTCTCAGTTAATTCGATACGCAAGGGCATGCTCTTCGTATGAACAGTTTCTAAGACGGGGCAAGCTACTCACAAACAAGTTGATAAAACAGGACTATCAACAGTCTCGTTTGAAGTCATCTTTTCGTAAGTTCTATGGTCGATACAACGACCTTGTCAGAAAATACAATCTTCCACTGAGTTGCATGCTGACTGACGTTTTTCATACTAATTGTTAGACCATAATTAATTACCTAATTGTCTACGGACTTTTGCGGTTTTTATTTTCCCGATTACGACAAAGAGCACACGGCGGGTGTGACAGGTCAGCAGAGGATGCTCACTCCTCCATGGCACCTGATCCTACCTCTATCTTGGAGGTCCGTGTTGCTCTGCTTTGAATTTGTATTTCGTTTTATGGATTTTAGAGATGGTTGACGGTTTGTTATTGTCGTTTTTTCATTATCACTTTTATTAGACAATCGACGTTTTTATCTGTAAGTCAATTTAATATGGCAATTGTTCTGTTAGTTATTCTACTTTAAAGTAGGATTTTCGTTGGTGTAATCTGGCTATTAAATGGGGTAAATACAACTTTATAGCCAGCTTTCCGTGGGGAAAAAATCCTCTGTGTAGTCTTTTTTTCGGGGTAAGAGAACTTTTATATATCCATTTTTTCCGGGGGATTGATAGGGGAAATGGTACTAAACAATATCCGTTCAAAGTTTGAAATAGTAGGGGATATGTTTAACAATCATATTCTGCAGAACTACAAAGCTTCAATATGGGATGTTACTATGCAAGCATCCTTAGATAGCGTAGATTTTAAATTGTTAAAATCGTGACCCTTAAACGATTTACAATGGCGCTCAAAAAGGGGTTTAAATTTCCACATAAAAATATATAGGTAAATGTTTAAAAATCTTCTCAAGAACTACAAAGCTACAATAAGTAATATTACTATGCAGGCATTTTCAGATAGTGTAGATTCTTCGTTGTTGTTCATTGTTATGATCCCCGGTCTTGCGTTGGAGCCCCAGGCGGCGTTCAACAATAAGTATAGAAATATAGGAAAATGCTTAAACATCTTCCTAAGAACTACAATTGTATAATTTGTTAAACTACTATGCAACCTTTTGTAAAAGGTGTAGATTCTAAATTGTCCAAACCGTGACTCTAAGGCCAAAACTACTGGCCTAGTAGAGGTTCAAAGTTTGGAATTCAAATATATAGGTAAAATGTTTTAATAAAATTAGTGAGATTATTATGGAAGCATCTTAAACTTGTGCTTGTTAATTCTAAATTGTTAAAACTATGACCCCCGGACTAATGCTGGGTCCAAAGATAGGTTCAAAGTTCAACATAGAAGTACATTGGAAAAATGTTTTAAAATCTTCTAAAGTAAAGCAATGCTAAGTTTTGTTATGTTTTAGCATCCTCACATATACTTATATCCTTACATCAAGGTCTCTTCTTATAATTATGTATTGTTCATTTTAAACTGTTGTTATCTCTAATACGTTGATGCCTAGGATAAAAAGACTTGCCAGTTAATGCATCATTGATTTTAGGATTTGAGGTCAACGAAAGCATGTTTTTTATGTATTGTTAATTTTTTTGTAAAATCGTAGAATATATGAGAGAGTTTAAGAACACTTTTCAAGAGTTTAATATTTATACATTTTAAATAGAATGACACAAGAACTATTGTTCAAATGGGCGATGTGACCCACGGGTCTTTTGTTAATGTTCTATGAGACCTCCGTTACAATGCACTTTGAAAAATTTCGCCCTTTGAAAACATTTTTCGAAGTGCGTTAAATTTAGGACCATCTTAACGCAGTTTGAAAAAATAAAAAATGTTCTTCAAAGTGCGTAAATATCGACGAAAAAAATTGAAAAAAAAAATGTCGATTTCTTGAACTTTCAGATAGAATTGGTAGTAACATTTATTCCTGTTATAACCTCCAAGTCATACACAAATACATCCATCCATCCATCCATCCATCCATCCACCCCCCCACACACACACATCACACACACCCACCCACACACACACACACACACACATACGTGTATCAACCCCTTTTTGGGGACCTTGTCAAAATATCTCAAATTGGGGACCAAGAGATTTCACAGCATAGTTGACATTGTTCAACTCATTTTATTCTGTTTGTATCCTGATTTGAGTAAATAAAGTGAATCGTTGTGTTTAACCGAAATATCAATGGATTTTGAAAACGGGGACCCGGAAGTGCCAATCTGAGGACTTGAGTGTAAAGTATGGGGACCCTGCTCCTTATAATCAAACAAAACTGAGGACCTTATCTAGATTAGACTAAATTCTTAAAAAAAAATAATGGAAACGTTCATTGCAGAAAAAACTTACACTACCAACGTTAGCGTTTTATGTATTTTTTCTGCAATGGTGCCATCTTAATATCCCACATGGATCCCCATTTTCTGAGGATTCATACAATGATATATGATTAATTGATAATTGATCATTTCAACATTCAACAAATGAGATTTAAAACGTTTGAAAAATGTTATGTGATTAAAATCTTAAATCGCGAGTAATACTTGTACCGATAACATAAAAACCTGAAATCCTAATCCTCACATAACTACGTGTATAGTTTGGGAACTTAGGCATGATAAATTTATTTATTTTTTAAATATATTTAACTGAGGGCCAATAACACACACAGTACACCTTTTGATATTGACATATGAATCCAATTTAAATTAAACTGAGGACAAAACACACACAATACAACTTTGGGGAATTACACATGAATAAACTATACACTAAACTGAGGACCTAATACACACGGTACAACTTTGGGGACTTACACATGAATAAAGTATACACTAAACTGAGGACCTAATACACACGGTACAACTTTGGGGACTTACACATGAATAAACTATACACTAAACTGAGGACCTAATACACACGGTACAACTCTGGGGACTTACACATGAATAAAGTATACACACTAGACTGAGGACCTAATACACACGGTACAACTTTGGGGACTTACACATGAATAAAGTATACACTAGACTGAGGACCTAATACACACGGTACAACTTTGGGGACTTACACATTAATAAACTATACACTAAATTGAGGACCTAATACACACGAATATAGAATACACAAAGTAAACATTGCAGACTTTAACAAATATTAAGCTTTATATTGAAATTATGAAATATAGACGATTAAAGTCACAATTTCCTGAACTTTCAAACGTTTCCAGGGCAATTTTGCACCTTTTTTTCGCCGATCCTACATTCACCACTAGAAGCAGTGTGCATTTAGAGAACTAACATGACAAATTATGCTGTAAAACCTTCCAAGATATCTAATTCTGGTCCTAATACTGAATTTAAAAAAATCATACATTCAATCAGAAATTACAATTGTACAATTGTAATTTCTTTTCCACTTGGATCCACGGATTGTCCACATCCCCACTTATTCATTATGCTTACAAATCTGCCTGATAAGAAACTACAGTATTGCGTGAAACTTTAATGGCAATAAAAATTATAATTTATAAACTTTTGTTCAGAGTATGTGCTAAAGGCTATTCAAGGTATTAGCTGAAAGTTGCATTATTCTTCTTCCGTATTTATTATAACAAAAAAAAGTATTTTAATGGCATTCAAATCAAAATTTTAATTGTACGCAGAATGATCACAATACCACGTTTTTGCAGCACAATAAATTTATGAACATTACAGCTCATGTAAGCCTCGTATTAACATATTTACATTTTGATGTAATGAATAAATTTCTTACTGCTCTACAACAAATTAACACTAATATAAGTAATCAAAATTTATTGGCAAATATTTTCATACAATTGATAAAATTGCAATTAAAGTTGCAATTATAGTTATCATTTATCATACACTTTCAATCCATTCATGTCAGTTTAAAACTCCATTTAAACATAGCATTTAATGCTGTAAGAAGTTTAAATTTTAAAAAAACATCTCCATCCAAATTAATTAACAAATTCTATGTAAAACAATATACTATTTGATCATACACAAATCATTGATAAAATTGTAGTACTTAACAGTTAATTAAAATTCTCTGCATATTGATTACAATACTTAAAATCAGCCAATTATTTTCCAAATCTCCAAATCATCCCAAACAATCAAATACCTCGTATGTATAGTGCATGTGCATACTAGCTGTAAACGATGCATCATTCATATCATTGTCAACTCTCAACATCCACAATGAAGTAATTCATTTCAACAGTATGAAATATGTCAATATCTATTCTCCAACATTTCATCAGTGCAATTTGTGAATTTACAAATTCAAATTATTCAGAGTTTACTAATGCTGTCAGTTCACTCCAAAACCGAAATTGTAAAACACTATATATATATATATATATATATATATATATATATATATATATATATATATATATATATACATGTACATACAACATAATCTCTACATTTTGATTAAAATAACCAATTACTATATCTATCATTAAAACATTTCAACAAATCTACAATTCTTGTGAATACAGTACACATTCTGTTGTTCATACAACTATCATCAATGCACATCAACAGTACAATTAATTTTTATATAGCAAATCTAGCTCATTAATATAATTTGCAGTATGCAAAGTTACTAAATATTTTCTTAATTTCTAGTACATTATATATTTGTCAAAATCTATTTCCAAACATCAAATCAAATCAATTACCAATTATTGTATAATTCATACAAATACTAACCGTAACCATAGTCATTCATACAACCAACAATGAAGGTAGATATACCAGTACACAATTTGCTCATTAATACTACATGTCCAGTCACTAATATTTATTCCAATCCCTCTGTATTTCAATGACAATGCTAAAATTAATCAAGGTCTATACCCAAAATATCTGGAAAAAAAATTTTTGTCATTTCAAGTTAATGTCAACTAAAAACACAAAACCATATTAGTTTTACAGTTGTATTAATCAATTCCAGCTAAAGTTATCATGGCCCTTATTCCTTAGTTATTTTACAAAGGTGAATGCTCATCACAGCAACAAACATGACAACAGTATGTATTGGTAAAGCGATACATGGAGTATTTTCTACAAATTTGCTAATCCTCACACTTCTGTGCTTTATACAATATATGAAAATTGATGTCCACAAGCTATAATGAACTTGTAATTACTTTATTATCAAAGTAAATAAAGACAAAAAATCAGCATTTTCTTTGTTTTTTTATAAGGTTGTACACTTGATCTTTCACATTTCTCCAAGTTCTTTTGGAAAGGATTTTATCCTTTTTTAAAACATTCTCGATATCGTTCTTGCCAGGAACTTTGGACATTGCAATAAAATGGGAAAAATGCTTGTTGACTGAATTCATTTCAGATGGATTCCATGGTTTTTTCTGTGTTTTGTGACGTTTGCCTGCAGAATTTTCATCGGTAGATCTGCCATCAGAGGGTGCTTTCCTTTTCCCTAAAATTACGAGTTTTAGAATATAAATTGGTTGATGATATGGTTGGAATGTGAAAAATGCAAATAACTAAGAAGACACAGTACCGCAACATTTTTTTTCACAAGATAAATGATAGAATTTACGCACGATAGGACAGGCTTAATGCATGATAGAACAGGATACATGCATGATACAATAGGATTTATACACCATAGGAAAGGATATACTATGCATGTTCATAATTAACGAATAATCACGATATATGATCTTCACGATTTACCCGAAAATGGCATAATTTGATAAAGAAAATGTAGGAAATAAGAAATATTAAGCAGAATTTCATTTTATTAAAAAAGTCAAATTATTACGAGCTGCGTCGTTAGAATAAATTCATTGGAAAAATAAACTAAAATGATGTATGAATTATCTTTATCAATAATCAAAATACAATGCGTGTTCTTTAATAATATATAATCTATCTAAATATTATCATTTTTTTTATTGAATTAAATAAACAAATTAGATGACATGCAAGTTAATGTTTACACAGTAATTCAAAACACTCTCTGCGTACGATTTAATATGTCAGACATACAGTTACATATGTTATCTTGTTCCAAAGAATTTTCGATTGTACACATTACCCTATCATCTCCAAATGTTACTTATGTCTTCTTTTTAAAAATATCTTTCGACTTAAGAACTTCAATACATATAGCTTAATATTGTTAATTTGATGGAATGTTTGATAAAGATTTGCATTATTTGTTCCAATATTATTGTTAACGGAGCGATGAACGACTTACAACTTTAAAATAAAATAGCTTGCTTACGAAAAGGCAGGATACAGCTAACACGATAGGATAAATGGAGAAACTGATAAATAACGATAAACCTGATAAGATTACTGTACGTTAGGATAGGACTAATGCACGATAGAACAGTTTACACGCGCGATACAATAGTATTCATACATTGATAAAGGATTGTAAAAAAAATAACTTTGCAGGTACCATAATTTCATATCTCATTCTGGCTAAATATTTTTAGAGAAGTAAAATGGAATTTGTCATCTGCATCTATCATACATGTATATGTAATATGAAAGATACAAGTATATATAAACTTTCTGTATAAATTACATGGTCTTGACATGTACTTGATTTTTGACTGAAAATTTTTCACATTATGAGCAGACAGAAAATATGGTAATGCCAGTGATGAAGTTTATCAACTATATTCATGAGTCGTATTTAAACTTTGTTTTTGTCTTGTTTTAAGAAAACAAATTAACTAAGAAAATTGGTTTTTTTTTGTAAATCAGAATTTGAAATCTTTCCACTCAATTAGAAACATATTTTCTAACAAATATATTCTTGGGAAAAATGTCAGTATGATAATTAAAATACATCTGTTGGGAACTGTTTTGTTATGGATGGGGGAGATGTAATAAGTTGTTCAAAGATTCATATTGTTCAGGAAACATTTAGTTTAAAACTATGACCCTGTGTGGACTGAAGCTTGACTGTTAATGTACCCAACATTTAATCTTGAGAACTGCTTTTTTTTCCATGCATCTAGTTTAAAGTAGAATTATAATATACCAGAAAAGGAGAATATACCAAAAATAAATGTGTACTGAAATAAGGGTACAGACCTTGAGCGCTTTTATTATGAAGACTGTCTTTATCAGTCTGGTAATCCATTTCACCATCACTCTCATCAGCACAGGACCCGTCAATTTCCTTTACCTCCTCTGGAAAAAATAATCAAAAAACGATAAGAGTAAGTTATGAACATTAATTCTTATATCATATATAGAATTCTTACCTTCATTAACTATTAGGAGGCCTACAGGCCTTGACAGTCACCTGAGTATCATATCATTTAGATTAACCTGGCTGAGGGTCTCATTTTTGCATTTTAAGCTTCATTTTGGAGTCTAAACCCTAATCCAAATTTTAATTTTGGTTAAAAGAAACTTGCAGACTTTAACGGTAAACTTTTATAACATTCAGTTTTGCTAATAATGCACACGTGCAGTTAATTCCTAAATTATGGCAGCAATATGTTACATGTACCCATGTGAATTAATTGACCTAAAAAAAGTCATTCACTATACGGCCAAATTTATCCCCCCCCCCCACGAAAAAGCCCCAACCCCTGCCCAACTCCCAGTGAATTTCACAATTTTACAGTACAACAGTCCACAATAAACATACTATACTAAACCAAATCTAAAATCAAACGTTATCAAAAGTCTATAGATCAAACTTGCACAGGAGGAATAAATAATCACCATTGAAATATAACAAATGAGTTCATTTTAATAATCTATTCACAACACTGAATCCTTCCCTGTCTATATGCCTATCATCATTTAAAGAAAACAACTCACCCTGATTATTAAAGAGCATCTCTGTGACATTTTTCCCCTCGTTAATTAGCATCAACATCTTGGAGATCTTTGTTTTTTGAATGATATCCAATGGTTGCCGATAAATTTCTCTGTGGACTCTTATGTCATGGCCAAGGAATTTGGCTAACTGATCCTGACCGTTTTCACTAAGCTCATGGATTTGTGCCATTGTGGCAATGTGTTTTCTGAGGTTTGTATAGGTTATAATGTTTCCATAGCGCAATTCTATTTTCCCACATATTTCATTCAATACGTCACTTGCCCTTAGTGTTCGTGTGGAGGGTGATGGTCTAGCAAATAAATATTTTCCACATACATTTGCATCACTTCTTTTCTGCATTAAGAGATCAATGCATTTAATCATCTCTGGAGTAAGTAATATTGCAACTTTTCTTTCCTGTTTGCCTTTGAGTTCAATTCGAGTCAAAGAACGACAAAGCTCAATTTCCACGTCTGACAAACTTGATTTAAGTTCGTCATCGTAGGGAACACTGTTTTGTGCTTCAATAGCTTGCTTGTAATTGTCTACAGTAATACGCTGCACATCGCCTCCACGCTTCCTGTTAAAGAGAGTTATGTGACATAGTGTCATCTTTGCCAGCTCAATGTAGAAAGCTGAATCATTCGACAATTTCATCAAAAGTTCTTTGATTTTTTCTTTTAGGTAGGAATTAAGCTTGTACACATCCTCGCTTAGAGGTAACATTTTTGGCGCATTATACTTTTTCTCACTCAAAGTTTGTCGCGCACGGGAAGAGATGAGATCGTTCCAATCAGACTCATACAACTGAATGAAAGCTGAACCATTCTCTTGTTTTGTTATATCTGACTCAATAATTCCATCTGATCTATAAATCCTTGCACATCGTTGAAGACTATACCCTATTTTCAGTGCCAGTGAAGGAGTTGCATACATATGTGTATCTTCACTAAATCCAGCAAGGGACTTCACACATGACACAACATTGTTAAATTTCTCAGGACTAAAACAATCCTCAATCTTCTGGATACCCCATTCAGGTGTCTTTTTGGCTTCTCCTATTAGTCTGCCTAGTTCTCTCATTCTGCAGCTGATGTGGTTAGATGTATGTTCCTGGATGTCCTTATTTTCATACAGGCGCTTTCCAAATTTCAGTATGAGTGGATCGCGATATATATACATATAAATGTCATCTTGAGACATGGATAATAAAACATCTTTGTAAAATCCTCCATTAATATGTTCTGGAATAGGTAGTAAAAAACGACCTTCTTTCACTCCTTGATTTTTTTTATCAGTCTGCTTACTAACACATGTCTTAAAATGATCACTCAATGAAGTTTTGGAGTACAAACCCTTGCAACCACTACATGGTATAAATTCACTATGTGCTCTTGTCTTCTGCTCTCTATACTTCGGTATTAATGTTCCAGTTCCATTTTTCAGAACGTTGAAGTTGTGATCCCAGTCTCCTTCATTTCTTATTGTTTTCCAAATTTCTTTTCTTTCGGCACTGTTTTTGGGTAAGGAAAGAGCCTTAGCTACAATAACTTCATTTTTGTGCATTGTTTCCAAGTGTCTAGCCAGTTTTGGGTACAATTTTCCACAAAATTTGCATGCATGTTTTTTGTCCCATTTCTGCTTTCCTTTCTCTGTGTTGGTTTTCTGTACAGTGATAGTTTCCAAAGGGATAGATATTGGCACAACAATACTTCTCTCAGAATCATTACTGTCACTGACATAATCGGGAGGATTGGATGAATCTTTCAAATGTAGCAAGGAATGAACTGCATTGTCATCTGTATCACTAGAACCCCTATCAAAAGGAATTGTATTAATTCAATCTGACAAATAGCAAAACTCATGTTTCTATAAAGTTCACTACTGATGTACTTAAATTTAGCAAATTCATAAAAATATAACAAATACTAGACATGATTTCATTGCGAGCAACAAATAGGTTTTCTGTTTGATTATGAATTAATGACAGGGTTCAACTAATATGTTGACATTATTTCATTTCTAAAATTTAATAAATCCACCTTAATTGGGCAAAATCATAACAAATACAATAATTTTATTAAAATCCAAAAATCTTAAGAAGGGCTTAACTAAAAGCCCGAATGATTTTATGCATTACTTAACAAAAACTGGAAATTAAAAGGCTTAATATAAAACAAATCATTTTACTAGGTACAAATTAACAATTCTTCTGAATCAGATTTGGTACGAGTTACTATATTAATTTTCTCAGACTAATTTTTGGCCCAACACTGCAGAATTAAGATTTCCAAAAAAGGTCATTTTTAAGAGGCAATATCTCTGCAATGTGTTGGAATCACTTCCAGTGACATTCAGAAGTGACGGACAACCTGCCCATAATCAAATTTGGTAAGTTTAAAACATATTTTGATGAAGAAAAAAAAAATCCAAATTTTTAATTTGAAATTTTTTTAAAACAGTTTTCCAAAAATGCCATTTTAGCAGACCAGAAGTGACGGATGATCAGGGTATTAGCTGAAAATAAGGAATCTACAGTATATTCTTGTTTTTGTACATACCTAGTTTCAAAAGGGATCGATATTGGAACATCAATACTTTTCTCAGAATCATTACTGTCACTGACATAATCGGAAGGATTGGATGAATCTTTCAAATGTAGCAAGGAACAAACTGCATTGTCATCTGTATCACTAGAACTCCTATAAAAAGGAATTGCATTAATTCCATCTGACAAATAGCAAAACTCTGTTTCTAAAAAGTTAAGTACTGGTGTACTTTAACCAATAAATTTATAAATATAAATAATATTGAATTTGCTATAGGTATGTTAATTTTTATAGTGATTACTAAACAACAAATTAAGACTGATGAACCCAATTCTGTATAAAATTCAAATCATTAATTATACTCTTATTTTTATACAATCCTTTATAGACTTTACAGAACCTATTCTTGTAAATAATGATCAGGTAGAAAAAAAAGAATCTGCAAAATTCCATTTTTTGAAGTGTCTACTTACTGATCAGTATCTTCTGAAGGTAAATAATCAGAATCATTGGAATCCGAAAAAGAAAACTCATCATCATCACCAACAAAATCATGGTGTATAAAGCTGTCAAGTTTCTCTGGAAAATCTGTGGCATTCCCAGGTACACGGCTGTCAAGTTCCTCTGGAGGATCAGTGGCATTCCCAGGTACACGGCTGTCAAGTTTCTCTGGAGAATCCTTGGCATTCCCGGGTACACAGCTGTCAGGTTTCTCTGGAGAATCCGTGGCATTCCAAGGTACACTGCTGTCAGATTCCTCTGGAAAATCCTTTGCATTCCCAGGTACACAGCTGTCAAGTTTCTCTGGAGAATCTGTGGCATTCACAGGTACATTGCTGTTAAGTTTCTCTGGAGAATATGTGGCATTCCCGGGTACACTGCTGTCAGGTTTCTCTGAAGAATCCCTAGTACTCCGAGGTACACTGCTGTCAACTTTTTCTGGAGAATCTTTGGCATTCCCAGGTACACTGCTGTCAAGTTTCTCTGGAGGATCAGTGTCATTCTCAGGTACACTGCTGTCAAGTTTCTCTGGAGAATATTTGGCATTCTCAGGTACACTGCTGTCAACTTTTTCTGGAGAATCTTTGGCATTCCCAGGAACACTGCTGTCAGGTTTCTCTGGAGAATCTGTGGCATTCTCAGGTACACTGCTGTCAAGTTTCTCTGGAGAATATGTGGCATTCTCAGGTACACTGCTGTCAAGTTTCTCTGGAGAATATGTGGCATTCCCGGGTACACTGCTGTCAGGTTTCTCTGAAGAATCTGTAGCACTCCCAGGTACACAGCTGTCAGGTTTTTCTAGAGAATCTGTGGCATTCCTAGGTACACTGCTGTTAAGTTTTTCTGGTGATTCCGTAGCATTCCGAACTAAAAAAAAAAATATATGTATGTCACTTTTGGACAAAAATTAAATTAATTAAGGTTGTCTAACCAATCACGATAAACAGTTTTATAAAAAAGAATGCAACATAATTCTAAGATGAGGGCTTTATTTATTTAACTGGCATGGTATGAAAAAATCAAATTTAATAGCTAATTATGTAAATTAATAAAGAGGACTTATCTAAAATCGACAGGGGTCTTTTTGAGTATCCGAATATCTAAAATCGACAGGGGTCTTTTTGAGTATCCGATTGCAAAGTTGTATAGTGAAAGTTTATTTTGAAGCTGACAAAATATATTTTATTAATATTTCTATTTAAATTTTCACTTAACCAATTGGTCAATGAAGTTCCTAGTTTCACTTGCTTCTAATAAGATTTTACGTGCCCCAAGCAATCGAATAGTTGTGAATATACCGGTAAATCCCTGAAGTCTTTATTCTTCATTACTTCCATTTTTTTCAATGTTACACAATTTATTGTAAATGGACATGTATGTATGACTTCTAATAGCAGCTGTATGCTTGCAATACAACAAAGTGGACAACTGAATCTTTTTTACATGTCTAAATGGTAACTGATTAAACTGACAAAACTTAAAATGAACTGGAGGGATTTATATCAAGGGTGATAATTGGTAACTAGTTAATTACCTGGTACATAACACAGATTATTCAAGTGCAAGTCCCCATAGCTGTACCGTGTGTATCAGGTCCTCAGTTAAGTGTATATTATATTTATGTGTAAGTCCCAAAGTTGTACTGTGTGTATTAGGTCCTCAGTTTAGTGTAAACTATATTTATGTGTAAGTCCCCAAAGTTGTACCGTGTGTATTAGGTCCTCAGTTAAGTGTATATTATATTTATGTGTAAGTCCCAAAGTTGTACCATGTGTATAAGGTCCTCAGTTAAGTGTATACTATATTTATGTGCCAATCCTCAAGTTTTACTGTTTGTATTAAGTCCTCAGTTTAGTGTATACTATATTTATGTGCCAATCCTCAAGTTTTACCGTGTGTATTAAGTCCTCAGTTTAGTGTATTCTATATTCATTGTGCAAGTCCCCAAAGTTGTATTGTTACTCAACATGATGGAAACAATTCAAAATTGAGCAATTGGTTAATCAGATAAAATAAATAAACTCATGCAAATATAATCAAAAGAAAAAAAAAAACTCTTCACAATGCTTAAAAACTTTAAATTCAGCAGGATTTAGACTGCTACTGCATATATAGCTTTCAAATTGTCATATACAGTCTAGACTGCCATAGCAACTCTCTGTCTTATGCGACCATATCAAGACCCACATAACATATTTTTCATTGATAAATTATGTCTTGAAACAAGTTATATCTTATTCTATACCAATATCAAAGACAACAAAAATGCTAAACCGGCTAATCTTATAATTGCATGGTTAATCTGATAATTTTTCTCGGGCAAATTGACTATCAGATTAAGTGGAACCCTCGGTATCTAGATTCTCATCCTGATTTGGATTAAATAATGGGGCGGGTGGGTGGATTTATTTTATATTATCTTTTAAAAACTATTATTTTCACCATTCATGTCCTAGAAATTACAACTGCTCTATTCCTGAAATATTTAAATTGTTAATGCTAATATGAGTATACAAACCCATTTGTAATCTTTTAATTTCAACTTAACTGCACATGCAGAAAGACATTTGTATCCTTATTATAAAAACATGACTGGAATCGAACGTTTATCCATGTTAAGCAGCCATTGCAATGTTTGTATGTACCGAGCTTGATATTTTTTCCCTGAAATACACTGGAACGGGTCATTTTCAGAGAGGTGGGCGGGGGTGAGAATCTAAAAAGTAATTTTATGTGGCCTAATGGCCATGAATTTTAAAATACAGCTAATAATTAAATCCTAGTTTTAAGATAAAAGATACCGTACATAATATTTTATCTATTTGAAACAATGCACTAAGTTAATAATGATTAATGTTGGATTGTCACATAAGACAGTCTAGATTGTATATAGATTGACTTTACTCCAAAGGACAAGTACTGTGGAATCATTAGAATTTGTGGTGGCTAAATATTTGTAGTATTTGTGTGTAGCACTCCCCCACAAATTTACACTCTTGACGAAAACACATTTTGAAAGAGTACCTGGGTAAGTCATCATACTAAAACTGAAAACCGATGCATCTATGAAATTTCACCCCAACAAATGAGCAATAACCCATAGTTCATGAAAAATGGCCCTCACAAATTCAAATAATACCACAGTAGTCTAATGATAACGAGTTACAACCTGTAACACAGCAAATAACAGAATATAATGCACAAAAAATGTAAACGTTTTAAGGATGTGTATTACATGCACCTCTTTTGGACATCTACAGAAAAAAAATATATGTTGTCATTGGACAGCAAAAAAAGAAGGCCACATGCTATATCTGGTAGTTTTTGCCTGACTTTATGACGTCAGGCATATCAAAGGTTTAAAAGTTGCCTTCTCAGAAACAGTGCAGACAGTGAGAGCAAGCAATATCAAGATTTTCAAAAAAAAAATTGACAGACAGACTAACAGGGGTAACAACAATAACCCTGAACATTCTTTACAAAGTGTGGGTATAATTATGATTACTTAAAGTGTAAAATACATACAAATTTAAACATCAACATGTGAAAATCTTTCATCGACTATTCAATCACAAAAACTTCCACAATCAACATATGCAATGGAGTAATTACCTTTCCTCTCCAAGGATAGATGTTGCCTGGGCCATAGTCATATACCAGTTCTGTATTAGAGGATAATGGCCTTAGAGAGAAAAAACAAATGACTGGCTTTTCATCAATCTCCATCACTTTTGGTCTACAATTTGGATGGATATGATCATCATTTAACAGACGTCCAAATGATCCATCTTCTTTTGAAGCATCAACCCTTGATGAAAATAAAATAAGCAACATAAATTTGAACCTTGCATAACTGGTATTGTCACAGTGAAAGATATGAAGACAAAATATCTAAAATTGCAAGTCACTTCATAAGTTCTACATATATATGTGTATATAATAAAATATAAAAACAAGGCTTTATATACGGAAAGGGGTATACTGAAACATTTTTAGAGCTAGATAATCACAGTTCACTAGGGCTGTGTATTGGTAAAGATTTTCTGATACATTACGATACTCGCTAGACTTATTGAAAGCAACGGAGGTTGATGCAAACTATCCATGTAATCACTGAGGAGATCCAAAAAAATACAATAAACCAAGAGGTTTCTCACACAGCCCACAGATTTTTGCTCTCTCTGGATTTATCATACGTTTTCAGAACATCTCAGTGATTATATGGAGAATTTACGTCACTCAAAAGTAACCTTCCTATTGCTTTCGATAAGTTTGGCAGGTATCTAGTACATTTTGGAACGATGTGTTTATTATGCGACAGACAGATGTAGATAGACAATAGGGATAATTCATTTGATCATTTTCCCACCTAGATCTCATCAGAAATCGTTGGAGATATTAATATAGAACTTGTTTAAAAACATATGTTTAAGTAGTGATGTTCTAATCATTGATTATAATCTAAAATTAGTATATTATTACCGCATTCTAAGTGCTTGATTATAAAAAGTTTCATTACAATTAATTGGTTGGGTTTTTTTTTCCCTCTCAACAAGCGCATATCATATAGCAGAATATTTGAGACCCGAACTATCAATACACCAAAAAGGAGCTGCGGTTTAAAAATGGCTGACATGTCAGACGTGCGCTATCCCTACCCGTGAAATAAAGCACAATCTCTTGTTTGGACATTTTTTTGTTTCAAGAAATTGAGTGTTGAACCGTCTAGCTACTAAAGAACATCTTTTGAATACAGCATTTTTATGGCAAGAAATATTAAATAAATTGATATATCAAAGGCCTATTAACAAGTCAGTTAATTGTATCTTGTTTCTTTACATTTTTTAAACACTTAACTAAGAAATATGACAAATTTTGATTATTATCGATAATAAGTTAGTTGCAGAGATTCGATTATTGATTATGAAAATCTCACCGATTCCTATCACTAGCTTGAAGTGAGGACCTCCTATAAATCCAAGACGGCGGGTGTCGTCCTTTCACTTTTCTAATTTACATTGAATATACTTTTTAACATGATTGAGACTGGGGTTTTCAGTGAATTTTTCTATTGCAATACACACACCTTAGATTACCAATTTTAATCAATTTTTCCTTCAACAAATATCTAGAAACTCATTCTCCAACAACCAAGCCCTTGTATTCTTAACATAAACAATTAAACATGGTAAACATGATGTACAAATTAAGCAGCAAAAATTTCTTACCAAAAAGGCTTTCCTTTGAATGTAAATTCAAAAATATATGTGTCATCTACATCTGGTTCTTTCTCTAATAACTCTCCTTCATACGGTAATAGGAATTCATTTTGTCCAAATTCTTTCTTTGTAAATACACCTCTTCCTGAAAATAAATAAATAACTTCCATTAGGGGTTGAAATTTACAAGATATACTTGCTGTATGCAAATTAAAAAATGAAATTGTGCGCTAAAAGAGACATGTAGTTGCCAACTTTTGCGAGTTACAAAATAATGGTCTAGCTTTTTCGGATTTTGAGGTTTATGATTATCCATTCAGATTTTAATTCAGAAGCTTACACTCAAGAAACTGTAGATGTAGAAACATTAGTTAGGGTGTTTTGAATTATCCCAGAATTAACCCTGTTAAACACAATCAGTTTTTTTCTTCTATCTTTATCCTAAAACAAAGTCTCAATACAAACCCTAAAATCATTGAATTTCACAATTACAAACAAGTTCAAACTATACTCAGAAATACTAAATAGAATTCAAATGTTGGAATATTGACAGACTGTTTCCATGTACAAATTGTTAGGTTAAGAAATTATTTATACCTTCACAAATTAACAGAATCATGATATCACTGCATTTTTCACAGCCCCTTAGGCATCTGACAAACATTTTATTATTTTATGTAGTAAAATGATCAATTTTAAAATTATATACAAGAATGGGTTCCTCAAATTATACAAAAAAAAGATTTTATTCCAATGCAACCTAGTTCAAAATCACTTTATTGTATCTAATTGTTAATGATATTAACAATTTTTAGGATTGGTCTAATGTAGGGAAAACATTTTTTCCTTAAATTTAAATTATTTTGCAGAATATTTTTGTTGTACTTAATCATTAGGGCCTATATATTTTTACAAAGTTCCCAAGATAATTTCATTGTTTCCTGACTTTTTTCTAAACATTTTTAGGGTTTCTAGACCCTTGAGATCAACATGGGACCTATCAATATGTAAACCATCAAATTGAATTAAAATATTTTATCCTGCAACTACTTCTTGCATTGACCAAATAAAGGTAACCCAATAAACCAAAGCTATATTCGGTAAATGCCCCAATATAGCCTCATGCATTTAACTAACGTTCAAATACACTATGACATCATTTTTCTTGCTTGGTTTACGCCATGGTGTCATGGTTTCAACTGCAGATAGGCAGCAAAATCTGACGAATTAAGCGACTTAACGCCTGGCAAGCTTTCTTTCCCTTGCCCAAATACCATAGATTACTAATTAAATGGAGGAATTAATATCCGCGTAAAATCGCAAGAAGCCCCCTCCTCAGAATTTATAGTCTCGTCATTATTTTCTGAGAGTTGAGAACCATAAAAAATATATATTTATTCGTGCAATTTGATTCAAACCAGCGGGATTGCATGGTCATGATCCATCACTTCTAGTGTTGTCAAATTGGTTGGAAATGATAATTGATTAATCGTTCAATCAGTTGTCTCTTACAAACTGATGATCGGCAAATAATTGAATCCATTACAAATTGTGTTCAATTCATTTAAATGAAACACTAAATAAAAGCTAATAAATAGGATGTATGCTGTATTGTTATCAATGAAAGTGTTACATATCTTATGAGATTAAAAAAACTAGTTTGCAACGGTTTTTATTTCACTAAATATATAATTATTTTATTTATCTCAATAGGAACTCAAAAATATTGTTAACAATGAGATTTTTAAATACAATTGAAGGTCAAAGGTGATCATTGCATGCTTTTAACATTAGATTTGTTATCTCTGTCTAAAGATATCCTTGATTCACATTTTGCTTATTTACTTGATATTTGTTAAAACCTCTGGGTTCAAAACTAATGACATTCATTCAACAGTATGAAAAATTTCCAAGTTTTCTCCTTTGAAACACCCCCACTAGCTTATCAGGTTTCAACACACAGCTAAAAAATATGATGTCTATGGGGATTTTGTACTGCAAAGTGACCTGCATGATAATGTTGAAAATTCTGTGAGGTATTTAAAGTGACTTCCGAATGGATGTCAACATTCCCCATTTGGCCCTATAATTATCTTGTTTACCATAACTGACCTTCTTTATATTTCATGCAAGAAGTAACTGGGAGGCCATTATACAATTGCCCCAAAACTTTTAGAAGTTTGAATGCAAAGTCTATGAAAGAAACACAAATTGATGAGTACCCGTAATCTTTACATTGCATTGTTTACAGACACAGTTCAAAGTTGAAAACTATCACTGCTCTAAAAAGCGATTTTGTTTACATGCTGAAAAAAATACACATATATGAAAATTGTATGTCAAAATAACTAAACCAAGCTATTCTGAATAGCTTTATTATCTACATAAGTTTTAGAAGCTATACTGGCGTGCGACCAATTCTTGCCAAGTACCATTTCTCGCCAGTACATTGCGACATCATTTTTCATATACTAGTATTATTTTTTGTTTTGATAAAATGACTTCACAATGTACTTGCGAGAAAAAGTACTCAGCGACAACTGTTCGCACGCCAGTATAGCTAAATCAGGAGATTGTGTTGGAGCTGTATAAGCCATAAGAAATAAGTTTTGTTCCTGTGAATTTTTCTGAGTGACAAATGGTATTGTTTCAATTAAATTATCTTGACTATTTTCCCTTTCATCTATTTTAATTGCACCTTTATCACAGGTATGTGTATTTCTATTAAAAATTAAAAACTGTCCAAATGTACTGCATCAATATATTTGGACAAACTATAGATAGATGTGGTATGTTCACAATTTTTATACGTTTTAAATAAATTTCTAAGGCCTATACCCCCCCCCCCCTGGAAAATTAAAATTTCTTAAATTTACACAGTAAGATGACCAAATGTATGCCTTGGAACCCTCCGCCCCAACCCCAGGGAAAACTAGGCCTAGCATACAACCGAGAAAATATCCTGGATCGCACTTGAGCGTTATGCACAAAGATATTTCTTTCATGATTTGCAAGGGGATTTTAAAAAGTATACATTGTGCATTTCTCGGAAAGTTCACTATACAACCCGTCTTAATAAGATTTTCATTTCTAATGTTAAGCAAATCGTTATGGAAGAAAATCACCGAGTGCGAGTACCCCCCCCCCCCTTCCACAGCACATCGTATTTCAAGTTTACATCACAAATGTCATCGAAACATGTAATCAACATACCTTTATTCGGAGTTTCTTTAATATAAAAGGCATCCCGGTCAATGATTCTTTGACCATGTTGACCTGGCCTTCCCCGTTCCCTCCGACTTCTTCTCGACATACTTTTCCCCCGCTTCAACAAAATAGCATTTCCGTTTTCTATACACACGCGCATGCGCATTTCGAACATGTGTATCGTCAGAGGTGCGTAAGTGAAGATGGCAACTACAATCCGCACGGTATCTGTGTAATCACATGTCTGATGAAAACCCGAAAATGGGACTAGATACTTTTCGATATTTTTTAGGTTTAGAACATGCTATTTTTTTGATTTAAGCAATAAAAAAATATGGTGACTTAAATCAAGTCCCCAGACTATTTGAGGTCCCCATTTTACGACTTGCGTATCTGAGGCAGGCCCCCAGTTTGGCAGAACCACACACGCACACACACACACACGCACACACACACACACACACACACACACACACACACACACACACACACACACACATATATATATATATATATATATATATATATATATATATATATATATTTATATATATATATATTTATATATATATATATTTACGAGTTAATACTTTTCTGGCTCAAGAAATGGATTATTGCCATTTACCTACTGTGAAGATAATGTGACTCATGACTTAGTATTTAAGTATAGACATGCGATTTTTTTTAAAGCAGTAATTCTAAATTAAATTTCTCTAAATTTCAATAAAGACATAAATGTCAATAAGGCATCTCCTTCTTCGTTATTTTTTGTTTTTTGTGTATAAAGAATACTTCTTTAAAAAACAAATAGCCCTCGCTCATAATACATATTATGGATCCATATTTCAAAATCCATGTCTACGCGATTCTTAGGACGAGTTCATATTTTTCTTTTCGAATTGAAGGGCTATTTCAACAGAAGTATCCGTCAAATTACTTAGTGTTAAAAATTTATTTATATGTTTACAATTGGCTGAAATGTACATTCAGTATAAAGAATGTTAAAATAGGATTTCAAAAATGAATAAATTCTTTTAATTATCACACATTTTATCTTATAAAAAGAATTGTTCCATAAATCTATACATTTGTATCTGATCTCTAATAAATTGGCAAACATTTATCAGGCCTCTGGGAGGAACTGAATCCAGCGGTAGGATTAATGTTCTATGTAGAAAAGCTCACTCAGTATGGATCAGCGCATGAGAAACGTCCTTGTTTATACCATCTGACGCTATTATCTCACTTGCTGAAAGAATGGATCGCCGTATCGCTTCATCGAAAACAAAATACCAATAAATATTTCATTTATAAACACAACTATACATCTAAATGTTTAAAAAAAATTAAGAATTTTTTTTTCAAAAGCGTTAAGTGTCACGATGTAAAAAAAAAATGTTGGTCTACACTCATAACGCACTTTGAAAAAAAATATTTCAAAGTGCGTTGATCTGGACCAAAATCTAACGCACTTTGAAAAATGTTTTCAAAGTGCGTTTTTTTTTGTCCAAAATTGAACGCACTTTGAAAAAAAAATTCAAAGTGCGTAATTTTTTCAAAGTGCGTTGCCACACTGCTCATAGTCACAAAAAATAAACACAAACCACACGCAGAATAGTTAATCTATAATTAATACATAATTATAATAAGCTAATTAAGAACGAAAAAAAAATCAAAATTATATATTTAGGAAATTGCATGTCAGGAGATTATCGTAAAATATCTGATGATTACATAAAACACCAATATTATTCATTGAAGGACTTCCTTCTTTGTAATGATATATTGTAATCGGATACACATACTTTACAATACAACATCCCAACAAATACAGACGAACATTTAAGTGCAAAAATATTTAACCATATAATATTCAAATGTAACATATAATATGCTAATAAATTATTTTAAACAGATTCTGACTGTATTAAAGCTAAAAACCTGCAGCTAAATATCATTATAGCAGATTCAATAATATCTTTCGGGTTTTTTTTTTTTATTATTGATTTCCGATTATTTGTATTTTTAAGATTTGAAACAACACTACATTTGTTATCATAGGATTTATCAGCGGCAATGCAACAAATCAAGACGTGTTTGATAACCCACGCATCTCCGAGAGTAGCCATAGCTTATGATAAACAAATATACTGCATCTTTAAAACATAATATATTTTACTTATATTAATTTAAAGTATATAGTGTAGCATTTTCGATTGGTCACTTTATTTATTACATACAGATAAAAAAAAACATGGCACACGTATCTTTTTTTATTTTTTTTCATATCCCTTCTACTATTAATCTGTTCTTTTTCATGCCTAAAAAATCTAGCAACATTGTAATTCGTAGGACATAATTTGTAATTTCAAGAAACATACATCTAAGTGTGTCTATTGTATAGATTTTTGTCTTCATGTATTGATTTCCGTATTATAAGTTTTCATTTGAGTTGTGTATTGTCATCTTTGATAAAGTTTGTACAAAATGTTTATCCTATTTTTCCAATATAATGAAGCAATATTCTGAATCTGTTTATTAAAAAGTATATATATTTTGCTATAATTCTTTAAAAGCCAATACTTGTTGTTTTTATACGTAACGGACATTAATGTACCGTTCATTGATACCTAAGACTTAACGCCAACGAAAAAAACAAACGGAATATACAGGTTTGTTTTGTGGTATTCGAATTAGTTATTCTTTCGGAGAGAACAGTGAACATTATATATGTTTGTATATGTGTATTTATAATTGTTATGTTATTTCTTTAAAAAAAGGAATTCTAAAAGACAAGTGGTCACAAAAAACAGTAAATAAAACTATTTAGTATTTACAAGTCTAATAAGAAACTTAAGACATTTATACCACACACATATCTTCGTGTTGATTAGGCAATCACATGAAAATTACAAGCGTGTTAACAATTCTTGTTCTGGACATATAAATTTTATTTCTCAGTTAACAAATTAAAACATATTTATGAAAACATACGTTCTTTCATATACATGTGCCATACATGTTTTTCTAATGAAGCTTAATTTAAATAAAAACAACAGAAACACAGGGTATATATATATATATATATATATATATATATATATATATATATATATATATATATATATATATATTGGCATCACATAAATTAATGATATGATAGTTACAAAACAGTTCTGATAGAGTTAGCGATAAAGTTTGCATATCTGCAACGATGACAGTAGCTCAGATGATGTCTAATTTAATATCTGTTAAATATTCTAACAGCTAATTGAGTTGACTACGACAAAATGCGGACAATTTATTGATGAAATAGAAAATTGTTTATATCAATTTTTGCACAAACATTAATTGTTTGTCATAGCAATAAGACTGAACGTTTTTATTTCGCTCGTTTTATATGGACCTTCAGTTTGGTAATTTGGATTCCGCGAATATCTACAAAATCCTAATTTTTCGATAGTGTTTCATCTGTCTTTATTTTCTTAAATGGTTTGTTAATGTAGAGATACATGTGAATTAAAAATTAAATCTGATGAGAGGTTAATCAGACCTGTAAACGACGTTACTGACTTCGCAAAGAGTATTTATGAGTTCATCATGTTAATGACTTTGTTGGCCTCTGATAATAAAAGTAAGTTTTGTTGTTGTTTTTGGATAAATTTAAGTTCGGTTAAAATAAACGTTATATGTAAAATTGATAAACTGAAGATACATTTTCATGAGAATTGAAATTTTCTAAAAGTTTAACCGCATTAAAGTTGGATGGGACCCCTGTATTTTATAACTTACTTCTTATTAAAGCAAACAATAAAATCAAGTATAATTTTTTATTTATTTTTTTTTAAATTGGTACCTAACAACGAAGCGCAATGGGCTAGAGCGCTAACTACGAATATGTAAGTCCTAAGTTCGAATCCTGCTGGGACTTTATTTTTTATCCTTTCAACATATTTTTTGGGCAATATATTTTAAAAATTGTAAATTCTAAAACTGTTAAATTATATTGATCACAATGTACTTTTATCCACATAAATATCGACAGGTGTCCCATACCACAATTAAGAGGTTTTTACTTAATATTTTGTTTAGCTGTCATTTATCTGAGACCTTGAAAGGTAATACGAACAATTTTAAAACAATATAATATACATAAAAAAATCAAACTCTTTCTCCCTATCAAATAATTTTATTTGAAAAATTAAGTTTCAGATGAACTATTTTTAAATGTTCATGTATGCAATTAGAAAATATGATTTCGGCACACGTGATGTCAACATTCACACGTTTTGAAAAAAAACCCATTTATATCCGATTTATCATTTTAGTTTAGATATGTTTTATCTTTTTTTTTTAATAAAAAAAGGATCATCAAGGTCACCGCTTACGTTAAATGAAAGTGAACGCATATCTATGTTTATCATACGTAAGAGCAATAGTACATCGATTTTTTTCATAAGATTAATATATCTTATACAATGTCACATACGAAAATCAATTATAACATTGTTTATTACTTATACATGATATACAAATGAGTAATCAGTTTATGAGAATATAAATCTGTTGCTGTTCATTTTATTTCTAAAACAATGATATAGTTGAATGCATGCTTTCCAAAAGCTATGCCCCTTTTTGAAATATTTTGGGAAAGTTCTGTATTTTTTGCAGTCTCTGTAGTTAAATCTTTTGTCACGTTCTCATTTGACATTTAAATCTAGCTTTCCATATTGTGTTAAGTGGTAATTTACTGACATGTTTCATAAGTTTCTGATTTGTTAATTTCGCCAAGCTCGTGATATGATATTTCGTTACAAGACTCGATGGCAGGCCCACCATCTATAGTGTTTTGTTCTTTATTTACTTGATGCTCTGATAGCCTTGGACTTGCTCGTCTTATCCTGATAAAATATATATAAAAAGGTAACATAAAGCATGTGTTTACCGTGGTTATTGTTACATACACATCAAATAGACAATGTACATGTTATTTACCATTTAACAATGATGAATGCAATAAGAACCCCATTCAGAACCAGTGAAATACAAAACGCTGCAACAAAACCATGGAACTCTGATTCCCAGTTTTTGCTAATTCCTTTTTTGATACTGAAAATAAATCCCGAAAGTTGCATTATCGCCACTTGCAATCGGAAAAGAACATGGTCCTTAGAGAGGGTGGTGGCTACAACACAATAGTGACGCTGTCCGATCAAGCCATAAAGAGTTGAAGTGGTGGGTAAATCAAGTAGAGGTGTAGAACAGAAAATTCATGATAAATCCCAACCCCACAGCAATACTAGTAATTCAAAGCGACGCAAGCAAAAAGGGGTGGGGCGCGAGAGTGTACGCGAAAGTTAAAAGAAAGCAAGCGTAGGTAATTATATTATTCGCTACCTGTGATATTGTTAGTATTCTTAATAATTTAACAAAATTATGTATTTTTATGGGAATCAATAAATTAATCACTCATTATACAGAAGTGTTTGAATATGCACAATTCAGATTTGTAGAATTCCTATATTAAATCGATATTTAGAATATGCATGTACTGAACATATTAAAGAGATTCAATGACGTGATATATTGTTCAAAACAGATGAATAAATAGAAGTCAGAGTTTCAAAATACATAAACCAGACGACAACACAAAAGTACGCTGCATTTGCCAATGTTGGTTATTTTCAACTATTTTTGTGCAATTGAACAAATTATCTTTTTTTAATAAAATGAAATGATAGAAAAACGATTTGAGAAAAACATAATATGTTGACTTATTTCATTTTTAAGCAATAAGCTCTAGTCCATGCACAGTATATGTATGTCCTGACGATAGAAAATCGTATAAATTACATCAGGCTACGCTTTTAAATAATTGCAGTTTATGAAAAAAGAAAGAAAAAATATAAACAGTATTAAAACATTGATTATTGCGTAAACTTGACGTCAAACATTAAATAAAACAATATTCTAAATGTCATTCACTATTATATTATAACGATTTAACCAAATAATCATTGCCAGTGATTTAATTGAAGTGTCGTGGTATACTTAGCTTCGGAACACCTTAACTGTACTGTATAAAAAAGGTGTATGTATGTTTCAACTCCAATATAACTGACCATCAAAACAATCATCCCCCTGCCATCCATTTCTACAGCCATCTCTACAAACACCAGGCACGTGGTCACAGTCACGTGATGTTTTGCAAAAGCTGCTACACTCTTGATGGCAACCAATTCCATAGTACCCGAATTTGCATACTATAGAAATAAAACGAAAATAAAATATCAATTCAATTTATCTATAGTTTTTTTAGTTCTGTCATTTTAGCTCGTGTATGATAGGTTCTTACCTTTTTTGGCATCGTTCTCCTTCATATCCTGGCTTACACCCAGTAAGACACAAACCATTAACACGATAGCAATATAATAGATCAGCACCATGCCCACAGGTCTCTTTACATTTCAAACCGTAGTTTCCACAATTACATTCTAAAGGTAAAGAAATTAAGATATTTCATTACATCCTGTTTTTCCTAAATAAATAAGGACATAAATTTATAAAGATATACAGTGAAGAAATCAATCGGTATTTACCTGTCTTACACAAATGTCCAAAGTATCCAGCACTGCATCCAGTGGAACAGGTCCCATCAACAGGGGAACACGGTGTTGTGTCGAGGCAGTGTCCACATGATTCCGTACAGTTATATCCAAAATATCTAATGCCACACTCTATACATAAAACGAAAGAAAATGGCCATTTTTAGGTACTTGAAGGTAATTTATTAAAACAAGAGATAATGTCCATACAACGTATTAGTTGTACACTTTAGTTTTTATATGATTAAACTAACCGTATACTTCAAATTCACATAATTCAGCAAATGCATATGCAGAATAACCATCTGGATAAACAACTCCTGGCAGTCTCACATTGTAGTAAATAACATATTGTCCATATACTGGGCAGCTGATATTTAGAACTGCCGGTATTGTGCTTTTAGTAAAATCGTTGTCTTTGAAACACAATGTTCCACCTAGCAAGGATGTTGTATTTGAGACATACACATAAAATCCTAAGAACCTAGAGGTATAGCCATTAGAAGAATCTGCAAAGAATTAAAGTATTTAAAAAATTAATGAAACAAACCCAACATATCAGAGTATATATTACATTTAGAGTATCTCATTAGCCCTGCATATATATAAAACCATGCTTTGAAAAATGCATTACATATGTGATCAAGTCAATAAAGAGGTTTACATATAACCACAATTCTAAAATAATTATTGTTACATACCCCACTTTAAATTGTCCGTCCTGTAATATATTGTAATGTAATGAACATTGCTGAAGCGTGTTAGGTTTACCCACCAAATGGCAGTAGTTTTATTATTAGCTGAAATAGTACATTGACCTCCCAGAGCACTTAGATTAGCCTTCAAACCATCTACAGCATTGCTGGCGTCAAATCTGCCTGCATCTGGTTCATATTGCTGTATTGTGAAGGTATTTTGTTGAAATGCCGGTTTGTGGAGGGCAAAGTTACTCCTTATTTGACCTACAGAATCAATGAACAATATTTACATCCACCAAGTATGATTCCCTCTATTTCTTACGGAAATTGATTGTAATTCATAGCTCTATAGAAACTGACAGGACAGAAATCTACAAGCCCTGTAGACCTTCAGCAACCTTGGAGAAATCACAGACTGCACGAAATAATCATCATGTCAGACTCAAATTCCCATAGGAGACGATTTTTTTTTCTAACGTACTGATGTACATTAACAATAAGTTAGTTAATTTTACATTTTACGATCAATTTATTTTTTTGTTAAAAGATGTAAATATAAACATTAAAATGCATTCATGATGATTTATGCGGGTTATGAAGGTAGCGAACATTGCAGAAAAAAAACCTGACTTTATGTGTTATGTGTTTTTTCTGCAATTTCGCCATTTTCATATCCTGCATGAATCGTGGAAGTGTGTTTGAAGATCGAGACCATGATCACTAGTGTCGTAAATTTTATAGTTCTTATTAGACAATAATCAGGTTCTTATTTTTATTATGTATGCTGCATTGCACTCTACAAGTAAGTTATACTTTAGGATGTCCTAGAATAATAAAAGAATACTGATATTTCTTTAATGTATGGAAATTATATTTAATATTTTAGTCAAGTTTGAATCATTTATAAACTCAATGAATAAAGTATTACCAGCATGAAAATAGTTATTCTTTTTTAGCAAAATTTGTATTTAAGGTAGTCCTATACTCGGCAATGATTGGGGTCAATCATGGAAAACCTGGTGTTAAATGATAAATAAACTGTATAACAATACATAAACTTAAGACAAATTATATGTTTGAATGCAAGTTTTGTTGTCATTACCCCTCAGAAATGTGCACCCCTTTTGAAAAATTATTTACAATTATGAACTTTGCAAGTCCTCTGGGGTTTTTTTTCTAAAGAATAATAATCAAATTTTGGACAAATTGACACTGGGTATACAAAATATAGTGTACACTTTTGGTTAAACCATATCACATCAACATTTTGCACACATTGTTATAAATACGTACATTTTGTGGGTCATACATGTCAAAATACGCTGCATGTTTCAATGTGGGTCATTATGAGCAATTTTTATAGACTCAAACCTTAATGAATGGTATTTATTTTACGAAATGACTTCTTAGGAAAAGGATTTGATAAAATAAATGATATGGTGACTGATTACTTTTCACACTATAAGTAGTACTCTTGATAAACTAACTTTTAAATGTTAGTTTATTAATGATTAATCAAGTATTTAATAGCTACTTTCTGTTAAATTTATATGGTTTGTAAATTATTACAATAATTTTTTTTTCTTTCGTGGTGTGTGGGAGGGGGTACCCACTTGTCAATCAAAACAAAGAGGATATAAGCATAGGTTTGATCATTGAATTATGTATCAAGGATCGGTGAAATTTCAATTTACAAAGTGCACCGATCTCTTATATCTTATTTAAAGACTTTCCTGATGATACGGAGGGGAACATGTAGGGGTCGTAACGTTAATCTACTAATTAGAATTATACACCAAATCTATACTCAAATGTTATAAAAATTTCTTTTTTCAAAGCATTGAGCTTCAACTTGCCTGCTAACAATTACATGTAGGTCCGTTTGTTCTGTCTTACATTGGCGGTGTAAGCTTACCTGAGATCCTAATCGGTACAGTTTTATCCTAAGAAATTTATTTTAATGTATCATAAACATATTATACGGAGAGGATAACATCCGTTGAATAGCATACCTAATGAATCGAAACCATAAGGTTTCCCTTAAAGACATATAAACCATTTTTAATGCATTTTGAAACTGTCTAAAGACCTATCAAAAAAACATCAACAAGATTATATCTATCTATCTATCTATCTATCTATCTATCTATCTATCTATCTATCTATCTATCTATCTCAATGTATTTGATCTGTTTATAATATTGTCAACAAATAATTAACACAATAAGTAAAATAAGTTCAATAAACAATATATAAACTCACCATTGACATACCACATTTTCAAAACTCCAAAATATAAAATCAGGGAATGAATGCTGAAATAGAAAAAGGTAGAAGATAAAATCATTGTCAGACTTTTGCACATTGTCACAAAATGCTGTATGAGTGAGCCAGTAGTCAACCAGAGAGTATATTGACTTGAATATATGACGCAGTTGTGTGTTCGTTTTTAGCAAAAGAAAAAGAAATAAAAAAAGAGAAAAATGATCTATTTTCACCTGATTTTTGACACATGCAGATTATTTTTCTAACCAGTAAGTTCATGCATTTCATTTAGTAAAATTGTACAGCGACCAAAACTAAACATATAAAAATTATGTTTGTCATTACCAACACCACTTAAATGTTTTTAAAGTTACCCATTACCGATATATTATCACAAACAATGGTGTTGGACTCGTTATATAAGACAGCGATATTTAAAGAGCAAAGTTCATGTGAAGGGTGGATATACATTGATAAAGGTGTGGAGCCACAGGGTGCAATGAGTCGTTTGTGTAGGGATAAACGTAGAGTTCTCTATATTTTTTCTTCTTTTTTTTTCACTATATTTTGTTCAACATTTTAATTTGCTTTAAAATTTTAGATAATTCTTCCTAAGCTTTATTAGATTTTACCAAACATAAAAACGTTCAAACCATGCATAGGTCTCCTTTTAAAAAATGTTATTGTTGTATCGCTCTGTTAGCATTTTATGAATAACACATTCTGGTGTTATTTATTTCTTAGCCTTACGATTTTGAAATTTGCTGACATTACCCAGAGAGGTGTAAAGCTTTTTTTTTTTGGGGGGGGGGGGGGGTACAAATTGAGGATGAGAACAGTATTTGCTCTTTTGAATAAATGGTATTGAAAAAACCCACATTATTACTAGAATCAGGCATTAAACACTGAATATTTTTTTTAAATTAATAAAAATGCACATCAAAATGGAAAGGGTGGGGTATTAAATGTTGACCTTGCATCATCAACTTAAGAGATGAAGATAGCGTTCTGTTTTATCAATTTTAATACAGAAAAAATCTGACCTGTTATTTCAATATAGTTACATATATGAATACCTGCTATTTAAAATAATTGACAGTTTATATAACAAAAACCTATATATTAAAAGTAGAATGTTTAGGGATAAATTTAAGAGACAAACATGATGTAGGTATTAAGGTATACTTTAGATTTTTTTTTTTAAATGTACAAAATATTTAAAATCTGTTTCATGTTTTCAATTTCCATAGTTGTACACCACCATCCAACCTATCAGCAAATCCTCAGATCTGAACATAAGTAACATGAAAATAACCGTATTCTGGTCGATAATTATGCAGGACTTACAGGTAATTCGTTTAGTATATGTTTTGGCATTACACACGCGTACATACACATGAAACTGTTTTATTCATATGTTTCCTGTTTCGATTGCAAAAAAGATTTATATAGGTTACGTGTACAATCCTTAATATCTATAAATATTTTTTCTCCATCACTTAATCGAAAGGTATCATTTATAAAATGGCTTCATAAATTTTAATTTATTTTCGCTAGGTTCCCCGAGTTCTTCGTATCCACTAAATTGATTTTCGTAAAAAGAGGCATACTATGGAATGATATGTTTTGATTCTGGAACGTTGTATGTGATGGCAAACAGCCCTTCTTTCGTTTTTCTAAAAACAAAACTTGCATACAAGAAAAATTAAGAATTTGCAAATTAAATAAAATATGATTTAAGAATCGCTAAGACGACGTTTACCTTTTTTTCCGTATCGTATATACATATATTGTTTTGCGGGTATTCTATTAAGACAAGCAAAATGAAAAATGATCTGATAAGGAAGTAATGCATCCCTCTTTTAACAACGTTTCCTTACAGTCGATTCTGAAAAGTAGTTGCATTGTCAATCTTGACATATGTATTGAACTCAACGTAAATTATGTCAATTTAAATGAGATTTCACTAATGCTTGATGTAAACGTCTCTGTGGTTACTCGTTCTTGATTTTATCTACAAAATCTGATGTTCATCAAAGTACAATAGACAGGAAAAAACCATTTTCATTACAACGATTGTACCCGAATGCCCCCGTCCCTGCCCTTACTGCAACTGCTGGACCAACTCAGAAGAGGAAAATTTTGAAATATGCTTTCGACCATGTTATGAACGTGTTCTTAATCGCTTGATAGGACAAACTTTAAGATTACTGTGAAACCCTTTAAAACCAATGATACTGTTGACAATGTGTTTGACTGAGTTTTAAAAGATTTAAGACCCCACCGAGAACAACTACCAAGGCATGTGGTATTTTGTAAAAGTATAAGTGATATAACAAAGATATATTTTGCGTTCATTAAAAACTGCAGACAATATAGAACAAACTTTGAAATGTTTCACAGTAAAACAGATGATGAAATCAAAAACAACATCAGAGAAGATATGACTCATGAAGGCAATTTTAGAATACTGTATAATTGCACCAGGAATGGGCATAAACTTCCTTCAAGTACATAATGTGGTGCACTATGAGGTATCCAGTGAATTCGATACATTTGTGCAACAACTGGGAAGGAGATAGATAGATTGGTGGAAAACCTTCTCATAAACTAGTTTAATCTATTCATGTTTAAACAGAACTTGTGAACGTATTGTGAAAGGCAGTGAATGACGGAGAAGTATGTTTTGTGTTGCTTTTCAGACAAAGCATTTTGAACTTTCACCTTTACATGTGGTTTGTGACATTTGAGAATAAAAGTGTTCATGTAACTGTGATACTTGCCTACAATCACATTTTTCAGTTAAAGATGTTGATGAAGCTGAATCTTCTGAAGATGAGATGAAACGAAATATATTATCAGAAGAAAGACTTTTGCTAAACCAAAAGTTGGAATCGTTAAATTTGCATAATCTGACAGAGCAAGGAATGGGCTTATTATTTTCAAAGAGATTCATG
Organism: Magallana ariakensis; assembly: GCA_020458035.1. Classification (NCBI taxonomy): domain Eukaryota; kingdom Metazoa; phylum Mollusca; class Bivalvia; order Ostreida; family Ostreidae; genus Magallana; species Magallana ariakensis. The sequence continues at coordinate 55,317,015 of CM035811.1, read as the reverse complement.
GTTTTCAGAAGAAATAGTCAAAAGTATTGCTTCTAAATGTCAGGTTTTATTTACTGCCGAAGATATTATGAAAAAAAAAATTATATTTGGTCTTTTTATATTGTTCAAAAGATTTGTAAAAGAAGTATTCGATGAATTTAGAGTTAAAACTATGTCACACGTTTTTTTTATTTCATTTTATGTAAAGTTTCATCGACCATCTGATAGGATAAAAATTTTAATCCTAAAAGATAAAAGAAAATGTTTTAAAGTTAAAATATATGAAACTGTTCTCCATCAAAAAACGTTTACAGCATAAAATAACAGTACAGTTTAGGATAGAGCTGATGGTTAATTTGTTGACCACTTAGCCCCTTTACTGGTAAGTTAACACTAGAAGTTTATTTGCCAATTTCTTGTTTTAGTTCTTTCATTATATGGTAGTTGATACCGTCTTTAATAAGCGAATTGTACATATCTCAAACCGACCTCTATGGTGCATTGTGAATGGCTTATCTTTTGACAAGTTCACTTAATTGCCAATTTTCTACCAATTTCGTTAATACTTTTTTTTTTGTTTTTTACACAAACTGTAAATTATAGAATGATCTAGGTATCCAATACTTAGCATAGGTGACAAATGAAGCTCTAATTCAAATAAAGTTACAAATTATTTAAAAAAAATCACTGTAGATAAGGACAATTGTTCCTCCAGTAGTACTCATTTATTCAAATGGGTGTTCTTGTTTGATTACACTAGAAAATATCAATATCAATGAGTGCTTTTAAACTACTTTAAAATTACTTTTTAAAATAGACAACATGCGTGTTTATCTCTCATTTAATACTTTTTTTTGGTCTAAGATTTATAAATAGTTATTCATATTAAACAATACCACTGAAATGTTCATCATACAATTGAACGTTACTGTTATTGTTCATACTTTTAAAGAAGACATCAAATTTGATATAAGTATATTACTAATTAGAAATATAAATATATAGACAATAACAAAATTGATCTACAATCGTCGGCTACTGCTGCAAATTAAGTGTAAAGAAAGCAATATATCAACGCTAAAAATATATTGTATATGATGTGGTCGCTTCTGTTTAAGCACGTATGTAACACCAAACAAATAAGTTTACGGTTTATCTTAAAGTTTCTCTCTCTCTCTCTCTCTCTCTCTCTCTCTCTCTCTCTCTCTCTCTCAATTTAACAAACACCATGATATAAAAAAGAAAAGATGTCTAAAAAATTTAATCTTAAGCTATAATTAAAACAACATTGTGTTTCAAATCCGATTCAATTGCGCTGAGAGACGTCAATGTCGTATTGATATATGATTAGAGGACAGTAATGTCTTTGCTAACATATGTTGTATCTTAAAACACGAGCATATTGATATTATATTTAGTTAGGAATTATAAACAGAAAACGTTTAAACCCTTAATAATGCATGTTCGTGAGGTTAATAATAGATGATTCAAAGAAGGAGAGCATGAATTGGATTACAATAACGCCAGGATAATTCTGTATTCTGGTAAATATTCGCCCACGTTTTATTTTCGCACCGTTCGTCAACGCGCGAATTTAAGATTGGGCGAATTTCAATGTCTTAAACTTATCACTCTTAAAACACAACTTTTGGCGAATTAAAAAAAGGCGAAACCGTTTGCAAGTCAAAAAGAGCGAAAATAGAACATGGCAAAAAAACCCTGTATACAGTATTATTTATACACAATTCTAAATATGTGAATGTAGGCTCATTTGATAATCAGTAAAAAGATGTATGCCAGTTATGCAATTTCCTTCCTAACTAACACAAATGTGTATGATAAGAAATACTACTCAAGTCTTTATTTAGTTTTTCATTATGTGTTCTTTTTGTATTTATTGTGATAATTAAGAGTTCGATTTAGTAATTGGTTGAATAAATCAATTTCTCAAAACCGTGTAAAAGACATTTTTCTCTTGATAGATAGATAGATAGATAGATAGATAGATAGATAGATAGATAGATAGATAGATAGATAGATAGATAGATAGATAGATAGATAGATATATAAAATATTATATTATATGTGTTCGACGTTTTCATTCGAAACAATTCTTAAACGCCGCTGAAATAAGTATACATACAAATTACATCATATGCGTTTTATTTGAAAGCCCTGCTTTTTTGTGAAATTATAAATCTGGATCTTTTTCAAAACAATTGTTATGCGTTTCACTTTTTTTAAACCAAGTGATAATAATTATTATATGGAAATATTCAGTTTATATAAAGATATGTTGGACTTGTAATTGTTAATACATTTGAAACATTGAATTGCATGTACTTTGTTTCAGTTCAGTTTCCAAGGTGACAACTATTTTATGGTTCATCTTTTGTATGGTTGTCTTTCTGCTTGTTTCATTAGAAAGTACAGAAGCTCGATGTTCTGTGTCCAAATACAAGAATTGGGTTATGTTGGCTACTAAAAAGTATTCAAATGACGTTGCATGTAAAAATCCATATATAGCCAATTATGACTATACCTGAAATTAGTCTCAATGTCAAACCCACATATACAATGTAACACCAATCAAAACAATATTTTGCTTTTGATTATTAAATACATTATTAAAAAGCACGTGTGTATTAATAAAAACAATATGCATAAAAACTTTTTACAACATGATATTTGATAAATAGTCATCTTACATACACGACAATTGGCACATATTTGAAAAAAAGACAGTTTGATATAAAAAGACATACAAATATGATATATACTGTTAATAGCTCAGGGTTGAAAATTTTAGCAATTGTCACTAAACATTTTATGTATGCATACATTCGGACATTAATGTGAAGTAATTTTTTTTCTTCAAATTATTTTCCTTGCGAAAACTCTAAAACAGATTAATCTTTATTACAAATGGTTATACAAAGTTTGCTTGAAACAGTTCATTGATGACCAATGTTACATACTTTAACCTTTAAAAAAGGACACAAGTTTTTTTTTAAAAGCGTGATTTGCCATATTCTAATTCTTATGTGATTCATTAATTAGTTCGAAAACATTACATTACTGTGGCGGATTTTGCTACACATATGCAAACATGTGTACATTCATGTTGTTTGTTTGCTGATGATTTTAAATGTGTTCTTTCCTTAATTAAACTATACACGTGGAAGCAGAGACAATAAATTTTCACTATTCAAGATAAAATAATATGAAGATTTCTCCTTTGCGTATTTTTTTCAGTGTTACCTCTCTTTTGCATTAGGGATATCAATGAAAAGAGCAGCACACTTGCCGTATTCTCTTTTTACTTTAACATCACCATTTGGAGAAGCTCGTGCGATTTTGGACTTTCGACTTCGTACCTTACATTTAAAGTTAGTTGTACAAATACGAAGGCAGTGTTGTAAAAAGCTATTATGACACACACAATCAGAGGTTGTATCTCAATTTGATTTTAGATAACTGTTTCAAACTTTTGTGCAATGCAGATTATTAATTGTATATGTTTAGTTATACTTTAGTTACTACAAACAGCCAATTCGCGAGCTTGGAATTCTATAAACAGCTAGTGGTTTAATTGTTACTCTTCGACATCAATTTTCGTGAATTTAGAATAAAGGTTGTATAGAAGATGGATTTGGATAAACGATAAGAAGCTGAAAATCGGTGATCCTTATCTCTTTACTTCTATATCACAGTGAAAAAATATACTGTTCATTTTTTTCTCTTTTTTTTTGGACATTACTTTTCAAATTCAACATCTGTTTGTAAAATTTTCTCATGATTTTATTCACACAAAATTATTTATTTAACTATTTATTGATACTTTTCGGACGTTATGCTTGTAATTTTAAAGAAACAGAGTGTTCTGTCTGAAGAGTTACTAAGCTGTTAGAACAGTATTGTGCAATTATTAGGGTTTTTTCATGTCCAGGACTCATTGCCATCACCTGCCAATTTTTACCCATAGTTTAAATTCTTATATATAGTCATGTAAAATAGTTAATTTTTAGTCCGGAATACGGCGGCCAGCATCGGCCAGTCTTCACTCATAGTCTGACCCATAGTCTGAGTTCGGGGGCCAATATAGGCCATATCCGTCTCGTTTAGAAACATGTCTTAATAATTGTTAAATTATGAAACTGTTTCCATCGTTGAGTCTCGTCCGATAAATTCAGAATCCTTCATGACTTGGTTTATTTCTTTGGAATTGAATAATGGTGGACCTTGGGAATACGGCACACCTACCTTTTGTTTAAAACCTATCGGACCACAGTACGCGTCAACCTTATATCCTGTACCCTCTATGCCATTATTAGAGAGTTAGAGGCTTAAACAGTTTAAGTGCCAATCCCAATTAATTTGTGTTTCGGTGGTTGGGAACTAAATATTTGCAATCAAACATAATACGATAGTTGATCAACATTCTGTGATACAGAAGCAATGACGTTATGAAAAACCAACTTCTGAGCATAAGGTTAGGATAGTCTCCGCATGCCGGTTGAGTTATTTCTACATTTAAAAAAAACCTTTCTTATTTATTTACAGTATATTTTTTTTTGGATATTAAGTCTACACTGGATTTATTTTACGTGTACATTGCGATCAGTTAATTTAAGTAATCTACGAAAATGAATACATGTAAATGTATGCTTAAAATATCGTTAATATCGTTTTTTTAACATTTAAAGGGACCTAGACACGATATCAGATGAAAAAATTATTTTTGATTTTAATGTATAAAATAGTTCACCTGTGTATTTTGAATGATTCGCCAAAATTTGAATGTTAGAAGTCAATTTACAAGCGAGATACAGAGGAAAGAAGTCGTTGTTATGTAAACAAAGCTCGAGTCTTATATTTGTTTACAAATAATGCAAAGTACCATTTGTTTGACAAAATAACTTGTGGAAACAAGAAAAACATATTCAGTGTGTTCATAACTTATTTTATCAATGACAAAAAAGAACATTACATGGAAACTTACACCAATACAACATATATGATTGTATACGTAAACAATAACAGGACTCGAGCTTTGTTTACAAAACAAATAATTCTAACCTCTGTAACTCGCTTGTAACTCGATATTTGGCTTTCAAATTTTGACAAAGTATTAAAAACATCCATATTGACCATTCTAGACATCAAAAATGAAAAAATAAATTTTGAAAAATTTGAGATCAAATCGTGTCCAAGTCCCTTTAAAAAGTTGATTCTATATCTGTTTAAAAATATTAAGTTTTTTGGTGTGTTTTTTTTTTCTTTAAATTTTTAACCGCGTAATTCACGGTGACGTAAAGAAAGAGTCAAACTAGACCTCACATTATGAGACGGCGATGTTATATAATGTTTTAAGCATTTACATTAAGATAATTTTACAATATTTAATAAAATTTAAAGTAGGTTACATAAAAGGAGATCCTTGGGCTTCTGCAGAAGCAGATTGCATATTAAGTAGTATGTACCACGCAGGGTAATATCTTGTTAGTGGGTTAAGTGACGACAAAAGCTTATTCTACTTAAAAAACTAAACAGACAAGGAACAAAACATCATAATTATGTGGTTTTAAAGATCGAAATATTAAATATGTCAATGTCCCTCACTTGATACGACTGGTGTAGTGGTTTATAAATTAAACAAATAGCTGTTTTCTCTCTCTCTCTCTCTCTCTCTCTCTCTCTCTCTCTCTCTCTCTCTCTCTCTCTTGATTTGTGATAATACATAAGTATTTAACTTGTTTTCTTTACAAGAAACTATTCTTTGAAGGTACATAAAAATATATATTTTTTTTATATTTTTATTTGCAAATTTATTTATACGATAAATATTATTGTATTTATACATGAAATACGAATGCGTAATTAATTTTTAAAAAAGCACGTAATATGAAATCATTCAAATTCTTGGGGACCAATTTTCGTGGATTGTGGATATTTTCCTTATTCCTGGGGATGTATTTTCGTGGATGTGTCGGTTGTCGGTTTTAGTAAGAAAACTAGCTTTTTCAAAATTTGTCTTCATCGAGGATGTAAATTCGTTGGGTAGGGCTATCCACGAATACCACATAAATTGTACCACCGCGAATTCTAATGATTCTACATTATTTTACATATTGTGTTGGTTTGCTATGTCTTAAACTATAGCTGCTGTAGTCTTGGAGAATGTAGTTTTGTCATTTGCCATCAAAATTCACTTTTCATGGCGTTTGTTTTGTGGTTTGTTTACTGACATGATGCATAGGTTTCTGATTTGTTAATTTCGCCAAGCTCATGATATGACGTTTCGTTACTTGCCTCTTTGAAAGCATCATCATCTCTTTTGCTATTTTCTTGTTTTAATTGATCATTTGACAGCCCTGGAATTGCTCGTCTTATCCTGAATAAATATACATAAAAATACATTTGCATTTGTAAATTTCATTTGATACACCCGGCTAGTACTTATAATTAGTATTACAAATTTTATACACATAATATTTACCGTTTTACAACGCTGATTGTAATAAGGGCGCCATTTAGAACCAGTGAAATAGAAAATGCCGCTACCAAGCCATGGAATTTAGATTCACACTCCGTGCTATCTTCCTTTATTTTTGATACTAGAAATATATCGTAAAAAATAAAAACTTTTAATAAAAAAGAATCAAAACTTATTACTATGCACATTTTATAACTATCCAATACGTTAAGACGTTATTTAGAGTTTGCAAGTACTTATCGCATTAGAGATATTCAATGAAATGATACAATGTTTTAAACAAAAACAACAAAACATGTATGTAATATTAAATTAAATTAAATAAACAAAAAAATAAATCAATGCCGTCAGTAGTGCAAATGAGATATAAAAAAAATTAAATTGATATGCTTACCATATTACGTGATAAAAACCACACGACGTCACAAAATAAAATTAGTGTTAAATATGAGGTACAATTTATCAGAAAGATATAATAACTACTTATGATCAGTGATTTTCCGAATTAATAGCTTTTTTGATGTATTTCTAGTTTCGCGGCGCCAAAACATTACTTTTTAAACACTGTACGTATGTTGAAACTTTAATATAACTGACCATCAAAGCAATCATCTCCCTCCCATCCATTTCTACAGCCATCTCTACAAACTCCAGACACGTGGTCACAGTCACGTGATGTCTTGCAAAAGCTGCTACACTCTTGATGGCAGCCAATTCCATAGTACCCGAACGTGCACACTATAGAAATAAACCGAAAATAAAATATCAATTGCTCTTATGAATTTCCCAATTTATCTATAGTTTTATAGTTCTCTCATTTTAGCTCGTGTGTGATAAGTTCTTACATTTTTTGCATCGCTCTCCTTCATATCCTGGCTTACACCCAGTAAGACACGTGCCATGAACAGGAGCGCAATATAATAGATCAGAACAATGACCACAGGTCTCATTACATTTCAAACCGTAGTTTCCACTCTTACATTCTAAAGGTAAAGAAATAAGGATATTTCATTACATCATGCGTTTCCAAAATAAATAAGGAGAGATTTTTATAAAGATATACGGTGAAGAAATCAATCGGTATTTACCTGTCTTACACAAATGTCCAAAGTATCCAGCACTGCATCCAGTAGAACAGGTCCCATCAACAGGGGAACACAGTGCTGGATTAAGGCAGTGTCCACATGACTCGGTACAGTTATATCCAAAATATCCAATGTCACACTCTATATACAAAACGAAAGAAAATGGCCATTTTTTTAAGTATGGGATACGTGAAGGTAATTTAACACTATGCATAAAACGTATTAGTTGTACACTTTAGTTTTTATATGATTAAACTAACCGTATACTTCGAATTCACATATTTCAGCAAATGCATACGCAGAATAACCATTTGGATAAACAACTACTGGCAGTCTCTCATTGTAGTAAATAACATATTGCCCATATACTGGGCAGCTGATATTGAGAACTGTAGGTATTGTGCTTTTAGTAAAATCGTTGTCTTTTGAACATAAATTCCAGGATATTTCATTACATTATGTGTGTTTTCTAAATATATAAGGACAGATTTTTGTAAAGGTATACGGAGAAGAAATCAATTGGTGTTTACCTGTCTTACACAAATGTCCAAAGTATCCAGCACTGCATCCAGTGGAACAGGTCCCATCAACAGGGGAACACTGTGTTGGATCAAGGCAGTATCCACATGATTCGGTACATTTATATCCATAATATCCATTGTCACACTCTAGAAAGATAACATGAAACTTGCTGTTTTTAATTTTTTTTAGAATTTACACAAATTTAATAATACGATATAAAAGTACAATGTACCATACTGTATTACATCTTATAATATTGTACATAATGGGTTATAATATGGTAAAACCAACCATATACTTCAAATTCACAGATATCAGCATTTGCTTCAATGGAATATCCCTGTGGATACACAACTCCTGGGAGTCTTTCGTTGTAGTAAATTACATACTGTCCATATACAGCGCAGGTGGTATTGAAAACTGCCGGTATTGTTTCTGTGGTGAAAACATTGTCCTTAAACACAATGCTCCATCTAGTTTAGATGTTGTATTTGAGACATATACAGAAAAACCCAAGAATCTAGATGTAAAGCCATTCGATGAATCTGCAAAGAGTTAAAACATTCTAAACTTTATTTAGAGGAATTAACTACAAATATAAATACAAATTCATTTAATGTATTTAATTAACATATTACATGTAATATATATTTCAAACCGTGTCTTTTGATTAAAGCTGATACAAGTAAAGATAAAACACTCTAAATTCTATGATATACACATTTAGAAGTTATATGATGAAGTTAAAGAAAGACAGCTGTAAAGATATCAAACATCCAATAAATCATTGTTAAATAAAACTTAAAGAGGAACACAAATCTCAATAAGTGTAAAATAATGCACATTCTTAACTCAAAGACAATTTGTAGGTAAATTATGAGCCATATTAGGCCACGGATCAGTGATCACAGACAGACGGATGGACCGAGAAACGGATAGACTGATCACTAAAAAGGGCGCCCGCAGAGCGGGTCTCTAATTATACAAGCTCCAAAACTTAAACTTAGTGTGATAAAAGGTATTTACCCCAAACCACATTGTCCGTCCTGTGATATATTATGATTTGATGGATATTTGCAAGGCGTGTTAGGTTTACCCACCAAGTGGCCGTAGCTTTGTTGTTCTCAGAGATAGTACATTGACCTCCAAAGGCACCGAGATCGGACTTCAAACCATCTACAGCATTACTGGCGTCAAATATACCTCTATCTGGTTCAATTGGGTACGGAATATATTTGTTTTGTTGAAATGCAGGTTTGTGGAGGGCGATATTACCTGTTGACTGACCTACAACATTAATACAATGTTTTCATTTGTTTTCAATACTTATCATAGCTGCATGTCTGTAGCTCCTGGTCTTAACAATTCGGATGGACGACCTCGGAGCTACAGTGCCACCCATTGAAAAAAAATATATTTATTGCACCAGAAACTTGCGCTTGTTTTTGACTAATTAACCTTATTTATACGCAATTGAATTATACGCCGTGAAAACAATTAGTATAATTAAATTTTTCATGCAATTTACTACTGATATACTGATATCCTTCATCCGAGTTTTATCAGACCGGGAGCTACAAACCTGCAGCTATACTTATAAAACTGCAAAGAAAATCTTCATCATGCCAAACCCCATATGTCGATAGTAAAACAACTTCATTTAAATACAAACATACCATAAAATTATGTTTCGAAACTATTTAAAAAGCTAGCCTATCAATCTTTTTTATTGCAAAGGACTTTTTTTCAACACTATCTTGTTAACATAATTAATTAGTGATGTACAAGTAAAGTATATATTTACTCACCATAGGCATATGATAGTGTCAAAATTTTTACCCATAATATCAGAAAAATTATGCGGAAAATGAAATAAAGAGAATACAAAACCATTTTTGAATTATATGTTCACAGTATGCCGAATGAGTTATTAAGTAGTACGTCAGGAAGTGATCTCACCAATTCACATGACAAAGTGTATGTATATTTCAAGGACGTCGTTAAAACATTATATTTTCCTTCTACATTTCTATACTTATAAATTAAGACATTTTGCCAATAAACTACGCAATGCGTAACTGCTTACACCTTTGGTATTTCAACATATATGAGTTAATGTCCGTAAGCTATAATTAAATTTTACCTACTAAGTAATTATTGTAAATAAGTTAAAAATCTACTTTCATTTTTGATAAACCAGCCCGAAATAGCAAAAATGAGAGTAAGGTGGTTGACACGCTTTGGCGGATCCAAATCAATGGGAATTTGCATCAAAATATATGCTTGCTGACAAATAATGTTCAGTGATTACGTAAAGAGTAAATATATTTATTTGGAACTTATTAAGGGTATACAAAGAAATTAAAATTTGACAAAAGTTGAATTAATGAAATGAGCCGATTCGTTTTTTGAATGCGTGATTTTAGTTTTGATGGATAGAACTTTCCAGAACGGAGTAACCAAGAACGCGGTGTGACTAATTAACGTCAGGGCGGAGAGTGTACAATGTGTACATGTAGGATGAGTTCATCATGCTTCGCTTGCAGATATCTTGGATCGGACATCGTTGGTTAATAAAAAAAAAGTTAATAATAAAATGTTCCAATATGACACGATTTTAGTTTTGAAGGAAAGAGAACGGGAGTTGACTAATAAACATCATGGCCGAAAGTGTTAGGCGAGTTTCATGTAATCATTAGGTAGATACGTTGGACTATAACTTTGGTTTAAAATATTATGCAAAATAATGTGCGTAAAAGTTTAAAATAAATTAATACATTTTTATACGACGACAGATTGGTAGTAAACCGTATAAATTAATTTGTAAACCTACTGAACCTTGAACATATTGTGTTAACGTCTATATGTATAAATGATGTATGCATAAAACTGGGAAGTTGAATTCAGGGATGGGGATTAGTTGACAGTCTTTTATCTAAAATTATAACTTGGGTAAATGATAAAAATTATATAGTGAAATTTGACCTAAAGATCAAAATATAAAAAAGAGATAGAACGCACTATACACCCACTTCCTGGTTTAAAATAAAATTTAAAAAAGATTGTACTTTTTTTCCAGTCATCTGCAGCAAAAGGAATTCAGGCCATGTACGTATAATCAATTTCAGTTAAGACTTTCATCACTGCCCGCTCCTCTAAATATATAACTATGCAGTTGCTTTTTTATTTTAATTTTATAAAATAGGCTAAGAAAAGCAAAAAAAAAATCTTGATCCGCGCATGAGATAAATGTAAATTGTTTGTTACCTTTTTACTACCAGGAATGAATTTCATTTTTAAAATCCTTATTGAACATAAATAGGACAGTCCCTATCATATACCAAAACATTATGTGTTTATAAAATCATAAGAGGAGTTCTGGGATCTAGGTTGTTTTAGGAATGATACACGTCAATTTTCTGCTACTATTTGACTCCCTTGATGAAATATAAATTTAACCTTATTGCACATCTAAAGGACAACGCAATCATATCCCAAGAGATGACGCAGCTAATCCAAAAGTTGTGAGAGGAGTTATGGGAACCATATTAAAAAAAAACAACCTGTAATTTCTTGTTGCCGACTGATCCCCGTAATAAATTTTTAAAAAATCTGAAACCAGATTACACTTTCAATTGACACCCTCAAACGTATTCAAGAGGATCATTTGGCTACTGCAAAATATGTTGACGTTTTAGAAACCAGATTTTTTGTAAAAAGAAAAAAAAAATTCATTCTTCAACCACCAAATGACCCCCAGGACAAAAGTGAAATTTCCGAAACCCCAAAACATTTCAAGAGGTGATTTGTCTATTGTTGAAAATGTAGGAGGATTTCGAGGAAGAAGGTTTTTGTGGAAAAAATCGTCATTTTTTACCAATTATTTGACCCCCAAGACTACCAGAAAATTTTTGAAACCTTTTTACAAAACAATATGCCACCCCAAATCGAACTCCAAGAGTTTATAAGATTTTAAGAGCATTTTGAGAAATAAAACGTGACAGACGGACGGACGGAACAGGATAACAACAGTATACTCGATCTTTCTTGAGAAAGTGCGGGTATAAAAATGAAATTTAATATGTGCGTGTGGAAACAAATACAATTTATTCAGTAGTTTTCATATTAGCAATGCGTTTTTTTTTTTTTGCTACAATAATTTAGCAGTTTTAATCAAACACAGTTTATTACATGTATCTACTATTCTTTTTTATTCGTTCTTTAACTAAATGGGTAATTTCATATAATTTCTTTCATTCTGTACTGAAGCTTTGTAAACACTTAAAACAAACTCCGTTGTAAAGTTCGCATACCTGGCAACCTTGATATGACAAACAATTTTCTCCAAATTTGCCAATCTCACATCCTAAATAACATTACAAAAAATCAAAACGTTGATACTATTTGTAATAAATTTATATGTATAGCAATGCAAGAAGGTGTCTGTTTTGATTCAAGAATGACTGTTGTTCATGTATTTACAATACAACGGACAAAAATGTAATAGCATTCACTTAGTAGAATGAGGCATTTTTTTTTTAATTCAATAAACGCTGTTTGTTTATAGTAGAAAAAAATAATTCAAAATGCCTCATGAATACGATATAAACTATTCTCGTTATATTAATCAAGAAGGTACGATGAACTTGTCAATTATTATAAGTCAATGCGAACAATGCGTACCATACATTTCTATTTCACACACTTAAAGGATAGCACCAGAGAATGGTTGATCATCGGGCGGGTCATATGTGGTCTCAAAAATGATGTAGCTCGCTGTCTGTTTACAAAGAATGTTCAATATGTTAGGCGGAAATGCTGGATATGTTGTATTATCATTGTAAGAGCGGGTTCTCTGTCCATTTGTTGACTTAGATGCTGGTGAGTCGGAGATGTCCATATAAAACTGCCTTAATCTCTATGGCTGCCAATCATCATCCCCCACTGCAATGATTCAAGTTGATGTTGAGCTCTTACGCTTTTATAACTAGATTTTTCAACATTTCCATTCAAACAAACATATAACCTTACATAAAACTAGTTTTCCACACAATTAGCTATCTTGTTCAATCCTTACCAATTGTATAAAAATGCCGTTGTATAAGCTCGTGTCCTTTTTTTTAATTCGCTGTAGAAGGCAGAGAAAAGAATCCAGCATATTAACAAATATGTTTAAAACTATTCATCTTGACAAACTACAAGTCACTAACCCTGTTTTCTATAATACAGTTTCACATAATTTATGCTGTAAGGTACTCCGAATCTTGAATCCAAACAATGTTTTGGTTTACATCGGTATAAGAACAAGCGCTAAAGGCGGTGTTTAGATTTTCACCATTTCCTAAAAATGCGAATGATTTCTCATTACATCAACATACCTGTTAGAGATTGTAATACTATTACTTTTTGTTTGGAAATTAGAACAACACATATACTGAACACAAAACTGACCGAAAGTTAGGTATGTTATATATGTTTGTATATGCTAAATTTTTTATGCATTTCGCAAAAACAATTCTCCTGCTATCAATCAAAATCAATAGTTGATTTTTTAAAATTATATTTTAACATTTTTAAATTGTACATGTTCCCAGCTATTTTAAACAACATTTGAAATAAAAAAAAATGTTTTCCTTTTTTTATTTATCTGCATGTTTATTCACACAAAAAGATGACACGAATGTCACAAACGGCTCAAGTTAATTGCATTGAAATACAAATTATTAATTATTTTTTTAGGATTAATCAAATATTTTAAGAAAAATACTTATCTATTAAAGAAATTAACTATTTAATGATTAATATTTCATTGCCCCCCCCCAATAAAATATGCTAATAGTAGAATCGACAATAAGTTATCATAAACACTTATATCATATACACTAAAATGCGATTACTGTGGCAAATAAACATAAAGACCCACAATATCATCGATTTCTATTAAATTTATTTTTTTGCCAGTAAATAACTAATTCAAATATATTATTTGAAATACTGAATACAAATTCAACTGCTTTTTATACATGTATATGGAATTATAACTTTGAAATGTGTTGATGGTTTTAAATTAAATGGAAACAATGTTTACTGTTGAATTCCAGGAACAAAACTAGAGCCGAGCTCGTTGCAAGCAACGAGAAGGTCTTCCGTTACAGCTTCAAGTCGAGACAATCTGATTAAAATCATATCCTTGATCCCCTCCTTGTTTTTCTATTTTCGCTACAAGAGGATCTGAAGAAACCCCTCTTGAGGTCACCCCCTGTTGAACGTTTGTTTATAAATATACATGAGTTATTCTAGCAATCAGAGCAAGTGTTAGAAAAAGTAGTAATTTCGGGTTACAAACAAAAATGGAGTTGTACGACGAAATGATGCCACATGTTCGTGAATCTTTCGGTATCAGCAAGTAAGAGATGGAGCATAAGTTGATATTAGACGCCCTTAGGGAATCTAAAGAATGTATTGGCATAACTTTCAAATCATGTAACTGAGAAATGGAACCGACGATTTCATTGGTCAAAGCAAAGTTCACCAGGAGGTGACCTCAAGTGGGGTTTCTTCAAATCATCGTATAGCGACTATAGAAATTTTAATCAGATTGCAAGTCAAGAGAGGACTGTCATTCAGTTTTAATAAAACCACCCCTCTTCTTCTTACACTTGTCAGGGTCTAACAGTTATTGATAGGTCATCTTCACACTACCTTAACTTCTGACCAATCAGGGCTTTAGAAAATCAATTTGAACTCTTCAAAAGGAGACAGAAAAATTAATTCATGCCTATTTTATATATATTTCTGCAACCTCCAGACTGCATAGTATTGAAGAGTTACACTTCTCATAAAACAGATAAAGGCATGTCTGTGATAAGCTAGGGGAATATATTTAGATTGTATGCAAATTTAAAGGTCATAGAAAGGTGACCTCTTACTGATACCTATCCGACCCCGTTGAGTGTAAGGAGAAAAGGGTGGGCTGTCATTAAACTGGATTGTCAATATGATAATAGTAAGTTCAGAAAACGAGGCTCACTTTCAAAGTATTATTTTCCTACCAGACAAACTCTCCTTTTAACTTATTTCACGGTTATATCAATTTATGATAACTTAAAACACATCTCTTATATGTATATGTATTTAATTATTCCAACCACAAAATCGATAAATACGTTTACATGTATGTACAACTGATGACAGGATTCAAACTACTGGTATGCCTATATCATAGTGTAATAAACACAAAATCCACTGCGTTGATGCATGGAAAAAAAGTGTTATGTTTCATAAACATTTTGATTCCCTATATTCATACTTAAACCTCTACCTCTAAAACATGGAATAGTTAATGTAAAGTGCAGTGTTAAAGTTAGAGATTGAAAAGAACACCAATTGTAAATAAACAATAATGCCTTCTCCCATCTGAGGGTGCGCTATTAGTATACAAGACTGAGGTGCTCAGTGGTAGGGATAACTATCCGTATAATGTTTAGCCATACAGGCCTCAGTATTGTTTTTGAAAGGATGAGCATATTTATCTGAAATCTTCATAAGCAAGTAAAAGAAATTTACAAATCTTCAAAATCATAATCCGCGGCAGTGGTAGGGTTGTGAGGCATCTCTAACTTCATTTTTTTTTCAAATAGGATTTTGTTTTAAATATCCCAATATTTTTTTTTTGCCTTGAGCGCTCATCTAGAAAGTGTGTGGGGGTGGGGGTGTCAATACCCCATAAATAATTTTCTAAATGTAAATTTCAGAAAATGTTGGCATGGGTGGGGGCAGAACTCCAACTGAATCAAAGATCCTTTTTGTCACTTTTGTGTGACAGGAAGAGAGCCCTCTGGTTTACAATTATTTCTATCATGTCACATATACATGTTTTAGTTATAATATTTTGGAATTTTTTAAAGATACCATGTGATTTATTTGAAAAAAAAATCATATATTTATGCATACATGTATTAACATGTGACGTGTGAACCTAAAAGTAATCAATTTTGTTCAGTTTTTTACTTGAGTAACAGAAAGGCATAAACCAGCGTTTTGTTCAGAGCACTGTGTACATTGTATATTTAAACCAAACCAAATGAGATGGTGTGACGTCAAAACAATTTGTTTTTGTTTTTTAAACAAAAGAGTTCCACATGTCAACCTCCAGAAAATACGATTTCTCTAACTTTAACATTTACAACAATTAATAAAATCCGTTGAACAACACAAATCTATACCATTTAATTGTAACTTTGAGAAGTGCATACATTTTTGGGAGGCAACTGTGTCGCTAGTCTGTAAGTCAAGTGAATTATGTCCTAAGGTCTTTTAAAGAAATAAGAAACTGTCAACACTTGCAGTGCTCTGATGATTTCTTTGGCGACCGACTGCATTGAATAACGTATTTCATAACTTCTAAACGTGAGAACAAATAATTATTATTTAACATCTTTGACTTAAAACTTTAAACTTATATTCAACAATTGACCACTACAGTGATAGCTCACTTCCAAGTGTATTTTAATTACATACAATGGATGATCTGCATCCATAAATTACCTATGCGCGGATCCAGAAATTTTTTCAGGGGGGGGGGGGGTCCGAAGGATAATTGTGTTTGCCAGGGGGGGTCCGAGGCATATTTTCGATAATTTTACTATGTAAATTTAATAAATTTTCATTTTCCAGGGGGGGGGGGGGGTCGGGACCCCCCCCCCCGACCTTCCCTCTAGATCCGTGCATGCATAAATTACCTATGGCTATTTGTGTCCAGGGTTGTGTGCACTTAAGCCGAGGTTTTTAACCGGTCAGTTTACCTTAGGTAAGTTCAGGTGGGGGTGGAAGCCTATATTGAAAGAGGTGTGAAACCCCGAGGGAAACACGCTCGCTTGTGTATACATGTCTATATACACGGAGTATTTTGTATTGTATTGTATTGTTTATTTGCTAAAATTCAAATGAATTATAAGAAGTTGAAACATATGTACATAATTATAAATATATAATGCTACACTCTATCCAATCAGAATCAAACAGTTCGCTATTGACGTTAAACAATATTCTAAAAAATATTATTCATACATGTACATTCATAAGAGGAGAGACCATATAAATCAATAAATCAAATGATTATAATAATGATAATAATGATAATAATAGTAATATTAATAATAATAGTGATAATAATAATACATCAGTTGGATGTACTAGTTATCCGACATCCCGTTTTTTACCTGCCTCACGCAGAAACATTGCGAGATGGCACAACTGTTTGCGATTATGAATGGCAAGGAGTTGAACTAACTTAAACATTGAAGGACGAGACCAGTAATATTTTTTTAAATACAATACCCGTAGACTTTTATAAAATGGACAGATAAGTATGAAATGGAATTCATCCTCGACTTCACCCAAATTACAATATTTACAGATACGCATCGATCTGACAGTTCCATTATAACGGCCTTGCTCTACCAAAAGCATATGCGATGACAGTCTATATTTTGTTAAAAGGACAACAAGGTTTTCCGGAATATTTTTACTCAAATAAAATTGTAACGAAAAAGTGTCAGGCAGATACTTGTACAATAAACATTTAGAGGATGACTCGAAAAATGCGTCTCTTTCCTGAATAAAAAAATCAGACAACCTCTGCTTTACAATTTTTAAGAAAACATTAGTGTTAGCCACATTTTGTGAAAGCCAGACTTCATGCATACCCAGAGATACTAATAATTCTCTGACATTAAAACACCATGTATTTGGTATCAACTGTGAGACCATTTCCTCATATACATTGCGTAATATACAATTTTCTGTTTTAATCAATTTCAACCAATACTTAATGATACGCAATTTACGTATAATACTCATAGGTAGACGACCTAACTCTGAATTAACCATAAAGTTTGACGTACATTTTTTAACTTTCAAAATTCTTTTACAAAAGTTTGTGTGAACTCGTTCTATTTCATCACCAGAATGAAAACCCCATATCTCGGAGCCATAGTTAAGAACGCTAGATACATATGTGTCAAAAATGCTTAATTTAGTCTCAATATTTAAATAAGTTTCATTACATAGTTTTAAAGTACCAAACATACATTTCCTACCCTGCATTGCAATTGTTTTCTGTGTAACATTAAAATTCCCATTAAAATTCAAATTGATTCCTAAATAATTGAAACAATTAACAACCTCAACATGCTTTTGGTCATAGGTCCAAAAATCATTTTTACACATTCTACCCGCATTTCGAAAAACAACTATTTTTGTTTTATCTGTGTTCACACCGATATTCCAATCATTACTAAATTGATACAATTGATTCAACATACCCTGTAGACTCTCCCTTGAATTAGCTATTAACACAGTATCATCAGCATACATTAAAAGAAAAAGCGAAAGGTCTCTAGAGTCAACAGGTTCACAACAACTTCGAATAAAATCCATTTCAAAATCATTAATATATAATGAAAAAAGAAAAGGCGACAAAGCCTCTCCTTGCACAAGTCCAGTTGTTGACGAAAAATAATTTGACAGTTTTATTAAAGTGCTCTCAAAAGAGTTTTTCCGTTTATTTAAAAAGAATATCGTATTTATATGTACTTATAAAAAAATTGTTCTTCGTTGAAATGAATATAAACGCATGAAAAACCGCGTGCGACATGTGCAAAATCTTTCGTTTGATTGAACAAGTTTCTGTCGGGATTAACTGAGAATATATCCTGATGTTTTGTGAATTATACAATCACCCCACCGTACTCAAATACTAATGCAACTTTGCAACCAATGCTTGTAAATCTTTTCCGATCAGCTGCTAAATTAAAGTGCACAATAATTCTACCAGCTGCGCATGCACCAGAGCTGTCTGTACTTGTTTCTCTTCCGGTTTCAGCTCGTGAAATTTCTCAAAGAAATGTGATAACTAACGATATATATCGTGAACGCAATATTTGACTTCATTTGATTATTTATTCTCAATTATTCACAAACATCTTTATTGATAAACGACGTCTTTCATGGATACATGATCGGCACCACATGATTTTGACAGACTATAGGTGATCAGCGCATTTAGTGTGGTACATAACCAAGTACGAGTAAATTTTTAATTCATATCTTTTAATATTTTTTTTGTTAAAAGTGCTAAAAGATAGCGATTTATCGTCACGGTTTGCAATCAAATCAAAAGAAAAAAGTTTATTGCACCGTCGTCGCGAGCGCTGGGCATGGTATACACAGGACGAGTAAACAAATGCCAATCATTTTCTAACATCCAAACTGGGGCCTCGATTTAGTTGATTAACAAGGGTTACACTGACCAGGTAAATTTGAAGGCGGTGCTTATTTTCTCGGTCTTAAAGGGACACGAGATTTTCGGTCGCACGGGGTGAATGAATTAACACGCAGACTGGCCGAATAAACACACAGATTGCAAAGTGAAACACATTAGGAAGAACGTTAACAAATAAGGAGTCACCAAAAATTGATTTTCGACACATATAAATTTTCGATTTTTGTTCGCCAATTTTTAAAATTCAGCTCGAGCACCGGGGGGGGGGGGGGGGCGGAGCAGCACAGAGATGACTTTGTTTTTAAACTTCCTAGAACGCTTCAAAAATTAATGATTTTTTTTCTATGTAAACCCTGCTAAAATTTGGTACAACTCTTAAGAAAACTTATTTTACTTTCTACACTTTTTAATTTTTTGTGTTGGTCGAATATATTCTTACACCAGTATATATACATATATCCATGTGCATATATGACTCGTTGGCCAGGCAAAGTTTGAATATTGTCTTAAAAGTGTTAAAGTCTGTAAAAAGTCTAAGCAATAATTAACGGAAATGATTACGAGTAACTACAGTCGATTCATTGTCGGACCCTACGGGTTTTCTATCCGTTACATTGCTTGAAATCAGTGTAACGGATAGAAAACCCGTGGGTTCCGACGATACAGTATATTAATCTTAAGTTAAACACATATCAATTTTACATATGCCGGTAAATATCTCGGAGTTTTATTATATTTAATCTTTTATTTATACAATCGGCCTTGCATATTTAGAATCGAATTGATAGATTACTTTTATTCAATTAATGAGAGGTTTCTATAAGATTTTTCGCCCTAACGTTTAAATCAACGCTAAATCAACTGAATAAGGGAGTTAAATTCATCGTTCATCTAAAACCAATATAAATGAAAATAAAATAAACAAATAGTTTTGCGTTCGTACAAAATAGCAATAAACATACACGTGTGATAAGGTACATGTAGATGTCTCCTCGCGCGCGATCTTCTCGGCCATGTGCGAGCGTGCGAGGGATGATCATCATTTAAAGGGGTAATCTTTGTGGTTTTTTGTTGTTGATCTAAAACATTATTAGTACAGTTCTTAGAACATTTTATACTTACAAACCCACCATTGATTTATGTCGGACGATGTTTTGGATTAGGAATAATATCGGATTTTATAATTATAATCAGAATGACTTCTTAATTTACATTTTAAATAAAACATTAATAACTTAAAATTAAAACAGTTCCTGTATTTGCGGCTATATAAACTCAAAACAAGTACATGAAAGACGCGAATCTGGTGTATTAGATAACCGCTGACCGCTTGGTAGTGCACCCGCGGCCGATCCTCGGCCGGGGCGAGGAATAGGTTACGTAAAGTTACATAACACACAGCTCAGAACCCAGGAAGATTTGATAATAATGACTAAAATCTACCAAATAGAAGTTATTATTTTTTTTTACTTAAAACCCACAATTGATCTATGCCTGATATTACTTCCGATTGAGAATGACATTTCTTTTATTAATTAAGAGAACGTTTTCTTAATTGACACTCTATCATTTAATTCAGTTTGAGAAGAATAAACGTCTATGTGTGTTCAAAATTAAAACAATTCTTGTTTTCGGCTAAATGAACTCATAAATTGAGAGACGTGACTCCGGTGTATTAGATAACCGCTGACCGCTTGGTAGTGCAGCCGCGGCCGCGGGCGAGGAATAGGTTACGTAAAGTTACAACACACACAGCTCAGAACCCAGGAAGATT
Source organism: Magallana ariakensis (assembly GCA_020458035.1). Lineage (NCBI taxonomy): Eukaryota > Metazoa > Mollusca > Bivalvia > Ostreida > Ostreidae > Magallana > Magallana ariakensis. The sequence goes on along the minus strand of CM035811.1, from coordinate 55,295,875 downwards.
TGAAATGTTTGCAGTATAATAATGACTAAAATATACCAAATAGAAGTTATTTTTTTTTTTACTTAACACCCACAATTGATCTATGCCTGATATTACTTCCGATTGAGAATGACATTTCTTTTATTAATTAACAGAACGTTTTCTTAATTGACACTCTATCATTTAATTCAATTTAAGAAGAATAAACGTCTATGTGTGATCAAACTTAAAACAATTCTTGTTTTCGGCTAAATGAACTCATAAATTGAGAGACGTGACTCCGGTGTATTAGATAACCGCTGACCGCTAGGTAGTCCAGCCGCGACCATGGCGACCGACTTTCTCGGCCGCATGCGAGGGATAGCTTACGTAATGGTTCACACACACAGCTCTGATTCCAGATATATTTTAAATGCACGCAGCATGATAACTAAAATGTATCACATAGATTTATTTGTTTCCGGTAGTTTGTGTGATTTACTAGAAAAGAAAAAGAATGTTTATATTTTCTGTTTTTCGTTTTCTAGGATTATGCAGAATTTACGAAGATGACTTAAACTCCTCATATAAAAGCATGTATCCTAAAAAAATTATTTTTTTCTTATGAATTAAAGCCTCCTTTTTAAACAGGCATACTGTCTGTCGTAACTTAATGTCATTTGTACGCACAATGACTTTCGTTAACTTGCCAAATAAACACAGGTACATGTTAACATGTAAAGCTTTTTACACTCATACTACACAACTTACCAACAAAATAACATTGTAACGACATTTATAGGATCCCAACAAACAACTTTTCTAGCGACAGCTATATCAAAATCCTAGCCGTTTTTTAGTTATTTAGCAAAAACTTTCAAGGGCCCTTGGCCCTTAATTTAAGGGGCCAGCCCTTTTTAGTGGTGTCAAATGAAAGTCCTTGACATTCTGCACAACTTTTATTCTACATGTCTTAACAAAATATTTTTTGTTGAAAAGATACAAAGGAAAATATGTCTAAATTTTCGCACTTTTTGGAACCCTGTTTTTTGACCCCCTACCTTTTTCTAAATTAAGAAAGTAATCCAAAAACAAAAACCAATGTGCAAAACTTCAATGTCTCTGTTATTCAAATTCGTTGGATTCCCATTCCCTGCTATCATAGTCTCGGAGCCTTTGTCTGGAAACGAAAGGCCCTAATTTTTTTAAAAAGGGGAATAACTCGTTAACGGAAGAGAATTCTTAAAATTTATGAAATGGTTTAGATAGTGTTTTGTAAAGTCTATAAGCCCTGAAAATTTGAGCAAAAACCGTTCAGAAATGAGCAAGATATGAAGCCTCAAAGTTCGCGTCTAGGAAGAAAAAAAAAAAAAGAAAAATAAGAGTAATCTTAATCTGCACAATAATATAAAGGTCTTCCGTTGGAAACGGAAGACCTTAATAATTACCGACAAGTTGATAACCTTATATGTAATACAGACCGATATTGAACTCTGTAAATCAGTGATTGTTTTTGTTGGAGAGATTCGTTTTGGTGGATATTATTATGGTAAAACAAATATATATATATATAAATATATAAATACAAATATATATATAGTATCTAATGGTACTTTTACAACACATATTGGAGAATATCTAGATCAGTATGAAAGATAACTATTGGTATTCTTTTGTGTTTCAAAAGTGTCTAGCAAAACTTGTGTCGTTCCTGCACAGCTGCAACGAATTATATATCACAACAAAATTATGAATTTGTTTTGCACTTTACTTTTAATTTCTTTTTTTTTATGTGATTGAAATTACGTAATTGGGTGCTTTCTGACGCCTTACAATGTAATATAAATGCAAAACTATGATTCCTATTTAATATAATTATTGATGTTGTTACATAGTTCAGTATATTTATTTGCATCGATAGGGTTCTGATATTGTGGAATAGCTACTGAAAAGGAACACATACAAATATTAGAAATTTATTTAAAGTGCATACCGTAAATCTGGAAATTTTTACGTCGATTAATTTTTGCGAATCCGAGTCATAAAGCTATAGATTAATTTTTATGTTTTAAATTTTTGCGAATTGTCATCGGCGCTAAAAATAAAAAGCATTCAAATATTAAATGTCACACATATTGACATGCACAATGTAAGCTAACCTTCGGATATCGTATATTACCGCCACCTCTAATTTTCTCGAGAATCGTATTTGTTTACCAACTTCATATAGTATCATGTGAGAGTTGATGTCTGCAATTTACATCTTGTTCAAATTCCGATATATACAATAACAGCAGCATATGCAGCAAAACTACCTAAAGGGGTATCTTGATACGGATTTATAGCGAGATAATTATCCCAATTAGCAGTTCACACCTTCATATGCGACGGTTTGGGTACACTACACAAGTATCGGAGGGTCACGTGTCAAACACAGGTGATGTTTTCCTGTGTCGAGCGAGCGAGAATGAAAGGAAAACGGCGAGAAATTCAAAATACTGTACAAATTTTCAAATCCCGTGAATTTTGGTGTCCCGCCGGTACACTGTGAATGGGGTAAAAAAAACGCTACATTCTGCGTAACGCCGGTACATATCACATGCATGAAGTGTCATCAGTATACATGTACACTTAAGATAGACATGAGGCTGCCAGTCAATCGAAGACACCGATTTTGAGTAAAGCCCTTCTCCACACGCTGGTTATAGCTAGGGGGTAATTACCTGGCTATATAAACAGGTTTTTTTTTTAAATGTCTACTACTTACGGACACCTGTTCATATAGTAAGGAGTAGAGACCAGCCTTCGGCAAAATTTTTATTTTTTTTTTTTTATTGTTGATTAATTTTTAGGAAAAAAATTTTTGCGAATGCTGAGCACGCGCAAATTTGCTAAAAATTAATCTATGGTAAAAATTTCCAGATTTACGGTATTTCTAAACGGTTTATTGAAAAGAGTCTAATAAATGAAACGTTATTGCCTTTTGATACTAAAATAATATACACAATAATGTTCATAAATGAATTTAAAATCCAATTAGCTGTAAATATCTTGTTTACAATTCAGTTTCTACGAGTACATGTAAACAGTAAAAGCAGGCTTGTTTTTCTTTAATATTATTTGCCAACATATTTATGAATATGAATGCATAAGTAAAAAGCGAGAACGTTTTACCGTGCAGAAGGTAAAAAGACAGACAGCAATGTTGTTCCTTGTTCTCATTTTGTTTTGGACAGTTCCTTCGATATGTGATTCCCTGTAAGTACATTATGACTTTGTTTTTAATCAAATGACGCTCACACAAAGATATTAACGTTCTGTGTTCAATTTGTCTGATCTGACCTGTGTGTTACAAATATGATGTTAATTGTTTAAGCGACTTTACATTTAAGTCTCGTTTTTGTTTAGGGTAAACGGTTGAGATTAATTTAAATTAAGCCAACCCAACACTTTAATATTTGAAAAAAAAATGACCGCTATGGAAATTGATATATTATTTTCCTTCTATGTCGATTACCGTTTTAGTGGTTTAAAACTTTTCATTGGTTTGTTTTCATCTTGTTTCAATGATTAACTTTTTTTCAAGTTAAAAGTAATAGCTAACCAAGCATTAAGAATACCTAGCAGACCCTTGAAATAAAAAAAGATTTTAATATATTTTACAGTAATTTTGATGTCTGAAACGCATAAATATTTTAGTAATTTGAAGTGCTTTCAAAAAACAATTCTCTTTTCTTTGTAAAAGTTTAAGAAAACTATTGCTGGGAAGTTTCTGTATACGTTACATTATTATTCCTTCGCTTGGGCATAGATGGACTTTCAGAGATTATTTATATGAAAAGAAAGATTTTTTTTTTATGTTAGTCATTCTAAGATCCATGTAACTTTTATATCAACATTTTTTTCGACCGACGATAAACTCTGATATTGTTTTGGTGTAATATATCATTTCGTTTTAAACACATCTACCTATCACACTTACACAAATATTTGTCAGCTGATGCAGTGAATGGGCACTTACTTTGTTACTGTATTAACAGTGGTGAAAAACATTTATCCAATAAGACTGTAAACGGGTTGTATGCATCTTTTCTTTCCGAATAACACTCTATTAATAGATAGTCACCATGTTTTAGAGGTTTCTTTTATTTCTATTTTAACAAACTGTCTACTATCTAAAAAATCAATAAAGCGAGATACATCGTCTGTAATGTTAAAAAACCCAAGCTTAAAAAGTATTCCGATACAAGGTTAATAACATAACAACTGCATTATTCCCTACACCGACTGGTTTGAACACAGATACACGTGTAATTGAGCTCAGAATTGAAAAAAAAAGAATTGTAAGGACCCGAATTTCCAATCTGCTCCTCTCTGATGAAATGGATGTTTCTTTCATTTATTCAATTTTACAAAATTGACCAAAAACAAATCTTATAATATTGCGGGTTTTTTCTCTCTTAATTTCCAAAAGCTGACAGCACGTATGCAAGCAGGTTCTTGGGGTTTTCAATTTACATTCAAATACAACAGAGAAAGAGGATGGAATACTGAAAAACAAGATACTTTGTATTAACTAAAAATTGTTCGACTTATCAATTTCTACTGAAAAACAGAAGGTAATAAAAAAATTGGACAACGATATTTAAAATCAAAGCCATTTACCTTAAAAATACATGATAAACATCAATTGATTTATGGAAAAGTTTCAATTAAATATTATTAGAAAATTGATAGAAATTTATATGTCAGTATATGAAAATCTGTTATTTTCAGTCTGAAATTAAAAATATAAGTTAATATTTATGATGCACACATTTAGTTTCATGATTTGAAGTTTGAAGGGATTCTACACGCACGGAGCTGTGTCCCAGCAATTAGGTTCTATATAAGTTGTTATAAGTTATTATTACTGCGTTTAAATGTGCATCAGTTAATGTGTCTAACTGCTTATTAACCGTTTATTTCAATATGTTGTTTCCAATATCAGTGCTCAGCCCCTATTACCATGCCATTTAACAACGTACGCATAAATCTCTGCTACTAGAGTGTTGAATTGTAATACTTAAATGTTTAGTAAACAATGCACTGATTCGTTTCCCGATCTATTGCAAAAACATTAGAAAGATAATAAATGTAATAGAATAGGAACTAATTAACCTCAAAAAGCATGATATCTCGTCTGTAATGTTAAAAAACCCAAGCTTAAAAAGTATTCCGATACAAGGTTAATAACATAACAACTGCATTATTCCCTACACCGACTGGTTTGAACACAGATACACGTGTAATTGAGCTCAGAATTGAAAAAAAAAGAATTGTAAGGACCCGAATTTCCAATCTGCTCCTCTCTGATGAAATGGATGTTTCTTTCATTTATTCAATTTTACAAAATTGACCAAAAACAAATCTTATAATATTGCGGGTTTTTTCTCTCTTAATTTCCAAAAGCTGACAGCACGTATGCAAGCAGGTTCTTGGGGTTTTCAATTTACATTCAAATACAACAGAGAAAGAGGATGGAATACTGTGTTACCGCGACACCCATCATATTGCATCGACCATACCTGCTAGTATCACCGCACACTGTTTTATGGTCGGCCGATACGTGATCTATTACAACACCAGAGAGGGACAAGTGTCCAGAAAATTAAAGTCGACTACTCTGCATTAACGCAAAATCAACCTGTGTGAAGTAGTAGTTAATGGTAAGGGTTGAATAGTGTTTGTAAACTTCTGGTATTAGAGTTTCAGTGTCAAATGCTTGAATATCAATTACCAAATAAATGTGATATATTATATTTGAATTTGTTATCATATCTCTTTAAAAACTTTTTGCACTCCTCAAAAAGAGTTTCCCACATTTTTTGGAAAGAGTTGTATGGCAGTAAAGAAAATCCACCCTTCATAAGTTCAATGCTATCATTTGAAGAAAAAAATATAATACAATATACAAGTACAATATAATGTATTTAATTTAGTAGTGGGTATTTTATAGTTTTCTAAAATTGTTTGCATCAAATTTACAATTTTTTGAGAAGTCATTGGTAGTTTCTTTGAATTGTTGTTTTCTAATTAAGGTTGTTCCCTTGGCTTCCATGGTGCGGATTGCTCTGAGCCATGTCCTATTAACTGCCGTCACTGCGGTCTACTTTCGGGACAGTGCGAAGGATATTGTAGTCCCGGTTTTGGTGGCCCTTCATGCGATCAGTATAAAAGGAGTAAGCTACTTTGTTATTTCTATAAACAAAGTACATGTTCTCTGTGGCTAACTTTCTTTATTTTCGTTTTCCGATACCTCAATCAACAATATGCATACTTCGATTATTTCTCTACTGTATAAAAATGAATTTCACGTACCAAACAAATGATTTTTTTTAGTTAGAATTCATTCTTTTCAAGTTTGGGTCTTCTTTCAAATGTTTTATTGATAGTAAATTTGGCGTTACACCGCCCAACCTACCATATGTCAGCCATTATTTCGAAATATCCTAGTGATAGGCAAGTTGACGGTTAAGTGCTGACTGGTCACATATCACAAAGAGCATGCACCTCAACATTGAATCAGAAAGTAGTTCCCATGTGGATAGTGGATCTAAAGAAACCTCGACGAATCGAGCGCATAAATGTATTTTCAAGAACGGATAACATGACTTGGGGTAAGAAGGATTATACACTCCAAAAAATTTCATGATCGTAGAATGTTTTAAACAGCAAAACTGCACCCTAGTCGTTTTTATGTTTCTTAAGAACTCGTTTGGAAAGTTTTAAATCAATAACAAATGCACCGCATTGGTGTGTCATTGGACGACATCCAAAAATAAGCATTCAATGCTTAAGTAAACAACTTAATTTCAAATGAATTTTATTGATCGATATTTTCAATAGTTATGTTTGTGATGTGTTCATTCTTACAAGTGCTTTCCTTTTTATTTCATTTGTTCATTTTATTTATAATAAAGTAACATTGGTGCATTAACTAATGTTATATTTCTTTCATTTCTATAAAACCATTTTAGCAATGTTGTTCGTGTCAACACTATATGTTGTAAATAAAAACAAGTTCACTACAAAACGATATTGAAGATTTTATTTGCATTTATCGTTTTAATGTACCTGCATTTTTCATAATAGCATATAATCATATTATACATAACATCCATAATATCTTATACAAACTGATTTATCATCCTTTCACAGAAAAGTACAATCATAAAAACTAGACATTGACCAATCTTTTCATATTACATGTACATCTGACGGTTTTGCCTTTACTAAATCTTCTGCTATATTAACACCTAGAACTCTTCAGCAAATCCTTTAAAACAATAAAATTTGGGTTACGGTTGCGTTTCAAAATGACCATTTTGCATGGACATGAGAGAGAAGACTTTTTTAAAAATAAAATTGCTAGGTAATGTGTTTCCATAGATTATTTATAGGAATTGATTTTGGTTAAATTGTGTTTGACAGTTGTATTATCGTTGTTGGACGTCTTGTCAAATCTTTTAAAACCGGAAAAAATATATGTTGTCTATATATAGTTATATATAACAGATATTCGGCAGTTTTGAAATGAATCCCTCTGTATCAATACAAAGGTCAAATCTTCACTAGCTCCTTTTGATAACTTAATCATGAAGGAAAGTTAAATAAAAAATTGAAATAAAATATAAACCTCAAAATGTATAATTACACGGTTATTAAACTTAGAATTTATGTCACAGATGCAAACAACGGTTTCACAAACAGGCTTCTCGGATTTTCCATCATTGTATCTAATACAACTGATCGTCGAGATGGCGTCGTCTGTTTCCAAGATACAAAATACACTGCATCCACGATACCCGATAAGGTAGAAATATCCTGTTCTGTGATTGAAGAAAGTAATCCAAAAACAAAAACCGATGTGCAAAACTTCAATGTCTCTGTTATTCAAATTCGTTGGATTCCCATTCCCTGCTATCATAGTCTCGGAGCCTTTGTCTGGAAACGAAAGGCCCTAAATTTTTTAAAAAGGGGAATAACTCGTTAACGGAAGAGGATTTTTAAAATATATGAAATGGTTTAGATAGTGTTTTGTAAAGTCTATAAGCCCTGAAAATTTGAGCAAAAACCGTTCAGAAATGAGCAAGATATGAAGCCTCAAAGTTCGCGTCTAGGAAGAAAAAAAAAAAAAGAAAAATAAGAATAATCTTAATCTGCACAATAATATAAAGGTCTTCCGTTGGAAACGGAAGACCTTAATTACCGTAAGAGAAACAAAAGGCCCAGGGGCCACATCGCTCACCTGATCAGCAACAATAGCCTTAACTCTGATCAAATTATCATAACAGTAACAAAATCAAAATATCTTGACAACTAAGTACAGTAGATCTTGCTCAAAAAATTAAAAATATCTGCCGAATTTTATCCACATATTTTTATGGTAAATACCAAGCCCCTTTTGTTGTACCTGCAAGATTTTTCTCTATTCCTATATATAACCCCCCCCCCCCCAAACTTTGTGGCTCCACCTTTCTCTAGGGAATCATGGTTTTATCAAACTTTAATCTGCACAACCCGTGCTTTCACACAAGTTACTGCTTTTTGGACTGAAAACTTTCCAAAATATTTTTAAAGATATACTCCATATATTCCTATGTAAAAATTCATCTCCCCATTGTGACCACACCCTACCCTCAGAGAGCATGATTTGAACAAACTTGGATCTGCACTATCTGAGGATGCTTCCACTCAAATTGGAGCATTTCTGGCCTAATAGTTTTTGAGAAAAAGATTTTTAAAAGATTTTCTCTATATATTCCTATGTAAAAAATTCATCCCCCCATTGTGGCCCCACCCTACCCCCAGGGACCATGATTTGAACAAACTTGAATCTATACTACCTGAGGATGCTTCCATACAAGTTACAGCTTTTCTGGCCAAATAGTTTTTGAGAAGAAGGTTTTTGAAAAATACCTACAATATTTTAATAAATCTAAATTATCTCCCCTTTAAAGAGGGTGTGGCCCTTCATTTGAACAAACTTGATTCCACTTAACCCAGTGATGCTTTGTGCCAAGTTTGGTTGAAATCTGCCCAGTGGTTCTGGACGACAGACAACGGACAAATTTTGATCAGAAAAGCTCACTTGAGCTTTCAACTCAGGTGAGCTAATGACAGCTATCTCTTTGACAATATTATGTAGTCCATAAAAATAATTAGTGCAAAGTGTTCACTTTTCTAAAATATTTGAATGTTAGAGAATAATACACGGCAAAATCTGTATCACATCCCATATCAACCCAAGACTCCAATATCAGCCCGAATCATTATTGATTGAGGGTTCAGGGCCATCACTCCCCTCAAATTTGAACCGAATATCGGACCCATTCCCAATGGCAAAAAGCTGCAGATTTTCCCAATTTCAGGATAAAAACTCCCAAATGCATAATTATTTACAACTTGCGAATTGCAAAACCTGATTGTTTTTTGGTCAGTAGGTTAACCGTAATTGATTAAAGCTGACTTAATTATATCATGAATGATCAAGTAATGGGGATGACACTGATGATTATTTTAATTAAAAGGTTCTCACAACTGGACTTAACCCCTGTGGTGACCTAACAAGCCCAACTAGCAGAGTCGGCTATACGGCACCTGCACTGCAGGGCATAAATGATGCATTTTAAAGTGCTCAGAAATTTACTAACGATGGTTATAAATTATTGTGATCACAGTATCATTGGTTGATATATTGTAATTAGATAATAAGACTTCCAAGTAAATTCTTTGGTTATCAGAAAATCATTTAGACTTCGTAAACAGATCTTTTCCATTAGGGCTGTAATTGGGTCACAGGGTTTTACTAATACCCGTAAATACACAAGATGTCATTAACATACATGTATTACACAGAATTTTGCTTGTAAGATATTTGAAATATTTAATCTATTAAATGAAAAATAATAATTCCACATCATATAGATTTGGTTCCCTTTTCCAAATTTGATGATTATCTTTTTTTATTTGCTATTTTTGAAGAAATGTTTTTTTTTTATATATACGCCTGTGGGTTACCTTGATTGAAAAAAATATTAAACCAACATGTATCAATCATGTGAAAAAAATTAAGACTTTTTATTTTACTGACCACTGTAAAATTTCAAATCAAAAATTTAAATTTGTAAATCAATAGGTATAAATAATTTTTTTTTTAAATTGAACTCTTCATAATTCTGAAAATTTCCCTATTTTTTTTAGTTTGTCTTCTTTTTAGTCTTGGTTAGTTCTCAGAACATCATGTGAGCTGTAAAACTTTAATTTTAAGAAGTGAACAACAGATTAAGCTATTAAATACAGAAGTCATTTTGATGATATATTAAAGTATCTTAAATTTTTCCAATTTGACAAAAAATGTCGATAATTTTCCCAATGGATAGGGACCCGGTCCCTGTACCAAAATGTGCTGTGACAGCCCTGGGGTTGATATGCGGTGTGATACAGATTTTGACATGTATTGTTGCTTTTATTCTATATTTGAATAGGAATTTAAACTTGTTTTCATTTTCATGTACAAAACTTTATCCTGCTTTATTCTAGTTTTCCTTTTCATGTACAAAACTTTATCCTGCTTTATCCTAGTTTTCCTATCTAATGAAACCGGCATATTTTTGATGTTCAAATGTATTTGCATGACGTCATCTATATTGAAAAGTTCATATGTTATATGCTATATTTTCAACAGTAGATATGCACCGAAAAAGAGAAAAAGATCCAGGATACTTGTAACAAGTATACAATAAACTATAATATTGTGATACAATATGATATTGTATCACAACTAACAATATTGTTGCATAAACATGATAGTTGGTCAGGACAGCATTTTCTTCCAACATTCAAACCTGCTCTAAACTACTGTAAAGACTTACACCTGCATCAAGATAAGGCAATAATTTTATCACTTGGTTCTTAGGCCAATACAGTGGACCCCGCTTAATATAATAGTTATTTCGTCTGGCAAAATTATCATATTAACCAGACTATAATAATAACCGAACCTAGCTAAATTCAATGTGAATAGGTATGAGATATGCCTATTAACCAATCTGTATTACTACGATGTATTTCTAGATAGTGTAATTTCCTCAGCAATTGATGATTTCTACTACATGTATTTTCAAAAGCAGATGCAGCCGGGTGGTGGCATATTTTCCTGTTCATTTCATAAAAAAAGGATGCCAGATTTTTTACTTGATTCCAACAAGGTGCAATTCTTATCAAAATGCAGAAAAAGCAATTATGTTTTCAACAAATAAATATAAATGTAAATATAGTTACCTTACAGTAAATTTATTCAGGTCTTAGATTTATTAGCACTCACTAAATGAAATAAACAAATCATCATGCGGTCCCAAATTTTTTTTCCCACAAGTGCACTAGAGAATTTTATTTTATTTATTTATTGATAAAAATGAGCAATGCGCAATGTTAAATCATATGCGGGCCGGCCTGAGAACCATGGAATTATTTTTTTAAGGCCTAATCAAGATCAAGTTTTGTATCTGAAGCTTCCTCTATATTACACATCAATTGGTATATTAACTCTGAAAGTCTGATTGGGTATGCCTCTTCCAACTGCTGGAACCCTTGACTACCGCCATAAAACCAGCCAAATATGTATAGCTATACTTGATTAAGCCATGGCCTGGCATTAAACCAATATCCATATATTTAGGTAAGAAAACAAAAAAGTATTTCATGAGAATCTAGACACTTACCACAAATCGCTGTAAAAAAATCTGTAGCCAGATGAGAACCCTTCTTCCAAGTTTTCACCTCCCTTCTTTGTTATAACCTTTCCTGTATACACTAACAAAAAGTCGCCTGCATTTCTGCGGACAGTTGTTCTGACTCCTCTGCCTATAATACATAATATAAGCGTACATGAAGCTACATGAAAATAATATAAGCGTACAGGAAGCTACATGAAAATTATAAAGTAATTGTTGACTTCAATTTATATGTTATTGTCATATGTACATGCATACATGTTAACCTCCAGTGATGAAAAATAGGTAGATTTTGAACCGAAAAGCGGTAGCATCGCGCGCGGCCGTTTTTGCGTATATTTCAAAGCACAAATTTTTGTGTACTACATATGTAGTAAGGGGTTCTGTTTAGTAATTAATGATATCAACTAAAATATAAAAGACTTTTGAAATTTACTAATATCAACACAAGCAATAAAAATGTTTGCATGCATTTACCATATATTGATTACCGGTAAGTTTAATTTTTTTTAGGAAAAAATATTTGAGTGCAGAGACTTTAACAAATGCCTTTGTTCAGAAAAATAGGTTAAGTTGCCAAAATTTAACATATAAGAGAAGAACTAATAGGAAATCGTATATTCTTTTTCAGCATCAAAGCGATGTTTATTTACATGCTTATTACAAATCATGCAGGATTCAATAAACTTCAAATGAAGTTTACTGTTATGGCAAAGTTAAAAGATATATTCAGTCATCGTTAAAACCACTTGTGGAATTGCAAAGCTTCTTTTTCCTTTGCGAGGATAATATCGACATGTCTTGTAACTAATGTAATCACGGGAAGTGGCTTCTTTCATCGTTCAATGTAAAACGCATGCTTGAAAACTTGTCATTCAAGCGACTTAAAAAAGCGTTTGTGTGCCTCCGATTCAAAGTCACGCGCTAATTTCAAACCCGACGAGATTTTTTGACCACAATGGCTTCCAAAATGGCTATCTATCAAAACAAAGAACGTACTTTGAAGAAAAGCGGTAGATTTTTTAATAAAATCGGTAGGCGGGAGACAGAGCCAAAAAGCGGTAGACTTCCGCGTAAATCGGTAGAGTTAATATGTATGGTACATGTATATACTATTAGATGAATTGCACTGATATCATGTCAAAGAATTTGTACATAAGAAAATTTTTGTATTTTTGCAGAACAGTAGCTCCACGTGAAATTCAGGTTGACGGACCGTAGAGCTACAGTTCCACCCATGCAAAAATTGTATATTTATTGCACACAAAAAGTTGCACATCATGTCCAAAACCATGTCATGGTTTTGGACTAATTAAACCAATTTAGGAACATATTCTGTGAAAATTTTAATACCGAAAATGGTCTTCTACAATGATGAATCCATAGTAGTCACTAGTCAACTTAATTTTTTATTCAATATTACATGTACTTCCTTGGAAAATGAAGTTCCTTGGTTTTAAATTTAATGTATATATATTTGTGCAGCTATCAGCAGGCCATATAGCAGAATTTTTTGATTTGGAGTAATACCTGTTGATAACTGTTGATAACCATGAAGCACACAAAAGTAATTGTAGGATTCATGAAATATTTAACTCACAATAGAGGAATAATACCAACTAGATTGGTCTCCAAACAAAATTCAGCAGCATAAAGGGCAATTCAAAAATTTTTCCTTACCTTTGTTCTCAAATAAACTTATATTAAATCCTGGTGGATCAATATTCTTTTCACTCGATTTCCTTGACTCTTTAATGGGATTAACTCTTTTTCGATCTTTTCTTGACATGGTTTTCTACGGAAGCCCATTTAGGACCTATCAAAAAATATTTTTGAATTTGATATAACGAATTCTTGAATTTGTTAAAACGAATTTAAATCGTTTTAACAAATTGTGGAATCCGTAATAACGAATTAAATTTGTTATAACAAATTTTAGGAATTCGTTATAACGAATTTAATCTGTTATAACAAATTTCATGAATTCGTTTTTACAAATTTTGAAATCTGTTTTAACAAATTAAATTTGAAATAACGAATTCTTGAATTCGTTATTTCAAAGTTATAAATCGTATTTTCGGTTTTTAAAATCTGTTAAAACGTATTTTCATCCAATTTGTGATAACAAATTTCATATATTGCGGGAAGAAATTAAACGGGGCGGACTTCATTTGTCCCATATAGGCGTACGTCGAAGTGCGCTGATCAATTGACCAACGTTAAAGGGCAAAATTGCGAATGAAGTAAACCGTTGTAAAAACAAAAATGTAGGAACATATTGTCACAGCTGTTGGTGTAACCATGGTAACAGATGTAACTATTCCAAAAGACACCTTTCTTTATGGGCTTTGCTAGAATTCCTACATAGATAGGAACTGTTAAATATGTAATAACGCAATTTCACCAAAAGTACTAGGAAATACATATTTTTTACGGGTTTCGGCGCAAAATTTTAAATCAATGCTATTAATCAATGAGCATGCTGATTTATTAACAAATATCTGCATTTTTCATCACATTACATCACCAAACTGTGAGATTACGTCATACTTAAAAAAGCGGTGAATTCCACGCCGTCTGGCATAGAATTGATAATATTTTATATAACGTAACCAGGCATTATATAATTATGTGCGCATGCGTGAACCAACTTTTCATCGGGATCGGTAAACGTTTAGGAGGAAATTCGAAAGCTTTTTGGAGGGACTTCTAACTTATATATGTGCAATAGAAAGGAAAAGAAAATGCAATTTTTATTATCATATAGTCATTAAAGGTGATAAAAATGTTATGTATATTTGGTTTTACACCTAAATATTTGAGCGGACAATAAAAGCAATGCTACAGGAAAACAACAGACACATAGCATCAGAGGGAGGTGGCAGCTTTCCCCCTCCCCCAACTTGTTCTTGCAGCAAACATTTTTTCTTTAATTTACATATAAAAAAAGTAAATTAAAATGAAGTTGCCCCCAAAGGTTTTGGGAGCATATCAAAAATTGAAGTGTAAGGGTGGAAATAAACTGTGAAGTTGAAGTTAAAGGTACACTTAGTCCCCCTACCCCCACTGATTAGGATTTTCAAATTTTTGAGAGGTATTATTATTTTTTTTTTTGCATGTTAAGATTTTTTGGATGGATCTGGCCCCAACCCCCTTTTTGCCACAATGCTACGTGCCTGAACAAAATATCATGGTTTCATTACAAACCGTATACCAGTAAAAAAGACTTATGTTTATATATAAACCAATATTATCTCTTGCATTTTGTGCCGTTCACCAGGTTCTATAAACACCTTAGCTCGGATTCAATTACAAATTCAAGGTTAGGAAGGTGAGTTGGATAATACATTTTTTTTCTTTTTCTCAGGGGTAATAAGAGGGGATGGGTAGGATGGTCAGGACTCTGACTCCTTGCAGATCTATCCATGACCCATCAGTAGGGTCTGTTTGCCAACAGGTCTTTATACACATAAAAAGGGTCATTAAACGTATCACCTTGGTTTTTAAACCTATCACCAGGGTCAGTATACCTATCACCTGGGTCAGAATACGTATCACCAGGGTCTGTGTGCCCATCATCAGGTTCAGTATACCCATGAACAGGGTCTCACTAGTCACTACCCATCACCAGGGTCAGTGTACGTATCACCAGGGTCTGTGTGCCCATTACCAGAGTCGGTTTACATATCACCAGAGTCTCAATACCTACACTGTACCACCAGGGTGTAGTGTACGTATCACATGCAAGGGTTAGTGTGTCATTAACCAGGGTCAGTATACCAATAACCAGGTTCAGTGCCCATATCCAAGGTCTGAATACCTATCGCCAGGGCCAGTGTACGTATTACCGGGGTCAGTGAGCCCACACCAGGGTCTATATAATCATAACCAGAGTCAGTATACCCATCACCAGGGTTTCAATACCTATCAACAGGATCGGTGTACGTATTACCTTGGTCTGTTTGGCCGTCACCAGGGTCTCAATACCTATCACCAAGGTCTGTATACTAGTACTCATCGCCAGGGTCAGAGTGCATATTACCATGGTCAGTATATCCATCACCAGTATCAGTTTACCTATAACCAAGGTCAGTGTAAGTATCACCAGGGTCTAAATACGCAAAACCAAAGTCAGTATACACTTCACCAGGGTCTCAATATCTATCACAAGATAGGTATTGAGACCCTGGTGATGGGCACCCAGATCCTAGTGATATGTATATTGACCTTGGTGATATGCATTGAGACCCTAGTGATGGGCACACAGACGCTGGTCATATGTATTGAGACCCTGGTGATGGGTCTACTGACCCTGGTGATTGGCACATAGACCCTGGTGATACGTACACTGGGCAGACAAACCCTGGTGATACGTACTCTGACCCTGGTGATAGGCATATAGACCCTGATGATACGTACACTGACCATGGTGATAGGTATTAAGACCCTGACGATGGTTAGGTGGATTTCTGGTTATGGGTATACATACCCTAGTGATGGGCACACAGACCCTAGTAATATGTACTCTGACCCTGGTGATGGGTAAACTGACCCTGGTGATGAGCACACAGATCATGGTGATACGTACACTAACCCTGGTGAGACCCTGGTGATGGGTATACTGACTCCAGTTATGTGTATACAGACCCTGGTGATGGGCACACAGACCTTGGTGAGGAGTCATGGATAGATCTACAAGTAGTCGGTGTCCTGACCACCCCTACCCCCCATAACCCCTGACAAGAAAAGAAAAACAAAATAAATTATCCTTCTCTCCCCCTCCTAACCTTGGACATTTTTTTAATTGAAACTAAGGTTAGGTGTTTATAGAACCTGGTGAATGGCACAATACAGGAGATAATATTGGTTTATATCTAAACCCAATTCTTTCTTACTAGTGTATGTAACGAAACCAGGATATTTTGTTCAAACAGGTAGCATAGTAGAAAAGTAGAAAGGGAGGAGACTCACCCAAAAATTCTTTACTTGCAAAAAAAAAAAAAAAAAGAGAAATACTTCTCAAAAATTCGAAAATCGTAAACCGTGGGGGTAGCTATAAAAGGCTAAGTGTACCTTAAACTTCAATTTCACTGTTTATTTCCTCCCGTTCACTTCAATGTTTTACATGCTTTAAAAATCATGGGGGCAACTCCATGTTAATTCGCTTCTTTATATGTAAATTAAAAAAAATGTTTGCTTCGAGCAAAAGTGGTTGGGGGGGGGGCAGGCCCCCCTGTCTTCCTGCCACCCCCTCCCACACTTCTTTGAAGCTACGTGCCTGTTGTTTTTCTGTAACATTGCCTTTATTGTCCTCTCATATATTTAATCAATTTCTTTTAGCATAAAGCAAATCTACATAACATTCTTATCACTTTTAATGACTATATGATATAAAAATCGCGTTTTCCTTTTTTTTTATTGCACATTACAGTTATTGCTAGCGCTCTCGAGCGCTAGCAACTACGTTAGTCTTTTTCACTTGAATACGCATACTCGACTCCATAGTAGGGGATTCTGGGAATACTGTACTACTGTAGATAAACTGTACCATGTAAATTTCGTTTTATCATCTTCACACGAACTTTTGTGTTATATTGTAAATGTCAAAATAGTAACAGTCGCTTAGGTCTTATTATGCAAAGTTATTTTAAATATTATAATAAATAGCTAGCTTTATTTTAACTACCTTCAAGCTCGGAAAACAACCTCTGATATGTTTTCCGAGCTTGACGGAAAGGCCCGAGAAGATACGATTGCTACAAAACGGTACCAATAGTTCTTGAAAATTTTCACCTCGAAGTTGAAATTACAGTAGATACATAAGGATTAAGGCACAGTCAATGAGCTATGCCATTGCCGATGCTTCTGTGTTTGATGATGGCTACAGCGCTAGCTCACCAATCTTTTTAAAAGATAAGCTTGTATCAGTTCAAAGTTACTCCAAAAATCTTTCGAATTTCCTCCCAAACGTTTACCGATCCCGATTGGAAGTTGGTTTACTCATGCGCAGATCCTAGTTATAATGCCTGGTTACGTTATATAAAATATTATCAATTCTATGCCAGACCGGCGTGGAATTCACCGCTTTTTTAAGTATGACATAATCACACAGTTTGATGATGTTATGAGATGAAAAATGCAGATATTTAAGCATTGAATCCTTATTTTTTGAAAGATATAGTCTCATAACTGCAACGGTGTGTGCAAACAAATTTTCATAACGCGCTAACGCGTGTTATTCAATTTGTATGCACACACCATTGCAGTTATGAGACTATATCTTTCAAAAAATAAGGATTCAATGCTTATATTTACATTTTTTTACCTTCTTGCCTTGTATGCAAATGTGAATTATACCTCAAAATTACTGTATTATCCTATGGGTAAGTTCAAATCAATGGAAGAGCCACAGTAACAGCCACAAGCGTGATCTTTGATTTTCGCTTGTGACGTTGTATTTATCAGCGTTCAACGTTTGTGACGTCACAATTAAAATTCGTGATTTAACCTTTTAGTAGCTTTAAATGCAAAATATATGTGGAATGTAAATATTTGTTAATAAATCAGCATCCTCATTGATTGATAGCATTGATGTAACAAATTGTTGAAATTTTGCGCAAAAAACTGTAAAAAATCTGTATTTCCTGGTACTTTTAGTGAAATTGCGTTGTTAC
The DNA here is from genome assembly GCA_020458035.1 of Magallana ariakensis. Taxonomy (NCBI): domain Eukaryota; kingdom Metazoa; phylum Mollusca; class Bivalvia; order Ostreida; family Ostreidae; genus Magallana; species Magallana ariakensis. The sequence goes on along the minus strand of CM035811.1, from coordinate 55,277,466 downwards.
ATATTTAACAGTTCCTATCTAAGTAGGAATTCAAGCAAAGCCCATAAAGAAATGTGTCTTTTGGAATTGTTACATCTGTCACCATGGTTACACCAACAGCTGTGACAATATGTTCCTCCATTTTTGTTTTTACACCGGTTTACTTCATTTGCCATTTTTACCGTCTTCCTTGGAAGACGGTATAAAGAGTTGAAATAGTTTACAGTCTCCGGGTTGTACACTTCCTCTCTTTTGTGATTGGTAGAAAATACATGTTGTGAAAATTTACATTTATTTCATTGGTTGAAAAACTGTTCGGCGCAAGGGAGATAATTTTCTTATGATTTTTTTTACGTACGACTTAACAATTTTCGTAGATTTTAAATCTTAAAAAGAGAGAAAACGAAAAAAGCAATAAAATTAGCTATGAATGAATTTCCATTCTCTCACCAGAGGTCGTGCTACACATGTTTCGCTTACACCTCGGTGTAAGCGAAGCTTATGTAGCACGACCTCTGGTGAGAGAATGATGAAATTCAGGCTTAAATTTTTCAGTACAACTAGTTGAAAGCAATGTTCTATAATATCTATTGAATTTTTTTGTTCTTTTCTTTTTGGATTGTTTATGCAAGTACAAAAATGTGAAAATTTGATACGGTATGTCTAATATCAGTAAAAAAGATACGGTTCGGGTAAAACTAAAACCATTTTAACAGGAGCTTGGACTTTGGGTAGTTGTCGCAAACAGCATTGCGACATAGGCCTGTCTATTTCATTGCTGGCAATACAACCATGGCTCTTTGAAATAAACTAGATTTGTCTGGCTTTGGAGCTAAGACTACGCAATCGGTGTATATTTCGCTTGAAACCAGCGTCATTTTTAACTTGTTTTGACGCAAGAATAGATAGTTACGTCCTACTGAAAGTCCAAGGTTTTGTTAAAATGGTTCTAATATCAGTAAAACAAGTGCTGAATGCTTTGGTATTAAGTTTGATTTTATTTAAATAATACGATCCTTCCTAAGATCTCTTTTTCCCTACTATAGTCGATCTCAACTCACAAGCACGTGGTACGCATTTCTCAATTTAAGGCACGCACGCTTAATTAAAGTACATAAAAAAGGTTTCAAAAACCATTGCATGTAGAGGAAGACGACCTTATCAAGTTTATAAAAAAGAATTGAATTTTCTTTGATAACTTAATGCAGTTTAAAGTTTGCTCTAAAGACGGTAACACTCAAACTCAATAAATGGGTGCAATTAATGTCGCCATGAAATTACAAAAAAAATAAAATCAGCAGCATTGTAATGGATTTTGTAATACAAAGTTAGTCCATAAGTGTTTCCAAAACACATAAAAAGATCAATGGAATGCGTTTATTTTCAGCGAGAAATCTATATAAAATGCTAAAACTGACATGTTCGTTACTGTCGCCATTTTGATATTACATTTTGAAGAGGATGTTTTGCCATATTAACTGGACAATGTGCGGAACAAGTTCCTACATATTATTTTTCAGTAAGAAAATTTAATGATTTAAAAGACAATAAGTTAAGTTCACTAGTCCAAGAATTACTTAAATTAATTTGAACATTGTCTCCAGTTTCGGTGTAATCTCCGTTACTTTAGATATATAACCACCGCAAGAGTTGCACATTCTATTAAAAAATACAAAAATCTTTATTAAGAACATTGCGAGGTCTTCTTGTCCACATAAATGTATAAACATTTAATATAATTCCTTTTGTCTATTCATATCAGTACGAAAAACAAAAAAAGTCTGAGCGTAGATTTAAGACTGTAATGTTCGTTACTGCCGAAACTGAGAAAGTAAATGCAACAGCTGTTCAAAGTGAATATTGAACATACGACAGTATATATGTTGCCATCAAAAACTGTCTTTGATAAACACTACAGTTTTATTTTGAAGCCGCCTAGGCACGTAAATGTTGGTTACTAAATGTTCGTTACCGAAATGTTCGTTACCATATTTTACGAAACTCTTTGTAATTTCAATCCTAGCTCAAATTGTTTGATGCAAATAAAACACGTGACAAATTGTTGGTACATCAACATCTGCCATTAGTGCCAAGGACAATTACACAGCATGATTCCTGCTAAAACCATCTAAACGTCTGACCTCATGAGCATGCATACACCTTCATAAGGACTAATTAGTTTATATTATGTGTATCGAACAGTTTTAAATGGGTACATAAAATAGAAGTCATGTAGATCAGTTCTAATATTACAAACGATCCACATGTTTATTTATATCGTTGTAGTGTATCTCAAAAAAGAATGAAATGTCCGTTACATATTGTAACGAACATTTCAATAGACACGCATTGTAATTTTTAGCAAGTATTGAAATTATAAATAACTTTAAATTGAAATCATACACACATTTTTTATTTTAGTATCATATTTGATTAATTTCTTGCTACTCAAGTGGGATTTATCTCATAAATCGCATCATAGATCAACGTAGGAAAGGCACATATATAATTACATAATATAATTCAGCATTTAAAACACACAATACCAAACGTATAAATAAAGGCTGTTAAAAAAACCTGTATAAACACATATTTATATATTTTTGACATTATGTTATACTTATCAATAGGAAATACGTAAGCATACTGGAGTATCTTCAAATTATATCCTTGTAAACTAGAGTAACGTACATTTCATACGAAAGTAACGAACATTTCATTGACATTTTCACACTCAAAGAAATGATTAACAGCGAAATTATTTAATTTGTTAACAAACAATATGGCCAAATCAAGAGCCAAAACCCTCGGGAAAGTCTAGAAGATTATTTCTAATCGATAATGAACTTTGGGAAAAACTCGATTAATCTTTAGGTAACGGACATTTCCTAAAGTTGATTCAAAAACAGTTTAAATATGTTACTCTGAGCTAGTATGGTTTTGTTGATGTTTAAGTTGCTATTTCTATTTTAAATGTTTCATCATTTACAAGAAACAAAAAGTTTCATAAAGAATTTAATTAAATTTAATACATTTTGCACATTGTAATGAAAATTACAACACTGGTCTCTGTAATACTACAAACAATATGTTGTGGGTTTTTTTTTTTTTTAGATGTCTTTGTAATTAATCCGAAGTGTACTACATTTTCCAAAAACAAAGCATGTGCTTTAAGAAATTAAACTTACAAAATATGTGCTTTAAGAAATTAAACTTATTTTAAAATGTATGTATCTAAACTTATTTCTGTGCAATATTTCATACACAAATGAACATAAAATCGATATATATCCATCAATATCAGTATCAATATTAATTGGAAATAGGATTAGTATCGGTCACTGTATTTCTAGGATGAACATAAATACTATGCAAGATGACCTTTTAGATATGTTTATAATTTTGAAATAACAATTGTTTAATTCTGTAATGTTCGTTACAATAGAGGTACTATTTTTTAATCTCTGTTTGAAATATTTATCAATGCTTTTTATTTTGTTTAAACGGTTAGATGTTTTGGTGTTAGTTAAATGAATAAAATTTGAGCAAACCTGTAGTTTTAGTCTCTGTCTATCAAATATGAAATAGTTTGTATGATTAGATTATATGACATGACATTTGATTTTGTAAAAACATATTTGGGTCGTTTCTTTTAGCTGACAGTAGATAGAAATTAATCGGAAGTATCAGCAAAAGCCTAATACTGGTTTGCAGCTATCTTATGTACTTCATATAAAAATAAAAATTATTAGGATCCTTTCCTCTTTATGTCTCTTTGAAGCATTTACAAGCCACATGTGGATTAGTAACGGATATTTCCTAGCACTTTAGTCACAGAAAAATGGTCAATGTTTGAAATGAGCTCACAAAAAAACGGTTTCTTTGATGTTAAAAAAAAAATGAGAAAAATAAACCTTATATATTAATCTTTTGAAAAAACAATATTCCACCAGTGAAGACACTGTTTCGTTTTTCTTCCAATACCCACTTTAATTTGCACTCATTTATTGAGTTTGAGTGTAAGCTTTTTTAAAAAGCTAAACTTGTGCCCTTTAACGTCGATCAGCGCATTTCGGCGTACGCATATATGGGACAAATGAAGTCCGCCCCGTTCAATTTCTTCCCGCAATTTATGAAATTTGTTATCACAAATTGGATGAAAATACGTTTTAACAGATTTTAAAAACCGAAAATACGAATCATAACTTTGAAATAACGAATTTAAGAATTCGTTTTTTCAAATTTAATTTGTTAAAACAGATTTCAAAATTTGTAAAAACGAATTCCTAAAATTTGTTATAACAGATTAAATTCGTTATAACGAATTCCTAAAATTTGTTATAACAAATTTAATTCGTTATTACGGATTCCACAATTTGTTAAAACGATTTAAATTCGTTTAAACAAATTCAAGAATTCGTTATATCAAATTCAAAAATATTTTTTGATAGGTCCTAAATGGGCTTCCGTAGTTTTCAATATGCTAAAGCACATCCATTTTTTTGTTTGTTTACTGTTTTCCACACTGCAAAGATTGAGAGATTATAGTAAATCCCTGTAGTTTATAAAACAGTTTTCTCTGTGTATAATCACAAATTTTAAACTGGTGATCATAAAAGTAAACAGAAAAAAACCCTTATCATTCTGTGGAATAACAAGAAACTGTTAGATAACTTTTATAGATGAGTCTAAATAGTAGTTACTGGCACTGTACCAGTTATCGGCTAAAATTTCACGTTTTCTTTTCGTATTTCCTTATTTCTTGATATTTTTTAATACAACTTCACATACTTTAAATGGTGAACTTCTTGTTTATGCACCCGTTACGTTAAATCATTTTTTAGAACCCAAAACATTTTGTTTTGTGCTTTTCAGCACGCCCCGAATTTGCCGAGTTTTTACGATTTACTGTACCAGTTATCGGCTTCGCGATAATAACGTAGTAAAATCCCTGTACATGTTGATTTGATACTCTGCAAAATGTAATTTAAATTATGTCCCTTTTGGGGTCAGACTAAAGGTCGTAGGGGTTATGATGCATAAACAAAACTCATAAAATTATTCGTTTGTTATCATACGGTATATAGTACACAAAATCGTAGACTATTCAGTGCATACTAGCAACCAGGCGTTATACTGCGCTATGAATTTTTTAGAATTTAGTAAATTCCTTCTGTTTCTACATGTTATATGTAGTGATATTATATGTCAAATCAAAGAAGGGATATGATAATGTATCAGAAAGGGGTTAAATTCTATTTTAAACTTATTACGTCACTTCCCCCAACTGCTGAAAGTGCAAATATGTAAATCAGTGGTAAACAATGATCGTTTATGCTCATGTTTAAAACATATTCAAGAAAGTTGTCAAACAAATTTACTTTTCTTTATACAAAACAGAGGACTGAATTTAAAAAATTCGGATAGTCGCGTGCTTAAAACCCGAACTCTCAATTTAGCCGATAACTGGTCCTAGCCGATAACTGGTACAGTACCAGTATTGGTGTGGGAACATAATAATGTTTATATCATTTGACTGTCCTTAAACTTTAACAATGTAAAGAACAAATAGACGCTACGATTTCATTGGGTGTTTTATTTTTAATGATGGTGTAATATGTCTCATGAGCTCAACTTTTGTCAAGGGTTTGTGCAAGAAATAACAATAAGCCTCATTATTGTGAAAATGGGTTTCTTCTTTAGCTAAACATTAAGTTCTTTCAAACTTTATTTTTTAATTTACACCAAAATTGTGTATAACAAATCCTGACGGTTAGAGCATCACACCATTCAATGTTTTAATGTGTCCAGTGGGAGCTTCGTCAAAAGCAGGAGAGAGAGAGAGAGAGAGAGAGAGAGAGAGAGAGAGAGAGAGAGAGAGAGAGAGAGAGAGTTTAAAAACGACGAAGGCTCTCAACGTCAACGAGTGTACTTCATGCAGGACCCATGACGGGATGGTACCCCCTACCGAATCGATCGTTTCGGCAAAAATAAATTAAACCCCCCTTCACACAGGCAAACATAGGATAAATACCTTCCGAGGGCTCTAGCTGCAAAAGGTGTTGTAATCGTATTTAGTGTTTACTAGTTGGAAAGATCAGTCTAGGCGGACTCCGAAAACGGAGTAAACTCCGAAAACGGAGTATTTGGCACCGTCATGCATTACGATTTTCTCAACTTCCGTTTTGTAGCTAATGTAAATAATGGAGAGTTACCTCCCTTTTCCGTGAAAACGTGATTGAAAAATAGATTAAAATCCTTCAGAAGCGTAAAAAAAAATTAAAAACGATACAGAAATGGTTAATTTTAAAATTATACTTCAAAAGAAATGTGAAAATGTTTCGGTAAACAGCAGGAAAATAAATACAAAAATTTTAATTCACACGTGGTCGACCAGGACTTGTAAGATTAAAAAATCGGACTTCAAATTAAACTTGGAAGTATGGAGATGGAAATTTAAATGTTGCACTTATGTAAGTATTCAAGTCTTTAATAAAGGTAATGTTTTATTTTTAAAAATACGACTAATTACGATGTATACAAGGTTTTAAGAAGTGCCGACTGAGCGAGACATCGCGTGTTCAACAGAACGGCGTAATGACTACAAACGGGATATAAAACTCACAGTAATAGTTTCTTTCACACCCTAGCCCATAAATAATCTTTAATCATAGTGAAATCATGAAAAAAAAAACATTAGTTTATTCACTTTTAATGACATCGTCATCGGAAACAGAATTGACCAACTTTGACAGCAAATACAATTTGATTTGCCAAACGAACGTACATTTTTGCCAAATACATTCTGTTGAAATATGTCTTATAAAGCATTTAAACGTATTTTCAGACCTGCATATGAATAATCCGCTTTGCACGATCATTTTTCCTGAGTGCCCTGTTTTCACGTAAAAATGTGATATTTTGATTAACTGCGCATGCGCCGAACTTCTTTTTCGGAGTATTTTTTCTTTTGAGAAATCACTTCCGTTTACTCCGTTTTCGGAGTCCGCCCAGACTGAAGATAGGCATGCAGTCAACTTTCGCCATTTTGATGATCCTAAACGCATGCGCAAATAGGTATCGGGTTCGTTCGCCCATCTACCTGTTCGCCCGAGTCCTCGGGGGGGGGGGGGGGGATTGCAAATTAACAAAATAGGCATAATAACGATTGGTGAATTACGTCTTCTTTTTTTTTTGCTTGCCAATGTTGAAATAATTACGTCTTAAACGTTTAAAAAAAGAATACTGTGATTTCAATTAAAGTCAGTTAAAGAAAATAAAGAAGTTTTCATTTTTCTATCTTTTTTATCCAACATTTATCATCGATGTTATGTTTTTAATTCCGTTAACAATGTTTACAATTGTTCAATAAAACTAAATTTTCTTTAAATAACTGACTTTAACTAAAATCAAAGTATTCTTTTTTTAAATGTTTAAGACGTAATTATTTTAACAGTGGATAATGTTAATTAATGGTTAATAATTTAAACTGAAAATTGTGGAAAGCTTTTTTCTATATGTTCGCTTTGTTTTGAAAACAATTTAATCCAATGAGGATACGAGCAGCGGCTTTTTTGATTCAGAATAATAGATTTTATAGCCCTAATTTTATCAAAAGAATTTTATTTATAATTAATAATTAATCTTCTTAGTTGGCCATGCAGCTACATGTAGGTCAGTCTGGACACTAGAATATATGTGTTGAATCCACTGAATACGGTTTTTTATCTAATATAATTTGAAACTTTATTTACAAAAATCGCTTTAAAATTATGTTTTAATATTGCGAACGGACCTTGAGCAAACAAATTTCAGGGCGGACGGAAATTAGAGCGAACGGCGTCAAGGGCGAACGCGTTTTAGGGCGAACGAACATACAATCCGGTTCAGAAACCCCGTATCCTAGACTACTTGGCTGCGTTCAACAGCGTAGCGGCTAACTTAGCCGCTAGGTCGTAGATGGATATCAAGGTATATTGAACTATAAGCTACCAGTGGTAACTAAGGTAGCAATTTCGAATTTGATGCTTAGCATTAAAAATGAAGGCTAGGTATATCTACGTAGCGGCTTGGCTAGCTTTTTGTTCAACAGCGTAGCTGCTACGTAGCCCCACGTAGCCGCTACGATCCTGAACGCAGCCCTGCTAAGTTTTTTATCTCTTTTAGATTTCACGGCCTTATTTTTTAGTGGAATCCGCGCCTGGCATAATATAATTTATTAAAGTACATGTTATTATATTTATGCAAATGTTTAGACAGATAAAAATGAAAACAGCAATATTTTTAAACGTAATACAAATTAAACTGTAACATTAAAGGCAAGTATTATGATTTATTTAAATTATTTTTTAAAAAAACTGTACGCATTAAAAACCCTAGTTAAAGCCTTAGACGAGAAGATACACCACAAATAATCAATCACAAAAATTAAAATCATACACAACGATATATTTCACTAAAAATATAATGATGGATACTTAGTCATTACATAATTAATTTTTGATAATTGACGCTAATTGTAATGCCTTCATTTTTTTTCCAATTGCCAGCGGTTACAATGTGTTTTTTTTTTGTTGAGTCTTTATATTTATATGTGTGTATTAAATTCGTTGGTATCTTTTCATTTAATAATCTTTTACGCCTTGCAATTGGTATGTTATATTGATTGTGCATTTATAGCTTAAATTGATTTGTTGATATCTTTTCATTTAAAAAAGGATAAATTTCTGGGATATCATATAAATTCATATATAAGTTGTATGATGTAATGATATGCAAACAGGCGCGGATCTAAAATTTACTTAAGGGAGGGGTGTTGGGGGAAAATGATGTTGATATATTGTGTTTACATAGTACAAACTACTTCAAAATCAACAATGTACAAACTATAATGGATATAACACGTTTTCATGTCATGATAGCTAGGTTAGCAACTTCTAAAAATGAAATTATTGCTTTTATTTTCCTCTACACGTCCCCAGTACTTGCTGATTTCATGTTTACATGGATATTTTCTTTACCGCCATGCAATTTGTATGGCATATTTATTGTGCATATCTAGCTTTTCGTTTGATAACACATTAATTAATATTGCTCTGAAAATTGCACATCGTCTGTATGTAATATATGAATACAATGATCACCCTGCAGAGACAATGGCTGTTAATATGGATGCCTTTAAAGTATAATGAGCAATTTTTGTTGTGACGTCTTTGGTTAGTTGTATGAAATTGTATCTGATGGTTTATGTACATGTATAATATTAACGTTTTTTTAAGTAAATACTGACTTATACTGTTGGAAATAATTTACCATTATACCAGTTTGTATCGATCATACACGGCTTCTTGCACTGTGTTTGTATCTGAAGGTATGATTCAATTTAATTGATAAAACAAGTATGGATGTAAATTTCCGTTTGTTGAATAAATTCCTTAACATATTTTTTACACACACTATGCGATAAATATTTTTTTAAAAACCGAAACAAATAATACTTACCTTTATCTTTTTAGGCGACATTGATCGTCCTTGATATCTGTATGTTTTCAAGCGCTTATATGATCCAGATAGAATGTAAACTTCCGTTTTAACCCGCGCATGCGTGTTACACTTTGTGGTGTGTATACCGCCATGCTGACGAGCTGATTATTATATACACACAACATACACAAAACGGAAAAATACTTCCAACTGGTCCATGCACCAATTTTCACATATATGGTTTATGGCATGATTTTAAGCATTTCTAAGGTGAAATTCAAGTGAGGACCAGATTTTTGTCCTCACTTGAATTTTGTGTTCTCAGTTGTTGCTGTGTAACTTGACGTCGGCTCTCAGTTGGCAGTGTTTACGAACACACACACACACACACACACACACACACACACACACACACACACGTATAAACATATTTCATACATTTTAACATTCTAATTATGGTAATATCTCATTGATAAATTATCTATATGGAGCGAAATATGTGTTATTATTGCAAAAAGAAAAAAAAATAATAATAGTAGACAGAGAGAGAAAAAAGAGCGAATAAAAGAAAACAATACAAAATAAGATAAAGTGAGAGAAAAAAAAAACCAAAAAAAACCCAAAAAACAAAAAATGAAAAAAACGGGGTACATACATTGTATATCAAATTGTATAGTCACTTATATAATTCAGAAGGAAATATTGTTTAAACCATTACAGATGTTATAAAATTTGTTACAACTTCTCACAAATTGTTTGCCCATGGTTTTCATATACTAAGTATCTACAGTTTTTCAATAAGATACATTTTTCAAGCAGAATCCTGTTTTTAATTATTTGTTTTACTAAATCAAAACTCAGGCATGGGTTTTTTTTATATTTGGTTGCAAAAATATACCATTTAACAATCATTGATAGAAAATTGTGCAGTTTATGGATGCTTGGTTTTAGAAATTTACCAAATAGAACCGACTTCCTATCAAAAGCTATGGAAATATCAAATTCCATTTAAAAATCATTCTTTAATATCACACCATAGTTCTTTTACATAAAAGCATTTATAAAAAAGATGATCAATAGTTTCAATGTCTGTCTTACAGAAGCTACATAATGGAGAATCAGTTAATTTCAACTTGGGTAGATAATAATTTGTAGGTATAATTCTATGTAAAATTTGAAATTCCAGCCAGTTGAGTTTACTTTCTTGAACCTCTTTTAAGCAGAGATAATAAATTCTATTCCATTCTAAATCCGTGGTTGACCTTTTCTACCAAATAGGACATATTGTTGAGTGGGTGTAGTATTGTATAGACATATTTTGAGCCCAAAATGAAATGTGTTCATGTATATATCTTACTTATTTCGTCCGTTCTGTCATTCCTTATACCGGCCGGAGGATTAAGGAAAAGATCCTGGGAGCCACTTGGGGACTCCGTCTCTTTGATTATCTCTTGTAAATCATTTTAAAATTATACTAAATAATTGATATAAAACAAAAATCGAAACATATGCCTGTACCTGGTGTAATGTATGACAAGTATATACATAGGTATATACATTTTTATCAAAATAATATATACTGCTACATTGACTTAAAAATACATAACTTCAAACTAAACATTTGTAAATATCATTTTCAAACACATTTACACCTATCAAGCACAGCTGACATTTGTTTTGGACATATTTATAACTCACCGCAAATGTGTCCGTCATCTTTGGATTTTCCCTTATGACGTCTGTCTATGATGGTGTCCGTAAAGGATGTGTTATTGTCTTGTATCTTCAACTTGTGCATTTTTTAACATTCGCTCCTAGAAAATGCAAAACTCGTTGTGTTTTCATATTAAATAAACTATAATAATATTGGTTAGTTCTCTTTTTGAAGCGTAACTGCGTGAACGCAATAGTGCTACAATGAAAACTGCTACATCCTAACGGATTTTAGTGAAACTAATGTAAACAATGATGGTGGGCGCAGATCCCGCAGAAGACCTTAATTACCATGTATGCATTTTTCAAACAAATATTAATTTCATCAGAATAAAACGTACTTAAGTAATTTCCACCGTCCCCAAAGATATTCTTTTGGTGTTCTCAACGGCGGAGGCATCCGCCATTGATAATACCCGTGGTCGATTAAAGTCTTCTATGACAGTATTTTCCTCTTCCGTCAAGGCTTCGCTTGTGTCCATAATCTGAGATATGAAAATTGTAATGTGTATTATTTTAGATACAAATCACTTCTAAAATTGCATATCATGTAAAAATGGACTTTAAGCGATTATGGGAATTTATAAATCTTGCACAAGTAAATACACAATTGCATGTATGGTATATGGGGAGGCACTTACAACAGCATCAGTCTTTAACTCTAGTCCAAAGACTGGATGGCAATCGACCCGGAGAATTCTGTACCATTAACTCTTCTTCAACATCTTGGCTTTCTCCTTGTTGAATGTGCTTAGCGTTGTCGTCTCTTAATTGGCCAAGACGTTGAAGAAGAATGTTGATGTCCTCTCAGTTTCCGATAACTTCGACGACAGAGTCCGGGTTTCCCCTTCCTCCCAAACACATACTATGCTGTTCTAAAAAACATAAAAACCGAATTTGACAAGCAATGAATTTGATATGTTATTAAAATTAAAAGTATCTATTTTCTGTTTTCATCCTTCCCAACCTCCCCCCCCCCCCCGGCCGGCCACATACCCCCCTTTCATCTTTGCTATGCAAAACACAAGTTTTGCTCTTGAGAAAAAAAATGGGGCGCAACATTTATTATGAATTATTATTATAAAAAATCCTGCTCTTCCTCCGTCATTGTGTCTTTGGGTTTCTCTGTCCCAATATCTTCCGGCTCTTTATTTGTCCTCATCTCTTCGGACTCATCTTCGCCCACTCTCAACTCTTCTAGGTAGTCCTCCAATATCCTCATCTCTTCGGGGTTGTCCTCTATTTTCATCTCCTCTGGCTTCTCAACCGTCCTCATAATTTCAGTCTCTTCCTCCATCCTCGTTTCTTCAGGCTCATTCTCTTCTCTCATATATTCAGGCTTGTCGTCCATCCTCATCTCTTCAGGCTCCTCCTCCATACTCATCATTTTAAGGTCATCCTTTGCTCTTGTCTCTTCGGGTCCTATTGTTAATATAACACAACATGATTGAGATATAGGTACTTCTTAGAATTCTTGTCTGAGAAGGCCGAGAATTCATTTTAGAATAGTATACATTATATTCATTGTTTTGTCAAAGAACTCCGATCACTCATAAGGCCAAGACAGAAACGAAACTCTGCTTTTTAAAAATTGGTAATTTTTCTTTCGTTTCTCACATTTTGTGTATCACCTATTCAGTTTTATTTAATCAGTACAAGGGGGGAGTCTACAGTCACTGACGTCATGGGGTTTTCCATCATAACTTGGGTAACCCTTTTATGCATAGCAACAGTCAAAGCATGATAATAAATAAACACTATAGAAATCGTGGCTATAGACAGTAGATTTGCATAGCAACAATCCATTATCATACTTAAATTAAGTACTTGTCTGTCAGGGGGTAGTTCACAGTCAAGGGAGAGTCTACAATCACCGACGTCATGGGATTTTCCAACATAACTTGGGACACCCTAGCAACAATCCATTATCATGCCTAAATTAAGAGAACGGTTTTGGAACAAGATCACCTTAGTTTGCATAGCAACAGCTAAAGGAAGATAAAAAAAAAATACCGGTATCCTTTTTGCTTTAAAAAGGCCTAGTTTTGAGATTATGTTTACAACCATCACATGCAATCAAAAGATTTAAATCAACTGAGTTAGTAAGTATTATTTTATTATCATTTTATCACAAAATATGAATACAAACTTGCGGATATTTCAGAGACATAAGTTGTACATGTATCAATTATCAAGTATAAATTAACATACAAATGTATAAACTAAAGCTAGTTTTTTGTGTTGCAACGGTAATGTCGGAATTACAATTTTTTCATGAAGTCCTGAATATAATTAACTATCATCGAAGTTTGAAACAGGTCCATTTGGATAATGTACACAAGCTCATTAAGGGCATTCAGTTCCTCTTTAAGAGGAATCTGGGTGGGTATTTTACAAAACCCTGGTGCTTCGATCGTCGCGAGTCCCGACGTTTGAGTTCGGGTGGTCAGAGGGATGTCCAGTGGAGATGCTGGGCTGTGAACCGACATGGACTGGGTTTGTGCCCATGTATTTTGACACATCGTTGTAGATGTGCGTTTTTTGGGTCAATGAAGATTTTGGAAAATCTCTGGTAGACGTTCGCTTTTCCAATCTATTGTATTTTGTCGGGGTTTCCTCTCTGTTTCAAAGAAAGCACCTGAAATTGTATCTATAAAAAGAACCATATGATAGAATTTAACTTTTTAATAGATTACCAAGGGAAATAATAAAAAAATATAAGGGTATACATGTTAAGAAAATTTCAGCTACATTTAATCTGCTTAAGGCATTGGATTTATGTTGCATAAAAAACTCTTGTACATAGATCTCAAAAACACTTGTACATAGATTCAATACCTGAACTGCTTCAACTTTGGGTCCTCTTGTTTCACTTGTTGTGTGAACATCCCTGCTGTAATACATGTACTTTTCCCTCATTTTCTCTTATTTAAAATCAGAGAATCTTCAGTCTCCTCAATCTTCTTCTTTTTGGACAAAGGGGATTCATGCAGGTCATATGGAGAATTTCTGTTTATAAAAATAAGAAGGTGAATATTAAAAACTAATTTTCTTTGGTCAAAATTATATAAAATGATAGACGACTACAAGACACTTTGAAATAATTTCAGTTTAAATTTAATGTCATTTTTTATTAAAGAAAAAATATTGTAGTTAAAAAAATATAACTTAAGTAAAGGAAGAACTAATGACGTCATCAAGGTAGCCGTTACTCTGATAATAGATTAGCATCGCTCTCTGGAGTAAGAGCCACCGGTCTTGAAAGAAAGATAGGAGCTTGTTAATGTTAAAGTTGTATGGCAAACGATTGGATTTTAAAAACATTTTTGTTTGCATATTTCAAATTATTTTTTATACGTTTGGTCAATTAACTGAAGAGGGCATAGTCAAAGAGAGATAACCATTCACATATCTTATAATTACCTCACTGAAAAGGACCATTCTTTTTCCAACTGTTCGCCCAGCCCATCTGAACCCACATCTTTTCGAAGTCAACAAACGAATGGTTTGAGTCTGTTGCTTCACTGTCAGGAGAAAAAAATAAATACTGTAAAAAAGATCCATAGTGAGTTCTAAAATTTCCATTTCTAGTTCTTCACCCATCAAACGTAGAAAAATAACCTCAGACTATGTAATATATAAGTATGAAATAATAATTATTTTATAGAAAATGTTCTACTTACAGAAAGTCAAGGAATTTTTCTGCCATGATCAGATTTTTTGTCAATGATAATTTCTGTTTGCAAACACCCCATTTATATATACTTTCGGGTGGACGTTATGGGTAATGATTGGGTGTTTATAGTTTCGTAACACTAATTGATGGATTGAGTAATGACGAGAAGTGTCCCCATTGATCGTAATCATCATCTGCACCTCTTTTAGTCACTTTTGAAAATACCGCCCGGTTGTCCAATACCTGCGCAAAGGACCCGACCTGAACTATTTCCTGGTCTATATAGGTCAGGACGTATCTACCTGTAGTGTGACGCGTGCTCAATTATTAAACACCGTTTTTATACACGTGGCCCCACAATTAACTCGGTTAATGATGTCAGCTTTACTGCTTAATTTTACACACAAACATTAGATACAGTGGGGCCTCAGATATCCGGACGCCAGATAACCGGACGCTTCAGTTTACGGACGATTTTATTTGGGAACGGATTTTTTATACGTTATTTTGTCTCATTTATCAGGAATTCCGCGTTCCGGATCCGGACGGTCTGTTTTTACCACAAAACACTGATTTACTACTAATCTTGCTTCATTTAACCGGACGGTAAAATTTGATGATACCCCGTTGAATACAAAAGATTACGCTTGTCAATTGAGTTTCACACCTTTTTTACGTGCTAGACCCCAATGAGTAGTTTGTATAAACACTGCCTTCCTAAATCACTTTCAAATTTACCGACAGTGCTGGCCAGACAGGATTAGTCACGCCTCACAGCACGTGGCTTGGGTATCTTAACCTGTGCACCTGTCAAGTGCCATCGCTTTTTTAAACATCCCTGTATTTCGAATAAAAAATATGCTTATTAATCAAGAAAACTGGAAAGTTTTACAAAGCTTTGTGTTTTATCTACCTATTCAAATTGTATTTTAAAACGAATTGTCTCATGAATGCCTTGTTAGATTAAGTCAAAACCGGAAGTATAGGAAGAAAACAAAGTAAAAGCATGTCAACTCATCGGAAGTGCGTTGGAGGATCTTGCAATTTTCCAACTAGTAAACGTTATTTTTATCAGTAAATGTGACTTTATTTTAAGAATAGAAATAATTTCAAAAATAAATCAATTATTGAGGAAATTGGCATTTCTAGAAATAGATAGTTGGAAACATTATGTACGTGTAAAGGCCTGGGCACATATCACACTTGAACACAAAGAATTTAGCTTGATTCGGTTATCATTATAGTCTGGTTAATATTTCATGACAAAATAATAATATAAAGCGGGGTTCTTTATATTTAAAAATGTTCATATCAACGGACAACTCTATTATGTGTTACTATTTAGTATGAATGGCAAAAAAACCCCAACCAAGTTTCAACACTGGGGGCCATTGTATACAAATACATTATCATTAATGACAGCAATACACACATTTCAGATATCCGGACGCTTCACCTATCCGGACGATTGGACTTAGGAACGAAAGCGTCCGGATAACTGAGGCTCCACTGTATATGTATTATAAATGTAGTTATGAAACAAAATCAGTCATTGTATTTTCGCTGTATATTATATATTCCTTCCTACACGAATTACTAACAAGTAGTTTGTTAAGAAAACAAAATATTTATATGCTTCAACTTGTTTTCAGTTAATGAGGCTAACAATACCATAAACCTAAAAGAAAATTTAATAACACTGCAGATCATCTTAATATAAGATTTTAGCTGATATTTAAAAAAAAAGAAAGATTTTTTTTTTTATTTATAGAACGCCAAGGAAATCATCTACCAAAGTTACTGATTTTTCGTTAATAATAATTCAGTTCGTACATGTACATGTAACTACCCTTTGGTTTGTACAGTATATATATGCCATTGGGGGCTTAGAAATAACAAGAAAAAAACCCCAGAACAATTTTATGGGGATAGGATCAGAAACATGCCCATTTCTATATATGGTTGGGAAACTCGAGACTCGCGTCAGTCATTATAGGCGATCTTGTATCAGCTCAACATGTACACGAAGGCTATCTTCAGCCAGCGCCAGCACTGTTAGGGAAAATAAACAATCAAAATAAGTTCATGAATAATAACATATTATATATGATAACGGGCCACAAACAGGGACTGACGGTCGGTCGCGTCCTGAAAATGTGTAGTGATTGTCTCCTAAGTTACACATTCTAAATGTGTGAGATTTGTGACACACACTTGTCTCATACAGAAATGTCCTAATGATTTGTTAATTTCGAAACTCTTTCAAAGTAAGTAAAACAATGACACATTTATTCCTTCCATGCAGTGCTTTTATATCAATTGTTATTATAAATATCCCCAAAATGCAAGTTTCCTCGTTAGCTGTCACTCTTATTTTGGTTTGTAATCAGTAAATCCTATAAGTGTGTGATTATATTTATCGCTTACGATCGGTTGACCTAAAGGTCACATGATGATGATGACGTTGAAAAGTCTGTGTAGAATTCGCGCCGTTGGTTGAGAGAAGATGGCAGAGGCAACACCGCAAATGATAGGCTTAATAATTATTGTGCTAACACTTGACTTCTATTCATTAGCGGAAAAAACTGATGTCCAAGATGCCCAAATTCTCATGGACTTGTTAATTGCAAAATGTACCGCAGTAATTGTGTGGCTCTTTCCGTCGACGTCCAAGTACGGGAAATTCTAGTTTCAAAGTGCAACGTCAGCATCATAGTCCAGGGAAAGCCACTTTCCCTCTCCGAATTTCCAATAGTACGGAGCATTCATGGAAGTCAATACCATGATATATTCATTAAGTACTACAGTTTATACACTACGGGAATTCAAAGGGTGATTATGGGGAGGGGGCTTTCAAAATAAGTTGTATTGGCCACTTAATTTAACATTTATGAACTTAAAAAGCCGTTTCTTTTGTCAATATGGAATGTTGTTGATTTATTTGTGGTGGTTTTCTAGATTTTTCGGTGTCGGATCTATGTATACAAGAGAGATAACTCTAACCGGAATTGCAATTAATTATACGAGAAGGTCACATACCACTATTTTTACCTCGTGCTCATTGACACAATGAGTTCCGTTCTAAAAATGTATGGGGTTTTTTCTCAAAAATACCCAGTGGTGGTAAATGGGCAAATTTCGTTAATATTAGGGCATGGATGGAAAGAAGAAGGTTTGGAAAAAAAATACTAGCTCGAAAAGAGTCAGAAAATTTATCTTTAAAGGCGCAGGAAGGGTGTAAATAGGCCAAAGTTTACAAATATTCCAAAGTGAAAGTGGATTTTGCATGTCTCAGTCCCCCGTAGATTGATTTCCTGTGGTTTGGATATGTTGTTGGACTAGTGTCATTCTATGGTTAAGCCAAATTTGAATTGAATTGAACTGGTGGATTTTTTTTACATCATTTTTTGTTGTTTAAAGGAATAATAAGGAAAAATAATTGTGTCCAGATAAGAGTAGACTGGATAGCCTGCCCTTGATTTCAAATGCTACCGCTAGGAAGTTGATGATGTAGTTATCGATGACGGAGAACCAGTCTAGAGATAAGAGGTGTTCCGAAGTGAAATGAGAGAGTGCAATTAACAGAAATCATGGATAAATAGGGTTCATTCAAGCTATAATTGGGTTGTGTAATTGTTTGAAAGACCCAACACTTGTTAAAATATTCTTGAATTTAAATAATTATGAAATAATTTCAGAAGATCATAACCATATTTAAATGTTTGCCTATTTGAATATTTAAAAGTAATACTTGTAGGTCAGTCAACAACTGTCATCAGGTCACATACAAAATACCCCTTTATCTGATTTTTTAGTTTTGGCCACCACTTACCTAAACATTGTAAAACAAAACTGTAGATGATATAGTAGCTGTTTCTTTTCTAGTTTTCTTGTAGTTTTAGTTGTTGTGCTAGATTTTGTTTCCTTTGTTTTTAATCAATGTAATTTATTTTTTTATGTCCTGAAGAAGGGACTGGTTGTCCCGAAAATTTGACAAGTTTAATAAGTCAACAAGAATTGTCTATTTTTTACTGTCATACACATGTAAAACATATGCCTGATTTAAATTAATTTTGCAACACGAAATGAGTATTGCAATGTTATATGTATTTATGTATTACAGCACCAAATGAACTCGACTCGGATACAACTCAGTCTGAACAAACCACTATAATGCCCAAGATGTTCAAGGAAGTTAAGGCAGGCACTATGGTGTCAAGGAAGTTAGACGACAAAACGATGCCCAGGGTGTTCAAGGAAATTAAGGCAGACACTATGAAGCCAAGGGTGGTCAAGGAAGTTAAGACGACAATACGATGCCAAGGGTGTTCAAGGAAGTTAAGGCATACACTATGATGCCAAGGGTGGTCAAGGAAGTTAAGACGACAATACGATTCCCAGGGTGTTCAAGGAAGATAAGGCAGACACTATGATGGCAAGGGTGTCAAGGAAGATAAAACAGAAACAACAGGTTAGTCAACAACAGTGGTCTTTTTTTTTACGGTCATACACATGTAAAACATCTGCCTGATTTAGATTAATTTTGCAACACAAAATAAGCATTACAATGTTTTATGTATAACTTTATTACAGCACCAACTGAACTCAACTCGGATACAGCTCAGTCTGAACAGACCACTATGATGCCAAGGGTGTTCAAGGAAGTTAGAACAGAAACAACAGGTTAATCAACAACAGTGGTCTTTTTTTACTGTCATACACATGTAAAACGTCTGCCTGATTGAAATTAATTTTGCAACACGAAATGAGTATTACAATGTTATATGTATGTATGTATTACAGCACAAATTGAATTCAACTCGGATACAGTTCAATCTGAACAGACCACTATGATGCCAAGAGTGTTCACGAAAGTTAAGAGAGAAACAACAGGTTAATCAACAAGAATGGTCTTTTTTCTACTGTCCTACACATGTATAACATCTGCCTGATTTAAATTAATTTTGCAACACGAAATGAGTATTACAATGTTGTATGTATTTATATATTATAGCACTGAATGAACTCAACTCGGATACAGCTCAGTCTGAACAGACCACTATGATGTCCAGGGTGTTCAAGGAAGTTAAAGCAGACACTATGATGCCAAGAGTGGTCAAGAAAGTTAAGACAGAAACAACAGGTTTTTCAACAACTGACATGTTTCATAAAAAATCTTTTTGTGTGAAACAGAAGTCAAACTATTAATTATATATATGTGAAATATAAATGTATTTGAAAAATTGTCAGACTCTTAAGAATATTTTTTATCTTAGGATCTCATAAGGATGATGATGACAATGTTTTTGACACTCCCTCAGCTACAGGTCAGCATTTATATAGATATTAAAAGAACAAGACACCATTTATAGTACAAATATTAAAGAGATGAAAAATGTATAAACACAAACAGAAAAAAAAACTTCCTTCTGCATCTGAAATTGAATTAAACATAGTGCAGGCTGTATCGTCAGACAATGAATATGATTCTATATTTGATGCTTCAGAAATGTAACTTGAAGAGAATAACTTTCAAATTTAATTAATAGTTATATTTACTTGTATAAAGTATGTATTGTTGTATGAATAGGCTCAGTATTGGTTCATTTGTATAAAATATATTTGTATATTTTTAGGGGTTTTAGCCTGGGCTATTACCTGTACCCTGACAACTGTTCTCATCATCTTAAAGATGTACTTAAAGACATGTCATCCATGCAAATGTGATGTACAAGCTCACCCACCAGACACTCAGACCGCACAGTTAGCTCACCCACCAGACACTCGGGCTGGGTGTGCAAGTCATCAGTATATTCCTTTATCAACCACCCACACACCACCTTCCCTTGCCACATCCCCGTCATCATTTCGGAAAGATTTCGGATTTTACGTCAACACTCTTCAACTATTGAACTTTATTGAGCGCGCATCCTTCGAAGAAGATGATAGGTAGATGACATGTGGATTGTCATTCCGACACTTAAACATTTTATATTTTAGTATGGGGGGGGGGTTGATGGAAAGAAAATACTTGTTAGATTGTGAAAGGTGTTAGATGTACTTAGCACACGATCCACTTATTTTCCCATAAAGAGATCGGATTGCAGACGACGGTTACCTGTCAAACTGTCATACCCCGCGATTTAATTTACGGAACACGAGGTCACATTTTTTTAGCTGATGCATCGCATCAAATAAAAGAGGGAAATGAATAAACAGAAGAAAGTTGACATATAAAGAAGAGAATACCTTTGTGTGTTTTGTCATAAAATTACCTAAATATTTTTCAACTCGATTTACCATTTGAATTTCATCATCGATTTTTTTGTAACATGATCGTAGGGGGCAAATTTCAATAAAACATTCGCACCATGATTTTAACACACTCTGTCAGAATATTTAGATTTTTATGATTACAAACACAATTTCACTTAAAAGAGCAAAATATTAAAGCAATGCATATTTAATATGTATATTTTTTTTGTTTTTAAGGAACCGACCGGTAACCGGTTCGACCAATGCCACGGCAACCAGCACCACCGGAGGGGATGATCGTAGTTCATCTTCCTCCGAGGAGTCCATCCCCTCCGGTGAGTCTTTCACCGGCACCCTCCCACTTCAGGTTGTCACCTCCACAGAGAAAGCCGACATCACCACCGCCACCACAGAAAAGACCCGGGAGGAAGACAGTGTGGCGGCCACCGGGGGCCGCCACTTCCACACCGGTCTCCAGAGGACCACCACATCCAAGGGACCTGGGGGCAGTAGCAAGAAGACCTGTACCACCACCCCAGGGAGGACCAGCCCCCAGGAAGAGGCTGGTGTGGAGACCACCGGGGACTGCCACCACAACTCAGGCCGCGAGGATGAGGCCACGACACCAGTAGAGGAGGGGGTGAGGTTTACAGGTAGAATAGGAAATTCTACCTAACCCTCCTATACTGGTTCTACGACACCTGATGTTTCGCCTAGTTCTACCCATGTTATATTAGGTAATTTGCAATCAAATACTTATCATATTAATTTAAATTACCTTTACTTTTTATTTGTACTTGTTTTGTTTCTTCCAATAAGCATTTATAGATTTATCATTTATTAAAAAAAAATCAGTTTGATACTAGACAAAAAGCCATAAATATGGCTGGTGTTTAAAAAGAAACCTGTATTTTAAATATTAAAGCAATGCATATTTAATACGTATGTTTTTTTTTTTGGTTTTGAAGAACCGACCGGTAGCCGGTTCGACCAATGCCCCGGTAACCAGCACCACCGAAGGGGATGATCGTAGTTCATCTTCCTCCGAGGAGTCCATACCCTCCGGCGAGTCTTTCACCGCCACCCTCCCCCTTCAGGTTGTCACCTCCACAGAGAAGTCCGACACCACCACCGCCACCACAGAGAGGGCCCGGGAGGAGACCAGTGTGGCGCCCACCGGGGGCCGCCACTTCCACACCGGCCTCCAGAGTACCACCACATCCAAGGGACCTGGGGGCAGTAGCAAGAAGACCTGTACCACCACCCCAGGGAGGACCAGCCCCCAGGAAGAGGCTGGTGTGGAGACCACCGGGGACTGCCACCACAACTCAGGCCGCGAGGATGAGGCCACGACACCAGTAGAGGAGGGGGTGAGGTTTACAGGTAGAATAGGCAATTCTACCTACCCCTCCTACTCCTATACTGGTTCTACGACACCTGATGTTTCGCCTAGTTCTACCCATGTTATATTAGGTAATTTGCAATCAAATACTTATCATATGAATTTAAATTACCTTTACTTTTTATGTTTACTTGTTTTGTTTCTTCCAATAAGCATTTATAGATTTATCATTTATTAAAAAAAAATCAGTTTGATACAAGACAAACCATAAATACGGCTGGTGTTTATAAAGAAACATGTATTTTAAATAAGCAATGCATATTTCATATGTATATTCTTTTTGTTTTTAAGAACCGACCGGTAGCCGGTTCGACCAATGCCCCGGCAACCAGCACCACCGGAGGGGATGATAGTAGTTCATCTTCCTCCGAGGAGTCCATCCCCTCCGGCGAGTCTTTCACCGCCACCCTCCCCCTTCAGGTTGTCACCTCCACAGAGAAGGCCGACACCACCACCGCCACCACAGAGAGGGCCCGGGAGGAGACCAGTGTGGCGGCCACCGGGGGCCGCCACTTCCACACCGGCCTCCAGAGGACCACCACATCAAAGGGACCTGGGGGCAGTAGCAAGAAGACCTGTACCACCACCCCAGGGAGGACCAGCCCCCAGGAAGAGGCTGGTGTGGAGACCACCGGGGACTGCCACCACAACTCAGGCCGCGAGGATGAGGCCACGACACAAGTAGAGGAGGGGGTGAGGTTTACCTGTAGAATAGGCAATTCTACCTACCCCTCCTATACTGGTTCTACGACACCTGATCTTTCGCCTAGTTCTACCCATGTTATATTAGGTAATTTGCAATCAAATACTTATCATATTAATTTAAATTACCTTTACTTTTTATTTGTACTTGTTTTGTTTCTTCCAATAAGCATTTATAGATTTATCATTTATTAAAAAAAATCAGTTTGATACTAGACAAAAAGCCATAAATATGGCTGGTGTTTAAAAAGAAACCTGTATTTTAAATATTAAAGCAATGCATATTTAATACGTATGTTTTTTGTTTGTTTTGAAGAACCGACCGGTAGCCGGTTCGACCAATGCCCCGGTAACCAGCACCACCGAAGGGGATGATCGTAGTTCATCTTCCTCCGAGGAGTCCATACCTTCCGGCGAGTTTTTCACCGCCACCCTCCCCCTTCAGGTTGTCACCTCCACAGAGAAGTCCGACACCACCACCGCCACCACAGAGAGGGCCCGGGAGGAGACCAGTGTGGCGCCCACCGGGGGCCGCCACTTCCACACCGGCCTCCAGAGTACCACCACATCCAAGGGACCTGGGGGCAGTAGCAAGAAGACCTGTACCACCACCCCAGGGAGGACCAGCCTCCAGGAAGAGGCTGGTGTGGAGACCACCGGGGACTGCCACCACAACTCAGGCCGCGAGGATGAGGCCACGACACCAGTAGAGGAGGGGGTAAGGTTTACAGGTAGAATAGGCAATTCTACCTACCCCTCCTATACTGGTTCTACGACACCTGATGTTTCGCCTAGTTCTACCCATGTTATATTAGGTAATTTGCAATCAAATACTTATCACATGAATTTAAATTACCTTTACTTTTTATTTTACTTGTTTTGTTTCTTCCAATTAGCATTAATAGATTTATCATTTATTAAAAAAAATCAGTTTGATACCAGACAAACCATAAATATGGCTGGTGTTTAAAAAGAAACCTGTATTTTAAATAAGCAATGCATATTTAATACGTATGTTTTTTGTTTGTTTTGAAGAACCGACCGGTAGCCGGTTCGACCAATGCCCCGGTAACCAGCACCACCGAAGGGGATGATCGTAGTTCATCTTCCTCCGAGGAGTCCATACCTTCCGGCGAGTTTTTCACCGCCACCCTCCCCCTTCAGGTTGTCACCTCCACAGAGAAGTCCGACACCACCACCGCCACCACAGAGAGGGCCCGGGAGGAGACCAGTGTGGCGCCCACCGGGGGCCGCCACTTCCACACCGGCCTCCAGAGTACCACCACATCCAAGGGACCTGGGGGCAGTAGCAAGAAGACCTGTACCACCACCCCAGGGAGGACCAGCCTCCAGGAAGAGGCTGGTGTGGAGACCACCGGGGACTGCCACCACAACTCAGGCCGCGAGGATGAGGCCACGACACCAGTAGAGGAGGGGGTAAGGTTTACAGGTAGAATAGGCAATTCTACCTACCCCTCCTATACTGGTTCTACGACACCTGATGTTTCGCCTAGTTCTACCCATGTTATATTAGGTAATTTGCAATCAAATACTTATCACATGAATTTAAATTACCTTTACTTTTTATGTTTACTTGTTTTGTTTCTTCCAATTAGCATTAATAGATTTATCATTTATTAAAAAAAATCAGTTTGATACCAGACAAACCATAAATATGGCTGGTGTTTATAAAGAAACCTGTATTTTAAATAAGCAATGCATATTTCATATGTATATTCTTTTTGTTTTTAAGAACCGACCGGTAGCCGGTTCGACCAATGCCCCGGCAACCAGCACCACCGGAGGGGATGATCGTAGTTCATCTTCCTCCGAGGAGGCCATCCCCTCCGGCGAGTCTTTCACCGCTACCCTCCCCCTTCAGGTTGTCACCTCCACAGAGAAGGCCGACACCACCACCGCCACCACAGAGAGGGCCCGGGAGGAGACCAGTGTGGCGGCCACCGGGGACCGCCACTTCCACACCGGCCTCCAGAGGACCACCACATCCAAGGGACCTGGGGGCAGTAGCAAGAAGACCTGTACCACCACCCCAGGGAGGACCAGCCCCCAGGAAGAGGCTGGTGTGGAGACCACCGGGGACTGCCACCACAACTCAGGCCGCGAGGATGAGGCCACGAGACCAGTAAAGGAGGGGGTGAGGTTTACAGGTAGAATAGGCAATTCTACCTACCCCTCCAATACTGGTTCTACGACACCTGATGTTTCGCCTAGTTCTACCCATGTTATATTAGGTAATTTGCAATCAAATACTTATCATATGAATTTTAATTACCTTTACTTTTTATGTTTACTTGTTTTGTTTCTTCCAATAAGCATTTCTAGATTGATCATTTATTAAAAAAAAAAATCAGTTTTATACCAGACAAACCATAAATACGGCTGGTGTTTATAAAGAAACATGTATTTTAAATAAGCAATGCATATTTCATATGTATATTCTTTTTGTTTTTAAGAACCGACCGGTAGCCGGTTCGACCAATGCCCCGGCAACCAGCACCACCGGAGGGGATGATAGTAGTTCATCTTCCTCCGAGGAGTCCATCCCCTCCGGCGAGTCTTTCACCGCCACCCTCCCCCTTCAGGTTGTCACCTCCACAGAGAAGGCCGACACCACCACCGCCACCACAGAGAGGGCCCGGGAGGAGACCAGTGTGGCGGCCACCGGGGGCCGCCACTTCCACACCGGCCTCCAGAGGACCACCACATCAAAGGGACCTGGGGGCAGTAGCAAGAAGACCTGTACCACCACCCCAGGGAGGACCAGCCCCCAGGAAGAGGCTGGTGTGGAGACCACCGGGGACTGCCACCACAACTCAGGCCGCGAGGATGAGGCCACGACACCAGTAGAGGAGGGGGTGAGGTTTACAGGTAGAATAGGCAATTCTACCTACCCCTCCTATACTGGTTCTACGACACCTGATGTTTCGCCTAGTTCTACCCATGTTATATTAGGTAATTTGCAATCAAATACTTATCATATGAATTTAAATTACCTTTACTTTTTATGTTTACTTGTTTTGTTTCTTCCAATAAGCATTTATAGATTTATCATTTATTAAAAAAAAATCAGTTTGATACCAGACAAACCATAAATATGGCTGGTGTTTATAAAGAAACCTGTATTTTAAATAAGCAATGCATATTTCATATGTATATTCTTTTTGTTTTTAAGAACCGACCGGTAGCCGGTTCGACCAATGCCCCGGCAACCAGCACCACCGGAGGGGATGATCGTAGTTCATCTTCCTCCGAGGAGTCCATCCCTTCCGGCAAGTCTTTTACCGCCATCCTCCCCCTTCAGGTTGTCACCTCCACAGAGAAGGCCGATACCACCACCGCCACCACAGAGAGGGCCCGGGAGGAGACCAGTGTGGCGGACACCGGGGGCCGCCACTTCCACACCGGTCTCCAGAGGACCACCACATCCAAGGGACCTGGGGGCAGTAGCAAGAAGACCTGTACCACCACCCCAGGGAGGACCAGCCTCCAGGAAGAGGCTGGTGTGGAGACCACCGGGGACTGCCACCACAACTCAGGCCGCGAGGATGAGGCCACGACACCAGTAGAGGAGGGGGTAAGGTTTACAGGTAGAATAGGCAATTCTACCTACCCCTCCTATACTGGTTCTACGACACCTGATGTTTCGCCTAGTTCTACCCATGTTATATTCGGTAATTTGCAATCAAATACTTATCACATGAATTTAAATTACCTTTACTTTTTATGTTTACTTGTTTTGTTTCTTCCAATTAGCATTAATAGATTTATCATTTATTAAAAAAAAAATCAGTTTGATACCAGACAAACCATAAATATGGCTGGTGTTTATAAAGAAACCTGTATTTTAAATAAGCAATGCATATTTCATATGTATATTCTTTTTGTTTTTAAGCACCGACCGATAGCCGGTTCGACCAATGCCCCGGCAACCAGCACCACCGGAGGGGATGATCGTAGTTCATCTTCCTCCGAGGAGGCCATCCCCTCCGGCGAGTCTTTCACCGCTACCCTCCCCCTTCAGGTTGTCACCTCCACAGAGAAGGCCGACACCACCACCGCCACCACAGAGAGGGCCCGGGAGGAGACCAGTGTGGCGGCCACCGGGGACCGCCACTTCCACACCTGCCTCCAGAGGACCACCACATCCAAGGGACCTGGGGGCAGTAGCAAGAAGACCTGTACCACCACCCCAGGAAGAGGCTGGTGTGGAGACCACCGGGGACTGCCACCACAACTCAGGCCGCGAGGATGAGGCCACGACACCAGTAAAGGAGGGGGTGAGGTTTACAGGTAGAATAGGCAATTCTACCTACCCCTCCAATACTGGTTCTACGACACCTGATGTTTCGCCTAGTTCTACCCATGTTATATTAGGTAATTTGCAATCAAATACTTATCATATGAATTTTAATTTCCTTTACTTTTTATGTTTACTTGTTTTGTTTCTTCCAATAAGCATTTCTAGATTTATCATTTATTAAAAAAAAAATCAGTTTTATACCAGACAAACCATAAATATGGCTGGTGTTTATAAAGAAACCTGTATTTTAAATAAGCAATGCATATTTCATATGTATATTCTTTTTGTTTTTAAGAACCGACCGGTAGCCGGTTCGACCAATGCCCCGGCAACCAGCACCACCGGAGGGGATGATCGTAGTTCATCTTCCTCCGAGGAGTCCATCCCCTCCGGCGAGTCTTTCACCGCCACCCTTCCCCTTTAGGTTGTCACCTCCACATCGAAGTCCGACACCACCACCGCCACCACAGAGAGGGCCCGGGAGGAGACCAGTGTGGCGGCCACCGGGGACCGCCACTTCCACACCGGCCTCCAGAGGACCACCACATCCAAGGGACCTGGGGGCAGTAGCAAGAAGACCTGTACCACCACCCCAGGGAGGACCAGCCCCCAGGAAGAGGCTGGTGTGGAGACCACCGGGGACTGCCACCACAACTCAGGCCGCGAGGATGAGGCCACGACACCAGTAGAGGAGGGGGTGAGGTTTACAGGTAGAATAGGCAATTCTACCTACCCCTCCTATACTGGTTCTACGACACCTGATGTTTCGCCTTGTTCTACCCATGTTATATTAGGTAATTTGCAATCAAATACTTATCATATTAATTTAAATTACCTTTACTTTTTATGTTTACTTGTTTTGTTTCTTCCAATAAGCATTTATAGATTTATCATTTATTAAAACAAAATCAGTTTGATACTAGACAAAAAGCCATAAATATGGCTGATGTTTATAAGGAAACCTGTATTTTAAACTCTTATGAATCACACAATATTGACATGGATGAAATTGTATATACGCATATATTGCATCAGTATCAGAAAGTGAACCAATTACTAGGACAATAATAACCAAACTTTATTTTTTTTCAATCACGTCTATTTTCATTTCCATCTGCCTTCTCATAACCGTCTATTTTCATTTCCATCTGCCTTATCATCACCATCATATTTATTGTCATCAGAAGAAACGGCACACTACCATCCATAGATTACCTTCACCAATACCATTTATGCAGGAATCCCCTATCTACACTCCACATTCGCCACCTTTAAGTATTGACATGTCATCACAATTACATACACCCTCATTGTTTTCAACTAGTACATCGAGTTCAGATATATCTCTTTTTGATGTTTCAACGGTTCCTGCAGCAGCTTCTTCTAAACCATATTATGAAGAACACTGCGAAATGTCAACCTTTGGAAATGTAAATAGAAGGGTGACAAGATCAATGACACAAAAGAAAAAGATTAAATAATTTTCATAACTAAAGTTTTTTTGGGTAGGGGGGTGGTTTCAGAAAACTTTTTTACAGACTTAAATTTTTTGGAGATGGTGGGGAGGGGTCATTTTTCAGGAAAAATTTTTTTACAGACTCATTTTTTGTTTTGGAAATTTTGGGGTAAATTTTTATCTCAAGTAAAGATAAGCTACTGCAGGAACCGTCGAAACATCAAAATACAGAATGTTAACATTTATTCTATGAAGTATTTAAAAAGATTTGATAGTTTTGCTACAATATTTGAATTATTTTGTTAACTTAACAATAAGTATACATTGAATTATTTTTGGTAAGCTTTACAATAAGTATATATGTATGACTGAGTATAACGATAAGTATACATTTGAATTATTTTGTAAACTTGACAATGAGTATATTTGTACGGTTGTGTTATGTAATTACACGCCATTTTTGTTTTACTAAAGTTTAAAAAATGTATATAATTATACATGGTGATTTGTTTTTTTTAAATAAGATGAAGGACGTGACTTAGTTGTAAAAACTAGGCGAAACATCAGGTGTCATTATGTTAAATAGATTTTTTTTAAATGTTTTTTTAAATTTTGTTTACAAATTTTACATGTGCACTTTTATGTGCAAAATTGTTTTTTAATTATTACTCATATATTACTTATAAAATATGATATTTTACTTCAATATGTGCCATTTCTTAATTTTAGTCTTATTTTTAGTGCTTACATGTATTAAATAGAATTTGTTGTTCTATGGAGAAGGGAAAGAGAATTTGAAAAGCCAGGCTGCAGAGTTACCGTTCTTTTTGCAGTGATAAAAAGGGAAAAAATAGACAATTATGATTATAAGAAAAGAAATGAATATTTGAAAAGCGAAAAAAAATGAGTTGAAATATTTCCATCTTTTTTGTTATATATAGATATCAGATTTCCTATGCAAGTATTGCGGTTTGGTATTTAAGAATCGGCTTGAAGGTTAAATGCACGAAGATGGACATAACTGCCCAATGCTATCGAATAATGATGATGACTCAGTAATGATATATAATTGTAATCAGTAACTAATCTTAATTATTAATTATACATTTTTATTTAGAATATTAATATTAAAAAACAACGATTTTCAAAGTGCTTATCTTCTATGAATTACGGAAATATCACATCCATAGCCGGTTTCAATTTTAAAATTAATATGTTTTACGGTGCGACCGTTGGGGCGAGCGCAGCATGTGATCAAACAATGAATTATGATAAATCAATAAAAATGAAATTAACAACGTATATAAATTTGATTGCAAAATAAAATAAAACATACCTATTTTTTCTGTAAATTTCCATTATCTATAGTTTATAAGATTTCTTATGTTATACGATTTGTTATTTATTTATAAGTAGAACAATAGTTTAATCTCAGATGCAATGTTGATGAATAATAAAGGTTTTAATATAAATGTTCATTGCACTGTATCTCCTCTTTTTAAATGATTGTAACGTCAGTTCATCCCCTTTTTTGCAGTCGACATTTTTTCTTATTAATTATTTTTTTTTCTAATTTACGCTTAAAAATATTTGCTTATCATATTTTAATATTAACTTTAAAAAGGAACATGGAGTTGCCCCCCCCCCCCCCACTTGGGATTGGGAGCATGTAATAATAAAGAAGAAACCATTGAATGCTAAAGAGCTGAAGGATTGGAATTTTCAGAATTTTGAGAATTATCTTTTTTTTCTTTTTGCTTGTAAAGATTTTTTGGATGAGGCTGTCGTTTAACCCCCCCCCCCCCACCCCCACCCCTTTTAAAAAAAATCGATGCCACGTGTACGTTTCTGGAAATTACCGTAATTGTAGTGAATAAAATAAATGTGAGCATTCATCCAAATGAGTGCATGTTACAACTGTTTCCTATATCTGAAAAAATGTCCTCATTCTTTAGCTTTGCAAGATTTTGAGAGCATTTTGGTAATATTTCAGCATATTTACAATAACTTCAGTTAGAGTAAGTTCCCCTTATTGTGACGTCAAAGTTCACGTTTAAGTGTCGTCTGACTCTTCAAACCTCCCCTGAGAAATAAAAGTAAGCGAAGGATACTGTTTTATTTACTTAAAAGGCATGATGTTCTTAAAATTACACATCTTATATGCTTCTCAAAAGTTTTACTTTGATTCTCGCGAGAACGTGAGGACTTGGAAACCATTGGTACTATGAATTGTGGGTCCAAATTTACTGACGCCGAAAAAATCGATCGGATCAATGTGCAAACCTTTGTGACGTCACTCGATTATTTTTGATTGAGAGTGTACTGAGGTGAACTTTAGAGGTAACACTGACTGTATGTCGTATACATCGTTATTGTTTTGATTGTCTTGCTGATTCTCGTGAGAGTGTGAAGTGATAAAAATTGCCATGATTACAGGGAACTACTGGGACGATTAAAACAATGCATTACTGGTCCGATTTACTGACGCCAAAAAAATCTGTTGAATGAATGTGCACCTGGTCCGAATTTTCTATTCACACACGCCTTGCCGTTAGAGCTCGCTTCGCGCCGGCGAGCTGCGCTCGCTATAATTGAATTATTGTTTCCGGGGTTAAACAAGAAAGGCGAAGTAAGTAGTAAAATCATTAAAAAAACCTTTACACTAATGAGATTAAAATGTATGTTCATTTTATGAGTACACATGAATATTTTTAAACTAGATGAACCCCTTCTTCCTATGCGGATACTATGGATTATTGTTTGACGATGACAACGAAGGTCAAAGACACGAGGGTGAACACGAACTTCATCATGACACTGAAAATGGGGCAACATTCCATTCAAACACAGTTATTATTTTTTTACTTGCTTTATTTATTCATAACGTGCAACATTGATGAAAAATGGAATATTATCACATTGCATATTTCAAAGCAAATACACTCACCTTTGTTTTTAATTGAGTTACCAAAAAAAAAAAAGAATTATATACAGGGGTGAGTTTAACAAACATTGGTGCAAATTAATCGTGCATCGGACAGATTTCAATGCATGTTTTTTTCTCTTATAATTAACTGGTACACATTCCATGTGATATACCACAAAATGTGTAGTACAATATTTTTTTAAAAAAATTGATACAATCACTTCTCTGATGACCAAGCTTTACATGTTTAAAGATATAACATTTTTAAATCCAAAATTCCTGTAGGTGTTGGTACGATAAAGATTCCATCATTGACAAATATTCATTACAAAGACACTAGTCTAAATTTCAGACTGTAAACTTAAAACAAATCAAAAACAACAATTTACTGAATTTATGTTTTCCGAACTTCTAAATTTTTGCATGAAAATAAGATTTTTTTTAAGCCTCTACTGTTTAAGTTTGTACGATGCATGGTAAACTCACCCTATATTATTTGTAAACTAATTGATACATTACACATAAAGGCAAGAACAATTTCACAAAAACTTTTTATATTATGTTAAACCGTGTTTTGTAGGATCAAGAACATCATTGCCACCACTGTGAAAAAGTAATGAGCAATTAACAAGACCTGATGTTTCACGAATTAGCTCATGACTTGGATCAAATGGATTACAGCGGTGAAGGTCCATGGTCCCCATTGATTCCCAATTCAGCATGTGAACCTATGGAAGAGGACGATGCTACAGATCAAGAAATGGCTTCTGAATCCATGGAAACCGATGAAGCATCAACCTCTACTAGATCCAACCCACCTCAGATAGGCTTTGGCGGTGTGAAAAAAATACCATATACCATTCAAAAAGTAGGAGAACGAACTATAATGAAAAATAATGCTGTTGATATCAACTACAATATCCGATTTAATGCAGAAGATCCTGAACAAGAATGAGACTGTCTGATCTACTTCGTGAATTAGAAGATATGTTTGACAACATTCTCAATGAAACAGCTCGAGGACTTGACCCTTTTTAGCTCACCTGAACCGAAGGTTCAAGTGAGCTTTTCTGATCACCCGTTGTCCGTCGTCCGTCCGTCCGTCTGTCCGTCTGTAAACTTTTCACATTTTCGACTTCTTCTCTGAAACCACTGGGCCAAATTTAACCAAATTTGGTACAAAGCATCCTTATGGAAATGGGATTTTAAATTGTTAAAATAAAGGGCACAGTCCTTTTTAAAAGGGAGATAATTGCGAAACAGTGAGTATAGGGTGTGTGTCTTAAAAATCTTCTTCTCAAGAACCACTGCATCAGAAATGCCAATATTTACACAAAAGCTAGTGTATATAGTGAAGATTCTAAATTGTAAAAATCGTGACCCTCGGACCAAAACTGGGGCCCCAGGCGGGGTTCAAACTTTAACAAAGAAATACATAGGAAAAATGTTTTAAAATCTTCTTCACAAGAACCACTGCACCACAAATGCCAATATTTACACAAAAGCTTGTATATATAGTGAAGATTCTAAATTGTAAAAATCGTGACCCTCGGACCAAAACTGGGGCTCTAGGCGGGGTTCAAAGTTTAACATAGAAATATACATAGAAAATTGTTTACAAGATTTTTGTTCCATTTATTCAACTAAATTGTGCACTAAAAAACCCAACTGTGTCTCCCTGATTATTGACAACTCATGGCATAAGTATATAAGTTTGTTTAATCAAGAATGACGGATGAAAACGATAAGGTGAAAAAAATCACTAAACATTATTTTAGTTTATCGCTTACAGTTTATTTGGAGACCGTGCCCGATAAAAAAAAAAATTAATATGTAAATTTATTTGTTGTCGGGCACGGTCTCCGAAATGAACGTAAGCAATAAATGTATCTTGTGATTTTGTTGCAATATTGGTTTAGCATTATAGATACGGCATAGACTGGTTGCCCAGCCATGATAACGCGTCATAGGAAATAGCAGTGACAAGAAAAAATTATTTTTAGGCCCACTAGTTATCTTAACACGCTTGCTATTCTTTCGGAGAGTCAATAGATTTATTTTAAAAGTAAAACGGCTTTAATAGTTATAAACAAAGAAAGAGAAACATCTTTCGATTAAGTAAAACCGCTACAAAGTGTTTGCCTGAAGAAATCTCTGGAAGCCAGACAACTGTATATTTATTTTACCTTCTGGTTATGGAAAGTCCTTATAACTTAAAAAAAAAAACAATTTCTACACTGACACGATCCCACTCTCTAAATTAATAACTCCATATTTTATAAACACATGATAAGATAATATGTACAGCCTGTGTGCATTCAATTTATATGTGCTTACTTATTCTTATCGGACCTTTACGAGAAAACGGAGCTAAATCAGATCGTTACCATCCTCAGCAGCCCCATAAATCAAGTTATAATTGGCATGGATTGGAATGCTACGAGCAGTCTAGTGCTCCGAGTCTGCTGACCCAATTATAACTTACTCAACAATGAAAATATTTATACATTTCTGATGTAAATTAATATTTACAATACCCACATACACCAACAATGTATTGCCAACGGTGTCAATATGAATTTGTTCTTGTTAATTTGATATTTATTGTCAAATTCATGTATAGTTCTTAAACCTTCTTTCTTTGATCCGCCTCAATCTTCTTTCCGATTTATTTTAAGTGTGCGCATTTGCTGTGCGCGAAGCTGCAGTGAGTTTTCCCACTGTCATGACGGTGGTGGTTACCTGTCCTTGAATTTCCTAGCGGCAGCGTTTGGAATCAAAAGCAGGCTATCCAGTCTAAGATACGGCAGATCAACGCACGTGGTGTAGATTTATTTGTAAACAACACTACCATAGGTAGTCTTGTTTCACACGGAAATTGAAATAAATAAGTTTTATTATAATTAGGGAAACACTGTTAATATGTTACAATCGTATACTAATGATGAACCCGTGAAGTTTGTTCAAAGACTGTTTAAAGCAGAAAGAAGTTAATTTATTTTTGAACTTTGAAATTTCTTCGATTTTTGTAACCATGATGAGTTATGATTCATTGTATTACAAATGCATCGTAGTGATGCATTTTTAATACAATGAATAAGGAAATAGACTGCGTATATAATCACATGGTGATGTTAAAATTGCAAATGAAAATATAGTTG
Source organism: Magallana ariakensis (assembly GCA_020458035.1). Lineage (NCBI taxonomy): Eukaryota > Metazoa > Mollusca > Bivalvia > Ostreida > Ostreidae > Magallana > Magallana ariakensis. The sequence continues at coordinate 55,242,392 of CM035811.1, read as the reverse complement.
CATATGTGCGGATTTAGTTGCACAAACCATTTTTATACTGATATTATTTGATATACGACTATTGGTACAGAAATTTAAATTAATGATATCTCTATATTAAAGAAAATGTCAGCTCGACGCCTTTGTGGCCGTTCCGGCCTTTGATATGTATAGGGAAGATTCTAAATTGTAAAAATCGTGACCCTCGGACCAAAACTGGGGCCCCAGGCGGGGTTCAAAGTTTAACATAGAAATACATAGGAAAAATGTTTAAAAATCTTCTTCTTAAGAACCACTGCACCACAAATGCTAACTACGTATTTTATAAGGAAATATACTGAGTATACAATCACATGGTGATGTTAAAATTGCAAATAAAAATATAGTAGCATATGTGCGAATTTAGTTACACAAACCATTTTTATTCTGATATTATTTGATACATATATACGACTATTGGTACAGAAATTTAAATTAATGATATCTATATTAAAGAAATACTGGGGCACCAAGAGGGGTTCAAAATTTAACATTTTAAAAAATATATAGAAAACGTTTAAAAATGTTCTTCTCGAGATTTACAATGTTACAGTTTGTGGAATTATTATGCATGCATCCCTGGCTTATGTAGATTCTTAATTGGTAAAATCGTGACCCCCGTACTAATACTGGGGCCCCAAGAGGGGTCAAAGTTTAATATAGAAATATATAGGTAACATGTTAAAAAATCATCTTCTTGAGAACTACAATGCTACAAGTTGTGAGATTACTATGCATGCAACCTTGGATAATGTAGATTCGATAGTTTTAAATTAGTGACCCCTGGACTAATACTGGGGACCCAAGATGGGTTAAAAATTTAATGTAGAAGTATATATGGAAAATATTTTAAAAACCTTTTTCACGAGAACTACAATGCTTCACTGTGTCAGATTACTACGTAAACATCCTTAAATAGTGTAGATTCGAAATTATAAAAGCTGTGACCCTCGATCCAATACTGGGGCCCCAAGAGGGGTTCAAAGTTTAACATAGATATATAGAGGGAAAATGTTTAAAAATCTTTTTCTAGAGAACTACAATGCTTCAACTTGTGAGATTACTATGCAAGCATCCTTGAATAATGTATATGCTAAATAAATAAAGCAGTGACCACTGGACTAATTCTGGGGCCACAAGAGGGGTTCAAAGTTTAACATAGAAATATATATGGGAAATGTTTTTAAAAAGCTTTTCTCGAGAACTATTATGCTACAGTTTGTGAGATTACTATGCAAGGATCCTCAAATAGTGTAAATTCTAAATTGTTAAAGCCAACCATAAACCTCGGACCAATACTGGGGCCCCAGAAAGGGGTTCAAAGTTTAAAATAGAAATAGCATATGCTACGAAATAGAATGTTACAAGGAACTGTTGTTCAGGTGAGCGATGTGGCCCATGGGCCTCTTGTTTGGATCTGGGACGAGTCATCATTCATCACATGGGATTGTACAATCCTGTGTATGTAACACTAAAACCTTTGAAAGATCTTACTGGAAAAAATGTGATGGAGAACTTACAAAATGTCTTTAACAGCAACGAAATCTTTCTCTAGGTAATAGTTTTTATCAGGTCACCTGAGTAAACTCAGGTGACCTATTGCTATCTGTTTTCGTCCGTCGTCGTGCGTTAACAATTTACATTTTTAACTTCTTGTTAAAAACTACAAGGCCAATTGTTCCCATTTTTGGTGTGAAGCATCTTTATGGTAAGAGGAATGTAAATTGTAAAATTATTGGCTCTACCACCCCCAGGTGCCACAGGTGGGGCCAAATGTGCAAAAAACAGCCAAATTTTCAAAAATCTTCTTCTCTACTCCCACACATATGAGGAAAAAACTGATTGCATGGTTATTGGGCCCATGAAGCCCTCTACCAAAATTGTGAAATTCATGGCCCCTGGGTCAGGGGTTCAGGCTCTAGGGTGGGGCCAATATGGCCATATAGTAAAAATGTATTAAATCTTAGAAAATCTTCTTCTCTACTCCCATATATATTTGTTAAAAACTAAATACATGGATATGATGTCCATGAAGCCCTCTGTAAAAGAAAAAAATCTTGTTTTGTAAAACAGGAATTAAGTTGTCGACACTGTCACATGGTTTGTAGATCTCTGGATTGTTTTCATTCTCACAAGATAAAAAGTCAGAGGGCAAAATCATCTCGATGCGATCGATGGTGGAAATGTGTGGTTTGTAAAAAAAAGTTAGATTCAAAAGAAATACGCTCTTCGAGAAGGTATTCAACTCGAACGAAAGAACATTACCAAAAACCCTGCTCTAAGATCGATTGCTAAATTACTGCTGAATTCGTTTTGGGGAAAGTTTGGCCAACGACTCAACATGCAGCAAACGACATTTTTTCACGAAAGAGAGGCTGACAAATTTTTTCAGCTATTATCGGATCCTTCCAAAGAAGTCTCAAATTTTCACATTGTCAGTAAAGAAATTATTCAAGTTTCTTTGCAGCAAAAAGAAAATTTTACTAAAGATTACCAAACAAACGTATTTATTGCTACTTTTACAACTTGCTGGGCGCGTCTCGAACTGTATGAAGTGTTACAGATGCGGGATAGAAGAGTCTTATATTTCGATACAGATTCGGTCATTTTCGTCAGCAGACCTGGAGATCAGGAACCAAAAGTCGGATCATTTATCGGACAACTTACCAGCGAGTTACAACCCGAAGAATACATTACAGAATTTGTTTCGGGGGGACCTAAAAATTACGCTTACCGGACTTCAGAAGGAAAAGAAGTATGCAAAATCAAAGGATTTACCCTAAACTATGTCAACAGTTAAAAACTTAATTTCTCTTCCATGATGGATTTGGTGGTCGGACCGGATCAGAGACAACACACCAATTCAACAGATTCATGTACAACGATTGTTAACCCACACAGAATTATGCGGCATAAGCAACAAGTTATTTACAATCGAGATGAAAAAAAATATACAAAATTGTGTATGACAAAAGAGTGATTTAACGTGACACTTGGGACACCTTACCGTACGGATATTGATTATTGTAGTAGTGAACAAAATTATGTGAACAGTACAATTATACTGTTTAAAATTGATTTTTTTTGTTTGCATCATATTGAAAAAAAAATGTAAATTGAATGAATTGATATTATTCAATTGTTTTTTTTTAAAGAAATCATTGAAAACGATTTTTTTATAAAGATTTATTAAAAAACATACAGTTGTCTTTACAACAATATATTATCAAAATGTACATTTGTAATTTTTATTGTTTTTATTGATGCATTGTTTCATTAAAATTTTCACCACTTATTTTTGTCTTGGTCAGTCTCTTTCTCTTTGGAGGATTGTAATTAGGAGGTGCTCCGTTCGTATGTTTTTTAACCACTAAGCCACTGCCAGTCTGTTCTCCAGAGTGCTTCATCATTTCTTTATTGTGGATGAATGAAGTTTGAATATCCTTTAAGGCTTCAGAAAATTGTCGGTGACCGATAGGAGTTCCTCTTGAATTAGGTGTTAGCGCATGTTTGATAAAATCGGTGATATGCAAGCCTTTAATGACATTGCCTTTGTAAATCAAATTTCCATTATCTGTCCAAGAGAGTACGTCACTGACATACTGAGATAAGAATTTAAGCAATCCTTTGGCTTTATTCTGAAATTTAATTGGAATAACGTGTTCCAAGATTTCGAGAACATGCATCTGAGTGGGAATATCTTTGTCACTGGGTGGGTCTTTCGTCGGTTCCAAGATTGTCTCCATGCTTTTCGGCGGATGATCCTCCGGTTGAGTCAGTTTTTGGTATTTTTCTTATGGAACGAGTACTAGTTCTTAAGCCATTTTGAAAAAGTTGTAGTGCAGGCTTGATTTAACGTGGTATGATGTTTTGATGTTTGATCAAATACTTTTTACGTCGAGACTTGTTCACCGTTTTACTCACAAGGGTACTTATGATGTTTTTGTACGGATACAGAGTTTTTATATACTGTTTAGAGACCGGAATGGTTCCCTTGTAAACGTTAAACATCACCTCACACAAAGTCTGCATTTGAGAGGGTGTCATGGTCAACAACAGTGCTCGTCGCTGTTTCATGTTCGTAGCGTCTTATGTATCAAACGATATTTGAAGGAGAAATTAACCATTGCTTTAGATGAGAACCTTTTTTTCTAAACTAGCTCCGTTCCAGTATCCGTATTTTTTATGATGAATTTAATTATCTGGCCGCTCTGTCCCAGTATCTGTATTTTTTATAATTATTTAATTCTAACATTACATGTTAGAGATTCTTGACAATTGTAACCGGGGTGTAATCAATCGGAGGCGGTAATCTGGCTGCTCCGTCCCAGTATCCGTATTTTTAAAAATGAATTTAATTATTGACCATTGTAACCAAATCGAATTAATCTGAGGCGGTAGTTTGGCCGCTCAGTCCCAATATCCATATTTTTATGATGAATTTAATTCTTACATTACATGATATAGATTCTTGACGATTATAACCAGAGGGTAATCAATCAGAGGCGGTAATCTGCCCGCTCCGTCCAAGTTTGTATACTTTGTATTTATAATTATTACATGCAATGATTACATCATATCTTATTATGTCTTCCATCATTGTTGCTGGAGTGTCATCCATCGGAGGCGGTAATCTGGCCGCTCCATTGCTGTTCATTTCTCATTTAACTTTTAACATGCAATTAAATATCTAAATACTAATGTGACTAAACCAAGAAAGTTCCATTAGTCCAGTTTTTTTTTCCACGTCCTGGGCAATTGTTATTGCCATGTCCGATTCTATGCCTTTATATACCCCATCCAAGTTTCTTGGACAACCATGAGCTGGTATAGTATGATCTTCATTCTGATGAAGGGCACATACATGGCAGAACTTGCTTCTTCTTGAAAACTTAAGTACATTTCCCGATTCATTTCCAATAAAAGATACATTAAATGTCATAAATCATATACAAGTTTATCTTTTTCATACATGTGACCACCACTATCTGGGAACAGAATGTTACGCATTATAAACAACATCATTCTTTGCGGTTCCAGAAGACATCCAATCAACAGCAATTTCAAATCCTAAACTAGCAGTCCTGAAGTTGCCAAAAAGAGCACTATCAAATCCTTGGTATCGATAAATGAACGAGTTATTTTGGTTTGTTCCATGCCTTTAAAAAGGTATTTGAATGTCTTTAGGGGAAATTTTGCTTGGTTGAACCATCGTCAAATAACGAGGGTAGAATTTGACAAATAACCATAGAGTCGGATAGTAAACTCACCCTACCTGAACATTTTGTAGACTTATTTAATAGGTCTGCAAAAGGCCACATGTGTTTGCTAAGCATGATCTGGACCAGGGATGCCGTTCAGCAATATAAAAAGGATGCCAACCAAGTTAAGCACAAAACGCGTCGACCGCTACGTGGATTTCAACACCAGGAGGAGGAGCATCTAAAGAAAATGTGTGACGCATTTATAATACAGCCATCAAACTCAGAGTGGGCATCAGCACCCGTGAGCCAGCTTTGTGCCGACGAAATGAGGTAAGTTGTATCAAGTTAGAGCGGCAACTGTAACCAATGTGACGCTGGTGCTTCTTATACGATCTCTCCAGTAAGGCAATTGTGAGACCAGAATTTTCACAATTGTTGTAGATTGGTTAATGGGTCTTTGCATCTCTTAGGAAAGTGAGTAGATGTAGACACTTTGGAGCAGTTGCTAAATTTCGTTGTTGAGCATCAACTATACCCAACAGTTGGGCTCTTAACTGGCACAAAACTTATGTCCTTTTATGAAAGGCGTTACAGCAACCATGTTCCCAGCCAGTTTCAAACTTCGCCGCCCAATCATGTGATCTGCATTACCCGTTGGCAGATGCTTTGTACTGTCCTTCGACATCTGTCTCTAAAGCACAATTTATTCCGGACTTCGAAACAGGTATGTGATGCCTTGAACTTTGCTTTGTTGCAGTGGTGGTTGATTCTCATTTTCACCTTCACCAGATGTTTGCATGAGGCATTGTCCAAAAGTGTTCAGAGATTTTTTCGTCTCCAGCTAGAGTAGGCCAATTTCAGCTTCTATATGCCGTGGCCAACTATGTGTTTCCAAAACACTGGTCACTGTTGGAGAGTCAGTCAGCAAGAACTTGTAGGTGCGTGTAACCTTTGGAATACACTTGTGCTGCTCTCGATACGGAATAATATGTTCCCTCCGGTTTGGTTTTTTGTTTTATCGGTAATGGCAGCCATGTGCTTGGCCTGCTGTTTTTGTTCGCATCATTTTGTGGAATTCGGCATACCTAAGGAGTAAGTTTTATTTTATTCATGTCAATTTATGTCCATTATGATCTTGTGTATCTAACGATATCATGCAATATCTCTTACTTTGTTTAAATTCTGCAACTGCGTTGTTTTGTGTAAGCGCGTGTTCGCAATATAGGATAGGCATAGGCCTGTTTAGCTAGCATGTTCTAGTCACACATTTATCTGTGTATATGTCGTCGGGTAAAGTTTAGTCATGTAACATTCAGTATTGTCACAGCTTAATTATTGCCATATTTTTGGAAATTGTTATATTAGACAAATTCTGACTTTTATTATTGTACTTTTCAGTTTTTCACCCTCTCACGAGGTCTGGAATAAATAAATAGCCGATATACATAACAGTGAAAAATCCTTTAATTCGGGCTATATCCTATGGATCTTCGCCAGACTAGGAAGATGACTGATCTTGGATTTCAGCAATATGAACAAAGTGTTTCAAACTTTACATCAAAGTTGTTAGACATTAAAAGAAACATTGACTCTATCATTGCCAATACGAAACATGTGGACTTAGCGCAGGGTCAAAATATCATTGACGATATCCATAAGCACTTGGAGTATTACGAGCTTCTTAGTGACAAGTATGTAACTTATTTAAGGGGTCACAGAACCGTGGAGAGTTCAAATGAAGAGGCCTCTCACAGACTAGTCCGCTCATCTCTATGTGACAAAACAGCAGCCTTTGTCAATCAGTTGCAGTCTGCACTGCCAAAGATGGAACCATCCAAGGCCCCATCGCTTGTTCCCTCAGTCATATCGGGAAAATCAGGATCAAGTCAACTTACTGCTGTCTGGATGCAACATTCTGCAAATGTTGAGAAAGCAAAAGCACGTTTGAAGTATGCTGCCGAGGAGGCTGAGCTCATCAAACAGGAAGCTGCCTTGAAAGCCAGCAGGAATTTGTTGACGGTGAAGCGTGAACTGGAAGAAGCTGAATCCGGGTTGAGTGCTATCTGTAAAGTGTTGGACTTTTCCCAGTCTACCACAAAATCCGTGGAGAGTGACCATGGCAGTTACAAACCCCCTGTGTCATCCAAGTTTCATGTGCTTCGTTATATGGATGATAACAGAGATGATTGTACCCCCCCTCCAGATGTTCCTCCTGAAGTGAACGTTCATGAACATGATAATGACAAACCTCTTCCTCAAAAACCTACACATACATGTACCAAGCCCTCCTTGTGTGCAACAGAAAATAAGACACATGAAATAAACCCAAGTGTCGTTTTACCCACTCCTAAGCAGAATCCGACTGAAGCCGCTGACTTGGCAAAATTAGTTGCCAAGAACCAGTTACTGCCTAGGAGACTCTGGAACTTTAATGATGATTCCGGTCGTTACCTGACATGGAAATACAGTTTCATGAATGTCATGAGTGAAATCAGTGCAACAACTCTGGAACACTTGGACCTATTAGTGAATCACCTTGGACCAGAGTCCAAAATCCATGCTGAAAATATCCGAGCAACAAATTCGCGGAACCCAGAGAAAGCAGTCAATAATATATGGGAGCGTCTAGACCGTGAATATGGTAGTGCAGAGACTATTGAACTGTCACTTAAGCAGCGCATTAGCAGTTTTTCTGCTCTTTCAGATGGTGACCGCAAGAAATTTCTGGACTTGTCTGATCTAGCTGCAGAAGTGGAATCAGTGAAGTGCGATCCTGTGTTTAGCACAGCATTTTCATACTATGACACATCCAGTGGCATCAACGAATTTGTATGTAAACTGCCAAAGCGTTTCCGTGAAAAGTGGGCTTCAGAATGTGACAGATATAAGATGAACAATCATGTTTCGCAAGTACCATTCTCGGTGTTTACGAAGTTTCTAAGTGATCTCGCCCGTGTGCGCAACGATCCTAGTCTTCTGTTTGAGAGTTCCTCTACCCATACTGGCCATGGAAACACACACCCAGCTCAGCAGAGGAGCAAGAGTGGACTACGCAACGCTTATCGTCAAATGGCTGTGTCAGCTAAGAAGACGGATGTTACGATAGATGTGAACTCTAACATTGTCAGTGTGAAATGCCCCATCCATGGAACTAGTTCAAGTCATTCGCTTAAAGACTGTATGAAATTCCGCGGAAAAACATTTAAGGAACGCAAGGACTACCTTTTCAAGAATGGCTACTGTTTGAAGTGCTGTGGTTCAAGACGTCATCTTCGTAAAAACTGTAAAGAAAGTGTGAAATGTGACATGTGTGGATCTACAGAGCATGTAACAATTCTTCACCCTGAACTTGAGTCCAGAACTGAGCATGAGGGGAAGCAGCCTAGAGTGAGTCACGAGGGGGAGAGTCTCCATTTAGGCACCTACTGTACTGAAGTATGTGGAACTAAGTACAGCACCAGCAAGTCATGCGCAAAGATTGTGCCAGTATATGTGTACCCAGTTGGTGAACAATACCGTGCGCGCAAAGTGTACTGCATGATAGATGACCAGAGCAACAAATCGTTAGCCACATCCGCCTTTTTTGATGCCTTTAGGGAGTGTGGTGGGCAAACTGAATATGTTTTATCTTCATGTGCCGGAAAGTTTGTTTCCTCAGGACGCAAGGCATCTGGATATTTCGTCCAATCGTTTGATGGATCATGTACTCTAAGTTTACCTTGTTTAATAGAGTGTAATGACATTCCGAACAATCGACATGAAATACCGTCTCCTGCAGTGGCAGATAACTATATGCACCTTCATGACATTGCACCCTTCATACCGGATCTTGATGACGGTGCTGAAATTGAACTCCTGATCGGAAGGGATCTAGTCACTGCACACCACGTGTTGGATCAACGTGTTGGAGAAGAAGGACTTCCTTATGGCCAGAAGTTACCCCTTGGTTGGGTTATCATTGGAGATGTGTGTCTGGGCAAAGTGCATCAACCAGATGTGATAAGTGTAAATAAGACTTCAATTCTCATGAATGGAAGATCCACGCATTTACAGCCCTGTGAAAGTGAATTTATTGTGGAAGAGGAGCCTATCTTTCAACGTATACCAGGGGATGAGAAACCAGGGTTATCGATAGAAGATCGTAAGTTCCTACATATCATGGATGCTGGTTTCCAAAGAACGTCTGATGGCAAGTGGCAAGCTCCGTTACCCTTTCGCCATTGTAGACCTGTCTTACCTGACAACAGGTCACTTGCTCTTCGAAGAGCCAGATCATTGGACATTAGCTTGAGATGTAATCACCTCAAATATGAACAAGTTAAGGAATTCATGGAGAGACTACTCATGAACCAGCATGCTGAGTTAGCACCTGAGTTACCTATGTCAGTGGAGCGATGGTACCTACCTATGTTTGCAGTGTATCATCCCAAGAAACCAGACAGTGTGCGTGTTGTATTCGACTCATCTGCCAAGTTTCAAGATGTGTCCTTGAACAGTGTTTTGTTTCAAGGCCCTGATTTGTGCAACAGCCTGCTTGGTGTCTTGCTAAGATTCCGAAGAGAAAAGATAGCAGTCACCATGGACGTTGAGCAGATGTTTCACAATTTCAAGGTCCCAGAAGACCAGCGTCGTTACTTACGATTCCTGTGGCACATGGACAGTGACTTAGACCAGCCATTGGTGGACTTTCAGATGACGGTTCACGTTTTCGGCAATAGCCCGTCACCGGCCGTGGCAACGTTTGGTCTCAGGAGGGCAGTTGAGGGATCCCCAGAAGATGTGAGGGATTTAGTATGTAACAACTTCTATGTGGATGATGGCCTTTTATCCTGCGCAACTGAAGAGGAGGCCATTAGCCTTGTGCATCGTACCAAGGAAGCACTTCAAGATGGTGGAAACATTCGACTTCACAAGTTTTGCTCCAATAGCAGGAGAGTGTTAGATTCATTTGCCCCAGAAGACCTGGCAAAGAACTTGAAAAACCTTGACTTTGGGACGAATACCCTTCCAGTACAACGCAGCTTGGGATTGTTATGGAACACAGAGATGGATGAATTTACCTTTAAAGTCAACACAGTAGAAAAAGCATACACTAGACGAGGCTTGTTGTCTACTATAAACAGTGTATATGACCCGATTGGATTTGCCCAGCCTGTCGTCATCAGAGGCAAGTTACTGTTACGAGAGATGATGTCTGTGACGACAAATACGGACTGGGATGAACCGTTGCCTGCATTTCTGCATGATGAATGGTCATCATGGGTTGATTCCCTGAGTCACCTGGAAAGCTTTTGTGTGCCGAGGAGTTACAGCAGTTCCTTTGTCAATGCCACCAGACGTGAAGTGCTTGTGTTCTGTGATGCATCGAAGGACATTATTGCTGCTGTGGCATATCTCAAACTTCAGGAGAATGACACGTCAAGCATCAGTTTCTTGCTTGGAAAAGCCAAGGTTGCCCCCGCCCATGGGCACACTATCCCTCGGCTCGAGCTGTGTGCGGCAGTTTTAGCAACCGAAATTGCCGAGATTGTGAGAGATCAGCTGAACATCCCACCACAGGACTTTCATTTCTTTTCGGACAGTCAGATAGTACTTGGCTATATCTCAAACGAAAGTCGTAGATTCTATGTGTACGTGGGAAACAGAGTGGCACGCATTCGTCTCTTCAGTATGCCAACCCAATGGAAGTTTGTTCAATCTGAACTAAATCCAGCAGACGATGCCACCAGGCCTGTACACCCTTCTATGCTGCAAGATACAAGCTGGATATGTGGACCAACCAGCCCGCTCAGTGCTCCAATTGAACACTTTGAATTAGTGGACCCAGGGTGTGATGTGGAAATTCGCCCAGTGTTAATCAGCAACAAGACAGACATAATAGATGTAGCACAGTCAAATCATGAGACAAAGCCACCAACTTGTCAGACAGAAGTATTCTCTGAGAGGTTCACTAGATTTTCCAAGTGGGACAGGCTTACACGTGCAGTTGCCCGTCTGAAATTTATGATTCGACAGTCTCAGAAAAACATTGACAACTTACCTGATAGTCCCAGTGATTCGGAACTCTTGAAGGAGAGTGAGCGTTCCATCATTGCGTCAGTTCAGAGAGATGTATTCAGCACAGAATTTCGATGCATTGAAAACTGCCTGGACATTCCACATTCTAGTACCATCAGAACTTTATTCCCAAAAATTGGTGCAGATGGACTGTTACATGTTGGTGGACGGTTGAACAATGTGTCTGTTGATGTGCTAAACGATAACATGCGCAACCCTATTATCCTACCAAAGAACCATCATGTTAGTTATCTCATCATACGTCATTTACATCAGAAGGTATTCCATCAAGGTAGACTTTTTACAGAGGGAGCTGTACGTTCTGCCGGATTCTGGGTAGTGAATTCAAAACGGATGACCACTGCAGTGATAAGGACTTGCGTTGTATGTCGTAAACTTCGGGGACAGCCAGGATGGCAGCATATGGCGGATCTTCCAGAGGATCGTTGTGAACCGTGCCCCCCATTTTCGTATGTGGGAGTTGACACTTTTGGCCCATGGCCAGTTGTGCATCGTAAAACAAGGGGTGGAAGTTCAAATCAGAAACGTTGGGCATTATTGTTTACCTGCCTTGTAACTCGGGCTATTCATATTGAGGTCATTGATGAACTTACCAGTGCTGCATTCATAAATGCATTGAGACGTTTTATTGCAATTCGTGGTCAAGTCACACAATTCCGCTCCGACAGGGGAACGAACTTCGTCGGCGCTGTAAGCGATCTCTCCATCAATGCAGAATTCATTGAGAATGGTCCTGTTCCCAAGTTCCTGTCAGATTCCCGGATTGTGTGGAAATTCAACCCTCCTCATGCTCCACACATGGGAGGAGCATGGGAGAGACTTATCGGTGTTTCAAAAAGAGTTTTGAATGCCATGTTACTTGATCACCAGCAAAGAGACATCACACATGATGTACTGACCACATTGATGGCAGAAGTGTGTGCTATTGTTAACAATAGACCATTAACAGATGTTTCTAGTGATCCGGAAGCACCTACTCTACTTACCCCGTCGATGCTGTTGACAACGAAGACAAAACATGATGTTAAACCTTTCCCTACATTTGGTTCCAAGGATGCCTTAAAATCTATCTGGAAACGTGTGCAAGTGATGGCAGATGAATTCTGGCATAGATGGAAAACTGAGTACCTCCATAACCTACAATATCGCAGGAAGTGGCAGGGCCATGCTGTGGATTTGAAATACGGAGACTTGGTTCTATTGATTGAAGATGATTCCCCGCGAAACGAGTGGCCCACTGGTATCATACAAAGAACATTCTCTAGCCAAGACGGAAAGGTCCGCAAAGCTGAAGTTGCAGTTTTTAAGGACAATAAACGTGTCACTTATGTGAGACCAGTCACCCGACTCATAACCCTTTTGGAGACTGATTGACATTTTGTGTACTTATAATTTGAGATTTGTTAAGTCAAGACTTGTGTACCGCTACATGAAGTTAGCTCAGTATATGTAGCATTGGATTATGTAATTACAGAAGTATGTAATGCAGAGTTAATTCTATGTTGTATATTTTTGGGAGCTAAGTGATTTCTGGTAGAAATCAGAGGGGGAGTGTGCTGCTCTCGATACGGAATAATATGTTCCCTCCGGTTTGGTTTTTTGTTTTATCGGTAATGGCAGCCATGTGCTTGGCCTGCTGTTTTTGTTCGCATCATTTTGTGGAATTCGGCCTACCTAAGGAGTAAGTTTTATTTTATTCATGTCAATTTATGTCCATTATGATCTTGTGTATCTAACGATATCATGCAATATCTCTTACTTTGTTTAAATTCTGCAACTGCGTTGTTTTGTGTAAGCGCGTGTTCGCAATATAGGATAGGCATAGGCCTGTTTAGCTAGCATGTTCTAGTCACACATTTATCTGTGTATATGTCGTCGGGTAAAGTTTAGTCATGTAACATTCAGTATTGTCACAGCTTAATTATTGCCATATTTTTGGAAATTGTTATATTAGACAAATTCTGACTTTTATTATTGTACTTTTCAGTTTTTCACCCTCTCACGAGGTCTGGAATAAATAAATAGCCGATATACATAACAACACTCCTATCTTGCCAGCCGCCGGACATTTCCTGATATGTTGTCAGAACTTCGAAGAATTGTGACCCTGCCAGAATGCATAGCAGTTGGAGAGATTGGCATTGACATGGCCACTGCTTGTGATTGTCGGCAGCCATATTCGCGGTCATCATGTAGGATGGCATTACTCTATAGCCAGATGGACCTATTTTATGTGTTGTTGGTGTTGTCCATGGAGACCAAAAAAGCTGTCGTTTTACGTTGCTGGGAGTGGCTAAACTTGTGCTGCAGGCGATCAAGATGTTTGATGGAGGGCCATCTGTACCATTGAAATTGCTACACCGGGTCAGTGTCCGAGGCCGAGGAGTGGTTGGCGAGTTTGCCGTCCTTCATTTTTGGGATATCTCCAAAACTCTTTACAGAAAGGAATGTTCAGGATGTCGCCCGTTTCATCCCTCTTGAACGAATGGTATTGGAGATGGAAAGCCCATACCTGGCTGAGTACCCAATGGAGACAGTTGGTGTTGTGAGTGAAGTGGCGAAACTAAGAACCTGAAGAATTTACTGACAAGAATGCGGCACCCCTTTACGCACATTATTTTTTTTATTAATCCATTTCCCAATGTGGACATTTACTGATTATAAATATTTGGATGTTAACGTGTTTTGCAAATACTTTATGTACATTTTGTTTTGAAATCTGTTGGTCTAGCATAATGTATCGTCATTAATTTTTTTTTATATGTCAATCTATCAGTTTTATGTATATGTTTTTAAAGGGGGGGGGGGTTGGAGAGTGTGGTAAAAATACTCTTTCTTTATATGTATGTGAATATTACCATCGGGTTTGGGGTGCTATTAATATAGATTCGTTATATATACAGACCCTCACCACATGGATCAGACCAGACTCCTCACCGAAGTCATATTTTGACCCTTGTAAAGTAAGGTTTGTGTGTATATAAGCACACGTGTCAATTAATATTGATATTATTCGCTCGTCTCACGACAAAACTAATATCAGAGTTTCGGCACAGCAATATGGTCCCCTCCAGTAATGACACTGACACAAGTAACATTACTACTACATGAATGGAAGCGCTAATGGTGATATATAATACACACTCAGATGAAGAAGTTATTGTAACTACATTTAAAGATAAACTGGTTCTCAGAATAGCTAGTGATAGATTTTCAAATGTGTAAATATGCATATATCAGTGATAATGATGAATGATGATTAAAGCTGAACACCGCTCGTAAATAGGTACTGTCCGCCATATTTCTCTTTCATCACTGCTGTCCCTACAACCCTTATATAAGGAACAGACCTCTAAACAGTTCAAAGTATTTCGCTGTAGAGGTCTCACTTGTGTGGACGTTACATCTTGCCTCGCCGTGTTACTCGGTCGCGATGAAATTATCAAATTTTACGCACTTTTTTTCAAGATAAGAGAATACTAACATCAAATAAATTGGTCAAGTCATTATTTAGAAACAGAATATGCACAAAGTTTAAGAAATAAATGCATAAAATTCAAAGACGACGAAAGAAATACTACATGTCGGCCACGGGTTTCAGGTGTGTAATCGGGTGTAACGAAATCGAAGGGTTTATATACCAGGTACCTGTGTGACGGTGCCTATTTACGAGCGGTATTCAGCTTTAACTAGAAATATAACAATTGTTACTCTATTTCAAAATACAGGGGGTATAAACAGCTTGTACCAATACAGTCGGTTCCCAACTGATTGACCTGCCAGTAATGACGACTGGTCAGAAGACGTCAAAAAAGAAAAAGACTATGGAAGATGAGGAAATTATATCTATTCGGGCAGAAAATGAGAAATACATTCAGGAGGCTGCATTTTATAAGACAAAAACAATGTACATTAACTTAAAAAACAAAAAAATAGAACAAATTGTTTGTGATTTTGAACGGTAGGTTTTCTATTAGGTTAATGTCTCAAGTGAGCTTTTCTTACCAAACGCCGTTGTCAAAAGATTCAACAATGTCCTGTCTGAAATACTTAAGAATCACCAGGATGCTGCAGCTCTCTTCGCCCAAGCCAACATGTCAGTGGATGTCTTTGACTATGAATTTATCAATCTCACTCAACTAATCTTTAATCAACTAATCTTTAAACAAACAAATGTTTAACCACAACTTGAAAAGACCTCTATAACATTTGACTTGGTTAAAGGCAAGCTGTCTTCTTTCCTATTGACACCTATTGTATCGAGATCATCTATCCACCAAGTCAAGAACATCATTTCAAACATTTCCACAATTTCAAGTTTACAGGAAAGACCCATTGTTTATTATTCACGGGGAGAATTCCTGCTCAAAAGACTTCACTCAAATCTTTACCTGACCTTTAAAGATCTCCATTTCTCCATTTTAACAACCAATAACCATGTACAGGATATATTTATTTCCAGTAACAGGCAACTAGAATTCCAATAATGCTACAGCACTGATGGATCTCCCACCCTACCTTTAACATACAGCAGATGAGGCTTGACTTGTTTTTGGAATCTACAAAAGCATGAAACGAAACACTATATATAATAATGTTATGTTTAAGTTTATAAAAATAAAAATGTATTTCAATTTAAAGATAGTTTGTCTTTTAGTAGAAATCCCTCCGTACATGATAATCAATTTCATATAAATAGCTACCGGGTAAAGCATTTCTATGCCCCATAATTCAAAATTATCATCACAGCTTTAGTCACCTAACAGATTAAATGTACTTGTTAAATTTCGATATGATGTAGCTAATATAAAAAATAATATTATTTTGATATTTCTAACTTAAACAACCCTTTATCTTTTTTAAAAGTTGGAGAACAGCTCATTTCCAATTTCTCAAAGCGTCGCCAATGCACCCTTCATTGTGAAGGTAGGAATGCCGTCCTTACACTGTTTATTGTGTCTGCTATAAGACTGACAAATGACTACAACGGACAACGCTCCAACAATTCAACATAAATTGTATTTAAAAGCATTACTCAAATTGTCCTGCTTTTAGTTTTAACTTTCAATGCTCAGTCTTCAGGGGTTTTTTTTTAACAGAAACATCCTTTTCTACTTCGATAGGTATAATGATTGAGCTACATTTAAAGAAAATTAAACCCTTTTATTCATGTAATTAAGTTGGTCACATGAAAAAGTATAAGGCGGGCCAATGAAAACGTTTGGGGCATTGTGAAAAGTTCGTATTTAATAGGGGCTGTAAAATGCCGTAATTATTATTCTTAAAGCAATACGAGTTGTCTGCGGCAGTAATTTAAGAACACAATTTTATGCCGTCAATTAACAGATAACCATCAGTAATGTATATTCTGCAAATAGCAGCAACTACAATATGTTGTAAATAAACATATCCTTGCGATAAATCGATCGTTTGTTTGAACTGACCATCGCATATCTGCAACCATCGCAAATTACTATTCGGGACGGGATACGGAAATAGCCAAATATAAAGTAACGCGTGCAAGATGCTGAATCTATCAATGATCGAAGTTGGACGCAATAGAGGTAAGTGATAAATAAACACAAACATTTTTTAAACGTGAAATGCATAAAATCTTAAATATTCGCCGCAAAACATACGTCTGTATGAAGTGAAAATAAGACGTGTATGAAGTGAAAATTGTATGTTATTTGCATACATCAAGGGACCCTCAAGGGGTCTGCTATCTCTGATTCGATTGCATACGAAATACCCTGTACAGATAATTGTGCGATTTCTTTTATTTCCAATTTGCGTAAAAAGATTGTGTAACCGGATTTTTTTCTGTATGCCATGGTTTTCAAAACAAAATAAATATTGACTGGAATGTTCATTTTTTTGCAAATATAATAACATTAACTTTGTATTTTATGGGAAAAACTGAAAAATATTTCAACTTTAAAATGACTTTGTAGTATTGAGATGGGTATAGATCAAGAAGCATTTCCCCAAATCCAGTCAATACCTCAGATGAAGAGATTAGAACACCTGATAGGCAGAGGAGGGGTCGTGGTAGAGGCAGGCAAACTGCAATTCGTCGTACTGGGGTAAGGAGAACAGTATCAAACTAGAACTGTCCTGATGGGACTAATACCCCCGCAAGGCCAATTTAAAATGGAACAAATAATTGAATTTGATAATAAAGGTTTGGAACACATACAAATAAACAAATTCTAGGGTTGAAAAAAAAAATAGTTAAAGAAAAATTAAAATCAAAATTGTCAGAATTTCACTGTAAATACATAATTATGTATAACAGTAATACATTTACAAATTTATATATCTGATGGTATTTTTTTTTAATTAATTGTTTTGAAGAAAAACCAAGAAATGACAATAACCCCTCCCTTTGCAGTAAATGGAAATACCAGTAGCCAAGCAATGCTCTTCTGTTGATCAAATTTTGAATATCTTTCTAATAAGAGTCTTGACAGATGCACTTAATTAATTGTTTCAAATTTTCCTCACTTTCTCCTATGGTACAATAGAACTCCAAATCAGAAATTGATCCCATAGGACTATGATTTTCTTTGATGAGCTTGTTAAATTTAATAAACTCCCAAAACACTACCATAAATACCATACTATGTAAAAAAGAAAGTTTAATATTTCCAAATTAAAATTGCCAAAACACTACAATCATATCACTAATTTTGAATATCATTTAAATTAATGTCCTGTAGGGTCACTTCATCAATTTACTTGACTAATAAATTTAAACAACTTCTCAAAATAGTTAACTTCTTTATTAAAAATGATATTATTTATTTTCTTATAATGATAGAAACTTTTGGTTTACAAGAAACAGTTTCAAAATAGCCCAAAAACCACTGCCCATTTTACAGATTATCAATTTTCCGTAAACACATGCTCCATATAAACCATGGCTCAGATAATGGCCCCCTTGAGACAAATGAATTCAGCCACACTTGTCTCTGATGTTCTTATAAGCTCCTAAGAATTTATCATTGACAAACAAAAATTGTGCATTGTCAGTTAATAGAATACTTACAAAAAATAAATTTAGTTAGGACATAAAGATAAAAGACTTCTATTTGGATGATTTATATTAATATATTTTAGAGTGTTTTAATACTATAAATTAATTAATAAAATCTGTAAGGATTACCTCCCTTACTTTTCAACATCAGTGTACAATATATAGAATAAAGAAAATGAAAACTGTCATAAAATCATTAAATCTTGTCTGATCTTAAAAACAATTGCAGGTGCACATCTTCAGATAGTGTTCAATATATGTAGAAACTTTCAGACTGTTCCATGCAGTAGTTAAAAATTCTATAGGGGGACAAAGTTGCGTCTACAGACAGACGGATGGACAGACAGACGGACAGGGTGAAACCAATATACCCCCCTAAACTTCGTTTGCGGGAGTATAATAAATTTTTCAAAATATTAAACAAGAAAAAGCAGTAACTGTTCATTTAATATTTCTAGGCTCCTCGAGTAAGAGGACAGGGAAGACGCAGAGGGTGCATCCAGCTGGCACGAGCAGGCTTGAATTGGCAGCACAAGCTAGGCGTGACAGACACAGTCAACTTGAGGTATATATATATATATATATATATATATATATATATATATATATATATATATATATATATATATATATACACATGTCCAAATATAGCAAACCACACTAAGATTAAAAATGTTTTTATGTGGCCTACCTTCAAAAATTAGAGAATTTTTATGCCACTTATTTTAGGAATGTATTTCCAAAATGGAATTGACAGCTCTGAAGAAGACCCTCAAGTTAGTTTGTATGAAGCAACCATCACTATTGATTGATGTCTTAAAGTCTACTGATGGAAATGGGGATCTAGCACCGGGAAATCAGCCTGCAGTGCCATTCCAACCTGGTGTTCCTGCAATAACTGTAGGGAGATGCCTACTGAGGAGAAAAAGTGTGCTGTAGGAAAATTCCCCGAGAACTGCCACTCTATAATAGCTGTAAGTTGAACTTCATGTAAACATCAAATATCTTTACATGGACTCAAGAAAACTGACCACTATTTACTAATTATCATGCCATTTTATTTTCTTTAGGATTTCTATACAATAGTCCTTGATGAATTGGTCCTTGAAGTTGCCATTAGGTGTAGAAATGATGCCAGAACCCAGAGACAATGACTACAACGGAGAACATCGACACACAGCTTACAGACAATACGTTATGTGGATTCACTGTCGCTTAGAGGCTAGAAACCGAAAGGTTATTCCAAGCTGCTGTGTGTGGCGTATCCGTGACAGATACCCTGAGCCTCCCTACCAATATGTACGATATATTGAAGGAATCTTTGATCAAAGTACATCTGGAATTTTATTTGGTTGTTAGATCATACATATCATTTATTTTTACACTGATTAAAACAATTAACTACGTAGCATTTTCTTTTTACCACTATGAAAAACATCAGGAAGAGCTGATAGATTTGATTACTATTATAGAATATATCATGCGATTGTCAAAATTTACAAGCATAATTTACAAGATAACTGACAGTGGTTTATCAATAACAAAGACAAATCAGTTCTCTTGATTCTGACATTCGGACAGAAATCTTTACTTCTACTCTGCCACTAATGATGCTGTGGCGGTGGAGGGACAGGAGCTAAGGTCTCGGACACAAGTGTTGGATCTTCTACATCAAGCGTAACTGGCCTTTTCATGCCAACAGGGTCGACGAGAATCATCGACCCTGTACACACATTTTTAGAATATCAGTTACACAAGGTTAGCTTTTTAAAAAGCTAAGAAAGTCAGCCAGCGGAATTTTAATTTTAGATCAAAAGTGAATACGCAATCTATTAAAACACAAGACAAATAATTTCCAGAACAATAATATAGCTATGCGGGTGCACATTTAGTTTGCACCCTTATTTTTATGGCTGTACATAGTACATGAACAGATGTAGATGAGGAGATAAGCGTGTAGCGGTGTACAGCAATGTATGACTGCACACTTACATGTAAAATACTTAAAGTTGCTACTTTGCAAACATAGTGGTCTCGTCGCAAACCACTACCAATATATTTACTTTCTAATCTCATTAAGAAAAGTCGGGAAGATACACGCGGACTCCGGACTATGGCTGCAAACGATTCCCATTGATAGTCTTCCAATACATCGATGCGCAGTTTGACCTAGAAACTGACCAGTTTCATAACTTCTTCGAATTTCTTTAACACGAACTGTCTAATTCAATCCCAGAATTCCAATTTACGCAAGCGCAATTGAAGTTTCATCCTAACTTAATTAGTCAGCCCGCGGGCTGACTAATAATGGGTAATGCTTTTCCTGTCGCACTGGGTAGTGAGACCATCAACCAATTTTTTTGCTTTATTGGATTTGAACACGCCCGACCGACCAAAATTACCACCTCATAATACTTAAAGAATGATTACTTATTCTTTAAATAAAAATGCGCTCGGTTCAATGGTCACATCCTTTTACATATCAATTGAAATCTATGTACGAGTTAACATTTTTTCCAATACTAAAGGTTAAATTGAACATGAAATGACCCATAAGTACTTTGAGATAAAAAAGGATATTTAACATTGACTCATTATATTGACTTGTTATATTTAGGTTTATGTATCTTTGCAAACAGTTCAAATCAACCGTATATTTCTTATCTCTTTCATCACGTAAACAAGTGTAGTGTTCGTGGACTCGTTCCTCGTACGGGCTCTCTTAAAGCCCGTGACGTCACCACAGGTGGAAATCTGCACGAGGAGAATTCTACCGCCTGCAGCTAGCGAGGGAAGCTGTGGTAGACGAGGCGACTGGCAAGCACAGCGGTGTACCCACGGATTATCAGTAATAATGACTGAGAAACACTATACATGTATTGCGTACAACTTATCAACTATAATACATATAATACATAATACATGTAGGCACGTGGCTATTTGACATGATTTATTGTAAAAAGGACAGTAACAATTCAATTTACCGTCTTTAATTCCAAAATGCAATTGAGGCATTTCTTATAACCGACAAAATTTTAAATCTGACCCAGTGCGGATCAAGAAGAATGTTTCCAGAAGGGGGGGTCGGGGTCTTGCTTTATTTAAGTTTGCCGGGGGAAGGATTGGAGGCATATTTTTGTTTTTCGTTTATTTTATAATGCAAATTTTGCAAAACGGAGGAGTATAAAAAGTCAACTTGTACCTATAATGTTCGTAATGTTACAATATTGAGTAAATTTGGTTAACTCGTACGAATAATTTAATGTTCGTAATATTACAACATATACACAAAGTATAATATATACATGTACAAAGACATAATGTTGTAAAGGGAAAAATTGCCTCCTGAAGTTAAGCTCTGTTTCCTGGAGCACGATAGGCTGATCCTATGTTCCTCCGGTTACTGTAATTTTTGTCTATCAAGAGCTGAGGCGGGGTTTTCCTTTTGGTCTGGCAGAACTCCTCAAGTTCTTTGGTATTTTTACCATGCAGCTGTAGCACATCCGTATTCAGCTGTTTTCTGATGGACGCCAGACAGTGAATTTTTTGGTGTTCTGAACAAGTATCGTTGATTTTTTTTCGTTATACATGTACTGATTATCTTGATCAGTTTGTGGAGTTCTGGTTTTATTAATACAATTAATATGAATTATATATATATATATATATATATATATATATATATATATATATATATATATATATATATATTATATATATATATATAATATGCAACAAAATATGGGAGACAAAGAGATAAAGGATCAGCTGACCTTAATTAGATTCTTAGGCCCAATAATGCTTTAAAAATTTCATACATACATAATATACAGTAATTCAATATTTCAATTTAGACAAAAGACAGTACCTATCAGACCCAACCAAATAGAAAGTAAACCCCAACTTAACCCTGGGTTTACTTTCTTGGTTTACTAGAGTGGGCCCAAATTTTCTAAAATTAAATCCAAAGTAAACCCTTAAAGTAGTCCAATGGTTTAGTTGGGGTTTACTCTAGTGGTAGGTTGTGTCTGATCGGAACTGTATCATGCATATGTTGAAAATTGTGATGCCTATTTCACTAGCGTCTCTTCTTTATTGTCACACTCCTATCAGGGCTATAATGACACTCACTCACTCACTTCGTATCCAAGTACTATAAATGTCATGCCACTGTAAAGTAAGTGGACACCCTTTTACCGCCCCATAATGTTGTTATTCGACACAGCATTTAAAATGTATTTATTAAAGTGGCCATTAGGCATCGTAGTAAGTCATTGTATAAAGATTAAGACAAGAAGCATTTTTGACATTCAGTAAACTAACCACCGTGATCGGACCTAATTTCTTTATTTCGCCTAAATATTGTAAATTTGGTGACTGATTGGTACTCAAAGTTGGTTACCAGTCTTTTCGGCTTCCTCCGCCGTGTTGACAACAACGTGTTTGAGGTTATAATTACTCAATGTTTTGTTGGTAAATGCTGTATTGAAAGCGGAAATTCTATCTATTGGTGACAAATTTTATAATTTGTTACTCAAAACTCCAAAAAACATTGTTTGGGAAAACCGAGCATGAAAAATCCGAATCTCGAACTCGGTGTATATAAAAAAAGGGCATTTCTAAGCACGACCTACTTTGGTGTGATCTTAACTAACACCGACCCCTTTGGTCAAATAGGTAACCGACCTCTTCGGTCATAAAGGTTAATTTACATCTGTTTCAACGGTTTGGATACCAATACTTTGGGGTTCTTAAAGGAACATTTTCCAATTCGTCTACAGGAGCGATGATATTTTGTCGGAGAAGTTCATCAAGCTGATGACGCAAAACTTCCATTTTGTCCGGCGGTAATCTGTACGGGTTCGCACCAGGTTTATGCGAATTTGATGTTCTACTACAATGGTATTTTTCTTTGATACTAATATATATCGGTTTTGGCACTTTCGATCAAGGTATTTTCAAAGGAAATGTTAGACATGAACTTATTATCACATTTAGATATAACGCTCCCCTCTGATTGATCAGACACAGTTATACATGCACATTCCACCTGGTGTTGTCGAAGGTCAGTGGAGTAATCCTAAATGTATTATCGGTTGGTTTGAAATGAGCCATTATTAATCCCCTCTTAACAAACATATAATTGTAACTACTGATTTTACAAACTATTGACCCTTACGCAATAACATATTATGCACAGAACAAACACCACGTAATCAAATCAATTTCATTTCTAGTCACACAAACATTGGTACATTTGGCGTAACCGCACAATTTGATTCGCGTCCTACTTTTGTACAGCAAGTCTTGCTTCTTAAAGAAAGAAAGTAATCAAAATGTAAATAAAGAAACATGTACCAAGAATCAAAAGATGAATGATA
Organism: Magallana ariakensis; assembly: GCA_020458035.1. NCBI lineage: Eukaryota > Metazoa > Mollusca > Bivalvia > Ostreida > Ostreidae > Magallana > Magallana ariakensis. Next base: position 55,218,672 of record CM035811.1, on the reverse strand, counting down.
TTAATTTTCATAAATAAAATTTTGATTTACAAATGAAGAAAGTTGCTAGACCATATTTGGTATGAATTTATAGATGATCATATTTTGCATCATTTGAGAGCAAATTATAAGCTCTAAAATATTTCATTCGCAGTAATAATATTTTCTTTTCTTTCTGAAGATAAATATGAGAGAAAAATCATATAAAGATGTCTGGTTTTTTTTTTAAATCTTTCTTCAAAATGGATTCTCTATCGATCCGTCGATGAAATTTAGGTGTATCGAGGAACATTAATGCCGAACTCGACTAAATATTGCCCTGTTCATTAATGACATAATATAGATTTTCAGGACATGTATTTTCTGAAGTAACAGTCATTATTAAAGAGCTGTTTCCTTGGCAATATTCTGGAAAATGAATGTTACTAAATGTCACAAATCGTCCATACTTCTTTCGCAAGTGTTTGTTAGTTTCCTTTTTTGCCAAAAATTTGTTTCGCCAGTCCTGGTATTAATAAAATTGTCCTCTAGTCATAATATGACCATAAACACCATTACCACCCCAAAAAACTATCACAAAATCTACCAAGTCTTTAAACAAAAAATACACCCCAATAAAACTATCACATAATCTACCAAGTCATCAAACAATCTTTCACAAACTTGTGACTTTAATGAGGATTGCAAGATAAAGTCTTTTAAATAAATAAGGAGATCTTGAACAATTTCACCGTATGTATACGTCCTATTTAATATTTGACAAATTCTCATTAAGTAAACACGTCAAATAATCTAACATCTCGAACAATTATAACTATTTGTGTGATATTATGACATCAAAGTAGGATTGACTTAGTTGAATTAATGTATCTTGTATAATCATGGTCAGTAAGTTAATTAGATTTAAGTACTACTCTTTTAATAACTGAAAAGTTTAATACGTTTTATCGTTTAAACACATTTGTCAATTAGGTGTGAAAGTTTTCATTACACTTAAATTCCGCTTTGTCCCTTGTGACTCTCTGCACATTTATCAGAAAATTCAGATAAAGACAGCAGATATCTAAAACACTTATTCTTCAGCCTTCAACTCAAACATCATAAGCATGTGCTTACGTCCAGTTGAATACCTTTCTTCTAGTGTGGCTTCAACAGATTAACAGATTAAGTACTTGTTTATTTTAATCATCAATATGATGCAGCAAGGCTTTGATCTATAGCATTGTCATTTGGTTTTGTCCCACTGCATGTTGGTAAAAGGAGCACGCCTGGCAAGCCTTCGTTTTGTCTCCCTTGAGGATAGGTAAAACATCCGAATCCTTGTAGAACTCAGCAGTTGGTGGGCTGATTTAAGGAAAAGAAAAATTTTCACTGCATATGCTGTTAAATTCATTGAGAGTTTTCATATTTTCACTGTTAGGGGCAGCTGTTTAGAAATTCTTTACATCATCTCTTGTCCATCTGTTCAAATTGCATTATAACATTAGATAATGGGAAGTTGCAGACATGCTAAATTACATGCACTTATTAAAAAAAAATTAATGAAACTGAAATACTCTTTGTATATATTAATCAAAGCATTCAAAATTAGCAAAATTACTCAATGTGTATTTAGAATTAATAAAATACGTAATATCTTACTATATTCCTCTAACTTTCCTGGGTACAGATTTCTTATCCTCTCCATAAATTCATCCACGGATAGCTTTAATTCGAATTCCACTCGAACACCTTTGTATGTTTGAGATTAAATACTGAAGTAGGATATCCTGTAAATATTTAGCAGCAAAAATATTTTTAATTCTGTATTGTCAGATAATATCTTTCAATATGTTTTATTAACTTCTTTGTTCTTGTCTTCCTTGTGGCACCTTTCTTTTAAACGTTTTACTGCAATAAAAAAAAGGATATCGGGGTTCAAATATCTTGTTTGTGATAATGTTTTATCTTTTATAAAAAATACAAAATTGATTTATTTAAACGCTTTACGTTTCGAGTCGATTTTTTTTTTAAACTGCAATATCACATTTTTCAGGACAATGTACATTTTTCTTCAAAATACTAATTCAAAGTTTAGAAGTTTCCGTATCCGCCAATTAATATTTCTGCAAACTAAAGTGTCGTTTTAGTATGCAAGTCTTCTAAAAACTTCTTCAAACTGACGTAAAGCCTACTGTTACGTCACGAAGCTAGAGCTGCAGATGTTCAGAGGCGGTGCGAGCACCGGTACTGGGTTATGACCTACACGTGTATCAAATGCATATTTTAGTTCTATTTGATAAGTTTTTGATAAGTATATGTACTTTGAAATAACAGAAAAATATACATCTTTGTAATCTAATACCAGTTTTAGTATCTGATACTCGTACATTTCACCAAGTATCCTGTAAAAGGGAAAATGGTTTACATCCCTAAAATATACAAGTCTGTGACTTTTTATAATGTTTTAAATTTACTGAAGTTTAATTACATGCACAGTGATTTGCGTATGTTTCTCCACTTTTTTCTATCTTTAAAATAGTATTTTTCCCTTTCTTTTGAATAAGTATGTAGATAGATTTTTATGACGTATTGACACAACAACCCATTGATGAAGTTGATGACAAGAGACTAAATGTAGGAGTTGAAATTATCAAAGAACAGCCTAAGTTTTGCCAATTACTAAAGGAACAAAAAGACATTCACGCAAGCATCCAGTGGGCCACAAAAAATATAATTGTTGCATGAATAATCATTGGTTGTTTACGTAAACAACTTACCACTAAGAAGAAAATAACGATTTGGTTGAACTAATTGTTATGGAAATTTTTATTTATTTTCAGCAACACGCTTCGAAGTTTAACATTGTACTATTCCTATATATATATATATATATATATATATTATTACCGGTTCGTTATTGTTATCATTCCTAACGGTATGATTATTGCCATAGTATGAATTTAAGTAATGGAGAACAAATTGATTTGTACATTATTCTAATACAAGTTCAACACATTACTATTCTCTTGGAGATTACAGTATGTATTTATTGTGTATTTTTTTTTGGATTGTATTGATTGTATTGCATTAGTTTATATGATTTTAAGGGATCACATAAGAAAATAGAAATAGTTTGTTTTTAAAGGTACATGAAACTGCAAATTTTTAAAGTTAAAAAATTATCCAGATAATTGATTTCGGGGTTTATTTTCGCCCCTATCGCCCTCATTTTCAGATGGACAATATCACGGGGCGAAAATAACTCTGTATACAGTTTTTAGATTTCGAATTTAAAATGATCTATATTAATTATTGCATAAAAATAAATCAATAAAGCATAAACATACTTGTTAAAAATTATTTCATGTTATATAATTATGTATTATTATTTTCATACAGTTGTCACCAGCAAGCAGGGATACCGTACACCAAAACAATGTAGATTTCCAGGAAGTAATTTTGAAAAATACAGATAGTCATGCAACAGTTGCAGTGTGGGACTCGATGAAAATACAATACAAAGGGAGAATGTGTGCAGATTTCAAAGTGCAGGATCTGTTTGTTTAATGAGCAGAATAAAGCTTACCACTACCGGATCATCCCAATGTGAGATTCGTTGTTACACACATATAGTCAATGGTATAGTTTTTGAATTACAAGTTTACTTTGTTTTGTTAAATGAAAAATTGAAGAATATTTTTTGTCACGAAGTTAAATACATGTAATGATCACTGTAACAAAACTAAAGCCTAAAAATTGGTTTAGAAAATTGTCAAAACAGTGTACTCTGCTACATTGTTCCAATACTTTGTTATTATGACATTTTCCTACTTGAATTTTTGTGTTTGACATCATAAACCTTCTTGAATCACTCATGTTAGTGCGGTATGTGTGCTGAAGTTTGTTTTGTTATTACAATGACTTATGTTTTAAAACGTTGTGGGCAGTATAAGACCCTAATTTATACGACTTAATATTTTTCTCAATTCGCGCATCATTTTAAAACAAAACAATTAGTTTAATGTATTACATTAAATTATGCGTTTAAAAGTTGGGCTCGGGATTTAGGTATTCTGCCAAACAGCCCTAAAATCATGGCGAACATGAAGATGAAGTTGCGGGGTATCTACACTCAGTATCCCCTATCAAGTAAGTAAATCTAACAACAGTTACTTCGTTGAAAAGCTGCAAACAGACACAAATGTATTTAAGAAAATGGTATTTTTCGACCAATCAAAACACTCGTCCTTCAATGAAGCAACAGCTGCCAAGACTCCACAGTTAAAATCTCAAATTTACGAAAGATAGAGGAGTCGAGGGGACAGCTCAAAATCGACGTCTTGGCAAATTCAAAGTCGTAAATGCATGTAGTAAGAAGTCTGACCTTTCAACATCATGCTGATGATAATGTTGATGATGACAACAAATCCCTTGCGGATATTTTGCACATTCCAGAAAAAAACAAGGAAATTGCGTTTTGTTTATTTTGAAACACTTACAACAGTTGAAAAATCAATCTCAAGCAAATCATCTCTTTCTCTGCACAGAGTTCAAAAGATAAGTATATGTATTTGCGTTAAGAATAACATTTCAGAAATTTATATATTTGATGCATTTTTGTGACGTTCTTAAGCACGTGACGTACGTATCCTAACACAGCGTATGATCAACATAAATCGCATCGGCGCAAGTGATAAATGACATTAAATCAAATATATTTTTATTAAAAATCCTTCGATAAGTAATGTATTTTGCAGTTCTTGCAGTTGGTTCAAGTAAATATTTCGTTTATTTGAAATATTGTCAAAACATTGCGCCCCATCATCGAAATTAAGCACATTTTTACTTTTTAAGCTCGATTTACACAAAATTGGGTAAAATGGTAGGTTTCCCCCAGCATGATTCACATTGGTACTTATTTTCTCTACCAGTTTCACGCAAAAAATACAAAGATTGTATTGATCTTTCACTTGCGCCAGGCTGTTTTTTACATGCATAAAAATATTTCCATTCATTAGTTTACACCTAGCAGGGCGAGTCTCCAAACCAATAGTTTATAAATAGTCATTTACCTAATACGAGGCTTTAAAACTGCCGATTGTTTATACTTAGTAATGATAATATTGAATTTAGTATTACTAGTATTTAAAACAGCGTCTATGTAAATCACGCAGTTTTATAATATTCAGTAAAATTCACTTATTTCGTTACGATACATTCCTTGAGAACTATCGAAAGGAATGCAGATCGTGACGTCAAAGTTAATTATGACGTCATATCGTATGACGGTCAGACAAGTGACTTTCTACACATCAATTCGGGCAGCCTTAACATAGCCGCGCACAAACACATTTCCACACTTAGAAATGAATAAAACTTTTTCATTTTAGTATGTTTTATACTTTCGACGTGGATGCTGATAGCATAAAGTGAAAAACATGTTTGTGCAGTCAATGTAATCAGTGTGGGCGTGTTCCAGAAAAAAAAGCCACAGAGAGCGAATATATTTGTAACTAGATACGATCTCGTTACAAGTAACGAGTAGGTCCTCCGTTCGATTCTTTGAAACGAAACGATGAAATGCCGATAAAATTTTACCCCCTCCCCTTCAGATAATATATAGGATTGCCAAAATCCTAAACAATGCTCAAGTGTTTTTTGTGGGTTTTTTCATCTGGCCCATTAAACGTCAAAGCTTTCAGTCCCCTGAAAACCGCTAAATACTCCATAAATGGGTGTGGCATTGAGTTTTCAAACATATATTGTTAGGATCAACAACTTTGCTTCTTTAATGCACTGCAAAATCTTTATTGGTTTAAAGTTATTTGTAATAGATTTTACGAGTCTCTTGGTTCCTAACTAAAGAGGCCATCGTCTTTATTTTGATTTCATATGGTCTCACAAATACTAACATTTTTTTTGTTACTACACCAATCTGAAATTCCTGTTCATTTTTTAGATACAAGTAATGAATATTTTAGGGGCCAGCATTGTAGATCCTTACTTGGGACAGACAATGGTGTTTTGATTAGTGGAATCGATAAGAATCATCAATGCAGACATGCATTTTCTCTTCTACAATGCTTAACAAAATATGTCTCTTTTTCATCTTGCGTCAAAGTTTAAGTTGTTTCGCCCCTATAAACATCTATTTACGCAATACATGGGTGTGGCAAAGAGTTTTTCAGTCAAATATTGTTACGATCAACAACATTGTTTCTATATTGCATTACAAAAACTTTATCGTTTTTAAGTTATCTAAAATAGACTTTATGAGTCCCCTACTTAAAAGGGTCAGCTCCTTTTTTATGTTTTCGTTGGAAAGGTCTCACGAATACTAACATTTTTTTCTTACACTCAATTTGTTTATCATTTATTAGATACAAATGATTGAATATTTCAGGGGCCAGCCTTGTAGATCCTTAATGGGGACAGATTTTGGTGTTTCATATGTGGAATCGATTAGAATGATCAATGCGGACAATGGTTAACAAAAAAGTTCTTCTCTAGATTTATTGCGTCAAAGTTTAAGGACTTTGGCCCCCAAAAATCCCTTGTTACGTCATAAATGGTTTTGCATAAGATTTTTTATACAGATATTGTTACCGTAAACAACTATGTTTCTATAATGCATTGCAAAACCTTTATCGCTTTTAAGTTATTTGTAATGGACTTTACGAGTCTCGTGGGCCCTAATTATCGGGACCAGCCCCTTTTCCTGCTTTTGCATGAAAATCGATTAATCTATCTATTTCTCTGCAGTTTGCCTTATACAAAATGTCAACTGATAAAAGGATACAGATCAAAACGTATAAAAATTTTGACTTGCATCGTGTGATTACATATATGAGCAGTATCTGCCTTCCATTTCCTCGACCAAAATCAAAGTACTGACGGGAGTTGATTTTATCGATTATTATTTATTTTAGAATCAACGATATGTTATTTAGCATGACAAGTGATTTCTAATCTCTATTCAAATTACGCACATTTTTATAATATGAATTCTCGGACTTTTCCGACAAGAATTTCGAGAAAAACCCAATATGAATCATGTAGTGTAATATTTAAAGATTAATTCCATCAAACTATTATCAGTAATCGAAATATTTCTAAAAATTGTACACATGTCTGGATTCAAGCAATATTAAACACTTAGTATCGTTCAACCAGACGCTCGGCTGTCTCCGTTAATCTCCGACTACCAAGAGAGACTCTCTGCTTGTCGGAGATTTACGGAGACAGCCGAGCGTCTGGTTGAACGCTCTGGCGTAGGAATACATACGACTACAAAAAATATCTAAATTGTTCGTACTATTTAAAATCTGACTATTTTCAAGGTATTTATAAAAACGTTTTCTTGAAAAACAAAGGTTCAGCATACATTACACCGCATTTATCTATTATTTCAAGAACTAACTCTTGTCAGCGGTGATGATTTGTGCTTAGGTCCAAACACTGTTTCACTTTCGGTTTGCCAGAGTAACTGCATAGGAGAGTTGATTAAAATCAACTCCCAAAAACTATCCTGCCACCTAAGTGTCATTTATTGCAGCGTCTGTTCTTGTTTGCGAATGAGTTAAAGAATGACCTATTTCAATTAAGTTAACTATTATTTGATAGCTCGTGCTTAAGTTTTTCGTCAAACGTTTATAACATTATTGATGTTGTGGTAAAGTGCTATAAACCCGTTTATATACATGTATGGTGTGTCATATACATTTAATATACATTTAAAAGAGTCATGAAAAGTAAATCAAAAATCACATGTTGACAAGTAAGTCAATTCATGAAGTATCTTTCCAGATGAACAAAAGTAATTCCAGGGGTTTTTTTAGGTCCCAGAAACAAGGGTCTGGGCCTTTCCATTTGGGAAAAATAGCGACATTTGGATGAAATTGGGGAAAATGTCATACCTTACATTTCTTTAAATAATTTCACTTTCGGTAACCGTATTGTTAGAAAAGTATGTGTTAATAGGTTTAGCCAATTTTGCATCATCCAGTTTAATTTTTTTTCTGTAATACTTTGTCAGTTTGAATTGTGCGACATTGTTGACAGTCACAATATGGCAGCCCTTATTTGGAGCATGCGGTTTAGATTTTTAAAACCCCAATCCCGATTTACTTTTCACGAACTTCGGGACACGTTTTTTTTTTCTTAAACGATATTTGTTTTTAACTTTTGGCAATTTTCTGTGATGAAATTGGGAAAAACACGTACTTTTTACCGTTGGGAATGGGGCCAAATACACGCCCCCTATGACCCCTAAAAAAACTCTGAATTCGTTTAAGCTATATTTTTATACCGTTATTATGTAGTATACATGGCCTTAAGGCTATATTGAACAAATGAAAATATTAACTCCTCGTTTAGCATGGTTCTGTTAGAATGGGAAAATTTTGAAACATGTTATTACGTAGGGTTATATGAAGGTAAAAAATATTAAATTGGTGTATGTTATATTACTAAGAAAAAAATATGCTGTATATTATTCGCGAGTAGGTTAAGACACTTCCGAAATTACTGATTGTAGAAATTAATGGTCGTTATAAAAAAGTATCAAGGAAATTATAACTTGGTAGATCATTTGATATAATAAAAAAATGTTTTTAACGAATATTAACATCTTGACAAAAAAAAGCCTAAATAGCGTCTGCATCAGAATATGGCATTATTCCTTTGTCTAAATGCAATTGAATCAAATATATAATTGAAACATGACTCCCGTAACTTGCTTCCCAAACAAATTAATTTATCTCCTTTACTAAAGAGTCCTTTAAACAAACAAATGGCGCTAAATTTAAATCGTGATTTGCCATGCACCAAATGCAATTAACAAAAATATTTTAAACCAAACTTTGATCTACAACTATCAAATACAAAACTACTTTTACTAAGACAAATCAGGAAATTGCGAGACTGAAAAAGATTTTAAGTTATTTTAACAACGTTTCAGTTGCGACAGGAAATTTAACTTGTCTTTATATAGTGAACCATATTTAAATGCACAGAACGGCTTACTTCCTCTCTAGGCAAGCATGTAAAAACATTCAAAAAGAAATTCACATGCTGTCGTTATATTTCATCTTTTTCTTTCCCAACTGTTTTCTTTTTTTGAAACCCATATGTTCCAAGCCTGTGTGATGTGAATCCTGCAAAGAATCTGAGAACAATCTTGAACAATCTTTAGGTAAAAATAACAACATGAGTTAAGATAGTGAAGTGCTTTCTATGAATGTGTAAATTCCCGCTGAATTATTTAAAGCAGTTTCTTTAAGCACATAGAGATTTCATCAAAGAAGAAAATTGATTTCGGAAGGCTGTAACAGTTTATAGAAATTATTAATAAAAATATAATATATATTATGGGTATTCATACTAGCTAATTAAAAAAAAAACTACACTGATTGTAATTTCTTTCGGTTAAAAAGGATATACAGTACCTAAAAATATTTTATATAAGACATCGCTCTGTGCTATGTCACAACCACTGACAATAGAAACGGGTTCCATGATTTTAGAATAGTCAGGTCATCGAAAATGTCTTTTTCGCCTTTATCTTCCATTTGGGATATAATCAACGATTGTATGAGAAACAAACTCATTCAGAGGAAGGTTATATTTCGATGTGTTGAAAGTCTGTAAAAAATATTATATAACCTCCCCCGCCCTCTACAAAAATTAAGTCTGTAAAATTATTCTGAAACCACCCCCAACCATCCCCCCCCCAAAAAAAAAAATTAAAGCTGACATGAATTCATAAAAGCATTCGGTCGCCATATAAGTTATTATCATTCTTCAACTGCCACTGGGGTATATATACCGGTCGAGAAAGTTACGGTCCGTTGCTTTCCGATGGAGGCACTTAGGTTGCACGGACTTCTAAATGCATGACCTACACGTTGTAGTAAAATGTTTGTAAAAAAAAGAATAAAGGAAACTACAAATAATAAAACATAGATATAATTATTTATTATATGAAAGAATTTTTAAGGTATCCGTATTATTTTGCACAAATAGAGCTGCCTTACTTCGCATGCACATCGAACACATGTGTCGTTCATACAGAGTGCATAACGTCTGCATCTTTTTTTAAGACCCCCGCAGCACTACATCCAACACAGTAGACAAATAATAATAAATCCAAGAAAGTAACAACGTAACATCGTTTCCATCGGTTTTTACAAAAAAACACCCCGTTTCTAAAATCCATGCGGTCATTGCCATTGCTCAATCTGCGACAGTGTGTGGATTGCGCATGTGCGATGTTGTGACATACACAGGAAAACGTTCTGCAATTATCAAAGATTTTTGAGGGATGTGTGCCTGAATTTCAGTCCGTCTTGTTTCGTCGTTCATAGGATATTCCTTACCAGTGCAGTGGTTGTATTATTTTTGTTAAAAACGCGTTTCTAAAAGTCTTTTTTGTCCAATGTAACGTTTTTGGGTAAATAAAGTACCTGAATGCGATGAAGCATGAATAGTACTAACGGCCTTATATAGGGAGTGTGTGGCGATGAGCAGAACAATAGAAATCGACAACTAATATGGCGGTAGTTATAATAAAAGGGAAATAATGCGTATTTATGAATTCATGTCAGCTTTAAGTCTGTAACCATGCACCCCGACCATCCCAGAAAATTAGGTATAAATATTTATTTCTCTTTTTTGATGTCATTGATCTAGTTATTAATCTTTTTACATTACCAACAGTTTTTAATTCACATGCTTCATAATAAGGCTTAGAAGAAGCTGCTGCAGGAACTGTCGAAACATCAGAGATATCTCTGAACTGAATGTACTACCAGTTGAAAACAATGATGGTGTATACAAAGGGGATAACATGTCAATACTTAGAGGAGGTGAAGGTTGGGTGTAAATAGGGGAAATCGGAAGTGGTGATGGAGAAGGTAGTGGTGATGACAATTTCAGTGTGTTGTGTGCTTTTTTTTCTTATAATGTTATAGATGCTAACGATGATAAGGCAGGTGATGCAGGTAATGGATTTGAGGTGGGGTGGGGTGAAAGACTCCGGAGGAGATGTACTAGCAATGCCAAACCAAAATTCAAAATCATACCTGGGGATTTTTCTACATTTGTGCTTGCTAGTTTAATGTTTAAACATTGTAATTTTAAAAGAATGGAAACAATACATCTTAAAATGGGTTTTTTATTGACGATTTTCTACGGTATCCCCCTAGGAGCTAAAAAGTGCATTTCCCCCATTTATCAAAATAAAGTGTCCCAACATAAAAACTGAACAGATATTAATTTTTTTGACAATTTACTTCTACATTTATCTGTTCTTCGACATTTTTTCTGATAAAAAATACTAAATCCACTCACCAAATGTTAATTTAATTTCCAGAATGTCCGTTGTGAACAGTTTTCAATGTGACAAACACTGAAAATAAAAAGAAAACATGGATAAAACAAAAGTTACTGGGCACATATAATTAAAGATTGAAAAATCTTTTCAAATTTCACTTGATAAGAAACAATTGTTGCAAAAAATAAAAGTTAATGACTAAAAAATGAACTGCATGCAAAGTAATTTGTTATTTTGGGGTCATGGTATAAAACGAGGATTTTAAGCTTGAATTGGAGGAATAATTTAAAAATAAATTAACATCTTGACTTAGTATTGGAAATAGCAACTACCATTTTTCGTGACAGATACATGCAATTCATGCAATTGCAAACATTGCAAAGAAACTGGAATTCAACTAACTCAAATCAAATAATAAATAGTTTTTTAAGTTGAGAACTGAAACATCTTAATTTGATTTAAACGTCTTACAAAGATAATTTTTATCTTGCATTCTTCCAGCTTTTTATCTACAAAAACTTAAAATATGTTGGGAAGAATATGTACAACTATATTTACAACATACAATCCATGTTCTAACTGTCAATGATAATTTTCAGATCACCATTCTTATAATCCTCAAACAGATTATAGGCATACACTGCACTGTCATTTTCATACTGCACATTGTACCAGTGGGGAAATCCGGGTACAACTGATATAACGTTGCCTTTGTAAACAACACCATCAGAAAATTTGTGTTCAATTTTCTTGTTCACTAATAGAGGAATTCCCTCAGATGCAATTTCGTGTGTTGGTGTGGCTAAAGTGCAGTGAACTAGTGTTAATAAATTGTCTTTCAGTTCTGTTAGAGTGAACTTCTCATATTTTCCTGTTGGCAACTTTCTGGAAAAGTTAAATAACCCCTTAATTGCATGTTTCTGTTTCAAAACAGTTTTTCGAAATTTCAGTTGGGATTCCAGAGCTTTTCTTTTTTCCGCATCATTTGGCAGTCTCTCAAGTCCCTCATCTACCTGAGAGGCTGATTGCCATAGTCCATAAAAACAGATGAGATTTGTAAGGGATTCATCCCTCTGGAGTCTGACTTTTTCAAGTCGTTCCAATTCAGCACGTTTTAGGGCTAACTGCTCCTGACGTTTAAGTTTAATTTCTTTAATTCTGTTTTTGAACTGTTGGCGAATGTCACGTCCCTCTTTTCTAGATTCAGTTAAGAGTTGTTCTCGCTCATCCTTCCCCAGTTTCTCTAACCAGTCTCTTGTCCTGTTGTGTGAATAAATAATAAAAGATTCATTTGTCAATATAGTTGCATTGGGCCTATACCTCATTAGCTGATCCAGCTGTCCAAAAACAAATTCTGGTAGTTTATTGTGTTTCATAACAGATTTTGTCTTTTCTACCAGATCATCTGAAGGTTTGTCAAAGATGCCTCCAGGTAGATGTTCCGGGATAAGTCTACATAGTAAGCCATGAAAGGCATGAAACATACTCTGTAAAATCGGTATAATAATGTCACTGGTTGGATCATCGTCTTCAGTCAGCTTGTTGACTACTTCGTCTTCTGGAATATTGGATATGTCAAAGGGAGAGTTTTCTCCATGTATGAACTCCAGGGTTACTGTTGAATCTTCTGTTGCCATTTTTAGGAAGGTCATCAAGGTTTTAAAGTGTAAATTCATATCCAAGATGTGTCCAGGAGTTTCAAGCAGTCTCCATAAAGGGCCAGTGAGGAATTTTGAGACTAAACCCAAAGCTCTTGCACCTCCAGCATACAAATCCTCTTTGATATCTACACTAACTGCTTTTATCAGGCTGTTTTTGGTGCCTTCAACTGTGTCTAGGAAATTTGAAATGTCATTGCGGTGGTAAAAAACAGCTTGTCCAAGAAGGAAGATGAGATTAAATCTGTTGTGTTTAAACCTTTGAATAAGATTTTTCTCCTTTTTTTTCATTTAGGTATGTTTTCCAGAAAAGACTGACACCATTCTTCTCATCTTCTCCAACAGCAAAAGCTTTGGAGGAGGTCCGCAACAACCGCAATGTACCACTCTCTTGTCTGTGGTACATTTTGAGCTCTGGAACTGCAGCAGATCCAATTAATTTTCCATCCAGAAAATTTCTTTCAAATTTTTTCAAAGACTCCTCGGCTACATCCGCCATCCCAACTAATAAATGAAGACCACAGAAAAAGTTGTTCATAGCTGAAATTGGCTTTTGTTGTTCTTCAGTTAAGGCGTCCCAATTGTCAACAACCTGTGGTAGAACTTCCTTGCGAAACTCTTCTAATAATCTGTTAAAGTTTTTTTCTGTTCCTGCTCTATCAGACATCGTGTTTTGGATGTTCTTCAAAATTTGAAACCCAACATTTCTGTCTGGCTCTGCTCTCTCACTAAGGGAACTGATGTCATGTAAAATTTCTCGAAATGTATCCAGGGTACACTTTCCGCTTTTGTTAAACATCTCTCTTAGCCCAATCACATATGAAGTCTGATTCTCATCGGTGACAATGTAACTCTGCATGGTCTTTCCGTATTTCCTTGTTTCATCAGTATATAAAGTGGTACAGTCTTTATTTGGCAATGTCTGCGAGATCTGTTTCTGTGCTACTGACAGCTTCCTGTCCACAATGGCATCAACTGTGGTTCTACTTGGTAGCTGATTTGGTATTTTACCACACAGTTCAGCAACTTCTTTTATAACTGGACCAACTTTCTGACTAGCTACTCTCAAATCTGTTAAGTTCATGATGCATTTAACAGCCTCATTGTTATATTCTCTTTCTCTTTCATCATACAGATATAGTGTATTGTCATGACCATCTTCAAGGATTTGTTCTAAGTAATGCACACTTGTCTCTAATTCATTACTCATTTTCTTAAGATCTTGATTTTCAGTTTCAAGTCTATTCATTTTCTCCAAAAAGCTTTCTTGGCCTTTATCTTCACTCAATGCTTTCAAATTTATTTCTAAACCTTTAATTGTTTCTTTCAGTTTTAAGCATTCTTTTTTTTTATCAAGAAACATCCCTTTATAATGTTGGACTTGGCCTGAAGATCTGTGGTGTCTTTTTTCATTAATGACCTTGTTTGCTCTATCAAGACTTTTTTTTGTCAACTTTATTTCTGCTTTTGATGCTATCAAATCTTTCTTTAATTTCTTTATTTCTTCTTTATGAGGCTTAGACCTGTCTAATTTTCTTTTGAGTTTTTTATTTTCTTCTGATAAAACCCCAACTCTGTGTCTTCTATCCACCAACTGTTTTTCAGTGAGTTTTAACTTTTTTTCTACTGTTATTGATTTATTACTACATGTACTACTAGAGACAGTAAGGGGTGGGACTGGAGTGGGGCTGAAATGGGTACTAGAAATTGTGGAAGTTGGGAGGGAAAATTTGCTGGTTCTAAGATCTGCCCGTTGGTGTCCCCTCTTTTTTTTTTCATTACCGATTAAGCGGTAGATTTTTGTAATCAGAGCATCTTCATTTACATCTTCTTGTTTTGTAGTCGTTTTAAGAATTGAAGTAATCCATTTAACATCTCTATTATTTTCTTTCATAAGTGAGAAAAGTTCTATCACATGAATGTTTTTTAATTCTGTTGGTAAAACTGTTGGTAAATTTTCTAAAGCTAAAAGTTCATTGAGGGAATGAAACCCAAGGTTTCTTAAGGAATCCATATAGCGTCCTAAATTTTTAGAAATTAAAGTTGAAAGAATCGCTCCTCACTAAGCAGGAACCTGTGATTAAAGTTTGTGTGTTCTTCTGCGAGGAGTTGTCGGATGTAGTAATAGAAGAAACTAGTTCACTTGTCACTATTCTAAAGGTGTTGGTTCCAATTGGGCCAGATATTAATGTTTGAACACTTTTAGTTGTAGATTGAGATAATTGGGGATAAGTAATTATTGTCTGGGTTGATACTAATCTGTGGTGGAATGTGGCACTTATGGCTGCTGATCTACCCGTGTGTATGTTTCTTGATGTCAACTTTTCAATGTCAACATTGCATTTGGAGGAATCTGTCTGCACAGATTTACATGCAGTAGAACTGGAGGAATATGTTAGTCTTACTTTTTTTTTTAATATACTCTGTGAGTGCGAATCGCTCTCACTATCAGCTTCACTTGATGAACTGATGTTTTTTTTTTTATCTTTACCTGCAAAAAAGTTCAATGACGGAGGTTGCGTTTCACTGCCACTGCTTCCACTCAGAACCAGTTGCTCATCATCACTGAATAAAACTTGACTGTCTTCTTCCTACAAGTTAAACAAAAGAAATATCCAAATAACCCCCAGTCAAACTGTATTGCTAATAGTATTACTAATACTATTACTATTAGAATATTTAGATAATGTAAATTAACGTTCATGTTACTAAAATTACTTTAGATTGATATGATTATTAACTTAACTTGTCTTTAGTTTATTAAACTGAACTTGAAAGTTGAAACTACTTTAATAACTTGTGAAAGTTGTGATTTCCACGAGAATATAGTGAACAGCAGGTGAATGACTAATGAGTGATCAAAACAAGAGTTTATTTTAACAAATTGTCCTAATTGAGTGAAATAAATTAAACAAAACTTCTTAAAGAACCGTATTTTTACAATTCTATTCTATTGTACACATTTATTGAAAAGTAGATCATGAAATGTATCCGTTAACCAGGGGTTGTCAACACGTTGTTTACAGTTCGAATTTCCCTAAACAGGTCACTTCCGGTTTGAGGGTACCTGCATATTTTGCAGTATTTCCAGTATATTACGGCGAATAATGACTTTTTTGAAGCTGGATATTGTTTTCAAACATAATGGTTGTATATATCATATGAGTTGCATCAGTGTAATAAATTGTTTAATATGTGAAAATGCAAATCAAAGATTTTCAACGATGCTACTTACCATGCTGTTTTGAGATTTCCCCGGGGTTTTTGTCATTACATAAAGGTGAAGGTCACTATAAAATTATCGACCAAAGAAATCGTCAGAATAAATTGGCGTCAAAACCCGTAATTCAAGGGTTCACTTTTTCAAAATTTTCTCTACAGTAGAAAAATATGTTTAAAAGGAGAAGAAAAATACAAATATAAAAGGCGTTTAACGTTATCGATAGAACTAAGAATGGGGTATTTAAACTTTTTCTTAATTCACACTTGAGTGAACAACACAGATAAGTTTTGTGAATGCTAGCCAAGCTATATTAAGAAATAGGAATAATAATAATAGAAATAATAGAGGAAAAGAAACAAAGCAATAACAATAAGGTCTTCCGTTGGAAACGGAAGACCTTAATAATAGAGGAAAAGAAACAAAGCATTAACAATAAGGTATTCCGTTGGAAACGGAAGACCTTAATAACTAGACGCTCGTTGCGAGCAACAAGAGGTCTTCCGTTTAAATACACCTAACGCTATTTGGATACTTGTTCTGTTCTATCATTTCTAAACACTTCTTCTATTTAACCCTCTCTAAGGATTTAAAAAAGACATATAATAAAGCGAATTTTAAACCCACATGTTCTTATGTATTCTTTTGATTAAAATACATAAGACCGCGGAACATTAACTGGCAAAATTGAAAATATCTGTAATATACAGCTTACGTAAACTTGCTACAGTCAAAACATTTGATATGGACGGGAACAAATTGACGCGGACGTCTGAGAAAACATTGGATTGAAACTGTAGTTATAGGAAGTGTATTTTCAATCCACCTCAACGTTCCTAACTTGCTATATAATCTACAGGATCGAAACACATTTAGTATCAGCAAAGCGAGCGATTTTTTCATCAATATGTATATAATCAGCAAATATGTGAAGATCCCAATTCGGAAGAGATTATACGCAAGGCAAAGCATTGTCCGATGACTTCAAAAAATAAGTCGCCTCAGATACCCTTCCTTTAGCTACAGTTTCAATCCAATGTTTTCTCAGACGTCCGAGTCAATTTGTTCCCGCCTATTTCAAATGTTTTGACTGTATTAGGTAAAATTATGTGTATATTTCCAATCTTGCCAGTTTATGTTCCGCGGCCTTAATAATAAATACATTGTAAAATATCGGGTTTCAATTTTACATAAGAACACCTACAGCAGTATAAATTATGAATTTTAAACATAATCAGTGATAAATTAAGCGTTGTAATTAATTACAGCAAAAAATAAAGGGATCGAAATCAAGGAAGGATGTAACAGGCGTAGCTGTTTTCTTAAAACCTTGATTTATGGATTAACTTTTTAATTCTAAATGTTTTAGAAATGAAATGCCATACGCTAAAAACTACATTTGTATGATGAGAGAGAGAGAGAGAGAGAGAGAGAGAGAGAGAGAGAGAGAGAGAAAGAGAGAGGTGAATTAGAAATCGATTTGATAAAGAAATTATCTTCTTATCTGCTTCATTTGCATATCGATAATTTTTTTTTGTCTCACGGTTATCTTTGTCGACTAACACTGTGTGATAAAAAATTCTGCTAAGTCGGAAAATAAAATAACCTACGTCTTAAAATGTAGTATGGTTAATTATTCCCCCTTTTCCCGAATCCACTGGATACCCAAGTGTTATGTGTTAAGCAATCAGTTGATAAAATACGAAATTTATGAATTTTGACCTCGATGCTTAATCACTTCCCAGATATTATAATAATAAATCCCGCTTTTGGACGAACATTACATGTATGTAGACCTTTGAAGTTAATTATAAACTTAAGATTCTAATGATTATAATCCCGATGTACCCTGCCGTAATGATTTTTTTAATCAAAAGTGAAAAATCAGACTTTTTGTTTTAACAGTGTATTTCTCCAATCAGTGATTACATCTGTAAATTTATAGGCTCAAACACACATACACGGGTGGTCAGTTTTAACACATTGTCGCAGTCACCCGGTCGTTTGTATAGTTCCGTGTGTAAACTTAATACCAGACAGACAACAGATTCATCATAGACATACACAAAAAAGGAAAAGTACACCGTCTATAATAAAAAAAACTCTTTAGCGTTGACTTCAGATCAGTAAGAAGACAATCATTAAAATTTTATAGTATTTTATAGTGTTCAGAAAATCAATATATAAGCAGCAAATGTCATGTCTTAAACATGTATCTTTAATATATGTGAATAAATACTAATTAGTCCTCCTTTTAAAGACATGTAAAGTACTTATGTCTTGAGACATTGTCGCATTGATAAATGTTGTGTGCATACAGTCAATGAGATGGCGGCATTTCTTTGATGCTTGCAAAGCGACACGGCGAGCTCTAATGAGGTCGTATTACAGGGGTGCTTCGTCGGCATGTTTTTGATGCCGGCGATGCGACGAGCGTTTGAATTTAGCGAGCTGCTGATAGAAACAAGCGTAATTAAATAATCAAGAAATATAATACACATGCTAGGTCATCCACAATAATATCTTATTATTGGGAATGCAGTTGTTTTCAATTTATCAAGTGAATATTCAGTGGTTTTGTTACATATTTTATAAGGTTTAATTATCGAGTTCCCTATTAATGTAAACGGGTAAATAGTTTCAGTTGTTTTTTATAGATACATATGTTATGAATATCAGTATAAATTTTATTGATATGATATGAAATATCAAATTAACAATTATTTAATGATTTGTTATAGATGAACACACAGACAGTGTCCTTAATGGGGTGTCTTATCCAGCTCAAGACCAGCCTGAGAATGGATATAGCGTGGAATTCAACATGTTGTAAAGGATTCTGTACAATGAAATATGCTATCAAAAAACGCACATCTTAATTGTCACTTATTAACATCTGCAGCTAAAATTTATCTATTGATAATTCACACGGACAGCATTATTGACTGTAGAATAACATAAACAAAATATTAGTAACATTAGTTATAACATTAAAAAAGTCACTTGTAGATATTTATCAGTTAAAAAAAATATGGGGACATATGAGGTAGTCAGTAATGTTCCGGTTCCCCTCAATCAAGAATATTTCACACGGCTTCGCTTTGGGAAATACACTTGTACATTATAAATTGAACTATTTGTTATTATTAAACTAAGACTGCCTGCTTTGCCTGTTTTAGAACCTTCCTAATTTGTATTTTCGTGTCATTTTGGTTTTTATCACAAATAAAAATTAATATTGAGTGTATTCTGTTTATTGTAGACCAGCTATTTCTTTCACATCCAAGTTTCGATAGAGATAAACGTGAATGCAAACGTCTTGATTTTTTTTTTATATTAAAGTCTACGATAAGTGGCTCCCCTGAACAACTGTATATCTTTCTCCTTTTTCTTAATATGAAACTTTAAAAAAAATTGTAAAACTCACAAAATATCCGCATACACATCAACCTTTTTATTAAACATAATAAATAAATAAAAGTCTAAGAGCATCAACTGAACAATCGTTTTATTCTAAGCCTCAACTTATAAAAAATAATAAAATTAGAAAATAAAATATACATAGTAATAAGAGGTGAAAAATGTCACTATGATCTTGATATCAGTATAGGAAAATACTGTTTCGGATGCTCACAAAGTATTCTAAAAACTAAAAAAAACCGGTGCAATACACACAAACACAATATTTTCACTTCGGTCGGAGCGTGTCAAATCTATCATAGGCCCTTCGGGCTTTATGTGATTTGACCACGCCCCGACCTAAATCACTACCTCATTATACTCAAATAATGATTCCTTATTCCTTTATTAGGAGAAGGTTCGGCCCTTAATTTGAATTGTGAAAATTGTTTTATATTTACATCCCGTATTAAACGACTGAGATGTCAAATAAAAACCATCTATCCTTCTGTCTTCAATAAAGCAGAAGTGATAAAAAGAACTAGATAGATTGCATGATCAGTATGTACTGGTCCCTGCTGATAAGGCAAGTAACAACATTGTCTTTGTTTGTAAGGCACATTTTATTAATTGCATTTTCAAAGAACTAGGTATCGATTCTACACATGGTAATCCTACTTGCACCCATAGCAGCCTTTCCAAGCAGGAAATACTTCAAAATCATAAATCGGTTATGGATATATTTGATATCCCCAATAAACAAAATTAATTAGTGATTATTGTAAATAATAACTTTTATGTGACGTGCTGTGTTTATTTGTTTATCTCACTTTACACTGTTCCATACTTTGTTTATGTAAACTCCTGAGGTCTATGTTTACCCTAACTCTTGATTTGTACTTCTAGTCCAATCAGATGTGTTTAATTTGTCACGTGTGTCTTATTGATCTGTTTATTTTGAACAAGAAGCCACGCAATTGCTGTGCAGTGAAATTTGTATATTACTCAGTCTACGGTCGAAGTTTTTCGTCCACCGTTTCAAGAGGACTCTTAGAGAAGCATAGATGTTACTCTAACATCGTTGAGCCGAAAACGGTGAGTGTTGGCGTAGTCATTTACGATACATGGTATTTGTTTTGGTTCACCAGCTCAGTGCGTAATCTGGTTAGAACCGGATATGGAGATGAATCACAACATGGACAATTCGAGTTTCCTCAGTGTGTGCTTAATTGGGCATTCATTCGTTGCACGTCTTCAGCGTTATATGCAGACAACTCGCAGTTGGGGAATTTAAAGTTAGACTCAAATTGTTTTAATGTATTCACATGTGCACGGGGAGGTTAACGAGTGGCGCAGCTACCAACCTTTGTGAGTTTCCCAACAAAACCACACATGTGCTTTATTCAGATAGGAGAGAATGACTTATTGCGTTATGATGTAAATAAACTGGCCACTGATATTCTCTCCTTTGCGTCCTATCTACATGAAGGAGTGGTTGTTGGATAATTATTGAGCCGCCAGCCTTGGGCTTCCGCAAGGGACTTCAATGTGAAAATTGTCGAGACCAATATTCTTCTCAAGGCAAATGTTCCAACCAGGAGGAAGTCTATTTTTGGCATCACAGAGGTTTTGGAGTGATCTGAATTTCCTCTGTCACGATGGAGTTCATTTACAATGCCTAAGATCATCCGTCCATGTTGTGACACCCTTTCCAATGCACAAATATTCGCGCAGCATACGCTCAGCAATACTACACTTCAAACCAAAACTCAGGCCAGTATAAATTAAAATTTTCTGTTTTAGTATACAAGTCTTAAGACTGGCGTAATGCGTAATCTTGTTTGTTATTGCACGAATATTTTAATTGGAAAAATGTGAATCATTTGATTTTACAGGTCCATATGTATAGTCTTAACCTTCCAATTTGTGCTTATAGAAATTGAAGAATTACAGTTTGCATATTTTAACATTGTGGCATCTTTCATTATGTAAGGAGACCATACGCAGAACAAAACATAAATTATGCTGTTTACAAGGTTAGCTTTTTAAAAAGCTAAGAAAGTCAGCCAGCGGAATTTAATTCTTAGGTCAAAAGTGAATACATAATCTATTAAAATACAAGATAAATTTACTTTCCAATCTCACTTAAAGAGTCGGGAAGATATACGCGGACTCCGGACTGTGGCTGCAGACGATTCCCATTGACAGTCTTCCGATGAGCAGTTTGACCTAGAAACTTACCAGTTTCATAACTTCTTCGAATTTCTCTACCACGAACTGTCTAATTCTTTCCCAGAATTCCAATTTACGCAAGTGCAATTGAAGTTTCATCCTTACTTAATTAGTCAGCCCGCGGGCTGACTAATAAGGCATGTTATGATATCTTGTTCATTTATGCAGGACCATATGCATTATACCTTTTACTGTCTGTTCATAGACAATTGATTACTTCATAACTAATGCGGGACCATGCGCATGATACTCTGGTTATTGAACATGACTATATTTTATTTTGTTATGCGGGACCATACGCATTTTACTTCAGATTTATGAGCAGTGTATTAACAGATCATATGTACTAAATTCTATATGGGACCATACACATGGCACTGCAATGATTTCGCATTTTCTACAATTTTATTGTTGTAATCAAATGGTTATTTCTGTGATGTTGATGATGTGGAGCCATATACAGGATATTCTGATTACTGATCAATGATTCCATATGTGTTCAATATGTCTATTATTTTCTAGTGAATTAGAGGAAGTATGTTCATCACACAGGAATTTGTAACCAATTGTTTTGACAATTATGAAGTATTTATTTTTAAGATCTATGCATATGGTTAGGCTAAATGCTTCATATGCATAACACTATGGTCCCGGGTTCTATTCATACAATAGATACATGAATTACTGTAAGAAATCAATTTTTTCTAGGTCAACATCATGCCTCCAAAGAGCCAGTTAGCTGGTGATCCAATGAATCTGTCTAGATCGAAATGGAAAAGAACAGTTCCTAACGCCACCGACAGTGCAACCAATCAGGTTGACGTTCACAGCCTTGACTCTTGTGACGATATTCCGCAGGCTGATGCTTCCCCTGCAATAGACTATGACAAGTTGGCAGCTGCCATTTTAAAACAAACATCTCAGAAGCCTCCATCAGCAACTGAGCCTCAACAGGAGCTTCCTCCATCTGCACAACTGCAACCACCATTACTGCCATCAGACCAACAAAATTCCAGTACATCCGGTGTTTTTAGGTGTTGTAGCGCGACCGAGCGTGCGGTCTTGTTTTTCCACTATTTTCTATAAATTAATCCATTTTTAATTCACCGTTAATTTCCTTCTTTGGTAGCGTAAATAAAAGTCCAATTATCTATTAACAAGTTTATTCCGTTTTTACATACTAACAATTCACACAAACATAGGTCACTTTCTAACTCTGACTCTCGAACTACTCGACTGAACTCTATCTGCTCACGCTTTTATATATATATATATATATATATATATATATATATATATATATATATATATACACATAACGGTAGTACCCGGCAGCTCATCGGTAGCTGCAGGTAAGTGATTACTTATATACATACACACGCTTTTGTTGACAAACAAATCACTCTCTACAACTCCCCCCGACTAAGATTTTGGCCCCGTTTAAAATAAAAGTTAAACATTGAAATTTAAAATCATACACACTCGCACACACAAAAATATATATATACAAACACAAATTAAAATATGCACATAAAACAATACAAACAAAATCAAGATAAATTCAACAACTTTAATTTCACAGTTTTAAACAATTCAAATTACACGAAATAATTTCCGTGGCACTAGCGGTGTCTCTGTGCTTGAAAATGTATCGGAATTTCGGTTAGTATGTCACGAATAATGGCTTTCATGTCTACATCCCCTGGTGTAAGGTTCTCGCTGAAACACACATTGGTCTGACGCTCTATTTCCGTATTCCTGTTGGGCCACACTGTTGTGGATCGCGTTAGAGATAGCGTTAGAGTGCGTGATACACGTAGTGGTTTCAGCAGGACTGCTGCGATCAGTCTCATTTTCTTCTTCTGGCGCAACTTCACCATTTTCACTCGGCGCACTGTCTTCGTGTATCGTTTCCTCTTCAAACGCGGCTTCCTTAAGAATGTCGTCAACGAAGTCTTCGTGCAATTCACCATCATTAGGTCTTTCCACCTTTCAGGTGAAAGACCTCTTGTTTTCTTTATGTTTTTTATTCTTCTTTTTTTCTATTTAGCTCGGAGTGACTTTTTTGTTATTAGGGTTATCCAAACAAATTAAACTTTATGTAATTGTTCCTTAAAAGTTATGGTACCAATTAACCCTGTGTCAAAAAACTCCCAGAACTTACAGAGTTATTGCCCTTTGAGAAGGAAATACATGTTATTACTACTCCTCTAAAACCATAAGCGATAGAGACTTGGAACTTTTACCAATGTCTTTAGTACACTTAGAGGGTTGTTCAATCTATTCATACCGAAAGGATCTGGGGCCCTCTTCTAGCAGTTATTGCCCCTGAAAGTATTTAAATTTCCATAAAATCACTTCCAACTTTTTTATTATTTATCATAAAGACTTCGGACCACTTGGGATAGAAGCGTCTACCTTGGCCGAACAAAATGACATTAAGGTCAAAGGTCAAGGTCATTTGGAAATCTGTTAATTAATGAATTTTCAGATCTCTTTTGTTTAGGGTGGTAGAGAAAATTTTTTTCATGGATGTAGTAGGACATCTTAAGACATTTTAAAATACAGCCCCTTGGCTCATACCTTTGAATAATTACAGAGTTATTGCCCCTATTGTACAAAATGCTTGTTATCGCTACTCCTCTGAAACAATAAGAGATAGAGACTTGGAACCTTTACCAATGTCTTCAGTACACTTAGAGGGTTGTTCAATCTATTCATACCAAAAGGATCTGAGGCCCCCTTCTAACAATTATTGCCCCTGAAAGTATTTACATTTCCATTAAATCACTTTCAACTTTTTTATTATTTATCATAAAGACGTCGGACCACTTGGAATGGAAGCGTCTACCTTGGCCGAACAAAATGACATAAAGGTCAAAGGTCAAGGTCATTTGGAAATCTGTTAATTAATGAATTATCATATCATTTGATACAGAATTTTAGTAAGTGTTTCAATAGCTTGCTGGATTGCGCAATAAGGTATTCAATTAGGTCAGCCAGGTATCGCATTAAGTCCTGTGGTTACTCAAGTGGAAATTGTTTTACAGTCAACCCATTCATATTGTACAAAGACAGCTAGCCTCTAGAACACGCTCTTCTATTGTTAGGTTTTCTGTTTATATGCTTGTGTAAAGAATATTCACTTGGCGAGCACATCAATTTTGTTCAGAGTAAATGGGAAAAAATTCAGAAAAAGTAATTCAAAAGATATCTACGATAAACAACGGAATTCTTAAAGCAATTATGGCTTGAAATACAAAATAATCTCTTAAAACTCATTTATGGCTTTGCAGTATTCTAATTTTCTAGTACAACATATAACACAGGTATACTATTTTTGTATACCTTACTGAGCAATCTAGCAATTTATTAAAAAAATAGTAGGGTGGAAAGACCTCTAATTGTTCAGGAACAATTAGTCTACTAGTTTAACATGCTGTCCATCACTTCTGAATCCAGACTGAGTAAATCCAATGTTTCATCGTCATCTGGATTTTTAAACACTTCTTTGTCTGATGAAATGTCTTCAACTTCGGGCGCGTAAACCATCGTACATGTGGGTTCAGACTCCAGAATTTCTTCATCTGAAGAAATGTCCTTGTATAGGGGCACGTACACCGCCTTTTGATTTTCCTTCAATTTATTCCTGCTCATTTGCTTTGAGCTCGACATGGCGTTTGCTTTAGTTCCGTGCGCAGTTTTCAAATGTTTCTTCAAATTAAATTTTCGGGAAAACGGTCGTCCACAAAAGTCACATTTGTATATATTTACACGTTCACTATGAATTTCTTTAATATGTTGATGAAGGGTCTTTCTATTTTTGAATGAAAGTCCACACGTTTCGCAAATCATCTGTTATTTAGCAATCCAAAATTGCTATGGTCAGTCTCTGAATCTGCTCGGTACTTTTATAAGGCGCCCAACCCTGGTCCGTGTAACGGGTCTGTGTGGATTTCGTGTATTGCGCGTCTGGCGACTGTCGCGGTCCTCCCCAGCTGCAACGCGGTCACTTTCAACATGAGTCTTTGATCTTGTTCTTTCGGGTTTTCGCGTCTTGTCGGTGCTTCTTTTATCTGCATGGCTCTTCGGGACAGGGACAGTATCAGGCTCTTCGACGTTTTGATGTTTAGCAATCTTCAAGTTTTTAGTTAACTGTGTGTTATTTTTCTGGTGCGGAATGGCTTTAAATTATCAGCATGTACGCGGGTATGTTAAGGCTTCCCAGAGCGATGTGTAGAGAGTCACTTGTCTGTACTTCACACAATATGACGTCATAATAAACTTTGACGTCACGATCTGTATTCTATTCTATAGTTCTCAGAGAATGTGTCGTAACGTTAAAAGTGAATTATAATAAAACAGTCATTAAACTTCTTGTTTCCTTTACATAAATGATGCCCTTAATGCTAGACTTTAGAATGTATTCATATTAATAATCAATATCAAATAATAGATGGATATAAAGCTTCGCTTGAAGTAAAAGACTATTTATTAATTAGTGGTTTGGAGACTCTCCCTGCTGCGTGTAAACAATTGAATGAATAAAATTTAATGCATCTAAAAAAAGTTAGGCGCAGGTGAAAGATCAATACAATTTAAGAATATTTATCGTTAAATTGATAGAGAATATAAGTACCAATGTGAATCATGCTTGGGAAACCAATGGATTTACCCCAATTTTAAGTAAATCGCTTTCAATAAGTAAAAATGTGCCTTATTTTGATGATTCGGTGAAGTGTTTTTACAATATATTTAATAAACGAAATATCTATTTCAATCCCAAGCAAGAACTTCAATGTATATAACATAACAAAGAATTTTTCTTTGAAACATTTATGAAAAAATGTCATTAATCACCTGCGCCGATGCGATTTATTTAGAAAATTTGCAATGTTAGGACAGCATGTCACGTGACAAAGAAGTACATATGACGTCAAAAAATGCATCAAAATAATGTTTAACATTATTCTAAATATATATAATTTTGATTTTAAGGAATACTCCCGGTCAAAGTAAATATTTGTTGGTTAAAAAATATCGTTTTTCAGCCGTATTTTAGCTCCGGGACACCTTAACATTGCTGCGTACAATCTTTGGTTTGAAATCTTTGAATGCTGAATTTGGTAAAGGATGTTACTTAGGCGTTTTATTATCACCCAAGGTGCAGTCCAGTTTCGCGAAAGCTTCAGTTTTGTGCCCTTCTTTTGTTAAGGTTGGTATAGTCGCACCACATCACCCACTTCATAATTCTGTTCAGTAATGTTTTTATTATATAGCTTCTTCTGCGTTGATACAGAAGATCGAATTGTCTCTCTGGCTAAATCATGAGCTTTTTCCAAACTTTCGCACAACTTTGTTACATAATCAGATTAACACTTTATATCCTTAATTTGTAAATCACTGAAATCACACAACACAAAAACTGGAACTATCATTTCACATCTAAATAACATGCGTAAGGCGTTAATCCGGTAGTGTGTTGTATGCCATGCTTATAGCATCAATATACTTATCCCAGTTTGTTTGCAGTAAATTCACATATTTCGAAATCATTTCTTTAATGGTTCGATTAAGTCTTTCCACCATCCTGTCTTATCTCGGATGAAAAGCTGTTGTTCGAATTTTTAAAATGCTCAATATTTCACAAAGTTGAGAAAATAGTTGGCTCTCGAATTGACTTCCCTGAACGGTGTGAATTTCATACGGACATCCATAACGTTTGATCCACCCGCGAAATACTGCATAAGCTATTGTTTCAGCCTCCATGTTATGTAATGGATAAATCTCTGTGTACTTAAAATAATCCGCTACTACAAGGATATACATATTTCCATTTTCAGACCTAGGAAAGGGTCCTGCTATATCAGCTGCTATCCTCTTAAATCGTCCTCCCGACACATAACTTTTCATGAAATGTCTCTTCTTTTTGGAAGGATTTTTCTTTTCTTCACATATATTACACGATTTTACAGTCGCTGATATGTCGGTGAAAGTTGGGCCAATAGTATGAACTTAAATCGGCTCTTTTCTTAGTCTTTAAAACTCCTTGATGTCCAGATACTTTCGAATCATGAAAGTGCCACAATAAAGCATTTCTTAATGTTTTTGGTGTACATATCCTTAATCGCACTGAATTCCCTTGTATCCATTTAATGCATAACACACTTTCATGTACGGTTAGTAGTTCCTATCTTCCATCTCAGAATCGACACTCGGGTGCATATGAAATAATTCGTCAAAGTTTAGCTTATTCCTGTCTCCATGTTTTCCAATACAGTTAAGGATAAATCCTATAACTTCATTGTCAATTTGCATTTTTCTAATGCCATAGTATGTTAACATTGGGCTCGGGTTGCGGTTTTGCTCGTCTGGGTCTATTTTCCTTGTTGATTGTTGTCACTCTTGCGTTCATTGGTGCTGAACAAATAATGTATATCCCATATAGCTTTATCAACGCACAAGTCTGTCTCGCTTTGGTTATTGCCCAACTCATTAACGTGACTTTATAGGGCTCCATCGTATACATCGTCAGAATTTCTTTTACACTGTCTACACACTGTCTCATTTGAGTTTACTTAGATTCTAAAAAACCATCTCCATTAGAATGTTTTTTTTCTTGGGCGATGGACAATTTTGAAATTAAATGGTCATATCTGCTGCAACCATCGGCATATCTTTGAATCTGTGTAGCCAAGTGAGAGATCCATGGTCCGTGCGTAGTATGAATTCTTTTCCCAGTAGGTAATGTTTAAAGTATTTTATGAAATAAACTACTGCCAGGATTTCTGTACGCGTAACACAATAGTTTCTTTCTGCTGTGGTCAACGCTTGACTACCATAAGCTATTACTTTCTCATGGTTTTCCTGAACTTGGGATAAAACACATCCAATAGCATTATTACTAGCGTCAGTATCAAGGATAAATTGTCCAGCTTTTCGATCAGGGTATCCCTGGATTGGAGCACACACTAGTTTCTCTTTCAGTGTATGAAAAGCATGGTCACATTCATCAATCCAGTTCCATTTAGTTTCTTTGCTTGTTAATACATATAGGCACTTTGCTTTCTTTGCAAAATCCTTTATAAATTTCCTATAATATGACACCAGTCCCAAGAAACTTCGTAATTCACTGACATTTGTTGGTCTTGCTGCATGCCTAATCGCCTCTGTTTTAACAGGATCAGTTTTTATTCCATTTGCTGTTACTACATGTCCCAGGAATTGAACTTCCGGTTTAAAGAATGAACACTTCTTTGCTTTTACTTTCAAATTCATTTCATCAAGTCGATCAAATACTTTCTCAAGATTAGAGATACGTTCTTCAAAATTCTTTCCGAACACCACTATGTAATCTAGGTAAAGCACAACTATGTTCCATTGTAATCCACTCAAGGTTTTCTCTATAATTCGTTGAAATGTTGCAGGTGCATTACATAAACCAAATGGCATTACAGTATACTGAAACAAGCCTCATCTAGGTGTTGCAAAAGCTGATGGTACGCTATATTTAAATCTAGCGTTGAAATCAACTTAGATCCAGCAAGGGCATCTAAATCATCCTTTATTCTGGGAATGGGGTAAGC
Source organism: Magallana ariakensis (assembly GCA_020458035.1). Classification (NCBI taxonomy): domain Eukaryota; kingdom Metazoa; phylum Mollusca; class Bivalvia; order Ostreida; family Ostreidae; genus Magallana; species Magallana ariakensis. The sequence goes on along the minus strand of CM035811.1, from coordinate 55,189,284 downwards.
ATCCTTAACTGTTATTGCATTTAGACGGCGGTAATCTACACATACACGCCAGCTTTTCCATCTTTCACCAGTACTAGTTGTGAGGACCATGAACTGTTTGATTTCTCAAACAGGCCCTGTTTCTCCAATTTTAGTATCTCAGCATTTAAAAATTCTCTCTTAAAGATTGGCACTCCTCCTGGCGCTTCTTTAAATGGTTCCTCGTCCATTTTTCGTTCCATTTTTCTTTCTGGGTTAGCAAATACACGTTCTCTTCGTATAAGGAATTCCTTGAACTTCCTTGACTCCTCAGAAGTCAAGTGATCACATCCATCGTCGTAGACAGCCTTTAAATGTTGCGGCATTTCACCGTTTTCCTCATTAACAGTGCTAACTTCGTCACAACAGTTATCAATTGCTTCACTAACATACTTCACTGGTATGAATGATGCTATCAATGTACCCCTCTTGATCAATCTAGGTTTCTTTTCAGGATTGAAAACGCGAATAAACACAACACCAGTTTTTGCATTCAGTAATGTTTTTGCGACAGTCACTTGATGTGATGCTACAAAACTTTGAATAGGTAGTGGTAGTCCGTTGATTTCCTCTGTATATGTCAGCTTGGATGGTATAATAGCTTCGTGATCTCCAGGAACTTGTACTGTCTCTGTGCAAAAGATGTAATTAGTTCGTTTTCCTTCCGTAAGTTCGCATTACATTAAAAGTTCATTGGCATCATGTTCCCATACATACTTATATTTCACATAAAAGTTTTCGCCTAACAAATTCTTTTTCACTCCTCCCACAAATATTCGCTGTTCTATATCCACATTTCCCAGTGTGTTAAAGTCATTTTAGCATTTCCAATAGTATTTATTTTTTGTCCATCAACACTAAAAAATTTTGTCCTTACTCGGGCCTATTTTCGGGGATGATTTTGTAATAGGTTTCGTCAGTTATAAAAGATCTTCTTGCACCTGTATCTACTTTCCAAATCACCCTTGTTCCCTGTATTAGTCCTTCTATTTGAAAACCACTTTTTCCAGGAATTCGCTCTTCTAACCTCTCAGTACATGGACTAACATTTTCAGTACAACTGGGATTCATAGATACACTTGTTGTCCTTAAAACCTGGTCAGTTTCGTTGAGCTGCAATTCTCCAGAATCGTCTGTCTGAATAACACTGCTGTGTTTCTCTTGCGCCCTTTTAGTAACTACTGCTGCCATATCCAAGGGAAGATCACGCTTTGCTGATGTACTAGGCCTTTCAGATTTTTCGACCGCGCACGGCCCTGAACTGTTTAACGGCTGATCCGCATTTTTCCTACTGTTAAAATTGTTCTGCTTTCCTCCACTTCTTTTGTTAATTGGGCATTGATACGATAAATGATCAGTGGAATTACACTGAAAACATCTTTTTGGCTGTCTTCTATTTCTCGCAAATCTCGGTTTCATCTGCTGTGTTGATTTGTTAGCATTCGCATTTCGGAAGGCTTCAGAAACAGCGTACACTGTGCGTCCGTTTGTTCTAGCATAATGTTCTCGAGAGTTTTCTCCAAGTCTAATACACTACTCTTGCATAGCAGCTGTAATTGCATCTTGTAGTGTCTTTGGACAAATTCTTTTAACAGCATAACGAAATTCACTGTCTTCACTACAATTATCCAAGAATGTCTTTAGACTGCTCTCTTGAATGTACTCTCTATTATCTGGGTATGCCTTACGGTACAGATCTTCTATCGCTTGACCAAAATCTCTAAATGTTTCATTGGCACGTTTCCTTCGCATTTTAACTTCTGCTATATAACTCTCTTTGATCGCTCTATGGTAAAACCGATTTTCCATAGCACGCTCTAATTCTGTCCAACTGTTTCTAATTTCCTCGGTCAATCCATAGGCGTATGTTTCTGCCTGTCCTCGCAGTACAGTGAAAAATACTCTCCTCGTCCTATTCTCGTCCCAGGCATTTATCGATACAATGTTCTCGAAATACCGTATGTACTCTGTCCAAATATCCTCTCCATCTCCTTTGAATGTTCTCTTCACTGGAATTTGATATCCGGATGCCGTACTAGAAAGACTGGTAGCTTGATTCCCGGCTCCTGGGGTAAATGTTGGCGTCGTTAATCTTGGTGTAAATCTAACGTTACGTTTAGTTGTTAACTGGTCCGTGTTCTGTGTAATTGAAGATGACGGTACACAGACTATATTTTCACGATTCCACAGCTTAAGAATAACGCTAAATAAAGTAAGGCACACTAATCCTAGTATTCCAGAAATCGTGAATTCATTGGTCAAACAAAGTAACATATATCGCGGGAAGTAGGTGTAAATGGTATAAGCAACTGCACATCCGAATATCACTAGAATCCAGAAGGTAATAAATCCGTTCCAAGAAAACACTTCCCGAGCACAATGTGATGTGTTTCATTCATTTCCCCTCTATAACTTTCGTCGTTAACAGGAGTACTTGCAATCATAGGCTCCGTATTTTCAATTGTGTTACTTTCTGCTATTGGGGTGGCATTTTCACATTCTATGAATGAATTTAGTAGGGATCTTTTAACATTCTGCTGAAATCGATGAGTTTCTAGCATCGCTGTTTGATTATCAATTTCCGTAAAATCCATTTTTCGCGACGAATATGCACTACGCAGGTATGATAAGGCAACAAATCGAGTAAAAATTCCTCTGATCGATATGACGTCACAATAAGCAGCATGATGTCATATTTTACTCAAGAAATCTGTCAATTTTAACTTTATCTCTGGTCCAAATTATGAAAACTACAGGCGTAAAATGTCACTAGAAGCTCTTTTAACAGAATATATCTTCGATTTCTCTGTATTACGTATCGTTAACATTGATGACGTCACAAGCATGTGTAATAGAGAAGATCATTGTCGGGAGACAAGTCATCGGGATGCAGTGTAAACATTGCCGAAATAAGACTTATTTAATACAGATACCTAAGATTTAGATGAGTGTCAGTTAGGATACAACCAGGAATGGATATTTTGTTTTATCAGCGAGTGTTATAAGGTAAGCAGATAGACATTTATGTGGGATGACCGGCCTTTCCTCTGTCAGTGTGAACAAAAAAGACAAAAGTGTAACACTACCCCGAATATTATGAAAGATGAATTTGGCAAATATCAAAAGCACATGACCTTAAATACTAGAAAAATGCTGCTAGAATCCTTTGGTTTGTTGTTGTAAATGAAAAATACGTACTATTTGCAATGAAATTTAAAAAGTTGAGGAGGTTTCCGGTAAATAATGACAATATTTATTTTATGCGATTAACAGTATGATTCTAGCAGTTATATTAATAAACATGAACTTATTGCCGATCGAATTATTGTATCACACATACAAATAAACTTCGGAGTAGTGTTACACTTTTTGATTTTTTGTTAAGGTACAAAAATGATCTATTTTTAACTGTCACGTGATACCATGGCAAGGCAGCTTTAAAGATCGACTTGATTCCGAAGTAAAAATATAATATCTTGATACTAATATTCAGCACTGATTTCATAAAAATAAACAATTTTTAAAATAACCACAATATCGGCGATCATTAAACTCTGAGTTGCCTTAACCTACCCGCGTATCCTGGGAAAACATAATGTTTTGTATCAACACTCATAAGTTTTTATTCTACATCGCCATGACGGACACTTGTAGAATCTGCTTGATTCATTTTGATTTGCATTGCGAATTGAACATAACTTTTCACTTTTCAAAAACACCACGTAGCAGTTAGGACATTCCTTGCGTAATTCCACGTCAATCTTTCGAATGAACAGATAATTTCCATTGCTATCTATGTCATACAATTTCACAAATCTACTAAAATTTCAACTGGAATCCATCACAATGTCAAATAAATAATAATTCACAGTTTAATATCCACACGAAATAAAACACACAAGTTCAGTCAAATTAATTTGAGTCACAAAATGAATAAGTTCTCCCCGTAATCCATAATCATCGTCACAGTTTCACAAACAAATAATCCAGTTCGAAATAAATATCCGTGTCACATATTTTAAGAAAGCACCCCACCGCTGCCACCAGTTGTAGCGCGACCGAGCGTGCGGTCTTGTTTTGTCACTATTTTCTATAAATTAATCTATTTGAATTCACCGTTAATTTCCTTCTTTGGTAGCGTAAATAAAAGTCCAGTTATCTATTAACAAGTTTATTCCGTTTTCACATATTAACAATTTACACAAACATAGGTCACTTTCTAACTCTGGGTCTCGAACTACTCTCCCTCTCTCACGCTTTCACCTATATATATATACATATCGGGGGCAGCTCCGCCGGAGCTGCTAGTACCCGGCAGCTCATCGGTAGCTGCCGGTAAGTGATTACTTATATACATACACACGCTTTTGTTGACAAACAAATCACTCTCTACAGAGCCAGCAAGGTTATCCACACATTCACTAGAAATAAAAGATGGCATTCCCTTGGGTGCCTCAGTGTCCATTAAATTAAGACAGAAAATTTGGTGTAATGAGTATATTGATTTAAAATCCTTACTAGACTCCAAAGATGAACCCATTTCTATTACAATTTCAACAGGGGTTATCAATTTGCATCAGGGCCAAAAGTCTAAAGTTCCCATCTCACTCGGCTAGTGGACTGATGCTTTCCTCATTTTTGCAGCAATTTATTTGGAAAAATTTCCCACTGAAGCCCCCAACCTTCTCAAATACTGCCATATGATCCGGGAAATGCAATACTTACATGAGGATTAGGCATTTAGAATGTATGATGAAAATTTTCGGAAACTTCGGGAAACAGTTAATGTCTCTTAGCAAAATCCCGTTCAGGAATTACGCCTCAAAGCTGCAACTACAAAATTTCAATTTCAAAAGCCACAACAGAATCAGCCCTTTCGTACTAGATTTTGCTTTCAATTTAACAAAGGCGAACGTTGCAGCCGAAGCCCCTGCCCCTTTAAATACATCTGAATGCGGTGCAAATCAAATCACCCCAAGTTAAAATGCCCAGATGCCCATAAATCAAACTACACTAAACCTTCCCACACCAGTCAAGGCAGAAAGTCTCAGTAGAGTTTTAGAGGGTTATGACCCACAGAAACTTCAGTTTCTTATAGAAGGTTTTAGTCAAGGTTTTCGTCTAGGATGTGTAGGTCTCCCCACTCAAACACTTTCAAGGAATCATAAAAGTACATCTGAATATCCATCAGTTATAGACGACTTTATAGATCAAGGTTTACAAAAAGGTAGAATTGCTGGTCCATTTCCATCTCCCCCTTTTGAATTTTTTGTGTCATCCCCCTTGGGAGTTGTACCAAAATCTGAAGCAGGAAAATTTAGAGTAATACATGATCTGTCTTTTCCAAAACACAGAATAGTCAAATCCCTCAAGAGTGTGCAACAGTTCAATATGATTCCATTGACAATGTAACATCCCTGTTAAGGCAGTTCGGTAAGGACTCTCTTATGGCCAAAACAGATATTCAGGACGCATTCCGCATTGTTCCTATAAACCCAGAAGATTACAAGCTTCTCGGTTTTTCCTGGCAGGGTCTTTTTTATTATGATAAATGTCTGCCTATGGGAGCTAGCAGTTCTTGTCAAATATTTGAATCCCTTAGCAAAGGTCTGCAGTGGGCTATGTGCACAAAATTTAATGCTGCAGGTATGTCTCATATGCTAGATGATTTTTTCTTTATTGGTCCAAAAGATTCTGATAAGTGTTTATCAGACTTACAACAATTTCTTGCAATATGTAGTGAAGCAGGTATCCCAATTGAGGGGGAACAAACTCATTTTCCAACCCGCATATTAACTATTTATGGCATGGAAGTTGATTCAAGTGTTCTAAAATGTCGGTTGCCTGAACCAAAACTTGTCAAGATACGTAATAAGCTGCAGGAAGTAAAACATAGAAAGAAAATTACTCTAAAAGAGCTACAATCCTTAATAGGCTTACTAAACTTTGCCTGTTTGGTAGTTGTACCTAGTAGAGCTTTTCTTAGGCGCATTATAGACTTGACTTGTGGTGTGTCCAATCCTTCTCATTTTATCAGACTGACATGTGAAACATTGTCTGACCTTCAAATGTGGTCTCATTTCATAGAAAATTACAATGGGAAGTCAGTTATTTTACCAGATGTTTTCACATCATCAGTTAAAGCTTTCTTTTCACAGATGCTTCGGGTTCAATTGGTTTTGCAGGAGTTCTAGGCACAGAATGGTTTGCTCTAGTTTGGGATGTAGTATCAGATTTAGAACACCATCAGATTGCTATTAAGGAGTTATTCCCTATTGTTTTAGCTCTGGAAGTCTGGGGTCCAAGTCTCGCCAATAAGAAAATATTGTTTATGTCTGATAATGAGGCTATTGTGGATGTATTGAACAAACAATCATGCAAGGAGAAAACTCTTATGAAGCTTATTAGACGTCTTGTGCTTACATCTCTCTTATATGATATATATTTTAAAGCAAAGCACATTGCAGGCAAGAAAAATTTATTAGCTGATAAACTCAGGGGGCCTTCAAAATAGCTCCCCACTTGAATGCAGACCAGACTGCAATTCCAGTAGAACTTTTGAAAATTTGAGTCCTATTTGTCAACAGTTGCTTGCTTCTGCCTTGTCTCCATCATCGGCTCAAGCTTACAGACGTGCATAGGAAATGTTTATTACATGGAAGCCCACTATCTCTCTCCCTGTCTCAGTGGTAGATGTGTGTAACTTTATTGGTCACTTGTTTTAGTTAATTATTCACCAAGTAGCAAAGCATCTCATATATCTGCAATTAGTTATGTGCATAAAATTTTAAATATGCAGGACCCAACGCAGGCTTTTATTACTAAGAAAATTTTAAAGCGTTGTAAGTCATCAGTTCCAACAAAGGATACTCGTCTGCCAATTACTCCAGACATTTTACAGAAATTGTTGCATGCACTTGCCCACACTGTCCCACAATATTCACTTCGCATTCTCCTACGTGCCTTATTTTTGTTAGCTTTTCATGCTTTTTTGAGATTAGGGGAAGTAGCTGCAAAAACGCTGAACAACAGCAAGCACGTTTTACAACGTTCTGATGTCACCTTTCAATATACAGGGTCTAAGTTATCAGCTGTTCAAATCATAATGCGTGAATACAAAACAAATAAGCATCATAACCCCTTAGTACTCTCCGTTCAAGCTATTCAGGGCTCGCCATTTTGTCCAGTACAGGCCCTATTGGAATATTTACAATATTCAAACCACTCAGCTGGCCCATTATTTCAAACAAATGATGCTCTTCCAATTTCATATTCGAAGGTTTCCTCTCACTTAAGATCAGCGGTAGAGTTTATTGGTCTTAATCCAAACAATTTTAAGGGCCATAGTTTCAGAATAGGTGCAGCTACATATGCTGCTTCATTGGGATACTCTGAAAATCTTATTAAAAAATTAGGGCGTTGAAACTCCGATGCTTTTCGTAGGTATATACGTATAATTTCCTTCCGTTTTTAAGAAATATGTCTGGTCATGTAAGCTTTCATCAGTATAATATTGTCGACAAATACTTGACACGATAAATAAAGTATGTTCAATAAACAATATTTAAACTCACCATTGACATACCGCATTTTCAAAACTCCAAAATATAAAATCAGGGAATGAATGCTGAAATAGAAAAAGGTAGAAGATAAAATTATTGTCAGACTTCTGCACATTGTCACAAAATGTTGTATGAGTGAGCCAGTAGTCAACCAGGAAGTATAGTGACTTCAAAAATTACGCAGTTGTTTATTTATTTTTTTAATTCTTTTATTCAAGTGCCCTTTGTTTAAACCCTATCTGTCCACATCACGCCTCAACCTTATATCTTGTAGCCTCTACGCCATTATTAGGGAGTTAGAGGCTTACACAGTTTAAGTGCCAATCTCAATTAATATGTATTTCGGTGGGTGGGAACTAATTTGAAAAATATTTGCAATCAAACAAAAAACGATGGTTGATCAACATTCTGTGATACAGAGGCAATGACGTTATGAAAAACCAACATCTGAGCGTGAGGTTAGGATAATCTCCGCATGCCGGTTGAGTTATTTCTGCATTTAAAAAAAAAACACCTTTTTTATTTATTAAGGTCTTCCGTTTCCAACGTTTTTATATTATTGTGCAGATTAAGATTATTCTTATTTTTCTTTTTTTTTTCTTCCTAGACGCGAACTTTGAGGCTTCATATCTTGCTCATTTCTGAACGGTTTTTGCTCAAATTTTCAGGGCTTATAGACTTTACAAAACACTATCTAAACCATTTCATAAATTTTAAAAATCCTCTTCCGTTAACGAGTTATTCCCCTTTTTAAAAAATTTAGGGCCTTTCGTTTCCAGACAAAGGCTCCGAGACTATGATAGCAGGGAATGGGAATCCAACGAATTTGAATAACAGAGACATTGAAGTTTTGCACATCGGTTTTTGTTTTTGGATTACTTTCTTTATTTAGAAAAAGGTAGGGGGTCAAAAAACAGGGTTCCAAAAAGTGCGAAAATTTAGACATATTTTCCTTTGTATCTTTTAAACAACAAATATTTTGTTAAGACATGCAGAATAAAAGTTGTGCAGAATGTCAAGGACTTTCATTTGACGCCAATAAAAAAGGGTTGGCCCCTTAAATTAAGGGCCAAGGGCCCTTGAAAGTTTTTGCTAAATAACTAAAAAACGGCTAGGATTTTGATATAGCTGTCGCTGGAAAAGTTGTTTGTTGGGATCCTATAAATGTCGTTACAATGTTATTTTGTTGGTAAGTTGTGTATTATGTGTGTAAAAAGCTTTACATGTTAACAGGTACCTGTGTTTATTTGGCAAGTTAACGAAAGTTGTGCGTACAACTGACATTAAGTTACGACAGACAGTATGCCTGTTTAAAAAGGAGGCTTTCATTCATAAGAAAAAAATAATTTTTTTTAGGATACATGCTTTTATGTGAGGACTTTAAAGAGGTTCGCTCCTCAGGTTTTGGGTAGCTATTTTGGGTCACCTCTAGTCTGAAAATTCTGCATCACATAATAATTCTAGTAGTATATTTATATTTTACAATGCCAAATAAACTTTATTGAATTAAATTGTTTCAAAAAAAAATTCATTTTTACAGAGTTTAGTAAGGGACTATATTTTGTGGCGGAAGGTTTTCAAGAAAGAAATGAACAATTTTCATAACTCATTAGTTTTAGAGTACTGTTACTTTAGCTTCCTAATTTTCAGCACAGACCAAACTTCTGGATAGTTTGTGCATTATGATATATTCATGATGTTCTAATTAACATATTTAAACATTATTTTAATATTTCTATCGATATATTTTGGCATATTTAGCTTATATTTCATATAAGTTAAAAAATTAACTCCAATTTTGGCCTGAAATTAGCTTATTTCATGCTATATCTCAATTTTTTGAGATGTGACCCCTACTTGTTTTACTTTTAAATGAGACAATAAATGTATGTCTATTTGTATGCAAAGCTTTGGAAAGATGACATTACTATAATTTTTTTTATTTGCGTCATAATTTGATTACTTCAAAATTTTGTAACATCTGTTGTGTGTTCTTTATGTACTGGGCTTTGAAGCCACCAGTAGAGCAAGAATTTTTAAACTTTGACTTAGATTTTACTTTTATAGTCACTACATGTGTTCCACCTCATACTGTATAAAAATCATTACTAAATAATAGTTCAAACTATAAATATTTGTTTGATTTCTTCAAATTATCAATTTCCATGTCAAATTTTAGCAAAAATTTCAGAAAAATTATCATTTCTGTTTGGAGCCCAATATTTCCAAAAAATGGCATGTGACATGGGTCACAAATAAAATAAATGAACATTTTAGGTCCCCATCTTTATATCCAAGTGGTTTTCGGATGATTGACATTACTATTATTTCAGGTGCCAACCTCCTTAAGTCATCTTCGTAAATTCCGCACAATCCTAAAAAACGAGAAACAGAAAATATAAACATTCTTTTTTCTTTTCTGGTAAATCACACAAACTACCGGAAAAAAAAATCTATGTGATACATTTTAATTATCATGCTACATGCATTTAAAATATATCTGGAATCAGAGCTGTGTGTGTGAACCATTACGTAAGCTATCCCTCGCTTGCGGCCGAGAAAGTCGGTCGCCATGGTCGCGGCTGGACTACCTAGCGGTCAGCGGTTATCTAATACACCGGAGTCACGTCTCTCAATTTATGAGTTCATTTAGCCGAAAACAAGAATTGTTTTAATTTTGATCACACATACACGTGTATTCTTCTCAAATTGAACTAAATGATAGAGTGTCAATTAAGAAAACGTTCTGTTAATTAATAAAAGAAATGTCATTCTCAATCGGAAGTAATATCAGGCATAGATCAATTGTGGGTTTTAATTTTAAAAAAATAATAACTTCTATTTGGTAGATTTTAGTCATTATTATACTGCAAACATTTCAAATCTTCCTGGGTTCTGAGCTGTGTGTGTTGTAACTTTACGTAACCTATTCCTCGCCCGCGGCCGAGGAGATCGGCCGCGGGTGCACTACCAAGCGGTCAGTGCTTATCTAATACACCAGATTCGCGTCTTTCATGTACTTGTTTTGAGTTTATATAGCCGCAAATACAGGAACTGTTTTAATTCAAAGTTATTAATGTTTTATTTAAAATGTAAATTAAGAAGTCATTCCGAAAATTATAAAATCCGATATTATTCCTAATCCAAAACATCGTCAGACATAAATCAATGGTGGGTTTGTAAGTATAAAATGTTCTAAGAACTGTACTTATAATGTTTTAGATCAACAACAAAAAAACCACAAAGATTACCCCTTTAAATGATGATCATCCCTCGCACGCTCGCACATGGCCGAGAAGATCGCGCGCGAGGGGACATCTACATGTACCTTATCACACGTGTATGTTTATTGATATTTTGTACGAACACAAAACTATTTGTTTATTTTATTTTCATTTATATTGGTTTTAGATGAAAGATGAATTTATCTCCCTTATTCAGTTGATTTAGCGTTGATTTAAACGCAAGGGGGAAAAATCTCATTAATTGAATAAAAGTAATCTATCAAATCGATTCTAAATATGCAAGGCCGATTGTATAAATAAAAGATTAAATATAATAAAACTCCGAGATATTTACCGGCATATGTAAAATTGATATGTGTTTAACTTAAGATTAATATACTGCATCGTCGGAACCCACGGGTTTTCAATCCGTTACACTGATTTCAAGCAATGTAACGGATGGAAAACCCGTGGGGTCCGACGATGAATCGACTGTAGTTACTCATGATCGTTTCCGTTAATAATTGCTTAGACTTTTTACAGACTTTAACACTTTTAAGACAATATTTAAACTTTGCCTGGCCAACGAGACATATATGCATATGGATATATGTATATATACTGGTGTAAGAATTAATATTCGACCAACGCAAAAATTAAATAGTGTAGAAAGTAAAATAAGTTTTCTTAAGAGTTGTACCAAATTTTAGCAGGGTTTACATAGTAAAAAAAATCATTAATTTTCGAAGCGTTCTAGGAAGTTTAAAAACAAAGTCATATCTGTGCTGCTCCGCCCCCCCCCCCCCCCCACCCCCAAGTGCTCGAGCTGAATTTTAAAAATTGGCGAACAAAAATCGAAAATTTATATGTGTCGAAAATCAATTTCTGGTGACTCCTTATTTGTTAACGTTCTTCCTAATGTGTTTCACTTTGCAATCTGTGTGTTTATTCGGCCAGTCTGCGTGTTAATTCAATCACCCCGTGCGACCGAAAATCTCGTGTCCCTTTAAGACCGAGAAATTAAGCACCGCCTTCAAATTTACGTGGTCAGTGTAACCCTTGTTAACCAACTAAATCGAGGCCCCAGTTTGGATGTTAGAAAATGATTGGCATTTGTTTACTCGTCCTGTGTATACCATGCCTAGCGCTCGCGACGACGGTGCAATAAACGTTTTTCTTTGATTTGATGCATACCGTGACGATAAATCGCTATCTTTTAGAACTTTAAACAAAAGAAATATTAAAAGATATGAATTAAATTTACTTGGTTATGTACCACACTAAATGCGCTGATCACCTACTATAGTCTGTCAAAATCATCTGGTGCCGATCATGTATCCATGAAAGACGTCATTTATCAATAAAGATGTTTGTGAATAATTGAGAATAAATAATTAAATGAAATCAAATATTGCGTTCACGATTTATATCGTTAGTTATCACATTTCTGAGAGAAATTTCACGAGCTGAAACCGGAAGAGAAACAAGTACAGACAGCTCTGGTGCATGCGCAGCTGGTAGAATTATTGTGCACTTTAATTTAGCAGCTGATCGGAAAAGATTTACAAGCATTGGTTGCAAAGTTGCATTAGTATTTGAGTACGGTGGGGTGATTGTATAATTCACAAAACATCAGGATATATTCTCAGTTAATCCCGACAGAAACTTGTTCAATCAAACGAAATATTTTGCACATGTCGCACGCGGTTTTTCATGCGTTTATATTCATTTCAACGAAGAACAATTTGTTTTATAAGTACATATAAATACGATATTCTTTTTAAATAAACGGAAAAACTCTTTTGAGAGCACTTTAATACTCCGTGTATATAGACAAGTATACACAAGCGAGCGTGTTTCCCTCGGGGTTTCACACCTCTTTCAATATAGGCTCAACCCCCACCTGAACTTACCTAAGGTAAACTGACCGGTTAAAAACCTCGGCCTTTAAGTGCACACAATCCTGGACACAGATAGCCATAGGTAATTTATGGATGCAGATCATCAATTGTTATGTAATTAAAATACACTTGGAAGTGAGCTATCACTGTAGTGATCAATTGTTGAATATAAGTTTAAAGTTTTAAGTCAAAGATGTTAAATAATAATTATTTGTTCTCACGTTTAGAAGTTATGAAATACGTTATTCAATGCAGTCTGTCGCCATAGAAATCATCAGAGTACTGCAAGTGTTGACAGTTTCTTATTTCTTTAAAAGACCTTAGGACATAATTCATTTGACTTAGAGACTAGCGACACAGTTGCCTCCAAAAAATGTATGCACTTCTCAAAGTTACAATTAAATGGTATAGATATGTGTTGCTCAACGGATTTTATTAATTTTTGTAAATGTTAAAGTTAGAGAAATCGTATTTTCTGGAGGTTGACATTATGTAGAACTCTTTTGTTTAAAAAACAAAAACAAATTGTTTTGACGTCACACCATCTCTTTTGGTTTGGTTTAAATATACAATGTACACAGTGCTCTGAACAAAACGCTGGTTTATGCCTTTCTGTTACTCAAGTAAAAAACTGAACAAAATTGATTACTTTTAGGTTCAAACGTCACATGTTAATACATGTATGCATAAATATATGATTTTTTGATGATCAAATAAATGACATTGTATCTTTAAAAAATTCCAAAATATTATAACTAAAACATGTATATGTGACATGATAGAAATAATTGTAAACCAGGGGTCTCTCTTCCTGTCACACAAAAGTAACAAAAAGGATTTTTGATTCAGTTGGAGTTCTGCCCCCACCCCTGCCAACATTTTCTGAAATTAACATTTAGAAAATTAAATTTTGGGGAACTGACACCCCCACCCCAACACACTTTCTAGATGAGCGCTCAAGGCAAAAAAAAAATATTGGGATATTTAAAACAAAATCCTATTTGAAAAAAATGAAGTTAGAGATGCCTCACAACCCCTACCACTGCCGCGGATTATGATTTTGAAGATTTGTGAATTTCTTTTACTTGATTGTGAAGATTTCAGATAAATATGCTCATCCTTTCAAAAACAATACTGAGGCCTGTATGGCCAAACATTATACGGATAGTTATCCCTACCACTGAGCACCTCAGTCTCGTACACTAATAGCGCACCCTCAGACGGGAGAAGGCATTATTGTTTATTTACAATTGGTGTTCTTTTCAATCTCTAATTTTAACACTGCACTTTACATAAACTATCCATTGTTTTAGCGGTAGAGGTTTAAGTATGAATATAGGGAATCAAAATGTTTATGAAACATAACAATTTTTTCCATGCATCAGCGCAGTGGATTTTGTGTTTATTACACTATGATATAGGCATACCAGTAGTTTGAATCCTGTCATCAGTTGTACATACATGTAAACGTATTTATCGATTTTCTGGTTGGAATAATTAAATACATGTACATATAAGAGATGTGTTTTAAGTTATCATAACTTGATATAACCGTGAAATAAGTTAAAAGGAGAGTTTGTCTGGAAGGAAAATAATACTTTGAAAGTGAGCCTCGTTTTCTGAACTTACTATTATCATATCGACAATCCAGTTTAATGACAGCCCACCCTTTTTTCCTTACACTCAACGGGGTCGGATAGGTATCAATAAGAGGTCACCTTTCTATGACCTTTAAATTTGCATACAATCTAAATATATACCTCTAGCTTATCACAGACATGCCTTTATCTGTTTTATGAGAAGTGTAACTCTTCAATACTATGCAGTCTGGAGGTTGCAGTACTATATAGAAAATAGGCATGAATTAATTTTTCTGTCTCCTTTTGAAGAGTTCAAATTGATTTTCTAAAGCCCTGATTGGTCAGAAGTTAAAGTAGTGTGAAGATGACCTCCTATCAATAACTGTCAGACCCTGACAAGTGTAAGAAGAAGAGAGGTGGTTTTATTAAGACTGAATGACAATCCTTTCTTGACTTGCAATCTGATTAAAATTTCTATAGTCGCTATACGATGATTTGAAGAAACCCCACTTAAGGTCACCTCCTGGTAAACTTTGCTTTGACCAATGAAATCATCGGTTCCATTCCTCAGTTACATTATTTGGAAGTTATGCCAATACATTCTTTACATTCCCTAAGGGCGTCTAATATCAACTTATGCTCCATCTCTTACTTGCTGATACCGAAAGATTCACGAACATGTGGCATCATTTCGTCGTACAACTCCATTTTTGTTTGTAACCCGAAATTACCGTTTCTGAAACTTGCTCTGATTGCTAGAATAACTCATGTATATTTATAAACAAACATTCAACAGGGGGTGACCTCAAGAGGGGTTTCTTCAGATCCTCTTGTAGCGAAAATAGAAAAACAAGGAGGGGATCAGGGATATGATTTTAATCAGATTGTCTCGACTTGAAGCTGTAACGGAAGACCTTCTCGTTGCTTGCAACGAGCTCGGCTCTAGTTTACAGTATATTTTTAATGGATATTAGGTCTATACTGAATTTATTTTACGTGTACATTGCGATCAGTTTAATTAAGTAATCTACAAAAATTAATACATATAAATGTATGCTTAAAATATCGTTAATATTGCCTTTTTAACAACATTTAAAAAGTTGATGCTATATCTGTTTTAAAATATTAAGTTTTTTGATGTGTTTTGGTGTGGGTTTTTTTATTTTTTAATTCATTGTGCCATAAACAAAGAGTCAAACTAGACCTCACATTATGACAAGGCGATGTTATATAATGTTTTAAGCATTTACATTCAGATAATTTTACAACATTTAATCAAATTTAAAGTAAGTTACATAAAAGGAAATCCTTAGACTTCTGCAGAAGCAAATTGCATATTAAGTAGTATGTACCACGCAGGGAAACATCTCTTAAGTGGATTAAGTGACGACAGACGCTTATTCTACTTAAAAAACTAAACAGACAAGGAACAAAAAATCATAATGATGTGGTTTTAAAGATCGAAATTTTAAATATGTCCTCTCTTGATACGACTGCTGTACTGCTTTATAAATTAACAAATAGCTATTTTCTCTCTCTCTCTCTCTCTCTCTCTCTCTCTCTCTCTCTCTCTCTCTCTTGACTTCTGATAATAAATAAGAACATCAGTACATTAGTATTATATGAATTATATTCATCGATATTTTTACAAGACATGTTTGTGATGTGTTTATTCCTACAAATGCTTTCGTTTTATTTCATTTGTTCATTATATTTATAGAAAAGCAACATTGGTTCTTTAACTAACGTTATATTTCTTTCATTTCTATAAAATTATTTTAGCAATGGTATTTGTGTCAACACTATATGTTGTAAATAAAAACAAGTTCACTACAAAACGATATTGAATATTGCATTAATCGTTTCAAAGTACATGCATTTTTCATAATAGCATATAATCATAATCATGTTTTTCGTGTTACCATGTCAACAAATAAACACAATTATTCTTATTAAATACATTATTTTCATCAATTTGTTTTTCATATAAATTTCGCAATACATAGCGATTGGTGTACGCTAAAAGATCATTGCTTTGAACATAGATACATATATGAAGTGTTAATCTAATAATTCGATACTTAATTTCTAAGGTGTTTTATGTTTTTGGGAGACTGTTTTCTGGAAAAAAACTTTTACAATGCCTATTATTAAAGACATACTAAGAAAAACAATCTTTATATAGCGTACATGAACGATATAAAACTAGATTAAGCAGCTTAAACAACGGCAGGTGGTATGGAAAATCTGTCGATAATAATGTGAACTAAAGTAACTTACAATTAAATTACTCTTTCACCGGTTTAGAATTCTCAAATTTTACAATATTTAACCAAAAAATACCTCTTAAATTTTTGGAAATGTAACAATTTTAAAATCCTTATTTGGACTCTAAGTGATGACTTCAATTTTGGCAGTGAATCCTCTAACCCACTAATGACACCCGATCTTATTGTTATTTCGGTCAATAGTTCGTCTCAATATGGAGGTGTTCCAAACAACCTTAGTTGTTAAATCATTATTTGATGGATTATAAAACAACACAAAGGATAAAATATCTTGTTAAACGATTTCAATAGCACAGTCTTTATTCATTTCATATTACTCGCATGAAAATAAAAGATAAGGAAGTTAGCAGTGTGTGTGTGGGGGGGGGGGGGGGGCTCCTAATTTAAAAAAGAAAAAAAATGTATTATATGAAATTCTTATTTAGGACAGTGATCAAAATAATAATGTAATTTGACCTATAGAACACAATTTACAGATGCGACGCACTAAATACCTACTCACTAGTTTGAAATACAATTAAAAACATGTTTGGTTTTTTTTTTCAATCCTGCAATAAAAAGAATTAAGGCCACGTACATGTAGATAACATCAATTTATTTTTGATTTTCACCCCCGTTCACTCCTTTAAAAATATACAACCATGCACTTAGTTTTTTATTTTAATTTTAAAGAATAGGTTAAGAAAGCAATTAAGAAAAAAATTGGACACAGTATATACAACAATGAACAAAAAATATGGCTCAACATAACAACATTGTATCATATTAATGTGTCAAGTGTTAATTCCCGCGCTTGCGCGGGATATCAGATAGATAGATAGATAGATAGATAGATAGATAGATATTATATTTCCTATTGCAGGTATTAGCTACATGTTAAATATAGACTGTTTATCCTTTGTATTTGTTGTACTACGTTGTTTTTCGTTTTTGAACTTGTACTTCGTTTGACGCCAATCCAATGTTTGTTTTAATTGTGTTATCATGTTTATCTCGTATAACGTATTTGATAATCATATCTCGTGATGTGTACAATTGAATGCATTTGATAGCTTTAGTCATAAACGATAATGAATATCGATGTTATATCTGAACGTGAAAAGAGTTAATGTCTGTACGGCGAACCAACACAAGCTCAGAAAAGGGTAAGATTGGGCTTATAGTATTCATAACATTTAAACTTGAATTAAAAATCTCGATTTTTAACATGATATATATTTTCCTCTAATTCTATATTTTTTTTTATTTTCAAATTCCACGATGACAGTAAATAAGGCATAAGAGTAATATGTGTTGTTTTATTCTTGCTTAATATTATCGTTATTTTTCTATTCAAAGTGTTACCGGTGTGAAAGTTCTACAATTCATTATGTGTGGTAACTGAATGTTTGAGAAAAATCGACGTTGGGTGTAAGGTTCAAATTTGAGTTCTTCCGTGGAGATTCCGAGACGTACTTTTGACGTTTTTGATTTTCTGTCATCAACGTGACAAGATTTAGTACTGCATTTGGTTTGAAATAACTAACAAGTGCAAATAAAATCTTCATAAGAGCAATGAAAGTTAAAAAAAAATAGTACGATAATGAAAACATTCAACTCAAATCGTAACATTGCCACTTTTAAATGTCATATAAGGCATTGTCACTTTTAAATCTCAATATAGGGCATATGAGTTTATAACATACTGAAGAGATCTATTTTTAGAGTTGAAATGATTTTATGCCACACTTTGAAAAAGAGGGGGGAGAGGGGGCTATTGGTTTGCTGCTGTCTGGCGGTCAGTCGGTCCACTAACAGATTTCATTCATTTTCTTTGCAAAGGTTGCACATATTACAATGACATTAAGTTTACATATTAATCATAGGAACATCTGGGTCAACGTTTGTTTTAGATACAATCGAGTTATTCCCATTAGACTTGGAACAAGACAGTCACGTGCGTACATGTTCCATTACCCTTATACTGACATGTCAAAAAGTATCATGTTTGCGTTTTACAATGTAAGATTGATTTTGTCAAGGGGTGTCAAAATTCAGGGAATATGTAGTATATCTATACTTAAGTTCCATGTTTCTAAATTTTCGATAACAAGAGGCATGTGCAGGCCTTTAATAGTAAATCTTATAAAGCTGTCAATATTCACAGTTTTTAGTAATAATACATACAGCTCATTTCTACAAGCATACAGTGTACAAGATATTAAAGGTTTCCTCAAATAGAACAGATATTGCTCAGCTATGTTAAGGAAGGTATCAGAATTTTACACCGTGTGATTTAGAAACAATTGCATAAGCCCGCCCCTTTTTCATGAGATTTTACGAGATATGGGTATTTCGGTAATTAACAAACAACCACCAAAATGAATATGATTAATTATTAGGCTAGATTGTTTCAAGAAAGGTGTACTGAAATAAAAACATCAACTATTCTTTACATCTCGCGAAATCATGAAATTCCTACGTCGTCTGATGACGTATCGAGGTTGAATACGTCACATCGGCGCTTGCAGCTGTGATCAGAATAAGCATGTGGACTTCCGTGATATATCTTGGAATTTAACTCATTTACAACCAACGTTGACGAAAATCGGCATATGATTCAACTGAACAAGGTGGGATTTATAGGTACTTTCCCTATATATTGTTTTATATTATTTAATACTGTGGGATGAAACAGAAACGAAGCGAAATTCCTTTGCTTCGATATTGTTTACTTGTTTACATTTGTTTTTCATGTAATATTGTGTTTAAACATCAGTTTGGTGACTCGATCAGGCAAAGTAAATGTTCTGCGTTTCGCTTATTTTGATCATAAAGAGTATTGAGGCTCATTGTAGCTTTTTCTGCAATCTGATTAAAATCAGCCGTTCTGATACGCTACCGCTCTCGAACATCTGAAACAAGCCACTTAGAGGTCACGTCCGAACGACCCGACAATCTAAATATTTAAATATAAGGTCGTGACCTTTTTGACCAATGAGAATCCCCGTCTCTTAAAGACTATCGGGTGGAGTAATAGCAAGGTAAATATAACCGCACAGATTTATGGGAAATTATCTGCTGGCAGAGTTTTGCTAGCCACAATTTGATTGGGTTATCGAAAGGTCGTTCGGACGTGACCTCTAAGCGGCTTGTTTCAGATGTTCGAGAGCGGTAGCGTATCAGAACGGCTGATTTTAATCAGATTGCTTTTTCTGGTCTCATATCGCGATAATATTATAGCTCGCGATTCCTCCATGTTCATAGAAAATGGAAACAATGGCATGTCCAAACACTGTATGTGCTAGCACTAGAAAGATTAATATGATGATCTGGATTGAATATAGACAAGACTGTATTGTTGTTTATGTAAATCGAAATGTGTTATTTCATTTAGTTTTATTTTATGAAGATACTATACCTGTATGAATAGACAAAATTAAAGTGTTGTTCATTCTTTAAAATGTGTGGAAATTCTGTTTGACAAACAGAATTTCCACACATTTTAAAGAATAAACATTTTATCATACCTGTTGTGATATTAATGAAATTAAAACTGCTATTAGTATGCACAATAATTGAGTAATTTTCCATTTTCATGTTATGTTTGGCAAAATAGTTGCTAATTATGACATATCATTCATTTTCAGGCCTATTTAAGCAGTAAATGGTCCACTGCAGGGGACACCTTTTGGGGGTGTTGATAAAAAGTAAGTATTCTATAAATATTTCTTTTACTCACTAACTTCATGTATATTTGGTTGCTTTTTTATATCATATTACTATTAAATGTAACCTATCATAATATTTTTCATTGATACCTATTGAAATTAAATTTGAAATTGATAAATATTCATCATTTCAGGCATTGGTTTTCTTATCAACTGCGCTGCCTCTTAATATCAAAAAGACCGAAGAAAAAAAACATGTACTGTGCAAGAAGAATGGTCAATTTCCATAAATTTCACACCATGACTGAATAATACTGAAAATCAGAAATTATAGTCTTGTTGAACTGTCTGCCACAGAAAAGCAATCTCTATAGTATTTGTCAAGTTGATTACTATAATAAATTCTTGATAAATATTGTTTTTTCTTGCTTTCTTTATTTATTACAAAAAATAATTTATAATTACAAGTAAACCTTATCATATATTAAACGTATTTCTTATTTATTTATCAGCAAAAAAACATAAACCATTATAAAACATAAATGTGTAAACTAAAATCTCAACACTTACAATGTTACCCCCCCCCTCCCGCTCTTATAAAGGCAAAAGATAAAAGATGAATAAATTTTTCCAATTTCAACAATTTGGTAATGATGACTGGTGTGAAAGAAACAACATTCTAACATTATTTTAGTGAAATTCGCAGCTTTAAATTATTTATGAATGAAAATTAAAATCATGATCTTAGTCAGTGTTGCGTTTGAAATTCACGCAAATGACACCGAAAGTGAAATGGGTGTATGGGCCAGATAAAATACAGTAGTGCACGGGTATACACTTGATCAAATATATTGAAAATTTACATGTCTAACCATTATATCCCCATTATTACAAAAAGTGCTGGGAGCTGTATGAAATCGCTATGCATTTCATATAAATAAGCGTTAATTGTGGGAATTCCTTGCAAATTGCTGTTCAAACACTGTTTACGTTGAATTTAATAATTGTTCTTACTTGAATATTTCAAGCTCCCAGCACTTTTACAAGTTAGAAACAAAAATAATTATATTTGGTCATGTTAAGCCCTTGCACTTTGCATTTTTTCGTATTATTCCTGATTCATCTATTTTAGCACTATCACGTGACAGGGTATTCCCAAGAGACTCAAAATTTGCCCATGCGATAACAAATTATCTAATTTGTATACTGATAAATTATCACTTTGTGTAATAATTTTTTGGAACTGAATATCAAGATTATTCAAAGGCTAACATTTTATGTGATAAATATCGCTATTTTCTTATGGACGCCCATAACATAGCTGAGTGAAAGCAATATTGCCAAGTGACATTTAACATATAGTTTTCAAGATGAAGTTAAAATTACTAATTGATGACACAGCAATAACCTTAAGTAAAAATAAATGTTCAATATATGGTCATATTTATCAACCCCCATCCCCCCCCCCCCCCTGAATAAAAAGGCTACAAGTTCTGCCCTACAATTTAAGATCAGGGGATTATAAACTTGTTAACAATTCATTACTTTATTTACCACACCGATTGGCAGTTGTCACCTGATGTATCGGTCATAAAACACAAAAAAAAATCCGAGTCCTTGTTTTGTATTTAGTACGAAAGAAGTGTGGCTAAACTTAATTTCCTCTACAGTGTTACTGGTGTACTAATGATCTTTACTTTATCAATAAGTAATTATTTGGATATTGCAAACTGTTATGTCTTGTATACAGAATTCACATTCAATTCCCTTTTTTTATTTTCAGAAATAAAAACTGTAGAACAATGGCAACTGCAAGCAAAGACCAGAAGCTTCAGGAAAACGATGCTCGTGCGGATGATTTCTTGTATATATATTTTTCGTTCAAAAAGCTATACTGTTTTTTATATCATTAAAAATCAGCAATGTGAATATCAATAATAGGGATATTTTACATTTTATTTTTTTGCTTTTGGTCTTTCTCCTAAAATGATTCTCTGCACTTTTTTTGTTTGTCGTTTGGCATTTTTCACATATGCCAAGTCTTCTCTTAACCCACTTAAAAACACGGAAAAAACCTCTAAATTAAACTATAGACACATACCCTGTTTATACCCGTTTATATATGTGAAGATTATTAAAATATCACTGGTGGTTTTATAAATCTTCTTTCGAAACTTATATTAGAAGAGGTAAGTTGTTCAAATTTTAACCGCGACTACCGTTCTTTTACTGAATAGGGTATATACTGTGGAATCATTAGTTTTCGAAATGACCCAATTCTCGTGGAATTCGTGGGTGCCTCTCATCCACGAATTAACATCCTCCACAAATTCATATATAAGGGTTAAAAGGTCATATTTCCTCTTGTAGGTATAAGAGAATACACGAAACTACGTCCCTACGAACCTGAAAAAATTAAGCAATTCGCGAAAATTGGCTCCCACGAATTTTAATGATTCCACAGTAGTGCATCATTCTTTTACATATATATAACCTTTTTTAATATGAACATTTTTGGCAACAAGAGAGGTACAGATGTCAATATAGAATTATGAAAAAAAATCAGCTATTTAAAAATAATCTAGAAAAGTAAAATGCTACCTTGTATTATTCGGGTATTATTGCCCTGGTATTCTTATACTGTGAAGGCTAATAAACCTTTATATTAGAGACAAATATAATATTTAGAAAATAATATTGTAAGAATATTTATATTAAAATATATGACATAATTTTATTCTGTTAGAGTACTTAGGCATCCGGCGATATAATACATGTAACAAACATGTATGAGTACTTTATCTTCGTTATGAAGCATCTTACAACCGCAATATATTCTATCCCCAAAAAAGGCACATTGAATAACCCTATTCTTATTTTGTGAATGCTATTGCTCTTTTCAGTATTGTACATTGAGGCCTTAAACAATAAGATAGTCCATGGATGATTTTTTGATAAAAGAATATGATTTGTCATTACAAGATATAACATTTTTTTTACTCAACTTCCTCATCACGGTCGATAATTGGATATTACTAAAATACACATGTGACAGCTTATGTTTATTGCAGATATACGAACGAGAACTGTGATATTCAAGATGGTCTAAGCAGACTGTACTCATCAATTCAAAACTTAGTCGATAGAAAAGAATTCAAAACTCATGTCTTAAACGATGCATATAATGTGGATAACATTATAAAAAAGTTGGAGCACTATAAAATTGATTCCATGAAGAAAGAGTGCCCAATTGTGATTGCAGGTAAACAATTAATTTGTCATTAGCATTCTATCTTACAACTCCTCTTAAATTCTGATTCCTTTTTTTTTTATCTGCAAATTTTGTCTCTTTGAAATTTAAAATGTTATGGTTGACAAAGTGATAGATGTGTTTTACATATATTTATATGAAGTCATTTTATTTAAAAATTGTTGAGGTATATTCTTTTATTAAAATATAATGTTTATATAATGTGTACCCCGCTATTTATTATTTGTAGCATTGTTATCAGTAGGTGAGCGTGGGGTAATTTAGCTTGAAAGCAGGGAAATCCTAACAAAGCATATACTGTGTTATAAATATAAAAATAAGATATGCAAAACGATTAGTCTGCCATTTACCTTTCTTTTACATATTTTTTTAATCCTTTAACACTAGTTATGAAGAAAAAAATACCCCCTACACATATGTCCCATATGATAAATTTTCAGCTAAAGATTTTCTCTGTGTTTCCTTTTAAAAGTTCGTTTTACAATTGAAAACTTGGGTACACATTGTACTGAGATAAACACTTTAGCAGCCAGATATATTTTTAATTGCTGAAGAAAACTAAAAAGCCTTCCTGTACCAATAGGTAATAGAACGCAACAATTATTGTTTAAACAAAATATATAAGCAGTATATATAAGCATGGATGTGCCATGCTTTCTGTTTACATTAATTGTTCATCGCTTTATATAATGTTGTGTTTTTATTGTCTTAGCTACAAGTTCGTACTAAATATACATGTAATAGTTTTAAGGTGGACTGTCCCTTTGATAAGAGAAATAACTTCTGCTTCTGTAGAAAATAATCTGACTTTGTATCTGTGAATGTTTTAAGCATGTAGCAATAGGGAGACAGGGCTGGGCACCAATTTATGTTGGAGGCGACATTTTTTTTTTCATTCACATAGAGAAAAATTGAAATTTGAACGGAAACTGAACCCCAATCAGAGGACAGAAAAGTATTGAGAACTTTCACAGAAATAGAAGAAATAAATCTCATTTATCAAATTTGTATGAGCCAATAGTTATATCCCTCATTTATTATCCTTATCTCTTTTTTTTAAAATTTAGCTACATTGTATGTACTTACACAGTTCATGACAATATGTTTTTGATGATTTAGAGCGAATAAATCTTTGGATGAAAAATTTAATTTTTTCTCTTTATATCTGGTTCAAAGAGGTAAATGTATAATAATTAAAAAAATAACATATATAGGAGAAATGCAAACTTTAGCCTTAGTTGGCATCATTTGAAACTAATAACATTTCAGATGTCTAAAATTGAATGAGGGTTTTATATTCTGAGAGAGCAAATAGGGGAAATCAAAATTTCAAAAATCCCCAACAGTATTACGTTTCTTTCAACACTAGATGAATATATTCTTCTATTAAGATCATATCAATTACTGGAAAATCATTCATTTGATCCCCTTTTTGTGTTACAACAAAATGCTCTGGTTTACATTTCTAGCAAATGTAACATATTTAGATCAAATTTTCTTTTATCTTCTCCATATTTAAAAAAGAGAAAACATTTTCATACAAGTTATAAACTACATTCATTTAATTTATCATGTACTGTATGTAAAACCTTCAATATTTTATAATAAAAGAAAGATAACTTTCAACAAAACCTATACGACAAAGTGCAATTATGGACTAAAAAGCACCTCTTCTTTATGTTTTATAATAGGAATTTAAAATGTATATAACTATATATTATTTTCACGTACATTTAATATTTTTAATCTAATGCTACAATGGTAAAAGTTTGCTTTTTTTATTCATTATGTCTAATTATATTTATATGATTAGACACATGATTAATGTTTGATAAAACTGACAGTGGTTCCTCACTTCAACTTTGTTTCATTTAAGTCTATTGATATTGACTTTGAAAACAGATGAAAAGATATATATATATATATATCGTAAAATTAATAGCAGAGGGGCATTACACCTAAACAAGAAACCTTTAGGTTATAAATGAATGAGTATGCTCACAAAATAAGCTTATAAAATATTTTTTTGGAATTTTGGTACAAGTAATGCTTCCTCCTAATCACAATTTTTGTTTCAATTGTTGAGTCACAAGTTCTTTGGGTAAGTGGGTGGGTTACATTTACGTGGTTTTATAGTTTTCTGTTTTTAGCAAGAACACAACACAATTGTTTTAAAGTTTAGTACTATAGCTTCATTAAATTACATTTAGAATAAATGATTCGTTTACATTTTATAATTAATGCTAGCTCAAGATATTGACCTAGCGATATGTAGTCTGTCCTGATGTAAAATATAAGCGGGCATGTCGTATGTCAATCTAAAGTAACAGCTATGCAGCTATTAATATTTTTATTAATATTTTTCCCAAAAGAAAATATTTGCGATATTCGTCAAAGTCTCTTCTGAATCTTAGATAAGTTCAAATCTTAGTAATTAAGAACATTGATCTTGGAAATCGACTGCTTCTTACAATCAAAATGGGATAAGTTTAATATCCTGCCTGCTTCAAAATTTAACTTCAGACATTCTTCTACTTCTCAATTACTAACAACGTTTGTGTTTTACCTTTACAAGGTCTTAACCAGGAAAATCAAGTTGTTGGTTTGAACTGGTTACTTTCGCTATAGTTTCACCGTACTTAAATAACAGGTATGAAAGTAGAGAAAAATCTCTTTGAAAACGTGGTCCTTTTTGTTTATTTGGTCCCGCAAATTTGGCCTCAAGGGTAGTATGGTCATTTCACAACTTACATGTCTCTTATCCTAGAGATTCTTCGTACAAAAACGTGTAATAATTGGCCTTGTAATTTTCAATAAGAAAATAAATTAAAGGGACCTGGACACGATTTCAGATGAAAATTTTATTTTTGATTTTTATGTATTAATTAGTTTACTTGTGTATTTTGAATGATTTACCAAAATTTGAATGTTAGAAGTCAATTTACAAGCGAGATACAGATGAAAGAAGTCGTTGTTATGTAAACAAAGCTCGAGTCTTATATTTGTTTACAAATAATGTAAAGTAAAGAAAATACCATTTCTTTGACAAAATAACTTGTGGAAACAAGATAAACTTATTAAATGTGTTCATAAATAAGTTTATCAACAACAAAATGCAGCATTAGATTGAAACTTTTACCAATTCAAGACATATGTAAACAATAACAGGACTCGAGCTTTGTTTACAAAACAAAGAATTTTAACCTCAGAAACTCACGTGTAAATCGATATTTGACTTTCAAATTTTGACAGAGAATTAAAAACATCCATATTGACCATTCTAGACATTAAAAATGAAAAAATAAATTTTGAAAAAATTGAGCTCAAATCGTGTCCAAGTCCCTTTAACAAAGCAAAATTGATAAAGTTTGACGGACGACGCACGACGACGGACGAAGACAAAATGCAATTTTCATTATATCCTATAGGAAACATTTTCTAGTGGAATTAATATTTTCATATGGGATATTTATTCTTAAAGATAAACATTTCACCTGCCAGGTGAGAAACTGAAAACAAAAGTGGTGATTAATATACTTAGCAATGATCTCCTGTTTAGTATGAACGGATTTTTACAAAATTGCATCCAAAGCGGGTGCAAAGATGCCACATTGGCACTGGCATAATTATCAGTGCTAAAATCAAAATGATGCTCTGGATTTGTTAAATTTGGTATTTGTGTGCTAAAACGACTACAGCTTCTGCATGTGAGTATCACATTAAGTTAGTGAATCAATCAATTAATGTTTTTGTAATGAAATTGAATACAACTTGAATTTTAAATTGTTTCAAAAGATGACAAAAATATTATGAGTTAATGTTGAAAAAAAATATCCTTGACAATATTTGTTTTATTCTTTTTTCACATAATTATTTTTGTTTGATCATAAGGAGAAAAAAATTCTGGGAAATCAAGCATCATCAATCTTATACTTGGCGAAAAGATACTACCAACTGCTATTAAAGCAAGTACATCAAACGTGTGTAGAATCAAGCATTCTGAACAATTTATGATATCCACTAAAGACAGCAAAGGGAAAGAAATGAGGAAAAAATTGTCATTTAAAAATTCAAGAGAAATGGCCGAAGAATTAAAAGTTCTTGCGACAAAAGATGTTGAGGAATTTACTTACGTTGATATACATATGCCAGTCCCTTTGCTGCAGGTACATACATTTAAAAACACCTTCGATTTACTATTAAAAATAATGTTTTACACAAATTAATTGAAAACATATGCAAACAATTTCACATTGTACTAAGAATGGTATAAAATGCCTTCTTGCATTTATATTATTCAGGGAAACGTTATGATTGTTGATACACCTGGTTTTGGAAATGAGACAGATGAGAAAGAAAAAGACGTTAAAGACAAGATACGGTCGTATCTTCCAAATGCAGTAGCATTTGTTTTTGTTGTTAATGTTTCAAATCCCGGTGGATTACAAACTGACAGGGTATTACGCATTAAATACGTGTCCATACAATTTGATTTTAAGTAGTACTAAATTATTGGATATCGAAGAGGATCATGCTGACATGCATTATTAAGACAATGACTACCATTATAACTTATGTGAATATACATTTCAGCTTCTTCGAGTTTTTTCAGATGTAAGAAATTCAATGGAAGGAATGGTTAGCTTCAGTCGTAAAGATGTTATAGTTTTGCTTAACAAATGGGATACGATAGCTCATGAAGATGACGAACACCAAGAAGCGTTTTTCGAAAAAACTAAACAAGATCTGCGGAAATATTGGAAAGAAGTTGAAGATTCGTGTATTTTTATGATATCTGCAGCAAAGGTACATGTATTAGAAAAATATTAATGTGTTTTGCTTCTGAAATGTTTGAATACACCGTGTAATTCAAACTAACACACGTAGGAACACGATGCAATTTACATACATGCACTATTTATATTAAACTAGTATTTTTCAAATCAAATTGTAAACAATGGTTTTTTTTTCTATATTCAGTAAAACAAAAAGTCGAAATAATATTTAAATATGTGAACTAATACATACGAAATAGTTTCGACATAAAAAAATACAGGTCCTGTTTTGGAATAAAATGAAAAATCGACAGGAGCAATACTTGTAAAGGATCAATATCATCCATTTTTAAATCAAATGATAAATAAATGATTGTTGATATATTCTGTATTTCAAATACATTCGCCAAATGGTATCTAAACGTCGAATACAAGGTGAAAAAAGAAAAAGGAAATTCGAAATAAAAGTCATGATTTTTTTTTTTACTCTTAAAAAAATGTGAAAATTAGCGACATCAATCAACCAAACTTGTCGTATATTTACTAGGACCCGGAATCAATTATCACTTATAGCAAGCATATCAACGTAGGCGACATATTAATCAGATAAAAATTCAACAATAGATGCTTCACCTGAGCTTGCACCCCTGATGAGGCGGACTGTTCTATTTTTTCTAATAATTCAGAAAACCGCCGAAACACTCTACAACTACCATTATAACTATTGTTTTTTTTTTATCATAACCAACAAAGGAATATGAGAATATGATGTGGTTTGGAGTGTCAGGTCCTAGTAAATTTACGACAAGTTTGGTTGACTGATGTCGCCGTTTTTCAATTTGGGTCCTAGTAAATTTATGCCAAGTTTGGTTGATTGATGTCATTTTTACAAAATGGGGTCCAAAAAATCCCTTACAAGTCTTTTTGATTGATGTCGCTAGTTTTCACACATTTAGGGTCCTTGTAAATTTTAACAAGTTTGGTTGATTGATGTCGCCGTTTTTGCAAAATGGGGTCCTAATAAATCCCATACAAGTCTGGTTAGTTGATGTCGCTAATTTTCACACAACAACATACATTCACAATGTATGAAAGCCAGCCGTGCGTGTGCGCTGGACGCCGTATTTATTTAATTTTTACAATCAACACAATTTTTACATACTTTATAAACCGCATTCACACCATACAACATATTTCAAACTGACATTTTTGTAACACCTTAGGAATATAGTTTTATTATGCATGAACGAAAAATACGCGGAATGCATCAGGGCCGGCCAGGAAAAAAAAAACTAAAGATAGAAAATAGTTTATTATAAAAACTCTAGAAAACCTGTGTCCGTAGCCAAGTGCCGCTGGATGCTAAAATGTTATGACGGACCTCATAACTTTACAACCATAATAAATGACACATCCATATGTGATTATATAAATACATGTATATTATTAGTTTTATACTTTAAATAAAATTGTTTTAACTTTTGATGTCACTCGCTTGAAACGGCGGCTAGAAGTGATCAACCCTAAAAAACCTGTTATTTGCTACCATTTAAAACACTTACTCTTGGTCAATTTCTGACCAATACAATGCATATAACTTATAAACATGTAGTAGTTAATACAACAGTTCCCGCTATTGCTATCGAAACGCGGGAATATTTAAATATTTTATAGATCTTACTTATTAATACCCTATCAGACTATCTAATTATTAAGTGACCCTATTCAAATGTCATATTGAATTCTTTAACGAAATGCATTTCCTTATTGGTAGGCATTTTTGTTTCATGGTATCGTGTCTCAATAATGCTTGAATCGGTTTTAAGTGTTAGAAGGTCAAGATATCATAATAGAATGGAATTATTTTTCCAATGGGTATTATTGCCGTAGGATTAAATCTATTTAACTTTACTTTTCTTAGGTTACACATCATACAAGTTGTTTTATTTTTATGTAGGTTTCAGAGAACACCAAGTACACGATAGTTTTTAACATGTTCAAAAAGGTTCTGAAAGAAGTTATCGAAAGAAATGAAAACAAACGGATTAGAGTCCATCTGAGGTAATAATCCGTATTAATTAAATGTCAGTAAATAAATATTTCATTCTATGATACCTATTTTAATACATACTTAACATTATATGTTAAATGCATTTTTTTCAATTTATTTTATTTACTTTCAATTGTGTCTAAGAATCTAAGAATTGCATCAACTAGTTGTGAATTCATTGTTACAATTAGACCATTTATTTTGTAGAATAATGTTAATCGTCAGGAACATAAAATTAGAAAAAGTTAAATCTTTATGTTTTTATATCCGCACTTTCTAAAGAAAATTCGGGTATATTGTTGTTAACCTGTTCCGTCCGTCTGTCCGTCCGTCTGTCCGTCCGTCCGTCAGTCTGTCACGGTTTACTTTCTCAAACTGCTCTTACATATTATAAACCAGCAAACTGAACTCTTGAAGTTTGATTGGGGGTGTCATGTTGTTTTGTAAAGAGGTTTCAAGAATTCTCTGGTAGTCCTGGGGGTCAAATAATTGGTAAAAAATGACGTTTTTTCCACAAAAAACCGTCTTCATCAAACTCCTCCTACATTTTCAACAATAGACAAATCATCTCTTGGAATATGTTTTTGGGTTGTCCTATAGATGCGCAATAAGGTTTCGGAAATTTCAATTTTGTTCTGGGGATCATTTGGTGGACGAAAAATGCCTTTTTTTTTACAAAAAAATCTGGTTTCAAAAACGTCAACATTTTTTGCAATAGCTAAATGATCATCCAGGATATGATAGGGGGTGTTATTTTGAAGTGTTATCAGCTTGTTTTTTTTTTCATCACATGGATTGGTGGGCAAAAACAATGACTTTTTTGCAAAAAAAGTATGGTTCCCAGAACTCCTCTTACAACTTTTTGAGTAGCTACGTCATCTCTTGGGATATGATTGGGGCTTTCCTATAGATGTGCAATAAGGTTTTAAAAATTTAGATTTCATCCAGGGAGTCAAATGATAGCAAAAAATGACGTTTACTACTCCAAAAAAACTATATACCAGAACTCCTCTATTGATTTAATGAATAGACAAGTCACATCCTGGTATATGATAGGTGCTGTCCTATAGATGTGCAGTAAGTTTTGAAAAATTAAATTTAATCCTGGAAATCAAAAAGAAGCAGTAAATTAACATTTATCCCATGTGCGGATCTAGAGATGGGGTCGGGGGGGGGGGTCCAGATCCCCCCTCCAAAAATCAATTTTCTTTAAATAACATTACAAATTTGCCAAAAATATGCCTCGAAACCGACCCCCCCCCCTCGGCAAACTCAAATAACTGTCGCCCTACCCCCTCCCCCTGAAAAACATTTCTGGATCCGCGCATGTATCCCTCCTTACACTGTTTTTTTTTTCTTAAAAAAAAAACCTTGCATTTATTTTTGCTTTAAATAAAAAAAAAAACAACTTACATTTACACTTTTCATAATTGTCGAATGATCTATTAAATTCGAAATATAATTTGGGGTCTAAAAAGTTTAAAAACTGGTAAAGAAATGTTTTTAAAAAAATCACATTACATATTGCATAATTGACAAATGATCTTTTGATATGATCAGAAGTCTTATTTTCTACCTGGGGATCAATCAAAATTAAATAAAATGAATAACAATAAATGATTAACATTAAACGTTTATCCTCCACATCCATCCCCCCTCCCCATCAAACCTGCTTCTAAAGATTCAGAGTCTTTTTACATTCTTACATGTGTACAGTAGCAAATTATAAATCCTTTCTTGATTGGTATTTTTCTCTAGATGCACATTAAGATTTTAGAAACTGTTTTTTTTATTATTCAGATAAACAAAATATTATTATTTATTCGGGGCAATTGTCAAGTCTCCTTATCAAAGCAGGTTCATCATTAGGCTAGGAATTACCCACATGGGTCAAACACTACATATGAATAAGATAAAATAATTTATTATTTCCAGTTTTAGAAAGTCAGGGTGTCTCCAAGGGGCTATACCCTATATACCATTTGATGACACAAAGAGCAAGAATAAAAATGGTTGCGGGATGGGGATCTAAAAATTTATCAAAATATATCATTTTCTACATGTATTTCAGAGGGGGGGGGGGTGGTTTAAGGACAACACCTAGGGGTCATTTACTTTACACCATTTGATATTTGATGCATCATAATGACATTAGAAACAAGATATATATGGTTTAGTGGTGGGTCACCGTGGGGATCTCAAAAGTTTTCGAGATATTTGGTATTTTCCTGTTTCATGGGGTGAGAACAATCCATAGGGTCATGGCCTACATTATATTTGATGCATCATATAATAATAAGAAAAAAAGACCCCTTCCTTCCTAATATAACTCATGTAAACATGATAAGTCTCTACGCTTACTTACATGTAATACATGCAAAATTCATACAAAATGTCACACGGTCAATATAGGGTCAATTCAATAGTGTAAGTCCGACAAATGAAAAAATAACTTTTGCAATTTAAATGACAGATGCTGGCAAAGGGAGATCACTTATTTAGAAAGTGAAAGAAAAACCTAACTGTACCGGTGGCTCGATTATAATATTGTTCTACTACATGTTTTATGCTTATCTATATTGGTCAACATCCATGATAATCCAGTAAGAGAACAATATAAATCCCGTTTGCTGATCATCACAAAAGAAACGTTTATGCATGTTAATTAATCCTTTTTTGCATATGGAAAACACATACCGGTATGAACACCACACGAAACCCATCTAAACGAAGAGCTGGGTAAAACTAGTACTCGCTAATGCGACCTGCAGACGTGTGCTGTGTACGTAACTTCAGACAAAGATCAGTTATTTGTAGATGCATAGTTTATTATGACTTTATTCTTTTTTACACTATACACTATTTTATTAGGTAAATAACTATGTAAAGCACACATTTCAGTCTTAAGGTGGTACAGGACACCTGCATATTGTGATATGGAAATAAACAATAAAGTATAAATATAATATTCTCCCCCAAAACAATACCTAACAGTGAACCGCAATGGGTTAGAGTGTTAACTACGTGTCTGTAAGTAGAGGATTCATATTCTGCTGGGGCTTTTCTATTTTTTACTTAAGTCTCAAAAAATTTGAAAACATTTTTTTTCTTTTTTGCCAAATACATGTATTGTAAAATTTTAAAACATCACCATGAAAGAATTTTGATTATCACACACTTTTTATAAATATAAAGATTGACAAGTGTGTTATACCACCTTAAATCAATAATTTCATCTTCTGTCCTGGCAGTTTTGCAGGTCATTGTGCAATATAATTATGTCATAATTATGTCATTTATTTTTCACTGTTTACAATCTTCTTTGTTTCAACTACATGTACAGGCAGGCTTTCCTTGTTATCAAAACATTCTGATGTTTATTTATCCATGAGGAGTGAGAGTGTGTGTGTATGTGGGTGGGGGGGGGGGGGAGTCAGAATAATACATGTAATTGTGTTTGCAGTGGGAGGGGGTTGGGGGGATTGGAGTCCGAGATGTAGTTTTGGTAATTTACTATAACGGAAATATAAATCAATTTTCAAGGGGGGAGGAGGGTCTAGACCCCCACTCCCACCCCTTCTCTAAATCCGTGCACATAATGATGTTGGCACACAGAAGCAAATCTAAAGCCAGCAACTGCCGAGGGGAGGGGGCATAATCTAATTTTGTTTGTAATAATTATATAGACCATACTTTCTATGACATAAATGTTACGATTGTTGATTAACTAAAACTTCACATGCATAACGTTTAACCCTTAATTGTACATAAAGGGCCGCTCATGTATGTTATGTTATGGGATCTCAATTTATGAAAATTATGATTTTTAAAAATCACCGGAAATTGCATGTATCCTTCGTTTTTACTAAAACTGGTACAAAACAGTGTTATTTAGGGGCAAACATTTGGTGCAGGTATTACTGTCTAATGACAGCATCTATTTTTTTTTGGGGGGGGGGGGGCTAAAATAGGGATTCTAATCACTAACCGGTTAACCGATTACTCGGTCGGAACGATGGTAACCGGTTATAAAATCGGTACTCGGTTGGTGATATAAATGAAAATAATGTATATTTTTATGCAATTTCAAAATATTTTTGTTTTTGTCATTCGAGACTATTATGTAATCAAAATGAATTGGAGACAGTTAAAACCCCAGAGCTGAACTCTTGAAAAAAAATTGGTCAGTATGTGTTAATTATGATGAATGTTAAAACAACATGCTACTGCCTTTTCTGCTTAGCTTATCATAAATCATTACTAAATGATACTAATATCACTGTTGAGTTCCGTTACAATTACCATTGTTGTACCTACGTTCAATGTTTTTTATTTTACATTTTTACTTTAACACGGCATCAACTTATTGAATAGAAAATACAAATGTCTGAAAAGGGCACATGCATGCTACTACTATCCAAAATGATAATCATTTGTGAAAAATCTAAACTTTTAAATAACTTAGGCATAGGCAGGCTTTGTTTCAAGAATTCGAACTGACTTCGAAATTGCAACATGTGGTCAGTGAAACTATTTCATGACTGTCTACTCGTTCTTCAAGACTTCTTTTTAAATAATTATCATGAAATATAATTCTTATAAATGATATTTTGATTTATACATAAAGAGAATATCGCTATCGTGTTTTCTGTGTTATTTGTAACAGTCATTTAAAAAAAAATGTGAAATATAACATATCACAAAATATTCGTATTTTGATACGTGTACACGGCCGGTTAATCGGTCGGAACTAATTGCGATTAATCGATAAGCCGTTCTGCAATCGATTCCCATTCTTAATTAAAAATAATATTTCGTTCAATGTTATATGATATTTGCATCTTTTAAAAACAAAATCATTGCTTTTTTATTCATAAAATAGTAAATGAAAATATTTTGATGCTAGTTTTCTGAAGGATTTCCTGGATAAGAGTAATGTGGTACTCTCATCAAAACTGCTTTCTGCTGAACTGAGTGACATCGAACACCAAAAGAAATTATATAAACTCTACATGGAACTGGGGAAAATAGAAGACACTAGGAAAGAGGTAATGTGACAATTTTTTTTTCTTGTTAAGTCTTCTGGGATCGGTGTTCTGATATTAAAGCTGAACACCGATCGTAAATAGGCACCATTGTACAGGTACATAAACACGGCATGTATATATTTCTTGTTTTATGTGCATAATCTGTTTATTTGTATTAGTATTCTCCGGGCTTGAAAAAATTAGGTAAAATTCGATATATTTGTCGCAACCGACTAACATGCCAAGGCAAGATGATCGTCTACATAGGCAAGACCTCTACAGCGAAATACTTTAAACTGTTCCGAGGTCTGTGGCTTATATACGTGTTGTATTGGGATGAAGGAGAAAATTGGCGGACAGTGCCTTTTTACGGACAGTGTTCAGTTTTAAATAATTACATGTTATAAATAATTTTATTAAAAGGACCTAATTGATATTATATAAGATTCATATAACGTCTTCAACACTTTAATAAAAACGTATTATTAAACTTCTATATATTTGGATTTTAGATCAAAAAGGATAAACGGCAGTTAAAAAGTTAGTGTTAAAAGTATCTTAAGGTAGATTAACGGCAATCGTTAAGCCACATTTAGGTTGTCTATGCTGCTTAGTTATAGTTTATAGGTGGCCTTAAAGACAGATGAAAAATTGTCTTTGGGTCATTAAAACAGCTTCAGAGAAACTTCAAATAGCATTTATTCAACGTTCACTTACTGGTACTTAATGTCTAAACCTCATCAAGCCATTTTATGTTTGGAATATAACAGTCTTGAATCAATATTAAGCTTACTTAAATACAAATTGTATTTTATTAATGATAACTTAATACATAGTGATCAACGAATGCTTGATTTATATTTAACCTGCAATCGAAGTATTTATATTGACTCACCTGTTGTGTATATCTTGTATAATCTGTGTTAGCTTCGGGTTTTTCGGAGGTTGAAGAAAATATATTTTTTAATTAGATAAACACAAAAAATGAAAGCATTTCTAGACACATTAAGCAGCGATTCTAACAAATGAAATTGACTCTACATGTACATCTATATTTTTTTTTACATCTGTTTCACAGATCAAGCTTAATATTTAGAAATAATTAAAATGAAAAAAAGATGCATATTTATTACTTGATTGATAAATTAAATCATATATCATGAATTATTTATTTGCTTAAATATGAGATTTTTCTTCAGATAATTAAAAGTTTAAAAAATAATGCATTGGAATTCATTTTTGGACTGTTAGGACACTAGCATTAGCACACAACTAACGCCCTACGAAAACCAATGCCCAATATTTCATTGACTGAAGAATCAATGTAATGTGATTTACACATATCTGGATGAACTAGATTTACAATGTTTACCTATTTAAGTAACACTATTATTATCCCCTCGCGCAACTTGTTGCGAAGGGGATATAGCATCGCTGTATAGTGCGTGCGTGTGTGTATGTGTGTCTCCTTCAGCTTATGGGAAACATTCAAAGAAAACCCTCGCACGAATGTTTATGTTAATGTTAATGGTGCATTAATGATGCATATAAATGATGTGGCTGGATAGCATTGACGAGGACAAATTAAATGGATAGTAATTAAATGAATTATTTAGATAATCGATCAAAATAAATTAGTTGAATGAAAAATGCTTGCTATTCTAATGATTATTTTTTTTAATGACAACACACTAAACACCTCCGCTACTTTGCAAGGTATATCAATAAACAAAAGCTAGCATAACAATACGTGTGACAATTATGTACTAGGCACAAAAGTAGTCAGGTTTTGTTACATAATTATTTAGGTAAATCGTAAATAAAACACACGATTATAATAATACAAATATTGTATTTTGAAATACAGAACCTCAAATGGTTAAATAATTAATGCATTAAATGCAATATTCACTTCTCCGTTTTCATGATACTTCACACGACCTTTTAAAATTATCAAATATTATTAACATTATTAAGAATACAACCTACTCATAATGTCATAATAAATGTATGCCTTATGACGGTTGGCTAAATGGTGTTTTAAATGTAAAACAGCTCTTTAATATAATCAATGTGCTGTATACAATTTTCATTTTTTTACGTTAAGGTTTTAAATATACCGATTTATATTTGGTTTTTTTTTATTTGTAGGAATTGTCTAACATCGAAATAAGAACTGAGACATTCCTTGATAACGCAGCCTGTCAACTTCACCAATATGTTCATGGACCAAACTTTAAAGCAGAAGTTTTGAAAGATGCGCAAAAATGGAGTAGATTTACGATCAGACAGAAGTTGAATGCTCGCATTGAAAACGATACATTAGCTTGGCAGAAAAAACACATTGATAGTATTTTTCGGAAAGAAATACTGGAAGATCTTATGAAGAACGTTGAAAACATCCACAGATCAATGCATTCATTTAAAGAGGATTTAAAAGGATTTAAAACCCCATTCGATGTGGATAACAAAATCCCAAGATTACTTACTTCTCTTGTAATCGGAGCTGGAACAATGGTCGTAGGTTGTTTAATAATAGATCGGCTTGTAGAAAATTCCCAATTAACAAATGACGTTATAGCTGCGGCAACATTAAGCGCATGGATTTTTGAAGGAGCAATAGCATATCTTGGCGTTGTAGATGATTTTGATACTGTATGTAAAAAAGAATTTGAAGCAAGAATAAATGTTCTTACAAAGACAGAATTGAGGAATTTTCTTAGAAAAAACTATTTTGACGTGATTAAAAAAATAATAAAGTCATTTTTGGACGAAGATTTAAAGGAAGAAATCGGTATGTTAAAAAATTTTATCCTGACGATGAGAGAA
This sequence comes from Magallana ariakensis, assembly GCA_020458035.1. Lineage (NCBI taxonomy): Eukaryota > Metazoa > Mollusca > Bivalvia > Ostreida > Ostreidae > Magallana > Magallana ariakensis. The sequence goes on along the minus strand of CM035811.1, from coordinate 55,151,109 downwards.
AGGCACCACCTCTTCAAATCTGAAAAAGATATCTTGTCTTCGCTGCAATCGGCTGTGATCCAGAACACTCATCGTTTACAAAAGCTTGAAAAACTTCAACAAATATATTAGGTAGAGACGTCTAAGAACTATTAATCCTGAAGTCTTCAAAAAGCATACTTCTTAGAGAAATGTTTATTCAACTTTAATGATGTTTATTTACCTAGTGTCCGAGTTACAATTCAGATTATCATATATTCAATTCAAAACATTGTAATGATACGAGTAAATTTATTACTCTCTGCATGTAAGGTGTCCTGTAAACAGTATAATTCACATCTCTGCACTGTAAATATATTTTACTTCATGTTTTTTTTTATTTCATTCAAATAAATATCTTATCCTTGACCTTTGAATAACATGAAGCCCAGTGTCCATTGTTGCCGCTTTTACATTTTTGTCATTTTGCAGTAAATAATCAGTAATCAAGTTAACTTTTGAAAGAATCTAACAATCTTATATAAATGTGTATGATTATAGCATAAAAATTAATATTTTAAAAGTTTAATAATGATTTTTTTCGTTGTCCCTGTGGCCGCAACAATACAAATTTGGGAGCATATGCATGTCTTGAAAAAATGAATAATGAAAAAGAAAGAAACGCATTGTAGATTTTAACGCTTATAGGTGGGATTTAGTGTGTCAAGTAAAACAACTAATACTTGTGTAAGTTAAGAGCAACACCTCTATGTGTCACCGAAGGTGCGCGGGGAAAAACAAAATGACGTGTTACAAACAAGAAGACCCTTAGTGTTCTTTTTTTTAATACTGTGTAGTAAAAGTGGTATCCTAAATATTTTTGTCAAACATTGCACACTGCATGAAATATCTGGTTTCAGCACTGCGGAAACCCTTTGGAAACTTTGCGGAAACTTAAGGTTACTCTAAGTTTCCGACAGGTTTCAGCATGGAAACTTCAAGTTTCATCAAGTTTCTGAGTGCTGAAACTTAGGCTGTCCACGAATCCAAATGGTTTCCGCAACGGAAACTTACTGAAACTTGAAGTTTCTGCATAGTTTCACCCTCCAAATGCGATTGGGACACATATGGTTTACAAAGGGTTTCCGCAAAGGAAACTTGCTGAAACATGAAGTTTCTGCATAGTTTCAACCTCCATATACGATTGGGATACATATTGTTTACAAAGGGTTTCCGCAACTGAAACTTACTGAAACTTTATTTTTTTTTTTGTTGGCTTTCACAAAAACTCATCAAGGTTTCTACTATATGTAAAAACAACACAATTTTAAACAGTTCCAAATTTATTTTGTTCACAAAACTGAAATTGTTTCCAATAATAAATAAAATACAGCCAAGATACAATAATGGAGACACATCCATTTGGCAATTCCCTTATCAGGGACTTTAATTTAAAAAATGATAAAATTGCACAACAAAAAAACTTCCAATAAAAAATTGTACATTTTTACTTGTTTTCTTCTGGATCAAATGCATATCAAATTCCCTTTAAAAATGCAAATAAATCTTACTTTTATAAAAATATGAATGCAATTTACAAAATAACTGCATGTACATAAATTAAACAAAAAAAAAACTTCACTCGTACATGAACATGATACACTTGTCTTAATTTGTTTTGAACTACAATGAATATGTACACCATAAAATATTTTTAAAAAGGCTAAAGTGTCCATCTTTTGTAAAAAACATAAACTACCAGATAGTAATTGACTATAGAGGTATGAACCCGATTTGATTTGAATATGTATGTCCATAAATTCCAAAATGAGGTCAAAGTGACCTACTTTCGAGTTGGGATAAACTTTTTGTTTGTTAGTTATATAATCTAATGTCTTACATTAAAACAGGATTTGAAAGCATTTATTAGATAATACATAAAGTCCAAAGTTACCTGGAGTCCAATATTTTATGCAATATTTGCAAATATACAAATTATTTAAGAAAATGAAAGTTAATATCATGGTCTAATCAATCATTTGATAAGTCAAAACCATGTGATTTTCTAAGATTTTAGCTTACAGACAGACATTGTAATTTACTGGTATTTGATCAAAGTTCTTTTATAGTTTATAAGTTTTTTGAAATGGGAATACTTTACAGCTACAAAGTCTTGTTCTGCAGACTGAGGTTTAGCCAAATTGTAGAGATGTGTCCATTAGAATCAATAAGGAGTGTCCTTGGCTGTTGTTGATGTAACCTGAGTCGTAGTTTATGAAAATAGGCCTTTTTGGGGGGTTTTCGAGCATTCTCCAGGCTTGTGAAGCACTCGCATAAGATCACATCGACATGGTTACAGCAGGCTTGGTAGTTCCGGACAGTTGTCGCATTAAAATTCTTCTTCTTGTGATGAACTTGTTCCTTTCACTGGGCTGTACTTTATGTCTGTTCTTTGTATCTTCAACAAGAATAATAAAGTTTCATTTAGATTTTTAAACAATAAACATTCAGTCTAACATGTAATAAAAGCTTAATATTTATTCTGAATAAAGAAGAAGCTAGTATTTGATCTATAATGTTTCTTTTTATGTTTGAAACTAGGTTATTTTCATTTTGATTCAATAATTCTTTGTTGAACAATGAAAGAACTAATCAATAATAAGTGTGTTTCACCACCCCACCACCCCCCATCTACCTCCTTTTCCAGAACTAAGACCTTGATTTCCCCCAAATTACTACAGTAAAATTATAAACATTCAACACATGTATAAGTTAATGGTGAAAATAAACAATTTCAAAGCAATACCTTGCGTTCACATCGTCCAGTTGGTCAAAACATTCACCGAAGAGAAGATGCAACTAATCACCGGAAACATTGACCTTGTATGCTGTCAATGCTGAAAAAAGAAAAACGTGAAAGATTTCATTTTCAGGATTTAATAAATAATAATTTTTTTAATACTTACGTTACATTTAGAGTTTGTAAATTGTGTAATGTGTGAAAAAGATCCATTGTTCGTCTTGTTTACCAACCAAGCATCCATATATTCCAGGGACGTTAATATATACGTATACCCTGGATATTCTAAGAAACTTTATCTTGAGTATCATGCATATAAACTTGGTTAATGGTTAACTAGGTCAAAACGTATATTTTAAAGAGATACGTTAATAAAAATTAAAATGCCGAACCAAGTTTGAAAAAAAATAACGCCATTTTGATTTGATGGCGCGAGATCTCGTTTACAAATGAGAGATAACGAATAGCCTTAAAAATGTTATTGGGAGTATCTATATTGTTATTTGAGTTACCTTGATAATAGTTCTTCGTTCCTGTATTATCGTCTTGTTGTAGAGGCTATTCATGTTTCTCAATTCTTCATTTTACAACAGCATCTTCTTGTCCATTTCAACCTTCGCTCAGAATTATAAAGTGCGCCAATACTAACCAATCAGGACCCGCAAAATCTAGGAGAAGTGCATCATGGGATAGTTTAAAATAAATAATGTTTAATCAAAATTATCACTTTTTACTGAGTCGAATACTTTTTACAAAAAAAAGTCATTGTTTTTGCCCACCAATCCATGTGATAAAAAAAACCCTGATAACACTTCAAAATGACAGGGAGTCAAATAGTAGCGGAAAATTGACGTTTATCACTCCTAAAAAATCCTAGATCCCAGAACTCCTCTTATGATTTAATGAATAGACACATCATATTTTGGGATATGATAGGGGCTGTCCTATAGATGTGCAATAAAGTTTTAGATATTTTGATTTCATCCAGGGAGTCAAATAATAGCAAAACATTGACGTTTATCACTCCAAATAACCTACATCCCAGAACTCCTCTTAAGATTTAATGAATAGACACATCATATCTTGGGATATAATAGAGGCTGCCCTATACATGTGCAATAAGATCTTTAAAAATGTAGATTTCATCCAGAGAGTCAAATGATAGCAAAAAATGACGTTTACCACTCCAGAAAAACCTATATCCCAGAACTCCTCTATTTATTTAATGAATAGACACGTCACATCTTGGTATTTGATAGGGGCTGTCCTATAGATGTGCAGTAAGTTTTGAAAAATGAAATTTAATCCTGGAAGTCAAAAAGAAACAGTAAATTAACATTTATCCCATGTGCGGATCTAGAGATGGGGTCGGGGGGGGGGGTCCAGATCTCCGCTCAAAAAATCAAATTTCTTTAAATTACATTACAAATTTGCTAAACATATGCCTCGAAACCGAACCCCCCCCCCCCCCGGCAAACTCAAATAACTGTCGCCCTACCCCCTCCCCCTGAAAAACATTTCTGGATCCGCGCATGTATCCCTCCTTACACTGTTTTTTTCTTAAAATAAAAAAAACCTTGCATTTATTTTTGCTTTAAATAAAAAAAACTAACATTTACACTTTTCCTAATTGTCGAATGAGCTTTTGAATTCAAAATATAATTTTAGTTTTATAAACTGGTAAAAAAATGTTTTTAAAAAAATCACATTACATTTGAATAATTGACAAATGATCTATTGATATGATCAGAAGTGTTATTTTCTACCTGGGGATCAATTAAAATTAAATAGAATTAATAACTATAAATGATTAACATTAAAGGTTTATCCTTCACATCCACACCCCCCCCCCCCCCCATCAAACCTGGTTCTAAAGATTCAGTCTTCTTACATTCTTACATGTGTACAGTAGCGAATTATAAATCCTTTCTTGATTGGTATTTTTCTGTAGATGCACATTAATATTTTGGAAATTGTTTCTTTAATTCTTCAGATAAACAAAATGTTATTATGTATTCGGGGCAATTGTAAAGTCTCCTTAACAAAGCAGATTCATCATTAGGCTAGGAATTACCCACATGGGTCAAACACTACATATGAATAAGATAAAAATAATTTATTATTTTTAGTTCTAGAAAAAATAGGGTGTCTCTAAGGGGGTATACCCTATATACCATTTGATGACACAAAGAGCAAGAATAAATATGGTTTCGGGATGGGGATCTAAAAAGTTATCAAAATATATCATTTCCTACATGTATTTCAGATGGGGTGGGGGGAGGGGGGTGGTTTAAAGACAACACCTAGGGGTCATTTACTTTACACCATTTGATATTTGATGCATCATAATGACATTAGAAACAAGAAATATATATGGTTTAGTGGTGGGTCACCGTGGGGATCTCAAAAGTTTTCGAGATATTTGGTATTTTCCTGTTTCATGGGGTGAGAACAATCCATAGGGTCATGTCCTACATTATATTTGATGCATCATATAACATTAAGAAAAAGAGACCCCTTCCTTCTTAATATAACTCATGTAAACATGATAAGTCTCTACACTTACTTACATGTAATACATGCAAAATTAATACAAAATGTCACAGGGTCAATATGGGGTCAAGTCAATACTGCAAGTCCGACAAATGAAAAAATAACTTTTGCAATTAAAATGACAGATGCTGGCAAAGGGAGATCACTTATTTAGAAAGTGAAAGAAAAACCTAACTATACCGGTGGCTCGATTATAATATTGTTCTACTACATGTTTTATGCTTATCTATATTGGTCAACATCCATGATAATCCAGTAAGAGAACAATATAAATCCCGTTTGCTGATCATCACAAAAGAAACGTTTATGCATGTTAATTAATCCTTTTTTGCATATGGAAAACACATACCGGTATGAACACCACGCGAAACCTATCTAAACGAAGAGCTGGGTAAAACTAGTACTCGCTAATGCGACCTGCAGACTTGTGCTGTGTACGTAACTTCAGACAAAGATCAGTTATTTGTAGATGCATGTATTATTATGACTTTATTCTTTTTTACACTATACACTATTTTATTAGGTAAATAACTATGTAAAGCACACATTTCAGCTTTAAGGTGGTACGTACAGGACACCTGTATATTGTGATGTACTCCATATGGAAATAAACAATAAAGTATAAATATAATATTTTCCCCCAAAACAATCCCTAACATTGAAGCACAATGGGTTAGAGTGTTAACTACGTGTCTGTAAGTAGAGGATTCATATTCTGCTGGGGCTTTTCTATTTTTTACTTAAGTTTCAAAAAATTTGAAAACATTTTTTTTCTTTTTTGCCAAATACATGTATTGTAAAATTTTAAAACATCACCATGAAAGAATTTTGATTATCACACACTTTTTATAAACATAAAGATTGACAAGTGTGTTATACCACCTTAAATCAATAATTTCATCTTCTGTCCTGGCAGTTTTGCATTAAAGGTCATTGTGCAATATAATTATGTCATAATTATGTCATTTATTTTTCACTGTTTACAATCTTCTTTGTTTCAACTACATGTACAGGCAGGCTTTCCTTGTTATCAAAACATTCTGATGTTTATTTATCCATGAGGAGTGTGAGTGTGTGTGTATGTGGGGGGGGGGGGGGGGGGGGAGTCAGAATAATACATGTAATTGTGTTTGCAGTGGGAGGGGATTGGGGGGATTGGGGTCCGATGTATATTTTTGGTAATTTACTATAACGGAAAAATAAATCAATTTTCAAGGGGGGAGGAGGGTCTAGACCCCCACTCCCACCCCTTCTCTAAATCCGTGCACATAATGATGTTGGCACACAGAAGCAAATCTAAAGCCAGCAACCGCCGAGGGGAAGGGGCATAATCTAATTTTGTTTGTAATAATTATATAGACCATACTTTCTATGACATAAATGTTAAGATTGTTGATTAACTAAAAATTCACATGCAAAAAGTTTAACCCTTAATTGTACATAAAGGGCCGCTCTTGTATATTATGTTATGGGATCTCAATTTATGAAAATTATGATTTTTAAAAATTACCGGAAATTGCATGTATCCTTCGTTTTTACTAAAACTGGTACAAAACAGTGTTATTTAGGGGCAAACATTTGGTGCAGGTATTACTGTCTAATGACAGCATCTATTTTTTTTTTTTGGGGGGGGGGCTAAAATAGGGATTCTAACCACTAACCGGTTAACCTATTACTCGGTCGGAACGATGGTAACCGGTTATAAAATCGGTACTCGGTTGGTGATATAAATGAAAATAATGTATATTTTTATGCAATTTCAAAATATATTTGTTTTTGTCATTCGAGACTATTATGTAATTAAAATGAATTGGAGACAGTTAAAACCCCAGAGCTGAACTCTTGAAAGAAAATTGGTCAGTATGTGTTAATTATGATGAATGTTAAAACAACATGCTACTGCCTTTTCTGCTCAGCTTATCATAAATCATTACTAAATGATACTAATATCACTGTTGAGTTCCGTTACAATTACCATTGTTGTACCTACGTTCAATGTTGTTTTATTTTACATTTTTACTTTAACATGGCATCAACTTATTGAATAGAAAATACAAATGTCTGAAAAGGGCACATGCATGCTACTACTATCCAAAATGATAATCATTTGTGAAAAATCTAAACTTTTAAATAACTTAGGCATAGGCAGGCTTTGTTTCAAGAATTCAAACTGACTTCGAAATTGCAACATGTGGTCAGTGAAACTATTTCATGACTGTCTACTCGTTCTTCAAGACTTCTTTTTAAATAATTATCATGAAATATAATTCTTATAAATGATATTTTGATTTATACATAAAGAGAATATCGCTATCGTGTTTTCTGTGTTATTTGTAACAGTCATTTAAAAAAAAATGTGAAATATAACATATCACAAAATATTCGTATTTTGATACGTGTACATGGCCGGTTAATCGGTCGGAACTAATTGCGATTAATCGATAAGCCGTTCTGCAATCGATTCCCATTCTTAATTAAAAATAATATTTCGTTCAATGTTATATGATATTTGCATCTTTTAAAAACAAAATCATTGCTTTTTTATTCATAAAATAGTAAATGAAAATATTTTGATGCTAGTTTTCTGAAGGATTTCCTGGATAAGAGTAATGTGGTACTCTCATCAAAACTGCTTTCTGCTGAACTGAGTGACATCGAACACCAAAAGAAATTATATAAACTCTACATGGAACTGGGGAAAATAGAAGACACTAAGAAAGAGGTAATGTGACAATTTTTTTTTCTTGTTAAGTCTTCTGGGATCGGTGTTCTGATATTAAAGCTGAACACCGATCGTAAATAGGCACCATTGTACAGGTACATAAACACGGCATGTATATATTTCTTGTTTTATGTGCATAATCTGTTTATTTGTATTAGTATTCTCCGGGCTTGAAAAAATTAGTTAAAATTCGATAAATTTGTCGCAACCGACTAACATGCCAAGGCATGATGATCGTCTACATAGGCAAGACCTCTACAGCGAAATACTTTAAACTGTTCCGAGGTCTGTGGCTTATATACGTGTTGTATTGGGATGAAGGAGAAAATTGGCGGACAGTGCCTTTTTACGGACAGTGTTCAGTTTTAAATAATTACATGTTATAAATAATTTTATTAAAAGGACCTAATTGATATTATATAATATTCATATAACGTCTTCAACACTTTAATAAAAACGTATTATTAAACTTCTATATATTTGGATTTTAGATCAAAAAGGATAAACGGCAGTTAAAAAGTTAGTGTTAAAAGTATCTTAAGGTAGATTAACGGCAATCGTTAAGCCACATTTAAGTTGTCTATGCTGCTTAGTTCTAGTTTACAGGTGGCCTTAAAGACAGATGAAAAATTGTCTTTGGGTCATTAAAACAGCTTCAGAGAAACCTCAAATAGCATTTATTCAACGTTCACTTACTGGTACTTAATGTCTAAACCTCATCAAGCCATTTTATGTTTGGAATATAACAGTCTTGAATCAATATTAAGCTTACTTAAATACAAATTGTATTTTATTAATGATAACTTAATACATAGTGATCAACGAATGCTTGATTTATATTTAACCTGCAATCGAAGTATTTATATTGACTCACCTGTTGTGTACATCTTGTATAATCTGTGTTAGCTTCGGGTTTTTCGGAGGTTGAAGAAAATATATTTTTTAATTAGATAAACACAAAAAATGAAAGCATTTCTAGACACATTAAGCAGCGATTCTAACAAATGAAATTGACTCTACATGTACATCTATATTTTTTTTTTACATCTGTTTCACAGATCAAGCTTAATATTTAGAAATAATTAAAATGAAAAAAAGATGCATATTTATTACTTGATTGATAAATTAAATCATATATCATGAGTTATTTATTTGCTTTAATATGAGATTTTTCTTCAGATAATTAAAAGTTTAAAAAATACATTGGAATTCATTTTTGGACTGTTAAGACACTAGCATTAGCACACAACTAACGCCCTACGAAAACCAATGCCCAATATTTCATTGACTGAAGAATCAATGTAATGTGATTTACACATATCTGGATGAACTAGATTTACAATGTTTACCTATTTAAGTAACACTATTATTATCCCCTCGCGCAACTTGTTGCGAAGGGGATATAGCATCGCTGTATAGTGCGTGCGTGTGTGTATGTGTGTCTCCTTCAGCTTATGGGAAACATTCAAAGAAAACCCTCGCACGAATGTTTATGTTAATGTTAATGGTGCATTAATGATGCATATAAATGATGTGGCTGGATAGCATTGACGAGGACAAATTAAATGGATAGTAATTAAATGAATTATTTAGATAATCGATCAAAATAAATTAGTTGAATGAAAAATGCTTGCTATTCTAATGATTATTTTTTTTAATGACAACACACTAAACACCTCCGCTACTTTGCAAGGTATATCAATAAACATAAGCTAGCATAACAATACGTGTGACAATTATGTACTAGGCACAAAAGTAGTCAGGTTTTGTTACATAATTATTTAGGTAAATCGTAAATAAAACACACGATTATAATAATACAAATATTGTATTTTGAAATACAGAACCTCAAATGGTTAAATAATTAATGCATTAAATGCAATATTCACTTCTCCGTTTTCATGATACTTCACACGACCTTTTAAAATTATCAAATATTATTAACATTATTAAGAATACAACCTACTCATAATGTCGTAATAAATGTATGCCTTATGACGGTTGGCTAAATGGTGTTTTAAATGTAAAACAGCTCTTTAATATAATCAATGTGCTGTATACAATTTTCATTTTTTTACGTTAAGGTTTTATATATACCGATTTATATTTGGTTTTTTTTTTATTTGTAGGAATTGTCTAACATCGAAATAAGAACTGAGACATTCCTTGATAACGCAGCCTGTCAACTTCACCAATATGTTCATGGACCAAACTTTAAAGCAGAAGTTTTGAAAGATGCGCAAAAATGGAGTAGATTTACGATGAGACAGAAGTTGAATGCTCGCATTGAAAACGATACATTAGCTTGGCAGAAAAAACACATTGATAGTATTTTTCGGAAAGAAATACTGGAAGATCTTATGAAGAACGTTGAAAACATCCACAGATCAATGCATTCATTTAAAGAGGATTTAAAAGGATTTGAAACCCCATTCGATGTGGATAACAAGATCCCAAGATTACTTACTTCTCTTGTAATCGGAGCTGGAACAATGGTCGTAGGTTGTTTAATAATAGATCGGCTTGTAGAAAATTCCCAATTAACAAATGACGTTATAGCTGCGGCAACATTAAGCGCATGGATTTTTGAAGGAGCAATAGCATATCTTGGCGTTGTAGATGATTTTGATACTGTATGTAAAAAAGAATTTGAAGCAAGAATAAATGTTCTTACAAAGACAGAATTGAGGAATTTTCTTAGAAAAAACTATTTTGACGTGATTAAAAAAATAATAAAGTCATTTTTGGACGAAGATTTAAAAGAAGAAATCGGTATGTTAAAAAATTTTATCCTGACGATGAGAGAAAGGCACTACCTCTTCAAATCTGAAAAAGATATCTTGTCTTCGCTGCAATCGGCTGTGATCCAGAACACTCATCGTTTACAAAAGCTTGAAAAACTTCAACAAATATATTAGGTAGAGACGTCTAAGAACTATTAATCCTGAAGTCTTCAAAAAGCATACTTCTTAGACAAATGTTTATTCAACTTTAATGATGTTTATTTATCTAGTGTCCGAGTGTCAACTCATATTATCATATATTCAATTCAAAACATTGTAATGATACGAGTAAATTTATTACTCTCTGCATGTAAGGTGTCCTGTAAACAGTATAATTCACATCTCTGCACTGTAAATATATTTTACTTCATGTTTTTTTTTTTTATTTCATTCAAATAAATATCTTATCCTTGACCTTTGAATAACATGAAGCCCAGTGTCCATTATTGCCGCTTTTACATTTTTGTCATTTTGCAGTAAATAATCGGTAATCAAGTTAACTTTTGAAAGAATCTAACAATCTTATATAAATGTGTATGATAATAGCATAAAAATTAATATTTTAAACGTTTAATAATGATTTTTTTCGTTGTCCCTGTGGCCGCAACAATACAAATTTGGGAGCATATGCATGTCTTAAAAAAATGAATAATGAAAAAAGAAAGAAATGCATTGTAGATTTTAACGCTTATAGGTGGGTTTTAGTGTGTCAACTAAAACAACTAATACTTGTGTAAGTTAAGAGCAACACCTCTATGTGTCACCGAAGGTGCGCGGGGAAAAATAAAATAACGTGTTACAAACAAGAAGACCCTTTGTGTTCTTTTTTTTTTAATACTGTGTAGTAAAAGTGGTATCCTAAATATTTTTGTCAAACATTGCACACTGCATGAAATATCTGGTTTCAGCACTGCGGAAACCCTTTGGAAACTTTGCGGAAACTTAAAGAGGTTCGCTCCTCAGGTTTTGGGTTGCCATTTTGGTTCACCTCTAATCTGAAAATTCTGCATCACATATTAATTCTAGTTGTATATTTATATTTTACAATGCCAATTTAACTTCATTAAATAACATTGTTTCTTAAAAAAATACATTTTTACAGAGTTTAGTAAGGGACTATATTTTGTGGCGGAAGGTTTTCAAGAAGAAAATCAACAGTTTTCATAACTCAACAGTTTCAGAGTACTGTAGCTTTAGCTTCATAATTTTCAGCGCAGATCAAACTTCTAGGTAGTTTGTGTATTACAATATATTCATGATGTTCTAAAAAACATATTTAAACAATATTTTGATATTTCTATCGATATATTTTGGCATATTAAGCTTATATTTCATAGAAGTTAAGAAAATATTAACTCCAATTTTGGCCTAAAATTAGCCTATTTCATCCTATATCTCAAATTTTTGAGATGTGACCCCTGCTTGTTTTACTTTTAAATGAGACATTAAATGTATGTCTATTTGTATGCAAATTTTTGGAAAGATGACATTACTATAATTTGTTTTATTTGCGTTATAATTTGATAACTCCAAAATTCGTAACATCTGTAGTTGTGTTCATTATGTACGGGCCTTTGAAGCCACCAGTAAAGCAAAAGTTTTTAAACTTTGACTTAGATTTTACTTTTATAGTCACTACATGTGTTTGACTTCATACTGTATTAAAATCATAACTAAATAATAGTTCAAACTGTAATTGTTTGTTTGATTTCTTCAAATTATCAATTTCTATATCAAATTTTAGCAAACATTTCAGGAAAATTATCATTTCTGTTTGGGGCCCAATATTTAAAAAAATGGCATGTGACATGGGTCACAAATAAAATAATTGAACATTATATGTCCCCATCTTTATATCCAAGTGGTTTTCGGATGATTGACATTACTATTATTTCAGGTGCCAACCTCCTTAAGGTTACTCTAAGTTTCCGACAGGTTTCAGCATGGAAACTTCAAGTTTCATCAAGTTTCTGAGTGCTGAAACTTAGGCTGTCCACGAACCCAAATGGTTTCCGCAACGGAAACTTACTGAAACTTGAAGTTTCTGCATAGTTTCACCCTCCATATGCGATTGGGACACATATTGTTTACAAAGGGTTTCCGCAAAGGAAACTTGCTGAAACATGAAGTTTCTGCATAGTTTCAACCTCCATATACGATTGGGATACATATTGTTTACAAAGGGTTTCCGCAACTGAAACTTACTGAAACTTTATTTTTTTTTTTTTTTGTTGGCTTTCACAAAAACTCAGCAAGGTTTCTACTATATGTAAAAACAACACAATTTTAAACAGTTCCAAATTTATTTTGTTCACAAAGCTGAAATTGTTTCCAATAATAAATAAAATACAGCCAAGATACAATAATGGAGACACATCCATTTGGCAATTCCCTTATCAGGGACTTTCATTTAAAAAATGATAAAATTGCACAACAAAAAAACTTCCAATAAAAAATTATACATTTGTACTTGTTTTCTTCTGGATCAAATGCATATCAAATTCCCTTTAAAAATGCAAATAGATCTTACTTTTATAAAAATATGAATGCAATTTACAAAATAACTGCATGTACATAAATTAAACCAAAAAAAAACTTCACTGGTACATGAACATGATACACTTGTCTTAATTTGTTTTGAACTACAATGAATATGTACACCATAAAATATTTTTCAAAAGGCTAAAGTGTCCATCTTTTGTAAAAAAACATAAACTACCAGATAGTAATTGACTATAGAGGTATGAACCCGATTTGATTTGAATATGTATGTCCATAAATTCCAAAATGAGGTCAAAGTGACCTACTTTCGAGTTGGGATAAACTTTTTGTTTGTTAGTTATATAATCTAATGTCTTACATTAAAACAGGATTTGACAGCATTTATTAGATAATACATAAAGTCCAAAGTTACCTGGAGTCCAATATTTTATGCAATATTTGCAAATATACAAATTATCTAAGAAAATGAAAGTTAATATCATGGTCTAATCAATCATTTGATAAGTCAAAACCATGTGATTTTCTAAGATTTTAGCTTACAGACAGACATTGCAATTTACTGGTATTTGATCAAAGTTCTTTTATAGTTTATAAGTTTTTTGAAATGGGAATACTTTACAGCTACAAAGTCTTGTTCTGCAGACTGAGGTTTAGTCAAGTTGTAGAGATGTGTCCATTAGAATCAATAAGGAGTGTCCTTGGCTGTTGTTGATGTAACCTGAGTCGTAGTTTATGAAAATAGGCCTTTTTGGGGGGTTTCAAGCATTCTCCAGGCTTGTGAAGCACTCGCATAAGATCACATCGACATGGTTACAGCAGGCTTGGTAGTTCTGGACAGTGGTCGCATTAAAATTCTTCTTCTTGTGATGAACTTGTTCCTTTCACTGGGCTGTACTTTATGTCTGTTCTTTGTATCTTCAACAAGAATAATAAAGTTTCATTTAGATTTATAAACAATAAACATTCAGTCTAACATGTAATAAAAGCTTAATATTTATTCTGAATAAAGAAGAAGCTAGTATTTGATCTATAATGTTTCATTTTATGTTTGAAACTAGGTTATTTTCATTTTGATTCAATAATTGTTTGTTGAACAATGGAAGAACTAATCAATAATAAGTGTGTTTCACCACCCCACCACCCCCCCATCTACCTCCTTTTCCAGAACTTAGACCTTGATTTCCCCCAAATTACTACAGTAAAATTATAAACATTCAACACATGTATAAGTTAATGGTGAAAATAAACAATTTCAAAGCAATACCTTGCGTTCACATCGTCCAGTTGGTCAAAACATTCACCGAAGAGAAGATGCAACTAATCACCGGAAACATTGACTTTGTATGCTGTCAATGCTGAAAAAAGAAAAACGTGAAAGATTTCATTTTCCGGATTTAATAAATAATAATTTTTTTTAATACTTACGTTACATTTAGAGTTTGTAAATTGTGTAATGTGTGAAAAAGATCCATTGTTCGTCTTGTTTACCAACCAAACATCCATATATTCCAGGGACGTTAATATATACGTATACCCTGGATATTCTAAGAAACTTTATCTTGAGTATCATGCATATAAACTTGGTTAATGGTTAACTAGGTCAAAACGTATATTTTAAAGAGATACGTTAATAAAAATTAAAATGCCGAACCAAGTTTGAAAAAAAAAATAACGCCGTTTTGATTTGATGGCGCGAGATCTCGTTTACAAATGAGAGATAACGAATAGCCTTAAAAATGTTATTGGGAGTATCTATATTGTTATTTGAGTTACCTTGATATTAGTTCTTCGTTCCTGTATTATCTTCTTGTTGTAGAGGCTATTCATGTTTCTCAATTCTTCATTTTACAACAGCATCTTCTTGTCCATTTCAACCTTCGCTCAGAATTATAAAGTGCGCCAATACTAACCAATCAGAACCCGCTAAATCTTGGAGAAGTGCATCATGGGATAGTTTAAAATAAATAATGTTTATTCAAAATTAACACTTTTTACTGAGTCGAATACTTTTTACAAAAAAAGTCATTGTTTTTGCCCACCAATCCATGTGATAAAAAAACCCCCTGATAACACTTCAAAATGACAGGGAGTCAAAAGTAGCGGAAAATTGAAGTTTATCACTCCTAAAAAATCCTAGATCCCAGAACTCCTCTTATGATTTAATGAATAGACACATCATATTTTGGGATATGATAGGGGCTGTCCTATAGATGTGCAATAAAGTTTTAGATATTTTGATTTCATCCAGGGAGTCAAATAATAGCAAAACATTGACGTTTATCACTCCAAATAACCTACATCCCAGAACTCCTCTTAAGATTTAATGAATAGACACATCATATCTTGGGATATAATAGAGGCTGCCCTATACATGTGCAATAAGATCTTTAAAAATGTAGATTTCATCCAGAGAGTCACATGATAGCAAAAAATGACGTTTACCACTCCAGAAAAACCTATATCCCAGAACTCCTCTATTTATTTAATGAATAGACACGTCACATCTTGGTATATGATAGGGGCTGTCCTATAGGTGTGCAGTAAGTTTTGAAAAATGAAATTTAATCCTGGAAGTCAAAAAGAAACAGTAAATTAACATTTATCCCATGTGCGGATCTAGAGATGGGGTCGGGGGGGGGGGGGTCCAGATCTCCGCTCAAAAAATCAAATTTCTTTAAATTACATTACAAAGTTGCCAAACATATGCATCGAAACCGACCCCCCCCCCCCGGCAAACTCAAATAACTGTCCCCCTTCCCCCTCCCCCTGGAAAACATTTCTGGATCCGCGCATGTATCCCTCCTTACACTGTTTTTTTTATTCTTAAAATAAAAAAGAAACCTTGCATTTATTTTTGCTTTAAATAAAAAAAAAACGTACATTTACACTTTTCCTAATTGTCGAATGAGCTTTTGAATTCAAAATATAATTTGGGGTCTAAAAAGTTTTATAAACTGGTAAAAAAATGTTTTTAAAAAAATCACATTACATTTGAATAATTGACAAATGATCTATTGATATGATCAGAAGTCTTATTTTCTACCTGGGGATCAATTAAAATTAAATAGAATTAATAACTATAAATGATTAACATTAAAGGTTTATACTCCACATCCACCCCCCCCCCCCCATCAAACCTGGTTCTAAAGATTCAGTCTTCTTACATTCTTACATGTGTACAGTAGCAAATTATAAATCCTTTCTTGATTGGTATTTTTCTGTAGATGCACATTAATATTTTGGAAATTGTTTCTTTAATTCTTCAGATAAACAAAATGTTATTATGTATTCGGGGCAATTGTAAAGTCTCCTTAACAAAGCAGGTTCATCATTAGGCTAGGAATTACCCACATGGGTCAAACACTACATATGAATAAGATAAAAATAATTTATTATTTCTAGTTCTAGAAAGTCAGGGTGTCTCTAAGGGGGTATACCCTATATGCCATTTGATGACACAAAGAGCAAGAATAAATATGGTTTCGGGATGGGGATCTAAAAAGTTATCAAAATATATCATTTCCTACATGTATTTCAGATGGGGTGGGGGGAGGGGGGTGGTTTAAAGACAACAACTAGGGGTCATTTACTTTACACCATTTGATATTTGATGAATCATAATGACATTAGAAACAAGATATATATATGGTTTAGTGGTGGGTCACCGTGGGGATCTCAACAGTTTTCGAGATATTTGGTATTTTCCTGTTTCATGGGGTCAGAACAATCCATAGGGTCATGTCCTACATTATATTTGATGCATCATATAACATTAAGAAAAAAAGACCCCTTCCTTCTTAATATAACTCATGTAAACATGATAAGTCTCTACACTTACTTACATGTAATACATGCAAAATTAATACAAAATGTCACAGGGTCAATATGGGGTCAAGTCATTACTGCAAGTCCGACAAATGAAAAAAATAACTTTTGCAATTAAAATGACAGATGCTGGCAAAGGGAGATCACTTATTTAGAAAGTGAAAAAAAAACCTAACTATACCGGTGGCTCGATTATAATATTGTTCTACTACATGTTTTATGCTTATCTATATTGGTCAACATCCATGATAATCCAGTAAGAGAACAATATAAATCCCGTTTGCTGATCATCACAAAAGAAACGTTTATGCATGTTAAGTAATCCTTTTTTGCATATGGAAAACACATACCGGTATGAACACCACGCGAAACCTATCTAAACGAAGAGCTGGGTAAAACTAGTACTCGCTAATCGACCTGCAGACTTGTGCTGTGTACGTAACTTCAGACAAAGATCAGTTATTTGTAGATGCATGCATTTTTATGACTTTATTATTTTTTACACTATACACTATTTTATTAGGTATATAACTATGTAAAGCACAGGTGGTACAGGACACCTGTATATTGTGATGTACTCCATATGGAAATAAACAGTAAAGTATAAATATAATATTTTCCCCCAAAATAATGTTACCTAACAGTGAACCGCAATGGGTTAGAGTGTTAACTACGTGTCTGTAAGTAGAGGATTCATATTCTGCGGGGGCTATTCTATTTTTTACTTAAGTTTCAAAAAATTTGAAATCATTTTTTTTCTTTTTTGCCAAATACATGTATTGTAAAATTTTAAAACATCACCATGAAAGAATTTTGATTATCACACACTTTTTATAAACATAAAGATTGACAAGTGTGTTATACCACCTTAAATCAATAATTTCATCTTCTGTCCTGGCAGTTTTGTATTAAAGGTCATTGTGCAATATAATTATGTCATAATTATGTCATTTATTTTTCACTGTTTACAATCTTCTTTGTTTCAACTACATGTACAGGCAGGCTTTCCTTGTTATCAAAACATTCTGATGTTTATTTATCCATGAGGAGTGTGAGTGTGTGTGTATGTGGGGGGGGGGGGGGGGGAGTCAGAATAATACATGTAATTGTGTTTGCAGTGGGAGGGGGTTGGGGGGATTGGGGTCCGATGTGTATTTTTCGTAATTTACTATAACGGAAATATAAATCAATTTTCAAGGCGGGAGGAGGGTCTAGACCCCCCACTCCCACCCCTTCTCTAAATCCGTGCACATAATGATGTTGGCACACAGAAGCAAATCTAAAGCCAGTAACCGCCGAGGGGAGGGGGCATAATCTAATTTTGTTTGTAATAATTATATAGACCATACTTTCTATGACATAAATGTTAATATTGTTGATTAACTAAAAGTTCACATGCATAAAGTTTAACCCTTAATTGTACATAAAGGGCCGCTCATGTATATTATGGGATGGGATCTCAATTTATGAAAATTATGATTTTTAAAAATTACCGGAAATTGCATGTATCCTTCGTTTTTACTAAAACTGGTACAAAACAGCGTTATTTAGGGGCAAACATTTGGTGCAGGTATTACTGTCTAATGACAGCATCTATTTTTTTTTTTTGGGGGGGGGGCTAAAATAGGGATTCTAATCACTAACCGGTTAACCGATTACTCGGTCGGAACGATGGTTAGTAACCGGTTATAAAATCGGTACTCGGTTGGTGATATAAATGAAAATACTGTATATTTTTATGCAATTTCAAAATATTTTTGTTTTTGTCATTCGAGACTATTATGTAATCAAAATGAATTGGAGACCGTTAAAACCCCAGAGCTGAACTCTTGGAAGAAAATTGGTCAGTATGTGTTAATTATGATGAATGTTAAAACAACATGCTACTGCCTTTTCTGCTCAGCTTATCATAAATCATTACTAAATGATACTAATACTACTGTTGAGTTCCGTTACAATTACCATTGTTGTACCTACGTTCAATGTTTTTTATTTTACATTTTTACTTTAACACGGCATCAACTTATTGAATAGGACACATGCATGCTACTACTATCCAAAATGATAATCATTTGTGAAAAATCTAAACTTTTAAATAACTTAGGCATAGGCAGGCTTTGTTTCAAGAATTCAAACTGACTTCGAAATTGCAACATGTGGTCAGTGAAGCTATTTCATGACTGTCTACTCGTTCTTAAAGACTTCTTTTTAAATAATTATCATGAAATATAATTGTTATAAATTATATTTTGGTTTATACATTAAGAGAATATCGCTATCGTGTTTTCTGTGTTATTTGTAACAGTCATTTAAAAAAAAATGTGCAATATAACATATCACAAAATATTTGTATTTTGATACGTGTACACGGCCGGTTAATCGGTCGGAACTAATTGCGATTAATCGATAAGCCGTTCTGCAATCGATTCCCATTCTTAATTAAAAATAATATTTTGTTCAATGTTATATGATATTTGCATCTTTTAAAAACAAAATCATTGCTTTTTTTTTCATAAAATAGTAAATGAAAATATTTTGATGCTAGTTTTCTGAAGGATTTCCTGGATAAGAGTAATGTGGTACTCTCATCAAAACTGCTTTCTGCTGAACTGACATCGAACACCAAAAGAAATTATATGAACTCTACATGGAACTGGAGAAAATAGAAGACTCTAGGAAAGAGGTAATGTGACAATTTCTTTTTCTTGTTAAGTCTTCTGGGATCGGTGTTCTGATATTAAAGCTGAACACCGATCGTAAATAGGCACCGTTGTACAGGTACATAAACACGGCATGTATATATTTCTTGTTTTATGTGCATAATCTGTTTATTTGTATTAGTATTCTCCGGGCTTGAAAAAATTAGGTAAAATTCGATAAATTTGTCGCAACCGAGTAACATGCCGAAACAAGATGATCGTCTACATAGGCAATACCTCTACAGCGAAATACTTTAAACTGTTCCGAGGTCTGTGGCTTATATACGTGTTGTATGGGGATGAAGGAGAAAATTGGCGGACAGTGCCTTTTTACGGACAGTGTTCAGTTTTAAATAATTACATGTTATAAATAATTTTATTAAAAGAACCAAATTGATATTATTTAAGATTCATATAACGTCTTCAACACTTTAATAAAAACGTATTATTAAACTTCTATATATTTGGATTTTAGATCAAAAAGGATAAACGGCAGTTACAACGTTAGTGTTAAAAGTATCTTAAGGTAGATTAACGGCAATCGTTAAGCCACATTTAAGTTGTCTATGCTGCTTTGTTCTAGTTTACAGGTGGCCTTAAAGACAGATGAAAAATTGTCTTTGGGTCATTAAAACAGCTTCAGAGAAACTTCAAATAGCATTTATTCAACGTTCACTTACTGGTACTTAATGTCTAAACCTCATCAAGCCATTTTATGTTTGGAATATAACAGTCTTGAATCAATATTAAGCTTACTTAAATACAAATTGTATTTCATTAATGATAACTTAATACATAGTGATCAACGAATGCTATATTGACTCACCTGTTGTGTATATCTTGTATAATCTGTGTTAGCTTCGGGTTTTTCGGAGGTTGAAGAAAATATATTTTTTAATTAGATAAACACAAAAAAATGAAAGCATTTCTAGACACATTAAGCAGCGATTCTAACAAATGAAATTGACTCTACATGTACATCTATATTTTTTTACATCTGTTTCACAGATCAAGCATAATATCTAAAAAAAAAATAAAAATGAAAAAAGATGCATATATATTACTTGATTGATAAATTAAATCATATATCATGAGTTATTTATTTGCTTAAATATGAGATTTTTCTTCAGGTAATTAAAAGTTTAAAAAATAATGCATTGGCATTCATGTTTTGACTGTTAGGACACTAGCATTAGCACACAACTAACGCCCAACGAAAACCAATGTCCAATATTTCATTGACTGAAGAATCAATGTAATGTGATTTACACATATCTGGATGAACTAGATTTACAATGTTTACCTATTTAAGTAACACTATTATTATCCCCTCGCGCAACTTGTTGCGAAGGGGATATAGCATCGCTGTGTAGTGCGTGCGTGTGTGTATGTGTGTCTCTTTCAGCTTATGGGAAACATTCAAAGAAAACCCTCGCACGAATGTTTATGTTAATGTTAATGGTGCATTAATGATGCATATAAATGATGTGGCTGGATAGCATTGACGAGGACAGATTTAATGGATAGTAACTAAATGAATTATTTAGATAATCGATCAAAATAAATTAGTTGAATGAGAAATGCTTGCTTTTCTGATGATTGTTTTTTTTAATGACAACACACTTAACACCTCCGCTACTTTGCAAGGTATATCAATGAACAAAAGCTAGCATAACAATACGTGTGACAATTATGTACTGGGCACAAAAGTAGTAAGGTTTTGTTACATAATTATTTAGGTAAATCGTAAATAAAACACACGATTATAATAATACAAATATTGTATTTTGAAATACAGAACCTCAAATGGTTAAATTATTAATGCATTAAATGCAATATTCACTTCTCCGTTTTCATGATACTTCACACGACCTTTTAAAATTATCAAATATTATTAACATTATTAAGAATACACCCTACTCATAATGTCATAATAAATTTATGCCTTATGACGGTTGGCTAAATGGTGTTTTAAATGTACATGTAAAACAGCTCTTTAATATAATCAATGTGCTGTATACAATGTTCATTTTTTTTTTTTACGTTAAGGTAGCAAGGGACAGTTTCGGATAAAGTACCCGTCAATATTTTTGTAAAATTGAGAGTTGCTGTACTTGAAGGCTTATGAGTGTTGATAAAATTCATTAAAATTTTTTATAATGATTATCATTAGTTAGAGGGATGTCTCTTGTTGAAATTGACATGCAGTATGTAGGCCCCATATGTTAGGTACATGAGAATCAGAAGTAAAGTGCGAAACCGCGGCTATGACTGTTGTGTTGACTTTATACAGTAAAATTGCAAGTGACACACAGGAGGTAAAATAACACGAAAAGTTGGTGGATGGGACATTGTAAACTATACACCGGTAGGTTTCTGACATGTGATGGTGCACACGGTACGGAAGGTCAACCTTTTGCAGGGAATTAGCTGGGGGAGGTCTAAAAAGCTGAAAAATCATGAAAAATTAGCAAAATATGAAAGGGTCAAAATCTCATAAAATCCAGTATGTAGAAAATTTACAGGTTTTGACTAGTAATTTTCTTCAGAAATAAGTGATTGACCCTATAACAAGTGAATTATAGGTGTTTGTGCTCAATGGGAACTGAGGAAATTCTAGTTACAGAGTTCCGAAGACACGCATCCCCTGGCTACAATGAATTGTATCAAAAAAACTGTCCCGTGTCACCTAAGGTTTTAAATAAGAACTGAGACATTCTTTGATAACGCAGCCTGTCAACTTCACCAATATGTTCATGGACCAAACTTTAAAGCAGAAGTTTTGAAAGATGCGCAAAAATGGAGTAGATTTACGGTCAGACAGAAGTTGAATGCTCGCATTGAAAACGATACATTAGCTTGGCAGAAAAAACACATTGATAGTATTTTTCGGGAAGAAATACTGGAAGATCTTATGAAGAACTTTGAAAACATCCACAGATCAATGCATTCATTTAAAGAGGATTTAAAAGGATTTGAAACCCCATTCGATGTGGATAACAAGATCGCAAGATTCCTTACTTCTCTTGTATTCGGAGCTGGAACAATGGTCGTAGGTTGTTTAATAATAAATCGGCTCGTAGAAAATTCCCAATTAACAAATGACGTTATAGCTGCGGCAAAATTAAGCGCATGGATTTTTGAAGGAGCAATAGCATATCTTGAAGTTGTAGATGATTTTGAGACTGTATGTAAAAAAGAATTTGAAGCAAGAATAAATGTTCTTACAAAGACAGAATTGAGGAGTTTTCTTAGGAAAAACTATATTGACGTGTTTAAAAAATTAATAAAGTCATTTTTGGACGAATATTTAAAAGAAGAAATCGGTATGTTAAAAAATTTTATCCTGACGATGAGAGAAAGGCACCACCTCTTTAAATCTGAAAAAGATATCTTGTCTTCGCTGCAATCGGCTGTGACCCAGAACACTCATCGTTTACAAAAGCTTGAAAAACCTCAACAAATATATTAGATAGAGACGTCTAAAAACTATTAATCCTGAAGTCTTCAAAAGGCATACTTCTTAGAGAAATGTTTATTCAACTTTAATGATGTTTATTTACCAAGTGTCCGAGTGTCAATTCAGATTATCATATATTCAATTCAAAACATTGTAATGATACGAGTAAATTTATTACTCTCTGCATGTAAGGTGTCCTGTAAACAGTATAATTCACATCTCTGCACTGTAAATATATTTTACTTGATGGTTTTTTTTTTATTTCATTCAATTAAATATCTTATCCATGACTTTTGAATAACATGAAGCCCAGTGTCCATTATTGCCGCTTTTACATTTTTGTCATTTTGCAGTAAATAATCGGTAATCAAGTTAACTTTTGAAAGAATCTAACAATCTTATATAAATGTGTATGATTATAGCATAAAAATTAATATTTTAAACGTTTAATAATGGTTTTTTTCGTTGTCCCTGTGGCCGCAACAATACAAATTTGGGAGCATATGCATGTCTTGAAAAAATGAATAATGAAAAAGAAAGAAATGCATTGTAGATTTTAACGCTTATAGGTGGGATTTAGTGTGTCAACTAAAACAACTAATACTTGTGTAAGTTAAGAGCAACACCTCTATGTGTCACCGAAGGTGCGCGGGGAAAAACAAAATGACGTGTTACAAACAAGAAGACCCTTAGTGTTCTTTTTTTTAATACTGTGTAGTAAAAGTGGTATCCTGAATTTTTTTGTCAAACATTGCGCGCATGGAGATGTATATCCTTTTACTATATGTCAAGAGGTAGCTGATTATTATTAACATTATTGATATCATTAATGATTATTATCAATGGTATCATTAATAATTAGTATTATCATTATATATATATATATATATATATATATATATATATATATATATATATATATATATATATATATATATATATATATAATCCAAAATTAGTAAAGTTAATCCACACAAGTAATACATAATAAAAAATTACAGAAAGCCGATTCAAAACTCTACCGGTTTCATTGATATCTCCAGGAGTAATGTACAAATGACTAATATATATATATATATATATATATATATATATATATATATATATATATATATATATATATATATATATATATATATATATATATATGTATGTATATATATACATATATAATATTATGAAAAATATTTATGAACACGTATACAGGTAACTCTCGATGGCTCGAACTTCGGTCTCTCGAAGTTCTTGATCGCTCGAATTCAGTTGCCGGTCCCGGCTTTTTCCGCTATATAACTCAGAGACAGAGGAAGACGACGACTTTGACCTCGACGACGACATCCCCCTCTCCAGACGACGAAAGCACGGCCTCACCCCCGATGCCCTGCAGCAGTTCACCGACGCCAATCACGAACTACAGACGTGCGCTGAACTGACATATGAAGACATCCTACCGGAAGTCAGGATGAACAAAGAGCCCGAAGCTACACCTGTTGATGACAACGACCCTGGTGACCGTCCCGCCTCTGTACCTACCATGGACGAAGTTCTCCGAGCCTGCGACACTATGGACACTATCCGCGCCTATCTACAGAACCGTCCAGACATCGGCGACTTCCTCGTGATCTTCAACAAAGTGTGTGATCTTGTGAGCAGAGACAACTTTAGCCGGAATTCATTTCGTCAGTCTCGTATTACAAAATTTTTTGAGTGTATGCAGGGTGTGGTGAACCAGTGACTGTGACTGTGTTTGTGGTGCAAGCCTAATCATACCAGAGACATTTATGTTTTGACATTTGTTTTGTGTGTCTAAACAATACAATGTCTTTGATATCGTTTATTTATTCTAAATATTTATGCTGTGAATTGATGAATTGTCGTTTTTATGCCATCGTAAATGCAAACGATATTTATAATGAATAAATATTATGACAATATACAATATTCTTAGTTTTATTCAATTTAAAACTACCTTACATTATAAAACATTATAATATACAATTTTCTTAATTATATTCCGTTTTTAACATCTTGATCCGATATATTCACCTGGAAAACACAAAGAAAACATCGTTGTTACAAGTTCATGTGTAACTTAGGCATTACAATAAAGAGTTAAATCATAACATCCGGTTAAACTAAATTTAAAATCTGAAATCCAACCGCGAAAATTCCTGACTCTTGAAACCTCGAACTCTCGATTTCTAGAAGTTTTATCGCGGTCCCGTGGACTTCGAGGTATCGAGAGTTACTTCAAAATTATCATTATATCATTTAGACTTCTAAATTCATCAAAATGCAACATAAAAAAATCTCAATAATTAAAAAATATAAATATTACTGCTAGGATGTGCACTTCAAAATGCACAAATGTCATGACTTTTTTTACCAATTAATGAAAATACTTTGATAATCAGTACACCTATCCCTTTTTATAATTTTTGAAATGTTTCTCCATTGCGAGCAAATAAAATATATTTAGATTCCTACAGTCTCTCTTTAAAACAGTATTTAAGATCTTCGTAGCCTCTTCTTTAATATGATATTAAATTTTATATGGGTATTAGTACTCTTTTGGTAACAATTTGAATAAAGAAAATTGATTAATTGTGACAATGATTACTTAAAAGCTGTAAAGTTATTAAATCATGTTTGACCTCATAATGGATTAATTACATCATAGCATCGACAAGTCAAATGAATTATGACGTCGTAGAGTAAGCACATCAAAGCATCATAACAATAATAGTCACAAAATCAGTATTGTAGTATTCTGTATCTCCTTGAATTTGGTAGAAATCATCATTATGAATAGAAGAATATGAATTGTTAAAATTAAGGGCCAATTTTTTTTTTCAAAAGTGTAATAACTCCAAAACCAATACAAAAGTGGACAAAAAAGCTAAAATTAATCAAATTTTGTTTAAAGCATCCTTATATGTAAATGAATATAACCAAAATTGATAAAAAAAAATTTTCTGGGTAGATGAATATATTTAGGAGGTATTCAAAGTTAAACACATGTTTTCTGCTAAAATAAAATCAGATACAAAAGGACAGGGGTTGTCAGGGGTTTTGATGCACTTTCAGAATGAATTTATGCATCTTAAAGATATCCCCTGTTAAATTTTGATTTCCAAAATTTAGATGTTTATGCTTTCTTTTTTATATTATTAGACTTTTTATACATTTTCTTCTGCACAGCATTAATTTTTAAAGACATTTTATATTAAAGACCAAAATCCTTTTAACAGCTTTAATTTTAAAGCCGAAAAAATCGTGAAATAAGAGGTTCAGAGGTCACATCGCTCGCCTGAGCAACACCGACCAACACTATACAAGTATGTAAAATTTTGATACCCCGGTGTGGCCCCATTCTACATCTGGGGGGTCATGATTTGAACAAACTAGAATCTTAACTACATTGAGATGTTTCCATATCAGTTTCAACTGGTTCTTCATAAAAAGATTTTTAATGATTCTCACGATATACTACCATGTAACTCGTTGACACCCCCGCCCTAATTTGTGGCCGCACCCTACCCCGGGAGTCATAATATGGGCAATTGTTTTTTTAAAAAAAAAATGTACATAAATCATTATTTCCTAATTTTCTCCCTTGAAATAGGGTGTGGCCCTTCTTTCGTACAAACTACAATTCCTTTGGCCCAGAGTGCTTTGTGGCAAGTTTGGTTGAAATTGACCCAGTGGTTCTGTAGAAGAAGATGAAAATGCGAAAAAGTTTACAACGACGACAACAACGATGACGACTACCACCGACAACGGACATTTTTTTTAGCAGAAAAACTCACTTGAGCTCTCCGCTCAGATAAGCTTAAAATTGTATAACCCTAGATAATTGTTTTATTTGTTTCTTCATTTTATCTAAGTTTTTTGTATAACCTATCAGTATTTTCTATTAGGTCAAATTCCAGTCACGAAGTTTGAACGACTATGAATGGGAAATAAAGTGCAAATACCTAGTTTTTCATGGTCAATTAATCAGGGAATAATGATTACAAAACAATTTCTTCTTGGTATTCTTAAATCATTATGTTTCAGATACAATCGTTCATTATGGAATATTATATACAAAATACACATCAAATGAATTAAAGAAAGGCCTACCTTAAAGGGTTTGCTTCTGAAGTTGTGGTTTTTTTTTACAATATCTTTTTACCGTTTATACCTTTCTGTATAGACCGCTGCTTTATACAGTCATGCTAAATGCCACGGTACTCCATTGCTGTACCTAACGACGTTATCCACAACCCTTACCACAAACCATGGAAAAGTACACGTGGGAGAGAGATAATTTTATTAAAAAATAAAAAAGATAAAAATCACAAAACATGCATTTTGCTTTAATATTTTTTTAGATGAGTACTTTAGCCACAAATTTACGTTATCGAATACTAACTGACTTTTTCAGACTTATTCGTTGACGATTATATACAAAGTTAGTATGTTGATAAAGTTTATTTTTAAAGGGCTTTGGGACAATATTACTTGTGATTATGACACTCAATTCTATTGTAATTTTTGGAATCAAAGCAAATGTGTTATTATGAAACCTAGATCGCTATTTGGTTACTTGTCCCAGCATCTTTAGATTAAGAGTTTAAAAACATATAGTTTGGGTTTTAATGTGTAAATGGTGCTATCTTTTAAAGAGTATAAATTAATGACATCTCTAACCATTTTTGGGGGGACATAAAAATGCTATTTGTGTGCATTAATTAAAAAAAACCTGCCTTAACCTATTTCTGCTTAAAGAGGTTCTAGCAATTGAATTATTGTTTTAAGGGATTAGTGTGCTAATCTAATTTAGTATTTTAATTAGACTTATAGGCATACGCATATTTATGACATACATGTACAATTGAAATTGTTTTAAAACAATTTATGTTCAGTATATATTTACTAAAGATTTCAGTTACAGTCCAAAGACGCATACACACGTAAATGTAGTCATGTACAGTACCATCATAAAGCATTATTATTTAGTGAGGGGGGGTTATGAATAATTAAAAATGCGCTTTGATAGAGTTTTATAGATGTATATAACGTTTACTTATATTGTATTATGATTACTAAAGACATTACAGTTTCTCCACACCTTTGGAAAAAGTTCTGCATATAAGCCCAAACTTCTAAATTACCTACACATACGAATTTCTAGCATGTGTTCGAATTGAAAATAACAGAAAAACAAATCAATTTTGGGGAAAATATCAACTTTTAAAATTGTACCGCTTTTCATAAAAACAAAAGTCCCTGCAGTATTCGAACTCGGGACCTGCGGGTTAGTAGATTGAAGCTACACCCATTGCGCTACAGAGATAGACACCAAATTTTGGCGACATAAGCTGTTTCATAATGGGTTAAAATCGCCATGGTGTGACGTACTGATATTAAGTGTAGAAGTCACGGGGTGTCTAGGATCCTTAAAGACATTCAAAACAAGTCCAACGTTCAATGCCGACCAGTGTTCTACATTTAGATATTCTATAATATCATTAAAATTGCAAATGCAACGCTAAATGATAAAAAAGTTTGATCATTAGGGGTTGACCATGTAGCTTTTTGCTTGTTTCATTAAGCGTTAGATCTGCTGTGCATTTGCGACGTTTAATGATAAAATTCTATTAATGTGCGGCGATTAATCATTAGCGGTTGATGTCAACTATTAATGCAAGAATTTATAGCATTAGGCGTCGGAATTGCAATGCCTAATGATATGTCTATCATTAAGCGGCGTTTTATCATTAGAGGTTGATACTAAGGTATATGTAATAGAAAATTGTGTCGAAAGGTATATATGCTGAGTTCTCTACAAATGAAAAGCAGATAATTATTGATGGTATATTAAGAGTAAATCATATATGTGCCCGTTTTATTATCAATTAAAACGGTGATAAAATGTTACTATATGATTAGAGAGAACGAGCCTTTTTGCGACTTTCCTGAAATGTCATGAAGCTGATATTGTATTCCACTGTGTGTTTATAGTCACATCAGGATGTTGATAACCACAAGGAAGCCTGTGTTTACCCTGCATGTTACCCGCTGTTTACTACAGAGGAAAGACATATATATATTGGCATCACATAAATTAATGATATGATAGTTACAAAACAGTTCTAATAGAGTTAGCGATACAGTTTGCATATCTGCAACGATGACAGTAGCTCAGATGATGTCTAATGTAATATCTGTTAAATATTCTAACAGCTAATTGAGTTGACTACGATAATATGCGGACAAATTATTGATGAAAAAGAAAATGGTTTATATCAATTTTTTGCACAAACATTAATTGTTTGTCATAGCAATAAGACTGAACGTTTTTATGGCGCTCGTTTATATGGACTTTCAGTTTGGTAATTTGTATTCCGCGAATCTCTACAAAATCCTAATTTTTCGATAGTGTTTCATCTGTCTTGGTTTGTTAATGTAGAGATACATGTGAGTTAAAAAATGAATCAGATGAGAGGTTAATCAGACCTATAAACGACGTTACTGACTTCGCAAAGAGTATTATTCATTTCATCATGTGAATTACTTTGTTGTTAAGTTTTGTTGTTGTTTTTGGATAGATTTAAGTTAGGTTAAAATAAACGTTATATGTAAAATTGATATACGGAAGATAAACTTTCAAAAAAATTGAAATTTTCTAAACGTTTAACCGCATTAAAGTTGGATGGGACACCTGTATATTATAACTTACTTCTTATCAAAGCAAACAAAAAAATCAAGTATAATTTTTTTTTCCTTAAATTGGTACCTACATGTAACAACGACGCGCAATGGGCTAGAGCGCTAACTACGAATATGTAAGTCATAAGTTCGAAAACCGCTGGGACTTTTTTTTTATCCTTTCAAAATATTTTCAAACATATTTTTGGGCAATATATTTAAAAATTTGTAAATTCTAAAACGGTTTAAGTATATTAATCACAATGTACTTTTATCCACATAAATATCGACAGGTGTCCCATACCAAATTAAGAGGTTTTTACGTAATATTTTGTTTAGCTGTCAATTTTCGGAGACCTTGAAAGGTAATAAGAACAATTTTAAAACAATATTATATATATTGAAATTAAAGCAATACAAATTGGTTTGCACTGATGTTATTTCAAAGTTGACAATTTACGAACTAGCTCAAAGTCAAATTCATACCGACGTTTGCTCCGATTCCATTGTAAGTTAAAGAAAATAAAGTATTTCAATTCAATTTCGAGACACTGCTGTACGACTACAAGTACTTATCAAGGAATAAATCCGACCGATATGATTTATGTTTTTTGAGTTATGTTGTAATGACTTAATAATGGTTTTTTTTCATAACATCGACACATATATTATATTACACAGGCAAAAAGGAAAAGAATGGCCTTATACTGGAATTATATTGATTATATCACTTCTTGTTTCGGATGCCATGACACTTAGAAGACATTTTCTAATGGATTAGGGTTAGGGTTAGATCTATTTTAAACAACATATCGGCATAGGAAATATGTAATTCATCAATCTTAACTTGTTTCCTTTCAGTCAATTAAACGTTTTTGCCTACAGAAAAAAGTGCTGTTTTAAGTCGAACACAAGACTAACCTGTGCTATGCAGTCATCTGAAAGTCAATTGAAAGGTGACTACCATTCAGTCACGTGTCCTGATCTTTGAATGATATGTAAGAAGACACATTTCTTGTAGGACTATTGTAACAGCGTTGGTGCCTATCTGACGAGAATAGAAACAAAATATGAAAATGACTGGATTGTGGATACAATTTTACCGGCCATGAATCAGGATAATGTTGATCAGCAAAAAAATATCGATCTCCCTAAAACCAAATATTCCATCATTCATGTATGAACTTGTTATTTAATTTTTATGAATGACATGAAATTGTAATTAACATTAACATTTTTGTCAATAATGATATTTTGAAAAAAACACACAGTGAAGGTTTGCTTTGTCTATATTTTGTGTTTATCATTTAATGTTCTCAATGGAGATTGGTTTTTGTTTTATCAAGGTCACCTAACCATAAGTCTTCCTAAATTAACCCGGAAAATAACTTCTGATTCTATGAAATCAGACCAACCAGGATCCAGTACATCCGGCATTGGGTTCATTTTGGATCAAGTGTTTTTAGGTGAGCCAGCAAGGTAATTCACTAGACATAAAAGATGGCATTCCTTTGGGTGCCTCAGTGTCCATTAAGTTAAGACAGAAAATTTGGTGTAATGAGTACGGTATATTGATTTAAAATCCTTACTAGACTCCAAAGATGAACCCCTTTCCCATTTCAACAGCGGTTATCAATTTGCATCATGGCCAAAAGTCCAAAGTTTCCATCTCACTCGGCCAGTGGACTGATGCTTTCCTCATTTTTTCAGCAATTTATTTGGAAAAATGTCCTACTGAAGCCCCCAACCTTCTCAAATACTGCCATATGATCCGGGAAATGGAATACTTACATGGGGATCAGGCATTTAGAATGTATGATGAAAATTTTCGGAAACTTAGGGAAACGGTTAATGTCCCTTGGCAAAATCCCGTTCAGGAATTACGCCTCAAAGCTGCAACTACAAAATTTCAATTTCAAAAGCCACAGCACAATCAGCCCTTTCGTACTAGATTTTGCTTTCAATTCAACAAAGGAGAACGTTGCAGCCGAAGCCCCTGCCCCTTTAAATACATCTGAATCCGGTGCAAATCAAATCACCCCAAGTTAAAATGCCCAGATGCCCATAAATCAAACTACACTAAACCTTCCCACACCAGTCAAGGCAGAAAGTCTGAGTAGAGTTTTAGAGGGTTATAACCCACAGAAACTTCAGTTTCTTATAGAAGGTTTTAGTCAAGGTTTTCGTCTAGGATGTGTAGGTCTGCCCACTCAAACACTTTCAAGGAATCATAAAAGTACATCTGAATATCCATCAGTTATAGACGACTTTATAGATCAAGGTTT
The DNA here is from genome assembly GCA_020458035.1 of Magallana ariakensis. Lineage (NCBI taxonomy): Eukaryota > Metazoa > Mollusca > Bivalvia > Ostreida > Ostreidae > Magallana > Magallana ariakensis. The sequence goes on along the minus strand of CM035811.1, from coordinate 55,118,826 downwards.
ACAAAAAGGTAGAATTGCTGGTCCATTTCCATCTCCCTCTTTTGAATTTTTTGTTTCATCCCCCTTGGGAGTTGTACCAAAATCTGAAGCAGGAAAATTAAATTTAGAGTAATACATGATCTGTCTTTTCCAAAACACAGAATAGTCAAATCCCTCAATAGTGTGCAACAGTTCAATATGATTCCATTGACAATGTAACATCCCTGTTAAGGCAGTTCGGTAAGGACTCTCTTATGGCCAAAACAGATATTCAGGACGCATTCCGCATTGTTCCTATAAACCCAGAAGATTACAAGCTTCTCGGTTTCTCCTGGCAGGGTCTTTATTATTATGATAAATGTCTGCCTATGGGAGCTAGCAGTTTTTGTCAAATATTTGAATCCCTTAGCAAAGGTCTGCAGTGGGCTATGTGCACAGAATTTAATGCTGCAGGTATGTCTCATATGCTAGATGATTTTTTCTTTATTGGTCCAAAGGATTCTGATAAGTGTTTATCAGACTTACAACAATTTCTTGCAATATGTAGTGAAGCAGGTATCCCAATTAAGGGGGAACAAACTCATTTTCCAACCCGCATATTAACTATTTATGGCATTGAAGTTGATTCAAGTGTTCTAAAATGTCGGTTGCCTGAACCAAAACTTGTCAAGATACGTAATAAGCTGCAGGAAGTAAAACATAGAAAGAAAATTACTCTAAAAGAGCTACAATCCTTAATATGCTTACTAAACTTTGCCTGTTTGGTAGTTGTACCTAGTAGAGCTTTTCTTAGGCGCATTATAGACTTGACTTGTGGTGTGTCCAATCCTTCTCATTTTATCAGACTGACATGTGAAACATTGTCTGACCTTCAAATGTGGTCTCATTTCATAGAAAATTACAATGGGAAGTCAGTTATTTTACCAGATGTTTTCACATCATCAGTAAAAGCTTTCTTTTCACAGATGCTTCGGGTTCAATTGGTTTTGCAGGAGTTCTAGGCACAGATTGGTTTGCTCTAGGTTGGGATGTAGTATCAGATTTAGAACACCATCAGATTGCTATTAAGGAGTTATTCCCTATTGTTTTGGCTCTGGAAGTCTGGGGTCCAAGTCTCGCCAATAAGAAAATATTGTTTATGTCTGATAATGAGGCTATTGTGGATGTATTGAAGAAACAATCATGCAAGGAGAAAACTCTTATGAAGCTTATTAGACGTCTTGTGCTTACATCTCTCTCATATGATATATATTTTAAAGCAAAGCACATTGCAGGCAAGAAAAATTTATTAGCTGATAAACTCAGGAGGCCTTCAAAATAGCTCCCCACTTGAATGCAGACCAGACTGCAATTCCAGTAGAACTTTTGAAAATTTGAGTCCTATTTGTCAACAGTTGCTTGCTTCTGCCTTGTCTCCATCATCGGCTCAAGCTTACAGACGTGCATAGGAAATGTTTATTACATGGAAGCCCACTATCTCTCTCCCTGTCTCAGTGGTAGATGTTTGTAACTTTATTGATAAATTGTTTTTAGTCAATTATTCACCAAGTAGCAAAGCATCTCATATATCTGCAATTAGTTATGTGCATAAAATTTTAAATATGCAGGACCCAACGCAGGCTTTTATTACTAAGAAAATTTTAAAGGGTTGTAAGTCATCAGTTCCAACAAAGGATACTCGTCTGCCAATTACTCCAGACATTTTACAGAAATTGTTGCATGCACATGCCCACACTGTCCCACAATATTCACTTCGCATTCTCCTACGTGCCTTATTTTTGTTAGCTTTTCATGCTTTTTTGAGATTAGGGGAAGTAGCTGCAAAAACGCTGAACAACAGCAAGCACGTTTTACAACGTTCTGATGTCACCTTTCAATATACAGGGTCTAAGTTATCAGCTGTTCAAATCATAATGCGTGAATACAAAACAAATAAGCATCATAACCCCTTAGTACTCTCCGTTCAAGCTATTCAGGGCTCGCCATTTTGTCCAGTACAGGCCCTATTGGAATATTTACAATATTCAAACCACTCAGCTGGCCCATTATTTCAAACAAATAATGCTCTTCCAATTTCATATTCGAAGGTTTCCTCTCACTTAAGATCAGCGGTAGAGTTTATTGGTCTTAATCCAAACAATTTTAAGGGCCATAGTTTCAGAATAGGTGCAGCTACATATGCTGCTTTATTGGGATACTCTGAAAATCTTATTAAAAATTAGGGCGTTGGAACTCCGATGCTTTTCGTAGGTATATACGTATAATTTCCTTCCGTTTTTAAGAAATATGTCTGGTCATGTAAGCTTTCATCAGTATTGTACATGACAAGCCAACATTTGGCTGCTGCTGGAGTATCTAAAATATTGTGTGACAGTTCAGAAGTTGTCTGCTGTCTTTTGATTCACAGTTCAATAGTGGGCTGCTGTGAATTCTAATTTTTATTTACATTTACTTTTCATTAGGTACTCCTGTATATTACTAGTTGTCTTTCCCAATCAACCATTGTCAAAAGCCAAAAATTTGGGTCTAATGTTTAGCGCTGGCTGGTTATTTACAACCAAGTTATGTGCCCCTTTTCAATTTTCTTGCAATATTTATTTGTATATATATGTTTGACTTTGCTGGTTTACCGGATATGTGACTGTCGTTCATGTAGTGTATGATGCTTTTAGTCGTTGTTCTACTCTGTACAGAACACAGCTTTAATTTTGTCCTTTCAGGTACTGTGTAATTTTTAATTTTGTGTTATTTAATGTTATTTGTAATTACAAATGCAAATCAAAGTAGACATCCTTAGTATGTATGGTCTATCTTTGTTGTTTTGGTCTGTAGGGATGAATCAGTTCTATTGTGAATGACTAAATGTATATTATTTTGCCCTCATCTATTCTGAGTATTTGTATTATTTATTGAGAGGTATCCAACTATCAATGTCAAAATGAAATTAGTCTGCCTTCATCGTTTGACCTTTTATACAAATGTTATTCTGCAAATATATTGTTATACCGGTTGACTGTTTAGATCTCTACTCCATCTTCACCTCTTATGTTCAGATTTTAATCTGGATTTATGTATATACATTTTCATTTTCATTTGCTGCTTTTGTTTTATTATAGTCCTTGCCAAGCAGCCTTCGGGTGGGTTGTTTGGTGGCCTAGTTTTTTGGTGTCTACCCACCTTTTTTGTGGGCAGGCAGTTTTTTGGATGCTTGTTTTTACTTATGTGTCTACAGTAGGGGGTCTGTCATGTATTGTTTTACATGTGTTACATAATATTTCTAGTCATTTGGCCCCCTATCTTGTGTTTTGTGCAGATATTTATTTTCCATATGTGTGTATAATAGGGGGTCATGGTTGCAATCAGCAACACATGTTTTATTACTATGTAACATGTTTTTGAATGCCCCCTATTTTGTATATATCTTTTCGTCATTTACTAAATAAATGACAATTTTCATTCTTACACATGTGTTCTGTTTTATGCCTGCTTAAGCAAAAAACAAGCTCAGTCTCCTTGGCTAGGACATAAAAGCTAAGGAACATAAATTAGTGGTTATTGTAAATAATAACTTTTATGTGACGTGCTGTGTTTATTTGTTTATTTCACTTTACACTGTTCCATACTTTGTTTATGTAATCTCCTGAGGTCTATGTTTACCCTAACCCTTAATTTGTACTTCTAGTCCAATCAGATGTGTTCAATTTGTCACGTGTCTCTTATTGATCTGTTTATTTTGAACAAGAAGCCACGCAATTGCTGTGCAGTGAAATTTGTACCAACCGTCCACCCCTTCTACCTCCTTAGATAGTTATTTATATTTGTATTTTTTGGCCTAGTTTTTTGGTGTTTACCCACCTTTTTTGTGGGCAGGCAGTTTTTTTTTGGATGCTTGTTTTTACTTATGTGTCTACAGTAGGGGGTCTGTCATGTATTTTTTGTACATATGTTACATTATATTTCTAGTCCTTCGGCCCCCTATCTTGTGTTTTGTGTAGATATTTATTTTCCATATGTGTGTATAATAGGGGGTCATGGTTACAATCAGCAACACATGTTGTATTACTATGTAACATGTTTTTGAATGCCCCCTATTTTGTATATATCTTTTCGTCATTTACTAAATAAATGACAATTTTTTTTCTTACACATGTGTTCTGTTTTATGCCTGCTTAAGCAAAAAACAAGCTCAGTCTCCTTGGCTAGGACATAAAAGCTAAGGAACATAAAAATATTTTTATATTTAACATTTATAATGAGGGACCTGATACGCAGACCGAAAAGGGTTTTGGAATTGAAATTTGAAAGATAAGGAATCTAGAGGGGTCAAAGATGAAAACAGCCCTTTAGCTGTAACATTTTTTTTTTCATCTAATTTTTGAAATCTTTTCGGTTTTTAGTTTGGAGTAGAGAGTACAAATTAAAAATATTGGTCCGAGGGGCCACTTTTTGACTCCTTATAGGAGTTGAAAGGGCATGTATATTACAACTTTTTATAAGTTAAAAAAATAATTTAGAAAGAGTTATTTAACTTTGCTTAAAAAATGCAGAACATAAATACTCTATGCATACCAAGTTTTCTATCCGAGAAATAAATACTAATTTTTTTATGATTTTTGGAAAAGATTCTTTTAGAAGTTAAAAGTATATTTACTTTTAAAGTTCTGAAGTTATCTATCTTTTGCGGTGCATTACTTATAGTTCTTATTTGGCAAACTGATTACACCAAGGCGTTGAAGAAGTTAAAAAATATATATATATGATTTTTCTGACATTTTAATGAAAAAAGGGAAAAGGAGATGTCGAAAAGCCCTTACTTTTTGTTGAAGACAAAAAAGTTATTGTTGAACCTGTGATTTTCCGTGTGATATTTTATTTTTGGCTGAAATCTCGGCGATCGGCTAGGGTGTGTGGTAATGAAAACAATGTTAACAAATTGTATGCGGAATGTTTATCTGCGTAAATATTTATTTAACTTGTATGTTATATAATTCGTTTTTAATGCATCATTTTCTTATACAGAAAGAAAGGTATTTACGATAGATTTTATATCTACTTTAAACAAGAGTTGGATTTTTTTAATTGAACCCGCTTTTTTCTGTGTGATTTGATCTCGGGCTGCAATATTCGCGGCGATCGGCTAGGGTGTTCGGTAATGAAAGCAATGATAATAATACAGAAATAAAACTTTTGATCATTTATAATAAGCTGATAATTTTTGTTAAAAAAATTAACTGGTCATTTTATACATTCTTTAAATGATGCAGCGATGATTAAAACTCGGCAATTGTTATTCCACGTACATCTTTATTCGTAAATATTCTTTTCCAATTTATGCCATTATCAGGTTATTCATGAAGATCGTTTAAAGCAATTATAGGTTTATCATGAACATCGTTTATCCTTTCCTATCGTGTATCAATCCTATCCTATCGTGCGTGTATACAGTTCTATCGTGCGTTAATGCTATCGTATCGTGCGTGTATACTGTTCTATCGTGCGACAATCTTATCTTATTGTGCTTGGATCCTATCCTATCGTTTATATTGTAAAAAATAACGTTGCGGGTACTGTAAAAACATACCGTCCGGATCCGGAACGCGGAATTCCGGATAAATGAGACAAAATAACGTAAAAAAAATCTGTACCCAAATACAATCGTCCGTAAACTGAAGCGCCCGGTTATATGGCGTCCGGATATCTGAGGTCCCACTGAATTCTATCATGTGTCATGTACCCTGCATCCTTAAATATCCACAGGATGAACTCTGTTACTCAATCAACTGAAATGTCTGGAAAGTTGACTGATTGGCAGAGTTATACAATTTAGTGACCATTTAGTTACATTCCAGTCATTTTTCAGTGAACTGAATGGCAAAGCTTAATCCTGTCATCCTACAAGTACATTACATTTTTTTACCTGTTTTTTTCCCCAACCAATGTATGTTTAGAAGTCAAAGCTTAACGGGTTGAATGATGATAATATTGTTCATGTACCTATAATCATTTTATTTTAAAATTAAAATTGAATGCATATTTTAATTAATAGCCGTTCGCCAAAAAAAAATGGTCAATAATCGTAAAGAAAAAAAATATAAGGTATACTTCTTTGTGTATAACACAATAATGAAATATATATATATATATATATATGATCATATACAAAAAAAACCCCTGTATTTTAAATCTTAAATTTGAAGCAGAAAACAACACATGTAATGTATCATAATATGACTGCCTTTAAACACTTTACACAGAGGATATCAACCGCAGAATAGCAGACCCCATGAATCGAAACTTTGAGGCTTCCCTTAAGTGCATATAAACTATTTTTCTTGCATTTTAAAACTGTCTACAGAGCTATCAAAGATGCATCAACACGATTATATCTATCTATCTATCTATCTATCTATCTATCTATCTATCTATTTATCTATCTATCTATCTCAACGTATTTGATATGTTTATAATATTGTCGACAAATACTTGACACGATAAATAAAGTATGTTCAATAAACAATATTTAAACTCACCATTGACATACCGCATTTTCAAAACTCCAAAATATAAAATCAGGGAATGAATGCTGAAATAGAAAAAGGTAGAAGATAAAATTATTGTCAGACTTTTGCACATTGTCACAAAATGTTGTATGAGTGAGCCAGTAGTCAACCAGGAAGTATAGTGACTTCAAAAATTACGAAGTTGTTTATTTATTTTTTTAATTCTTTTATTCAAGTGCCCTTTGTTTAAACCCTATCTGTCCACATCACGCCTCAACCTTATATCTTGTAGCCTCTACGCCATTATTAGGGAGTTAGAGGCTTACACAGTTCAAGTGCCAATCTCAATTAATATGTATTTCGGTGGGTGGGAACTAATTTGAAAAATATTTGCAATCAAACAAAAAACGATGGTTGATCAACATTCTGTGATACAGAGGCAATGACGTTATGAACAACCAACATCTGAGCGTGAGGTCAGGATAATCTCCGCATGCCGGTTGAGTTATTTCTGCATTTAAAAAAAAAACACCTTTTTTATTTATTAAGGTCTTCCGTTTCCAACGGAAGACCTTTATATTATTGTGCAGATTAAAGAGTCCGTGAAGTCATTTGTAAAGTGTCTTTTAAAACATTGGGTACAAAATAAGAAATTTAAAAAATCAAGTCCGAGCGCTGTATGTATTTTAATAAGCGAGTTATTGCATGAAATGTCGAAAGTTAGCCATTTCACACCTTTACGATAACGAAAATGGGCTCTACCGGAAGTGACGTCAACTAACATCATTGGCGCCATTCTCAATACAGAATTTGTTCAGAACGGTTGCGATTTTCTTTCCCGTAATGGCCAGTAAAAGCAAAGGACGGATGTGTGTTGTAGCTGGTTGCAGCAAAAGACAATCGGACGGAGTTTCGGTGCATATTTTCCCGAAAGATGAGCGACAGCGAGCAGCTTGGGTTCGGTTCGTGAAGCTTACCAGGGCAGACTGGTCGGGTCCTTCGCAGTATACTGTGATTTGCAGCGACCATTTCAACGATGATTGCTACGAAGCCCGGTTTTCGTACATGAAGGACTTTGGTATACCTGTGAACAAGTGTTTGGTCAAGGGATCCGTGCCTTCCATATACCCAAAGCGGAAGAGGGATCAACTGAACGACGCATTTCTCCATTCTCCACAGCATGAGAACCCACCAGTACGGAAAGCCCATGCCAAGCGCGCAAAAAACATGGTAAATACCTGCCCTACATAGCATTGCATCACTTTTAAATTAAGATTTTTTTTACCAAATGAATGTTAGTGTTCACTATGTAAACGTGTAATTTTTTATCGCTCTTGTTTGGCGTAAAAAGTTTGATATGCAACAATCAAAAACTTCGTATAGACTCTCCGTTTGATAGTTTTATAATTGTTGAATTTTATGCATGAACACAGCTATAAATTGACATAGAAGTGAGGTTAAACAGTTTCAAACACCTTCCCAGTATTATTTAGCCTACATCAGATGTGTACCTTTTAGCTAATTGTTATTCATGTGTTGTTATTATTACTAGAACTTTTATTGCAAAAACATAAGCTACTTGAAGTATTTTTGTTTTATTATATGTGAAATCATTTTATTTTTAACAATAATATGAATAATGTGATTGCGCTTGAAATAAAATATTTGCATTCTTGTATTATAGATCCTAGCAGAGCTGTTGTGTGAAAATACTACAGAGCCTATAGAAGAAGACCCACATGAATGCACTGAGAGCCAGCAATCCCCAATTCAGGTATTGATGAAGGAGAATTTTAAAATTTGACTTTATTTATTTTTTCAAGTACCGGGTTATTGGAAAAGGCAAGTTCAACATCATATGACACGTTACTTATTTATATAAATTTCTGTTTTAGGAGGTGACAAGAACATCTATGGCCTGTCAGACAGAAGCACCCAAATCACGGACTGTGAAGATCCAAGTGTGTGCACACATCAAGGAGAAAGGTACATACTTATGTCTTGTAGGAATTTAGTCAATTTGTTTACTTAATGTGCAATTCTTGATGACCCACTTTTTTGTTATAAATAACAAAACACGAAAGACTTAATTTAAAAAATCAATCTGTTCCTTCCTGAGTGTATATCTTGCATGAAAAATATGAATTGTTACTAAACAGGCAGATTAATAACGTGAATTTTTTTTCAGGGACGCAAGTTAATCTCCAACCCCGAATGCGCAGCATTGGAGTCCAGTTCAATGGCAGAGATGACTTGCCTGCCCCACAGCCACCACTACCCCCACCAGTTCCTGTCCTGGATCTGTCAAGTGAGGGAGAATCAACAGACCAGACAGATGAAGCTGCCTCGCTGTATGAACCATCAAGTGCCAGCTCAGATGACTCTCAGATACACGATATAAAGTTAGTAACTTTTGCAATCATTGAAGAATTAATGTGTATATAACAATGTAGTACTTGAACAATGGTATTATTTCAACTAATTTATTTTGGAATTATATGATCAATAAAAGAAATCATGTTATTGAACTGTTTCTGTACAAAAAATAAATCATTCTATTTATTGTGGATCAAATCCTATCAGGTGTAAAATAACAATCTTTTAATCCTTCTAATTTAAAACTTTGAAATGTTTCAGCAATGAAGAGCCCTGCAACCCAGTTGAAGAAAGGAAGTTCATTGTATCCAAGTCTAAGCTGTTGGAGCTGTTCAACACCTGCAAGAGATGCCATAGACGTACCACAGCCAGTGTTCACCAGACAGTGGGGACAATGGTCAGAGTGGGTGCCGAGTGTGAGTTCTGTGGGTTTTCTTGGCAATGGACTAGTCAGCCCTCCCTCGGAAATATTCCAGCAGGAAACCTATCATTGTCTGCCAGCATCCTGTTCTCCGGAGCTCTTTCTGCCAAGGTTCTTCGAGTTTTGCAGTGTATGGGTGTGGCCACCATAACGAGGAGAACATTCTATTCCCACCAAGCTACTATATTGTTTCCTGCCATTGCTCGGGTATGGAGCAGACACCAGGAGATGTATGTCAGGCAGGCAGTGGACAGAGGGGAGCCCTTGGTTATTGGTGGAGATGGACGAGCGGATTCACCTGGTCACTGTGCCAAGTTTGGCTCATACAGCACCATTGATCTTGAAGAAGGAATAGTGATTGACATTCAGCTAGTTCAGGTATTGCATAATTGAAGTAAATGAAAATTTTTGACATGTACTAGTCTTCATGCATGTAACTTGTGATGTATGTTATTTATGTAAAAAAAAAATTGATATTCTTTTCAAGTTTTGTTTGACTATTTTGTAGAGTAATGAGGTGAAGAACAGCATGGGCATGGAGAAAAGAGGGCTGGAGCGTGCTGTTGACTGGTTTCAGAACAACGACCTTGAGATAGGGACCATTGTAACTGACCGTCATCTGCAAATCCAGAAGTGGATCAGGGAAAATTTACCTGCCACCACTCATTACTATGATGTATGGCATGTTGCTAAAGGTATGTTTATTTTGAATGAAAGAAAGAAAGATAGATGGATGGATGGATGTTCGTCATTTATAATCATCTTTGACACATTATATACATGCTTAGTTATTTGAAGATTGGGAAAAAAAGTAATGAAAGTTGATTCTATAAATTCATTGTAGGTCTGAAGAAAAAAGTACTGGCTGTATCCAAACAAAGTGACTGTGGACAGCTCTCCAAGTGGACCAGAAGCCTGACCAATCACCTGTATTGGGTTGCAGCCTCTACGCCAGATGGAGATGGAGACTTGATGTGGGCAAAGTGGGAATCTGTTGAGAACCACATTCACAACAAGCATGAGGACCACAGCGACCTATTTCCATCTTGTGCCCATGACACACTTGAAGGTGACGAGCGAAAGAAGAAGTGGATTAAGCCAGGTAAGTTTACTTGCTAATCCTAATCAATGTACATTGACTTTGTTATTTATGATTTTGAAGTCCATATTTTGGTGTTTCCAACTTTGTTAAGACTGTGTATTTAAATTTATTTAAATACATTTTCTCTTACAAATTAGGATCTAAAGCCAGTGAGAAGATAAGTGACATCATCTTGTCAAAACAGATGAAGAGGGACATACCAAAGCTTTCCCCACTGTACCAGACATCTCAGATAGAGGCATTCCATAGTACTGTCAACCACTTCGCCCCTAAAATGGTGTCCTTCTCCTACTATGGCATGTACTGCAGGTATGTTTATGGCATTATTTAAGGAATAAGGAATATTATGAGGTGATCATGGTGATAATTTTGGTCGGGGCATGATCAAATCCAATTATGATACTCCCCATCCAACATTATTACCTCATAATCAAAGAATGATTCCTTATTACTTATATAATTATGAGCAATTGTACGAATAAATATTTGAATAGAAATAAGCAAACCATGTTTGCGCCCCAATTATGCGTGGTTTGAATTTATTGGATTGTATAGTACAAAATTAATACGTAGTGTTATGACAGGCAGAGACACTGAAAAATGTAAATATTTAATAATATGCTCAATAAGCTTTTATTTTATAATTTAGTGGTCATGAATTTATGGGGTTTTTTTTCTTTTAAGGTTGATGGTTGCTGCTCTCCATTTTAATGAGAACACATCAAGAGTGCAAGCTGCTACAAAGCAAGGGAGCATGCAGTACAAGATAAGCTTTCCCAAGTTTAAACATGGAGAGTACAGCGTACGAAAGAAAATGGTGGATTCAACTTATGGTAATTACAAAGCTCCCTCCCTATTCTGACCCCATTTACTAATTTGAATGCCTAAAACAATCTATATAATATAATAAAATAAAAAGAAAATAAAGGCAAGGAATTTATTTTTGAAACAAATAGCATAACAGTACAAATAAACATACAACAGTAAAAGTAAATTTTTTGATGTTGCATTGTTTTAATTACTGGTTCCATTACAGGGTATGTCACTTCTTTGATGACGGAGACCGTCGCATCAGTGGAAGGTTCAGGTCAGACGGCATCATCCCGTCAACCACCTGTGCCCTGCTTGCCAGAAGTTCAGCCACCGCCTTTGTGCAGCAACTTCGTGCATCCTGAAAAAGACGAGGCTGTTCTACATTTCAGATCTAGATTCGGAAGGAAAGAGACGTCAGTGTAGAAGAGAGAGTCATTAGTGTAGAAGGAAGTGCATTGACCATACACTATGTATATAATAATGTAAATAACTTTGTTTTGATTGTTTTATTTGTGTTCTTTTCTATATCTGTTGTGTAAATAATCCCCCTTGTATTATAGTCCTTTTTAAATATGGGAACATGAAAGCAGGGTCCACGTCCCGTTCCTGGGTGCAAGATTTATTTTGTAGCTGATGCTTTCATATATTTTATTAATATCAATAAAATTTGTACAATGTACCTATTTGTGTTTAATTATTATAAAAGTTTTTATCATGATTAGGTTTTTTTTCTTTAAGACTACAGCAAATCAAATTGTTTAAACAGTATTATTTCCAACCTAAAGTATGCTTACTTATTCTGGTTCTTTGAATCCTTGGTACTCTTCTGAGCTAAATGTCTCTCGGATCTTTGTTACTGCACAAGATGGGAGGGGAACTCTAACATTCTTTCCAAGGAAGCCCCAACACCAACGAGCTAGTTGACGATATGCTGTATATCTGTTTCTCCTGTCAAAACATTGCATTGAAAAATCAGAAATTACAGTACTAATAGTATATGATGAGTCTTTTTGTATATGTCTTTATTAGAAGTTAATAAAATGTCAAAGAACTTACTCGTTGATGCTGTTCTGTATGTCTCCATACTGGGACCGATACTGGTAGTAGGCAGTCTCCAGGACATAGACATCTAGACAAACAGTCTGGAATCCAGGGTGCCTTGTTATGCAAGTGAGGTCATCGCTGTATGACTTGATCTTCTCGGAAATTCTTTGAACTTCTGTGCAGCATCTACTTTCCAAGGCAGTAGGCATAGGTGTGCATGATCCACAATTGCACCTAAAATTATATTGATAAATCAATAAGCAATTAACGAAACAAACAATTAATGAAAACTTAATATAATAATTAATATTACCATTGAAATAAATATCACATAACTTATATCGGCCATGTTTTCCACAGCTTGGGTCCTATTAATTTTCGTTATAACGTTTCGCCTCGCGTCTGGGTTTTGCTAATTTTTTTAGTGTTGTGGGGGTTTTTCCCGTATTATGTTATTATGTAAAGATATATTGAAATAAACTAACGTCAACAATTTAACTAAAATTTAAATAACGGTGCGAAATAATATTCAATAGGCGGCCTATATGTCTTACCAGTCTGTATTTCCTAGGCGCTGGTCGTCTACTTCGTCCTCGCTTGTCTCATCCGATTCGCTAGAATCTGTTGCTTCAGGCTCAAACCGATAAGGGGCTATGTTCTGCAGATGATCATCATGATCTCCTTCGAACGATGATACCTCAAATGACAGGTGCAAGTCTAAATCGGACGAGGAAGCCGAGGAAACGCTGGTATCGTTTACAGTCGCCATTTCAAAACTGATGTTACTTGACGTCACGCCAGTAATTTGCTATTTATAGCAAAACCGGAAGTTGCTCTGATTGGTTTTAAGCAGGTGCGAAAATAGCTGACTTTAAACGGGAATATCCCTCTTATCGGGGGTCATACGAATGTAAAATTTTGGGATATTGACTTTCAAGTATTTCTCTACAATTTAAAAGAAACTTGGACTTTGACTTCACGGACACTTTAAGATTATTCTTATTTTTCTTTTTTTTTCTTCCTAGACGCGAACTTTGAGGCTTCATATCTTGCTCATTTCTGAACGGTTTTTGCTCAAATTTTCAGGGCTTATAGACTTTACAAAACACTATCTAAACCATTTCATAAATTTTAAAAATCCTCTTCCGTTAACGAGTTATTCCCCTTTTTAAAAAAAATAGGGCCTTTCGTTTCCAGACAAAGGCTCCGAGACTATGATAGCAGGGAATGGGAATCCAACGAATTTGAATAACAGAGACATTGAAGTTTTGCACATCGGTTTTTGTTTTAGGATTACTTTCTTTATTTAGAAAAAGGTAGGGGGTCAAAAAACAGGGTTCCAAAAAGTGCGAAAATTTAGACATATTTTCCTTTGTATCTTTTAAACAACAAATATTTTGTTAATACATGTAGAATAAAAGTTGTGCAGAATGTCAAGGACTTTCATTTGACGCCAATAAAAAAGGGTTGGCCCCTTTAATAAAGGGCCAAGGGCCCTTGAAAGTTTTTGCTAAATAACTAAAAAAAACGGCTAGGATTTTGATATAGCTGTCGCTGGAAAAGTTGTTTGTTGGGATCCTATAAATGTCGTTACAATGTTATTTTGTTGGTGAGTTGTGTAGTATGAGTGTAAAAAGCTTTACATGTTAACATGTACCTGTGTTTATTTGGCAAGTTAACGAAAGTCATTGTGCGTACAACTGACATTAAGTTACGACAGACAGTATGCCTGTTTAAAAAGGAGGCTTTCATTCATAAGAAAAAATATTTTTTTAGGATACATGCTTTTATGTGAGGAGTTTAAGTCATCTTCGTAAATTCTTCACAATCCTAAAAAACGAGAAACAGAAAATATAAACATTCTTTTTTCTTTTCTGGTAAATCACACAAACTACCGGAAAAAAAATAAATCTATGTGATACATTTTAATTATCATGCTACATGCATTTAAAATATATCTGGAATCAGAGCTGTGTGTGTGAACCATTACGTAAGCTATCCCTCGCTTGCGGCCGAGAAAGTCGGTCGCCATGGTCGCGGCTGTACTACCTAGCGGTCAGCGGTTATCTAATACACCGGAGTCATGTCTCTCAATTTATGAGTTCATTTAGCCGAAAACAAGAATTGTTTTAATTTTGATCACACATAGACGTTTATTCTTCTCAAATTGAACTAAATGATAGAGTGTCAATTAAGAAAACGTTCTGTTAATTAATAAAAGAAATGTCATTCTCAATCGGAAGTAATATCAGGCATAGATCAATTGTGTGTTTTAAGTAAAAAAAAAAATAACTTCTATTTGGTAGATTTTAGTCATTATTATACTGCAAACATTTCAAATCTTCCTGGGTTCTGAGCTGTGTGTGTTGTAACTTTACGTAACCTATTCCTCGCCCGCGGCCGAGGAGATCGGCCACGGCCGAGGAGATCGGCCGCGGGTGCACTACCAAGCGGTCAGCGCTTATCTAATACACCAGATTCGCGTCTTTCATGTACTTGTTTTGAGTTTATATAGCCGCAAATACAGGAACTGTTTTAATTCAAAGTTATTAATGTTTTATTTAAAATGTAAATTAAGAAGTCATTCCGAAAATTATAAAATCCGATATTATTCCTAATCCAAAACATCGTCAGACATAAATCAATGGTGGGTTTGTAAGTATAAAATGTTCTAAGAACTGTACTAATAATGTTTTAGATCAACAACAAAAAAACCACAAAGATTACCCCTTTAAATGATGATCATCCCTCGCACGCTCGCACATGGCCGAGAAGATCGCGCGCGAGGGGACATCTACATGTACCTTATCACACGTGTATGTTTATTGATATTTTGTACGAACACAAAACTATTTGTTTATTTTATTTTCATTTATATTGGTTTTAGATGAAAGATGAATTTATCTCCCTTATTCAGTTGATTTAGCGTTGATTTAAACGCAAGGGGGGAAAATCTTATAAAAACCTCTCATTAATTGAATAAAAGTAATCTATCAAATCGATTCTAAATATGCAAGGCCGATTGTATAAATTAAAGATTAAATATAATAAAACTCCGAGATATTTACCGGCATATGTAAAATTGATATGTGTTTAACTTAAGATTAATATACTGCATCGTCGGAACCCACGGGTTTTCAATCCGTTACACTGATTTCAAGCAATGTAACGGATGGAAAACCCGTGGGGTCCGACGATGAATCGGCTGTAGTTACTCATGATCATTTCCGTTAATAATTGCTTAGACTTTTTACAGACTTTAACACTTTTAAGACAATATTTAAACTTTGCCTGGCCAACGAGACATATATGCATATGGATATATGTATATATACTGGTGTAAGAATTAATATTCGACCAACGCAAAAATTAAATAGTGTAGAAAGTAAAATAAGTTTTCTTAAGAGTTGTACCAAATTTTAGCAGGGTTTACAACTTTACATAGTAAAAAAAAAATCATTAATTTTCGAAGCGTTCTAGGAAGTTTAAAAACAAAGTCATATCTATGCTGCTCCGCCCCCCCCCCCCCGCCCCCAAGTGCTCGAGCTGAATTTTAAAAATAACCGAACAAAAATCGAAAATTTATATGTGTCGAAAATCAATTTCTGGTGACTCCTTATTTGTTAACGTTCTTCCTAATGTGTTTCACTTTGCAATCTGTGTGTTTATTCGGCCAGTCTGCGTGTTAGTTCAATCACCCCGTGCGACCGAAAATCTCGTGTCCCTTTAAGACCGAGAAAATAAGCACCGCCTTCAAATTTACGTGGCCAGTGTAACCCTTGTTAATCAACTAAATCGAGGCCCCAGTTTGGATGTTAGAAAATGATTGGCATTTGTTTACTCGTCCTGTGTATACCATGCCTAGCGCTCGCGACGACGGTGCAATAAACGTTTTTCTTTTGATTTGATGCATACCGTGACGATAAATCGCTATCTTTTAGCACTTTAAACAAAAGAAATATTAAAAGATTAAATTTACTTGGTTATGTACCACACTAAATGCGCTGATCACCTACTATAGTCTGTCAAAATCATGTGGTGCCGATCATGTATCCATGAAAGACGTCATTTATCAATAAAAATGTTTGTGAATAATTGAGAATAAATAATTAAATGAAATCAAATATTGCGTTCACGATTTATATCGTTAGTTATCACATCTCTGAGAAAAATTTCACGAGCTGAAACCGGAAGAGAAACAAGTACAGACAGCTCTGGTGCATGCGCGGCTGGTAGAATTATTGTGCACTTTAATTTAGCAGCTGATCGGAAAAGATTTACAAGCATTGGTTGCAAAGTTGCATTAGTATTTGAGTACGGTGGGGTGATTGTATAATTCACAAAACATCAGGATATATTCTCAGTTAATCCCGACAGAAACTTGTTCAATCAAACGAAAGATTTTGCACATGTCGCACGCGGTTTTTCATGCGTTTATATTCATTTCAACGAAGAACAATTTGTTTTATAAGTACATATAAATACGATATTCTTTTTAAATAAACGGAAAAACTCTTTTAAGAGCACTTTAATACTCCGTGTATATAGACAAGTATACACAAGCGAGCGTGTTTCCCTCGGGGTTTCACACCTCTTTCAATATAGGCTCCACCCCCACCTGAACTTACCTAAGGTAAACTGACCGGTTAAAAACCTCGGCCTTTAAGTGCACACAATCCTGGACACAGATAGCCATAGGTAATTTATGGATGCAGATCATCAATTGTTATGTAATTAAAATACACTTGGAAGTGAGCTATCACTGTAGTAATCAATTGTTGAATATAAGTTTAAAGTTTTAAGTCAAAGATGTTAAATAATAATTATTTGTTCTCACGTTTAGAAGTTATGAAATACGTTATTCAATGCAGTTGGTCGCCATAGAAATCATCAGAGTACTGCAAGTGTTGACAATTTCTTATTTCTTTAAAAGACCTTAGGACATAATTCATTTGACTTAGAGACTAGCGACACAGTTGCCTCCCAAAAATGTATGCATTTCTCAAAGTTACAATTAAATGGTATAGATATGTGTTGTTCAACGGATTTTACTAATTGTTGTAAATGTTAAAGTTAGAGAAATCGTATTTTCTGGGGGTTGACATTATGTAGAACTCTTTTGTTTAAAAAACAAAAACAAATTGTTTTGACGTCACACCATCTCTTTTGGTTTGGTTTAAATATACAATGTACACAGTGCTCTGAACAAAACGCTGGTTTATGCCTTTCTGTTACTCAAGTAAAAAACTGAACAAAATTAATTACTTTTAGGTTCACACGTCACATGTTAACACATGTATGCATAAATATATGATTTTTATCAAATAAATGACATTGTAACTTTAAAAAATTCCAAAATATTATAACTAAAACATGTATATGTGACATGATAGAAATAATTGTAAACCAGGGGTCTCTCTTCCTGTCACACAAAAGTGACAAAAAGGATTTTTGATTCAGTTGGAGTTCTGCCCCCACCCCTGCCAACATTTTCTGAAATTTACATTTAGAAAATTAAATTTTTGGGTACTGACACCCCCACCCCAACACACTTTCTAGATGAGCGCTCAAGGCAAAAAAAAAATAAAAAAAATATTGGGATATTTAAAACAAAATCCTATTTGAAAAAAATGAAGTTAGAGATGCCTCACAACCCCTACCACTGCCGCGGATTATGATTTTGAAGATTTGTGAATTTCTTTTACTTGATTGTGAAGATTTCAGATAAATATGCTCATCTTTTCAAAAACAATACTGAGGCCTGTATGGCCAAACATTATACGGATAGTTATCCCTACCACTGAGCACCTCAGTCTCGTACACTAATAGCGCACCCTCAGACGGGAGAAGACATTATTGTTTATTTACAATTGGTGTTCTTTTCAATCTCTAATTTTAACACTGCACTTTACATAAACTATTCCATGTTTTAGCGGTAGAGGTTTAAGTATGAATATAGGGAATCAAAATGTTTATGAAACATAACACTTTTTTCCATGCATCAGCACAGTCGATTTTGTGTTTATTACACTATGATATAGGCATACCAGTAGTTTGAATCCTGTCATCAGTTGTACATACATGTAAACGTATTTATCGATTTTCTGGTTGGAATAATTAAATACATGTACATATAAGAGATGTGTTTTAAGTTTTCATAACTTGATATAACCGTGAAATAAGTAAAAAGGAGAGTTTGTCTGGAAGGAAAATAATACTTTGAAAGTGAGCCTCGTTTTCTGAACTTACTATTATCATATTGACAATCCAGTTTAATGACAGCCCACCCTTTTTTCCTTACACTCAACGGGGTCGGATAGGTATCAATAAGAGGTCACCTTTCTATGACCTTTAAATTTGCATACAATCTAAATATATACCTCTAGCTTATCACAGACATGCCTTTATCTGTTTTATGAGAAGTGTAACTCTTCAATACTATGCAGTCTGGAGGTTGCAGTATTATATAGAAAATAGGCATGAATTAATTTGTCTGCCTCCTTTTGAAGAGTTTAAATTGATTTTCTAAAGCCCTGATTGGTCAGAAGTTAAAGTAGTGTGAAGATGACCTCCTATCAATAACTGTCAGACCCTGACAAGTGTAAGAAGAAGAGGGGTGGTTTTATTAAGACTGAATGACAATCCTTTCTTGACTTGCAATCTGATTAAAATTTCTATAGTCGCTATACGATGATTTGAAGAAACCCCACTTAAGGTCACCTCCTGGTAAATTTTGCTTTGACCAATGAAATCGTCGGTTCCATTCCTCAGTTACATGATTTGGAAGTTATGCCAATACATTCTTTAGATTCCCTAAGGGCGTCTAATATCAACTTATGCTCCATCTCTTACTTGCTGATACCGAAAGATTCACGAACATGTGGCATCATTTCGTCGTA
The DNA here is from genome assembly GCA_020458035.1 of Magallana ariakensis. Lineage (NCBI taxonomy): Eukaryota > Metazoa > Mollusca > Bivalvia > Ostreida > Ostreidae > Magallana > Magallana ariakensis. The sequence continues at coordinate 55,099,692 of CM035811.1, read as the reverse complement.
CAACTCCATTTTTGTTTGTAACCCGAAATTACCGTTTCGAACACTTGCTCTGATTGCTAGAATAACTTATGTATATTTATAAACAAACGTTCAACAGGGGGTGACCTCAAGAGGGGTTTCTTCAGATCCTCTTGTAGCGAAAATAGAAAAACAAGGAGGGGATCAAGGATATGATTTTAATCAGATTGTCTCGACTTGAAGCTGTAACGGAAGACCTTCTCGTTGCTTGCAACGAGCTCGGCTCTAGTTTACAGTATATTTTTTAATGGATATTAGGTCTATACTGAATTTATTTTACGTGTACATTGCGATCAGTTTAATTAAGTAATCTACAAAAATTAATACATATAAATGTATGCTTAAAATATCGTTAATATTGCCTTTTTAACAACATTTAAAAAGTTGATGCTATATCTGTTTTAAAATATTAAGTTTTTTGATGTGTTTTGGTGTGTTTTTTTTTTATTTTTTAATTCATTGTGCCATAAACAAAGAGTCAAACTAGACCTCACATTATGACAAGGTGATGTTATATAATGTTTTAAGCATTTACATTCAGATAATTTTACAACATTTAATCAAATTTAAAGTAGGTTACATAAAAGGAAATCCTTAGACTTCTGCAGAAGCAGATTGCATATTAAGTAGTATGTACCACGCAGGGAAACATCTCTTAAGTGGATTAAGTTACGACAGATGCTTATTCTACTTAAAAAACTAAACAGACAAGGAACAAAAAATCATAATGATGTGGTTTTAAAGATCGAAATCTTAAATATGTCCTCTCTTGATACGACTGCTGTACTGCTTTATAAATTAACAAATAGCTATTCTCTCTCTCTCTCTCTCTCTCTCTCTCTCTCTCTCTCTCTCTCTCTCTCTCTCTCTCTCTGAATTCTGATAATAAATAAGAACATCAGTACATTAGTATTATATGAATTATATTCATCGATATTTTTACAAGACATGTTTGTGATATGTTTGTTATCCTACAAATGCTTTCCTGTTATTTCATTTGTTCATTATATTTATAGAAAAGCAACATTGGTTCTTTAACTAACGTTATATTTCTTTCATTTCTATAAAATCAGTTTAGCAATGGTATTTGTGTCAACACTATATGTTGTAAATAAATACAAGTTCACTACAAAACGATATTGAATATTGCATTAATCGTTTCAAAGTACATGCATTTTTCATAATAGCATATAATCATAATCATGTATTTCGTGTAACCATGTCAACAAATAAACACAATTATTCTTATTAAATACATTATTTTCATCAATTTGTTTTTCATATAAAGGACTATATATGGTTTGAGCCTAAAATGGCCCCCTAAAATGAACATCATCATTTTACTGTAATTCTTTGTTTTCTTTGTACAGATATACATTTGAAGTTTATTCATAATTTTTATTTTGAATAAAGTGCCCACAATTTAAAAATATGACATCATAAAGTTTACTTTTTCCCGCCATTTTCGCATTTTTAGCGTAAAACGGCTGGTTTTCAAACAGTTTTTCTTTAAGAAAACATTGAGCGATTGCTTGAACAAACAAAATATTTTCACCAAAGATGTATCTAGTCAGTACTTATAAATGACAAAAATTTTGTTCTTGTTCAAAGCGTCGCTCTATATTTCCCATTCGAAAAAAGATAAGAAAAATGTCAAATAATGACTGATTTTGATTGAATTATAAAAATAGCGTCACTTCTGACGTCATATACTGCCAGTGCGTGCAAATTAATCAAATAAATAGGTGAAAAATATAGTTTATATCAACTCTTCTAAAAAATAACACAACAGTTTAATGTACCTGAAACACTTTAAAAAATGGCAAATTATGGGGGCCAAATTTGACTAATATCATATATAGTTCTTTCACAATACATAGCGATTGGTGTACGCTAAAAGATCATTGCTTTGAACATAGATACATATATGAAGTGTTAATTCGATACTTAATTACTAAGGTGTTTTATGTTTTTGGGAGACTGTTTTCTGGAAAAAACATTTACAATGCCTATTATTAAAGACATACTAAGAAAAACAATCTTTATATAGCGTACATGAACGATATAAAACTAGATTAAGCAGCTTAAACAACGGCAGGTGGTATGGGACATCTGTCGATAATAATGTGAACTAAAGTAACTTACAATTAAATTACTCTTTCACCGGTTTAGAATTCTCAAATTTTACAATATTTAACCAAAAAATACCTCTTAAATTTTTGGAAATGTAACAATTTTAAAATCCTTATTTGGACTCTAAGTGATGACTTCAATTTTGGCAGTGAATCCTCTAACCCACTGATGACACACCCGATCTTATTGTTTATTTCGGTCAATAGTTCGTCTCAATATGGAGGTGTTCCAAACAACCTTAGTTGTTAAATCATTATTTGATGGATTATAAAACAACACAAAGGATAAAATATCTTGTTAAACGATTTCAATAGCACAGTCTTTATTCATATTACTCACATGAAAATAAAAGATAAGGAAGTTAGCAGTGTGTCTGTGTGGGGGGAGGGGGGGGGGCTCCTAATTTAAAAAAGAAAAAAATGTATTATATGAAATTCTTATTTAGGACAGTGATCAAAATAATAATGTAATTTGACCTATAGAACAAAATTTAGAGATACGACGCACTAAATACCTACTCACTAGTTTGAAATACAATGAAAAACATGTTTGGTTTTTTTTTCAATCCTGCAATAAAAAGAATTAAGGCCACGTACATGTAGATAACATCAATTTATTTTTGATTTTCACCCCCGTTCACTCCTTTAAAAATATACAACCATGCACTTAGTTTTTTATTTTAATTTTAAAGAATAGGTTAAGAAAGCAATTAAGAAAAAAATTGGACACAGTATATACAACAATGAACAAAAAATATGGCTCAACATATTAACATTGTATCATATTAATGTGTAAAGTGTTAATTCCCGCGCTTGCGCGGGATATCAGATAGATAGATAGATAGATAGATAGATAGATAGATAGATAGATAGATAGATAGATAGATAGATAGATAAATAGATATTATATTTCCTATTGCAGGTATTAGCTACATGTTAAACATATAGACTGTTTATCCTTTGTATTTGTTGTACTACGTTGTTTTTCGTTTTTGAACTTGTACTTCGTTTGACGCCAATCCCATGTTTGTTTTAATTGTGTTATCATGTTTATCTCGTATAACGTATTTGATAATCATATCTCGTGATGTGTACACTTGAATGCATTTGATAACTTTAGTCATAAACGATAATGAATATCGATGTTAAATCTGAACGTGAAAAGAGTTAACGTCTGTACGGCGAACCAACACAAGCTCAGAAAAGGGTAAGATTGGGCTTATAGTATTCATAACATTTAAACTTGAATTAAAAATCTCGATTTTTAACATGATATATATTTTCCTCTAATTCTATATTTTTTTTATTTTCAAATTCCACGATGACAGTAAATAAGGCATAAGAGTAATATGTGTTGTTTTATTCTTGCTTAATATTATCGTTATTTTTCTATTCAAAGTGTTACCGGTGTGAAAGTGCTACAATTCATTATGTGTGGTAACTGAATGTTTGAGAAAAATCGACGTTGGGTGTAAGGTTCAAATTTGAGTTCTTTCGTGGAGATTCCGAGACGTACTTTTGACGTTTTTGATTTTCTGTCATCAACGTGACAATATTTAGTACTGCATTTGGTTTGAAATAACTAACAAGTGCAAATAAAATCTTCATAAGAGCAATGAAAGTTAAAAAAAATAGTACGATAATGAAAACATTCAACTCAAATCGTAACATTGCCACTTTTAAATGTCATATAGGGCATTGTCACTTTTAAATCTCAATATAGGGCATATGAGTTTATAACATACTGAAGAGATCTAGTTTTAGAGTTGAAATGATTTTATGCCACACTTTGAAAAAGAGGGGGGAGAGGGGGCTATTGCTTTGCTGCTGTTTGGCGGTCAGTCGGTCCACTAACAGATTCCATTCATTTTCTTTGCAAAAGTTGCACATATTACAATGAAATTAAGTTTACATATTAATCATAGGAACATCTAGGTCAACATTTGTTTTAGATACAATCGAGTTATTCCCATTAGACTTGGAACAAGACGGTCACGTGCGTACATGTTCCATTACCCTTATACTGAAATGTCAAAGAGTATCATGTTTGCGTTTTAAAATGTAAGATTGATTTTGTCAAGGGGTGTCAAAATTCAGGGGAATATGTAGTATATCTATACTTAAGTTCGATGTTTCTAAATTTTCGATAACAAGAGACATGTGCAGGCCTTTAATAGTAAATCTTATAAAGCTGTCAATATTCACAGTTTTTTAGTAATAATACAAACAGAATACATACAGCTCATTTCTACAAGCATACAGTGTACAAGATATTAAAGGTTTCCTCAAATAGAACAGATATTGCTCAGCTATGTTAAGGAAGGTATCAGAATTTTACACCGTGTGATCTAGAAAAAAATTGCATAAGCCCCGCCCCTTATTCATGAGATTTTACGAGATATGGGTATTTCGGTAATTAACAAACAACCGCCAAAATGAATATGCTTAATTATTGGGCTAGATTGTTTCAAGAAAGGTGTACTGAAATAAAAACATCAACTATTCTTTATATCTCGCGAAATCATGAAATTCCTACGTCGTCTGATGACGTATCGAGGTTGAATACGTCACATCGGCGCTTGCAGCTGTGATCAGAATAAGCATGTGGACTTCAGTGATATATCTTGGAATTTAACTCATTTACAACCAACGTGGACGGAAATCGGCATATGATTCAACTGAACAAGGTAGGATGTATAGGTACTTTCCCTAGATATTGTTTTATATTATTTAATACTGTGGGATGAAACAGAAACGAAGCGAAATTCCTTTGCTTCGATATTGTTTACTTGTTTACATTTGTTTTCCATGTAATATTGTGTTTAAACATCAGTTTGGTGACTCGATCAGGCAAAGTAAATGTTCTGCGTTTCGCTTATTTTGATCATAAAGAGTATTGAGGCTCATTGTAGCTTTTTCTGGTCTCATATCGCGATAATATTATAGCTCGCGATTCCTCCATGTTCATAGAAAATGTAAACAATGGCATGTCCAAACACTGTATGTGCTAGCACTAGAAAGATTATTATGATGATCTGGATTGAATATAGACAAGACTGTATTGTTGTTTATGTAAATCGAAATGTGTTATTTCATTTAGTTTTATTTTATGAAGATACTATACCTGTATGAATAGACAAAATTAAAGTGTTGTTCATTCTTTAAAATTTGTGGAAATTCAATTCTGTTTGACAAACAGAATTTCCATACATTTTAAAGAATAAACATTTTATTCTACCTGTTGTGATATTAATGAAATTAAAACTGCTATTAGTATGCACAATAATTGAGTAATTTTCCATTTTCATGTTATGTTTGGCAAAATAGTTGCTAATTATGACATATCATTCATTTTCAGACCTATCTAAGCAGTAAATGGTCCCCTGCAGGGGGGAAATCCTTTTAGGGGTGTTGATAAAAAGTAAGTATTCTATAAATATTTCTTTTACTCACTAACTTCATGTATATTTGGTTGCTTTTTTTATATCATATTACTATATAATGTAACCTATCATAATATTTTTCATTGATACCTATTGAAATTAAATTTGAAATTCATAAATATTCATCATTTCAGGCATTAGTTTTCTTATCAACTGCGCTGCCTCTTAATATCAAAAAGACCGAAGAAAAAAAAAGCATGTACTGTGCAAGAAGAATGGTCAATTTCCATAAATTTCACATCATGACTGAATAATACTGAAAATCAGAAATCAATAGTCTTGTTGAACTGTCTGCCACAGAAAAGCAATCTCTATAGTATTTGTCAAGTTGATTATTATAATAAATTCTTGATAAATATTGATTTTTCTTGCTTTCTTTATTTATTACAAAAAATAATTTATAATTACAAGTAAACCTTATCATATATTAAACGTATTTCTTATTTATTTATCAGCAAAAAAAAAACCCCATAAACCATTATGAAACATAAATGTGTAAACTAAAAACTCAACACTTACAATGTTACCCCCCTCCTGCTGCTCTTATAAAGGCAAAAGATAAAAGATGAATAAATTTTTCCAATTTCAACAATTTGGTAATGATGACTGGTGTGAACAGAAACAACATTCTAACATTATTTTAGTGAAATTCGCAGCTTTAAATTATTTATGAATGAAAATTAAAATCATGATCTTAGCACTGGATGAAATATCTGGTTTCAGCACAGCGGAAACCCTTTGGAAACTTTGCGGAAACTTAAGGTTACTTTAAGTTTCCGACAGGTTTCAGCACGGAAACTTCAAGTTTCATTAAGTTTCCGCAGTGCTGAAACTTAGGCTGTCCACGAATCCAAATGGTTTCCGCAACGGAAACTTACTGAATCTTGAAGTTTCTGCATAGTTTCACCCTCCATATACGATTGGGATACATATTGTTTACAAAGGGTTTCCGCAACGGAAACTTGCTGAAACATGAAGTTTCTGCACAGTTTCAACCTCCATATACGATTGGGATACATATTGTTTACAAAGGGTTTCCGCAACTGAAACTTACTGAAACTTTATTATTTTTTTTTTTTTTGCTTTCACAAAAACTCAGCAAGGTTTCTACTATATGTACAAACAACACAATTTCAAACAGTTCCAAATTTATTTTGTTCACAAAACTGAAATTGTTTCCAATTATAATAAATAAAATACAGCCAAGATACAATAATGGAGAAACATCCATATGGCAATTCCCTTATCAGGGACTTTCATTTTAAAAATGATAAAATTGCACAACACAAAAACTTCCAATAAAAATTTTTACATTTGTACATGTTTTCTTCTGGATCAAATGCATATCAAACTTCCCTTTAAAAATGCAAAAAGATCTTACTTTTTTTAAAAATATGAATGCAATTTACAAAATAACTGCATGTACATAAATAAACAAAAAAAAAATTCACTGTTACATGAACATGATACACTTGTATTAATTTGTTTTGAACTACAATAATATGTACACCATGAAATATTTTTGAAAAGGCTAAAGTGTCCATCTTTTGTAAAAAACATAAACTACAAGGTAGTAATTGAATATAGAGGTATGACCCAGATTTGATTTGAATATGTATGTCCATAAATTCCAAAATGAGGTCAAAGTGACCTACTTTCGAGTTGGGATAAACCTTTTCTTTGTTAGTTATATAATCTAATGTCTTACATTAGAACAGGATTTGACAGCATTTATTAGATAATCCATAAAGTCCAAAGTGAACTTCTCAGCCCCCCCCCCCCCCTGATGTATCAACTGATCAGATTTGAACGTCCTAATCCTATCAGTATTTAAGAGATGACCCAGAGGGAGATATGAAAAGCTTGTGGGCCGATGAAAAGCTAAACAATGGAGCAGTCTGTCAAATCATGTGCAAAAATATGATGTACACATTTAAAATAATTATGCAACACACTTCATTCCTGATGAATATTGTTTTTTACACACGGTTTACCTTCCTACATTTTACTTTTTTACCTACATTGATATTTTTAAATCCAAGTAATATATACATATTTTCATATCCGAAATAATTAAATAATGTTTGGTGTATTTGATCATTCTTTGACACATGCATTCATCTCCTAATGCAGTGTTTTTACATGTATTTAAGAATGGTTTCATATTTTTTTCATATATTGCTGCATATAAGAAATAAGCTATCAATAAATGTTTAATCAAAGAAAATGAAAGAAAACAAAATGTACTTAACACTTAGAGATATATATATATATATATATATATATATATATATATATATATATATATATATATATATATATATATATATATATATATATATATATATATATCTGATTTAGGATGGATTTATATTATGATTTTTCAGACAACCTGTTGAACGGTTGGTTAGTATAAATAGATTTGTCTTTTCAGTTCTCTATTTAAAAAGTTACACATCATACTGGCAAAAAAAAATAACATTCGGGGTTGTGTTTGGATTGTGAAAAAATATATGAATCAACTAATAGGTATCAACAGCATCATTAACAATACATGTATATTAGGCCATTCCAAGTTTTTTCTATATTTAGCGTCCGCGGACGGATTGGTTTTGAGATGTAAAAATAAAAAAAAACACAATAATTTTTTATAAAATTAAATTACTTTTTCATATGTCGGGCTTGGGATCGCATTTTTAAATCGAATTGGAAATCAAATATTCATAATAACAACATTCAAAATGGAAACTATAGTGGTTATTTATTATTTTTGTATTTTTGTTACAAAATGAAGAAAATGCTAAAAAATATATTATAAATTTTTTTTTGTTGAACCTTAAAAGTTGTGTGTTTTTTCTAAGGTTTGTGTTTTTTTTCCTGATAGAAAGATAGGTTTTTGAGTTTTGGATGGACGCTAAACAAAGAAAAAACTTGCAATGGCCTTATCAACCTGGAGGTGGAAGGATAAATGTTACCTGGAGTCTAATATTTTATGCAATATTTGCAAATATAAAAAATTATTTAAGAAAATGAAAGTTAATATCAAGGTCTAATCAATCATTTGATAAGTCAAAACCATGTGATTTTCTAAGATTTTAGCTTACAGACAGACATTGTAATTTACTGGTATTTGATCATATAAAAAAGTTATTTTATAGTTTATAAGTTTTTTGAAATGGGAATACTTTACAGCTACAAAGTCTTGTTCTGCAGACTGAGGTTTAGTCAGGTTGTAGAGATGTGTCCATTAAAATCAATGAGGAGTGTCCTAGGCTGTTGTTGATGTAACCTCGTAGTTTATGGAAATAGGCCTTTTGGGGGGATTTTCGAGCATTCTCCAGGCTTGTGAAGCACTAGCATAAGATCACATTGACATGGTTACAGCAGACTTGGTAGTTCTGGACAGTGGTAGCATTAAAATTCTTCTTCTTGCGATGAACTTGTTCCTTTCACTGGACTGTACTTTATGTCTGTTCTTTTTATCTTAAACAAGAATGATAAAGTTTCATTTACATTTTTAAACAATAAACATTCAGTCTAAAAGCATAAAATTTATTCTGAATATAGAAGAAGCTAGTATTTGGTCGAAAATGTTTCATTTTATGTTTGAAACTATGTTATTTTCATTTTGATTCAATAAATGTTTGTTGAACAATGTAAAAACTAATCATCAATAAGTGTGTTTCACCACCACCACCCCCCCCCCCCCCATCAACCTCCTTTTCCAAAACTTAGACCTGGATTTCCCCCAAATTACTACAGTAAAGTTATAAACATTCAACACATGTATAAGTTAATGGTGAAAATAATCAATTTCAAAGCAATACCTTGCGTTCACATCGTCCAGCTGGTCAAAACATTCACCGAAGAGAAGATGCAACTAATCACCGGAAACATTGACTTTGTATGCTGTCAATGCTGAAAAAAAGACAAACGTGAAAGATTTCATTTTCCGGATTTAATAAATAATATTGTTTTTTACTTACGTACGTTACATTTAGAGTTTGTAAATTGTGTAATGTGTGAAAAAGATTCATTGTTCGTCTTGTTTACCAACCAAGCATCCATATATTCCAGGGACGTTTATATATACGTATACCCTGGATATTCTAAGAAACTTTATCTTGAGTATCATGCATATAAACTTGGTTAATGGTTAACTTGGTCAAAACGTATATTTTAAAGAGATACGGTAATAAAAATTAAAATGCCGAACCAAGTTTGAAAAAAATGACGCCATTTTGATTTGATTGCCCGAGATCTCGTTTACAAATGAGAAACAATTAAGATCAATTCTATGTAAGAATCAAAGATTTATAAAAGGGTCTGGCCACGCATAGTCACCAATTTTCCTTATATTTCATACATAGACACACCTAGGTGTAAAACGCAAAAAAGCACAAAAATTTGGTTGCTGGGGGTAACCGTTGTCATGGTAACCGAGGCTAAAGATGGAAAATTAGCAAAACTTGCCTACATTGAAGCCATATTAGAAGGTTTTGCCCACTAATGTAAACTATCAAAGACATAAAACAGTCTTTGTCCTATTTTCAATTCTTTAATTATAACAGAAAATTGATGGAGAAACCAATAATTTTAAAATGTTACCAATGAAACCGTTACAAATTTTTAAAATCAGTTTTTTGCGGTTTTGTAAAAAGCCGAAATAGGAAACCATTAAATGTTTACATCTTAATCAATGTCCATGCAATATTCATTTTGTTATGAAAATTGACTTCCGTTGCTATGGCAACAAGGCCAAGATATAGGAAAAACTGAGAAATTAAAGATGATTTTGATATGCTTTAATTCCTGAGTTTAAAATTTTTTTGCAATTGTTTTAGTTTGAACTTGTAAAAAATTTATCTGAAATTTTATTATATACCACAAAAAGCTTTGTTATGCAACAGAGAAGTGTTGTTGCTATGGGAAATTAAGTTGCGTAAAAAATCACACAGAAATTCTTACTTTTTGAAAAGTCCATAGCAACGGCATTTATTTTTAGGAAATGTCAGATTTTTTTCGAATGTCATTAAAGTTTAGGACATACTTGATTTTTTCTCACCAATTGATTTTATATATTTATTCATTTTAAGTGAAAAATATGCATTCAAATATGCCTTAAAATATTATAATTTAGCTTAATTTTAAGCTTGTTACCATAGCAACGGTTCTAAATTTTCATATATAAATTCTTTATTGCACAATCATAATAGCTTTTGCCAAAACATCCAAGATTTGCTCTTTTTATTCAAATTAAATGAAGAAAACATATTTTTAAATTTCTGTTTAGTAACCATGGAAACGCTCTAAAAATATGCGTTTCTCCATGAATGTTTTTCTTTCTTTTGAAAAATGACAACTATTTTTAATAATATATTCTACTCTGGAAACCCCAAGTTGTGCACATTACTCACAATATGTTCTCAAATAAGCATTAAAATGCCATTTTTACATTTTTACCCTCTGTTACCATGGCAACGAGACCACATAGCAACAAATAAATGGTGTTAGGCATTTTTACTCATCAAAGTCTATAAAACTGTAAAGTGTGAGGAAAATCCGTGACTATGCGTGGCCACCGAATTTTGATTCTTACATAGAATTGATCTTAAGAGCCTTGAAAATGTTATTAGGAGTATCTATATTGTGATTTAAGTACCTTGATATAAGTTCTTCGTTCCTGTATTATCTTCTTGTTGTAGAGGCTATTCATGTTTCTCAATTCTTCATTTTACAACAGCACCTTCTTGTCCATTTCAACCTTCGCTCAGGATTATAAAGTGCGCCAATACTGACCAATCAGAACCCGCTAAATCTTGGAGAAGTGCATCATGGGATAGTTTAAAATAAATAATGTTTAATCAATATTATCACTTTTTACTGAGTATAATACTTTTAACATATATTTATTTTAAATAGGAGTTGTTAGAGTCAATATTTCCTGGTTATATACGACAAATTATTGGGGTGGTTTTGTTACAGTTGTAACACGTGATTAACAAAAAAAATGGCCGACCGTTTTTTTACAAAGGTTTTATGTAATTAAACATGCTAAAATAATTCTAATGAGCCATATGTTTCAGATTTTGTCTTTAACTATTATTTATTTACATGTTCTGATGATTTTGCCAAACTTAATGTGATAGAGCCATATATAGTTTACTGACAAGGTAATCTTGACTTGTCCAATTTTCACCGCAATCCTAAGCACGGCCATTGTCTTATTCAAAATATAGAGGTGTGAAAATATTATGTTCAACACAGAGCAGGTTCCGCATGAATACACAGAAATCACAAGTATAATTAGATGCCGATCAATTAACGGGGGTCTTGACTGTGGGCTGGTTAACAGGGTTCACCCGTACGGTCAATTTACAACTATGAATTGAAGGCAATTATTTTACAGTTACACATGTGCACTGCTTGGTCATACGATGAACAGTACGTTAAAAATACTTATAAAATACAAAAGCATTAAACATTAAACAAGCCGGGAAGTAAGACGTACATGTGTGACTGATATATAAACAAATATAAAATTGTCAATAACAGATTATGTTGCAAACCATTACGTCAATGGATTTTGACAAATTTTATTGGAACTTGACCCGTACATATGAATTCATAACTTTACATGTTATAGGTTTAGGAAGTATTAATTGACATAGACAGGAGCTGTTCTGTGCTAAAAGTGTTTGGTATACTTTCTATATCAAATGTATACGAATGAATCATCAAATAAAAAAAATGGGATTGAAATCACCCGCACTACATGACTAGTGCTGGATTTTAAACTGATTTTGTAATATAACGTATAACATCAGTGAAATTATAATTAATGCTTATTATATCTTATTACAGAAACATGTGCTTGTTTCATAAACATATATCAATGATTGTGTTAACCGTAGTACAGAAAGTAAATACATTAAGTATAGAAATACACGAATCATGATACAGTCACACATACATGTATATACATGTAGTAAAGTCTAAAATGCATGTAAATAAACAATTATTATATTAGGAACAAACTCTAAGTGGTTTTTACTAAATATCATTATCAACTGTAGACTTATAAAATGTTTTTTTTCTATGTACATGTATTGGCGTGATATTTAAAAAAAAAAAACTTTAAACTTCAGGTTGTACGATTATTTGGTATGGTTTGTAATAATATAGCATTTACAACGACTTTACCTTAAGTTGATAATTAAAGGATTTAAGAAGGAGTCTTACAAAATGGGTATATTAAGTAAATGAGTGTAAGTAAAATACTTCATCATACAATGTATGCAATATACAACTAGCTAGAGATTTATTTTACTAATTAATTTTAATTTACTAATTAGTTTTACTAACTCAGATACACCCATATTGAAAAACAAATCACTGCCGGGCTACAGTTATAAACTCATGCTTAGTACCGTGTATATGTTATGTAACAGTCTTTTGTTCACTCCTGACAGAAAAACCCTGCAATCCACACAGAATATACAGGAAAATCACAAAGAGGAGTTCACCTGGACAAAGAATGTATACACATGTATACACGTGCCCAAGTACCTAAGATTAATGATTTCATCATTAAACAAGATCAGACATCAGTTTTTCTTTTCACATTCAATTAATTACTTAGTAAATTTGTTAATCGCCTTATTTTCCACATTTAAAGATAGTAACATGTATACATATAGTTTCAGTCACGCTGAAACCTACAATAACTGTACATATAAGCATGTGCGGCTTCATGATCATTAGGCTAGAATTAAACCTGTTGAAAATAATTGATATCACTTTTAAACTCAAATCAATTTTAGTAATAAGTTTCAGCAATGCGTAAACCATTTGGAATCTTAACTTAAGGTTTCCGCATGCTGAAACCTAGCGGAAATGTGATAAAACTGATTGATATTTCCATAATAATTTACACAACTTTTCCTACATTTCAATATTGGTTTCCGCATTGCAGAAACCATCAGTAATCTTAGACTTAAGTTTCTGCTGACTGAAACTTAACGGATACTTACTGAATCGATATAATGGTTTCCGCATTGCGGAAACTATACATGAAACTTCAACTTCAAGTTTCAGCAAGGTTTCCATATAGTTTCAGTTTTGCTGAAACTGGATGTTTCATCCAGTGTAGTCAGTGTTGCGTTTGAATTTCACGCAAATGACACCGAAAGTGAAATGGGTCTATGGGCCAGATAAAATGCAGTAGTGCAAGGGTATACACTTGATCAAATATATTGAAAATTTACATGTCTAACCATTATATCCCCATTATTACAAAAAGTGCTGGGAGCTGTATGAAATCGCTATGCATTTCATATAAATAAGCGTTAATTGTGGGAATTCCTTGCAAATTGTTGTTCAAACACTGTTTACGTTGAATTTAATAATGTTCTTACTTGAATATTTCAAGCTCCCAGCACTTTTACAAGTTAGAAACAAAAATAATTATATTTGGTCATGTTAAGCCCTTGCACTTTGCATGTTTTCGTATTATTCCTGATTCATCTATTTTAGCACTATCACGTGACAGGGTATTCCCAAGAGACTCAAAATTTGCCCATGCGATAACAAATTATCTAAGTTGTATACTGATAAATTATCACTTTGTGTAACAATTTTTTGGAACTGAATATCAAGATTTTTCAAAGGCTAACATTTTATGTGATAAATATCGCTATTTTCTTATGGACGCCCATAACATAGCTGAGTGAAAGCAATATTGTAAAGTGACATTTAACATATAGTTTTCAAGATGAAGTTAAAATTACTAATTGATGACACAGCAATAACCTAAAGTAAAAATAAATGTTCAATATATGGTCATATTTATCAACCCCCATCCCCCCCCCCCGCCCTGAATAAAAAGGCTACAAGTTCTGCCCTACAATTTAAGATCAGGGGATTATAAACTTGTTAACAATTCATTACTTTATTTACCACACCGATTGGTAGTTGTCACTTGATGTATCGGTAAAAAAAGACAAAGAAATCCTTGTTTTGTATTTAGTACGAAAGAAGTGTGGCTAAACTTAATTTCCTCTACAGTGTTACTGGTGTACTAATGATCTTTACTTTATCAATAAGTAATTATTAGGATATTGCAAACTGTTATGTCTTGTATACAGAATTCACATTCAATTCCCTTTTTTTATTTTCAGAAATAAAAACTGTAGAACAATGGCAACTGCAAGCAAAGACCAGAAGCTTCAGGAAAACGATGCTCGTGCGGATGATTTCTTGTATATATATTTTTCGTTCAAAAAGCTATACTGTTTTTTATATCATAAAAAATCAGCAATGTGAATATCAATAATAGGGATATTTTACATTTTATTTTTTTGCTTTTGGTCTTTCTCCTAAAATGATTCTCTGCACTTTTTTTTGTCTGTCGTTTGGTATTTTTCACATATGCCAAGTCTTCTCTTAACCCACTTAAAAACACGGAAAAAACCTCTAAATTAACCTATAGACACATACCCCGTTTATACCCGTTCATATATGTGAAGATTATTAAAATATCACTGGTGGTTTTATAAATCTTCTTTCGAAACTTATATTAGAAGAGGTAAGTTGTTCAAATTTTAACCGCGACTACCGTTCTTTTACTGAATAGGGTATATACTGTGGAATCATTAGTTTTCGAAATGACCCAATTCTCGTTGAATTCGTGGGTGCCTCTCATCCACGAATTAACATCCTCCACAAATTCATATATAAGGGTTAAAAGGTCATATTTCCTCTTGTATGTATAAGAGAATACACGAAACTACGTCCCTACGAACCTGAAAAAATTAAGCAATTCGCGAAAATTGGCTCCCACGAATTTTAATGATTCCACAGTAGTGCATCATTCTTTTACATATATATAACCTTTTTTAATATGAACATTTTTGGCAACAAGAGAGGTGCAGATGTCAATATAGAATTATGAAAAAAATCAGCTATTTAAAAATAATGTAGAAAAGTAAAATGCTACCTTGTATTATTCGGGTATTATTGCCCAGGTATTCTTATACTGTGAAGGTTAATAAACCTTTATATTAGAGACAAATATAATATTTAGAAAATAATATTGTAAGAATATTTATATTAAAAAATATGACATAATTTTATTCTGTTAGAGTACTTAGGCATCCGGCGATATAATACATGTAACAAACATGTATGAGTACTTTGCCTTCGTTATGAAGCATCTTACAACCGCAATATATTCTATCCCCCAAAAAGGCACATTGAATAACCCTATTCTTATTTTGTGAATGCTATTGCTTTTTTCAGTATTGTACATTGAGGCCTTAAACAATAAGATAGTCCATGGATGATTTTTTGATAAAAGAATATGATTTGTCATTACAAGATATAACAGTTTTTTACTCCACTTCCTCATCACGGTCGATAATTGGATATTACTAAAATACACATGTGACAGCTTATGTTTATTGCAGATATACGAACGAGAACTGTGATATTCAAGATGGTCTAAGCAGACTGTACTCATCAATTCAAAACTTAGTCGATAGAAAAGAATTCAAAACTCATGTTTTAAACGATGCATATAATGTGGATAACATTATAAAAAAGTTGGAGCACTATAAAATTGATTCCATGAAGAAAGAGTGCCCAATTGTGATTGCAGGTAAACAATTAATTTATCATTAGCATTCTATCTTACAACTCCTCTTAAACCACTTTATGTAATTTCGTGAAAACGTTGTAAGTCTGTTGACAATATATAGATGTGCATATTACATATATGCAGGAAATTCTGATTCCTTATTTTTTATCTGCAAATTTTGTCTCTTTGAAATTTAAATGTTATGGTTGACAAAGTGATAGATGTGTTTTACATATATTTATATGAAGTCATTTTATTTAAAAATTGTTGAGGTATATTCTTTTATCAAAATATATTGTTTATATAATGTGTACCCCGCTATTTATTATTTGTAGCATTGTTATCAGTAGGTGAGCGTGGGGTTATTTAGCTTGAAAGCAGGGAAATCATAACAAAGCATATACTGTGTTATAAATATAAAAATAAGATATGCAAAACGATTAGTCTGCCATTTACCTTTCTTTTACATATTTTTTTATCCTTAAACACTAGTTATGAAGAAAAAAATCCCCCTACACATATGTCCCATATGATAAATTTTCAGCTAAATATTTTCTCTAGGATTCCTTTTAAAAGTTCGTTTTACAATTGAAAACTTGGGTACACATTGTACTGAGATAAACACTTTAGCAGCCAGATGTATTTTTAATTGCTGAAGAAAACTAAAAAGCCTTACTGTACCAATAGGTAATAGAACGCAACAATTATTGTTTAAACAAAATATATAAGCAGTATATATAAGCATGGATGTGCCATGCTTTCTATTTACATTAATTGTTCATCGCTTTATATAATGTTGTGTTTTTATTGTCTTAGCTACAAGTTCGTACTAAATATACATGTAATAGTTTTAAGGTGGACTGTCCCTTTGATAAGAGAAATAACTTCTGCTTCTGTAGAAAATAATCTGACTTTGTATCTGTGAATGTTTTAAGCATGTAGCAATAGGGGGACAGGGCTGGGCACCAATTTATGTTGGAGACGACATTTTTTTTTTCATTCACATAGAGAAAAATTGAAATTTGAACGGAAACTGAACCCCAATCAGAGGACAGAAAAGTATTGAGAACTTTCACAGAAATAGAAGAAATAAATCTCATTTATCAAATTTGTATGAGCCAATAGTTATATCCCTCATTTATTATCCATATCTCTTTTTTTTTTTAATTTAGCTACATTGTATGTACTTACACAGTTCGTGGCAATATGTTTTTGATGTTTTAGAGCGAATAAATCTTTGGATGAAAAATTTATTTTTTTCTCTTTATATCTGGTTCAAAGAGGTAAATGTACAATAATTAAAAAAATAACAT
Source organism: Magallana ariakensis (assembly GCA_020458035.1). Taxonomy (NCBI): domain Eukaryota; kingdom Metazoa; phylum Mollusca; class Bivalvia; order Ostreida; family Ostreidae; genus Magallana; species Magallana ariakensis. Next base: position 55,082,150 of record CM035811.1, on the reverse strand, counting down.
ATATAGGAGAAATGCAAACTTTAGCCTTAGTTGGCATCATTTGAAACTAATAACATTTCAGATGTCTAAAATTGAATGAGGGTTTTATATTCTGAGAGAGCAGATATGGGAAAACAAAATTTTCAAAAACCCCCAACAGTATTACGTTTCTTTCAACACTAGATGAATATATTCTTCTATTAAGATCATATCAATTAATGGAAAATCATTCATTTGATCCCCTTTTTGTGTTACAACAAAATGCTCTGGTTTACATTTCTAGCAAATGTAACATATTTAGATCAAATTTTCTTTTACCTTCTCCATATTTAAAAAAGAGAAAACATTTTCATACAAGTTATAAACTACATTCATTTAATTCATCATGTACTGTATGTAAAACCTTCAATAATTTATAATTAAAGGAAGATAACTTTCAAAAAAACCTATACGACAAAGTGCAATTCTGGACTAAAAAGCACCGCTTCTTTATGTTTTATAATAGGAATTTAAAATGTATATAACTATATATTATTTTCACGTACATTTAATATTTTTAATCTAATGCTACAATGGTGAAAGTTTGCATTTTTTTATTCATTATGTCTTATTATATTTATATGATTAGACACATGATTAATGTTTGATAAAACTGACAGTGGTTCCTCACTTCAACTTTGTTTCATTTAAATCTATTGCTATTGACTTTGAAAACAGATGAAAAGAAATATAAAGAAATATATATATATATATATATATATATATATATATATATAGCTCACAAAATAAGCTTATAAAATATTTTTTTTGAATTTTGGTGCAAGTAATGATTCCTCCTAATCACAATTTTTGTTTCAATTGTTGAGTCACAAGTTCTTTTGGTAAGTGGGTTTGTTACATTTACGTGGTTGTACAGTTTTCTGTTTTTAGCAAGAACACAACACAACTGCTTTAAAGTTTAGTACTATAGCTTCATTAAATTACATTAAGAATAAATGATTCGTTTACATTTTATAATTAATACTAGCTCAAGATCTTGACCTAGCGATATGTAGTCTGTCCTGATGTAAAAATAAGCGGGCATGTCGTATGTCAATCTTAAGTAACAGCTATGCAGCTATTAATATAAAACGATTTCCCAAAAGAAAATATTTGCGATATTCGTCAAAGTCTCTTCTGAATCTTAGATAAGTTCAAATCTTAGTAATTAAGAACATTGATCTTGGAAATCGACTGCTTCTTACAATCAAAATGGGATAAGTTTAATATCCTGCCTGCTTCAAAATTTAACTTCAGACATTCTTCTACTTCTCAATTACTAACAACGTTTGTGTTTTACCTTTACAAGGTCTTAACCAGGAAAATCAAGTTGTTGGTTTGAACTGGTTACTTTCGCTATAGTTTCACAGTACTTAAATAACAGGTATGAAAGTAGAAAAACATCTCTTTGAAAATGTGGTCTTTTTTTGTTTATTTGGTCCCGCAAATTTGGCCTCAAGGGTAGTATGGTCATTTCACAACTTACATTTCTCTTATTCTAGAGAGTCTTCGTACAAAAACGTGTAATAATTGGCCTTGTAATTTTCAATAAGAATATAAATTAACAAAGTAAAATTGATAAAGTTTGACGGACGACGCACGACGACGGACGAAGACAAAATGCAATTTTTATTATATCCTATAGAAAACATTTTCTAGTGGAATTAATATTTTCATATGGGATATTTATTCTAAAAGATAAACATTTCACCTGCCAGGTGAGAAACTGAAAACAAAAGTGGTGATTAATATACTTAGCAATGATCTCCTGTTTAGTATGAACGGATTTTTACAAAATTGCATCCAAAGCGGGTGCAAAGATGCCACATTGGCACTGGCATAATTATCAGTGCTAAAATCAAAATGATGCTCTGGATTTGTTAAATTTGATATTTGTGTGCTAAAACGACTACAGCTTCTGCATGTGAATATCACATTAAGTTAGTGAATCAATCAATTAATGTTTTTTGTAATGAAATTGAATACAACTTGTATTTTAAACTGTTTCAAAAGATGACAAAAATATTACGAGTTAATGTTGAAAAAAAATATCCTTGACAATATTTGTTTTATTCTTTTTTCACATACTTATTTTTGTTTGATCATAAGGAGAAACAAGTGCTGGGAAATCAAGCATCATCAATCTTATACTTGGCGAAAAGATACTACCAACTGCTATTACAGCAAGTACGTCAAACGTGTGTAGAATCAAGCATTCTGAACAATTTATGATATCCACTAAAGACAGCAAAGGGAAAGAAATGGGGAAAAAATTGTCATTTAAAAATTCAAGAGAAATGGCCGAAGAATTAAAAGTTCTTGCGACAAAAGATGTTGAGGAATTCACTTACGTTGATATACATATGCCAGTCCCTTTGCTGCAGGTACATACATTTAAAAATACCTTCGATTTACTTTTAAAAATAATGCTTTACACAAATTAATTGAAAACATATGCAAACAATTTCACATTGTACTAAGAATGGTATGAAATGCCTTCTTGCATTTATATTATTCAGGGAAACGTTATGATTGTTGATACACCTGGTTTTGGAAATGAGACAGATGAGAAAGAAAAAGACGTTAAAGACAAAATACGGTCGTATCTTCCAAATGCAGTAGCATTTGTTTTTGTTGTTAATGTTTCAAATGCCGGTGGATTACAAACTGACAGGGTATTACGCATTAGATACGTGTCCATACAATTTGATTTTGAGTAGTACTAAATTATTGGATATCGAAGAGGATCATGCTGACATGCATTATTAAGACAATGACTACCATTATAACTTATGTGAATATACATTTCAGCTCCTTCGAGTTCTTTCAGATGTAAGAAATTCAATGGAAGGAATGGTTAGCTTCAGTCCTAAAGATGTTATAGTTTTGCTTAACAAATGGGATACGATAGCTCATGAAGATGACGAACACCAAGAAGCGTTTTTCGAAAAAACTAAACAAGATCTGCGGAAATATTGGAAAGAAGTTGAAGATTCGTGTATTTTTATGATATCTGCACCAAAGGTACATGTATCAGAAAAATATTAATGTGTTTTGCTTCTGAAATTTTTGAATACACCGTGTAATTCAAACTAACACACGTAGGAACACGATGCAATTTACATACATGTACTATTTATATTTAACTAGTATTTTTGAAATCAAATTGTAAACAATGGTTTTTTTCTATATTCAGTAAAACAAAAAGTCGAAATAATATTTAAATATGTGAACTAATACATACGAAATAGTTTCGACATAAAAAAAAATACAGGGCCTGTTTTGGCATAAAATGAAAAATCGACAGGAGCAATACTTGTAAAGGATCAATATCATCCATTTTTAAATCAAATAATAAATAAATGATTGTTGATATATTCTGTATTTCAAATACATTCGCCAAATGGTATCTAAACGTCGAATACAAGGTGAAAATGACAAAGGAAATTCGAAATAAAAGTCATGATTTTTTTGTGTTACTCTAAAAAAAATGTGAAAATTAGCGACATCAATCAACCAAACTTGTCGTAAATTTACTAGGACCCGGAATCAATTATCACTTATAGCAAGCATATCAACGTAGGCGACATATTAATCAGATAATAAATTCAACAATAGATGCTTCATCTGAGCTTGCACCCCTGATGAGGCGGACTGTTCTATTTTTTCTAATAATTCAGAAAACCGCCGAAACACTCTACAACTAATATTATAACTATTGTTATTTTTATCATAACCAACAAAGGAATATGAGAATATGATGTGGTTTGGAGTGTCAGGTTCTAGTAAATTTACGACAAGTTTGGTTGACTGATGTCGCCGTTTTTCAATTTGGGTCCTAGTAAATTTATGACAAGTTTGGTTGATTGATGTCGTCATTTTTACAAAATGGGGTCCAAAAAATCCCTTACAAGTCTTGTTGATTGATGTCGCTAATTTTCACACATTTAGGGTCCTTGTAGATTTCAACAAGTTTGGTTGATTGATGTAGCCGTTTTTACAAAATGGGGTCCTAATAAATCCCATACAAGTCTGGTTAGTTGATGTCGCTAATTTTCACACAACAACATACATTCACAATGTATGAAAGCCAGTCGTGCGTGTGCGCTGGACGCCGTATTTATTTAATTTTTACAATCAACACAATTTTTACATACTTTATAAACCGCATTCACACCATACAACATATTTCAAACTGACATTTTTGTAACACCTTAGGAATATAGTTTTATTATGCATGAACGAAAAACACGCGGAATGCATCAAGGCCGGTCAGGAAAAAAAACTAAAGATAGAAAATAGTTTATTATAAAAACTCTAGAAAACCTGTGCCCGCAGCCAACTGACGCTGGATGCTAAAATGTTATGACGGACCTCATAACTTTACAACCATAATAAATGACACATCCATATGTGATTATATAAATACATGTATATTATTAGTTTTATACTTTAAATAAAATTGTTTTAACTTTTGATGGCACTCGCTTGAAACGGCGGCTAGAAGTGATCAACCCTAAAAAAACCTGTTATTTGCTACCATTTAAAACACTTACTCTTGGTCAATTTCTGACCAATACAATGCATATAACTTATAAACTTATAAACATGTAGTGGTTAATACAACAGTTCCCGCTATTGCTATCGAAACGCGGGAATATTTAAATATTTTATAGATCTTACTTATTAATACCCTATCAGACTATCTAATTATTAAGTGACCCTATTCAAATGTCATATTGAATTTTTTAACGAAATGCATTTCCTTATTGGTAGGCATTTTTGTTTCAGGTCATCGTGTCTCAATAATGCTTGAATCGGTTTTAAGTGTTAGAAGGTCAAGATATCATAATAGAATGGAATTATCTTTCCAATGGGTATTATTGGCGTAGAATTAAATCTATTTAACTTTATTTTTCTTAGGTTACACATCATGCAAGTTGTCTTATTTTTATGTAGGTTTCAGAGAACACCGAGTACACCATAGTTTTTAACATGTTCAAAAAGGTTCTGAAAGAAGTTATCGAAAGAAATAAAAACAAACGGATTAGAGTCCATCTGAGGTAATAATCCGTATTAATTAAATGTCAATGAATAAATATTTCATTCTATGATACCTATTTTAATACATACTTAACATTGAATGTTAAATGCATTTTTTTCAATTTATTTTATTTACTTTCAATTGTGTCTAAGAATCTAAGAATTGCATCAACTAGTTGTGAATTCATTGTTACAATTATACCATTTATTTTGTAGAATAATGTTAATCGTCAGGAACATAAAATTAGATAAAGTTAAATCTTTATGCTTTTATATCAGCACTTTCTAAAGAAAATTCGGGTATATTGTTGTTAGCCTGTTCCGTCCGTCCGTCTGTCCGTCCGTCCGTCAGTCTGTCACGGTTTACTTTCTCAAACTGCTCTTACATCTTATAAACCAGCAAACTGAACTCTTGGAGTTTGATTGGGGGTGTCATGTTGTTTTGTAAAGAGGTTTCAAGAACTCTCTGGTAGTCCTTGGGGTCAAATAATTGGTAAAAAATGACGTTTTTTTTCCACCAAAAACCGTCTTCATCAAACTCCTTCTTACATTTTCAACAATAGACAAATCTTCTCTTGGAATATGTTTTTGGGTTGTCCTATAGATGCGCAATAAGGTTTCGGAAATTTCAATTTTGTTCTGGAGGTCATTTGGTGGCCGAAAAATGCCTTTTTTTTTTTACAAAAAAATCTGGTTTCAAAAACATCAACATTTTTTGCAATAGCTAAATAATCTTCCAGGATATGATTGGGGGTGTCATTTTGAAGTGTTATCAGCTTGTTTTTTTTTTCATCACATGGATTGGTGGGCAAAAACAATGACTTTTTTTGCAAGAAAAGGTATGGTTCCCAGAACTCCTCTAACAACTTTTTGAGTAGCTACGTCATCTCTTGGGATATGATTGGGGCTTTCCTATAGATGTTCAATAAGGTTTTAAAAAATTTAATTTCACCCAGGGAGTCAAATAGTAGCGAACAATTGACGTTTATCACTCCTAAAAAAACCTAGATCCTAGAACTTCTCTTATGATTTAATGAATATACACATCATATCTTGGGATATGATAGGGGTTGTCCTATAGATGTGCAATAAAGTTTTACATATTTAGATTTCATCCAGGGAGTCAAATAATAGCAAAAAATTGACGTTTATCACTCCAAATAACCTACATCCCAGAACTCCTCTTAAGATTTAATGAATAGACACATCATATCTTTGGATATGATAGAAGCTGCCCTATAGATGTGCAATAAGGTTTTAAAAATTTAGATTTCATCCAGGGAGTCAAATGATAGCAAAAAATGACGTTTACTACTCCAAAAAAAAACTATATCCCAGAACTCCTCTATTGATTTAATGAATAGACACGTCACATATTGGTATATGATAGGTGCTGTCCTATAGATGTGCAGTAAGTTTTGAAAAATTAAATTTAATCCTGGAAATCAAAAAGAAGCAGTAAATTAACATTTATCCCATGTGCGGATCTAGAGATGGGGTCGGGGGGGGGGGGGGTCCAGATCCCCCCCTCCAAAAATCAAATTTCTTTAAATTACATTACAAATTTGCCAAAAATATGTCTCGAAACCGACCCCCCCCCCCCCCCCGGCAAACTCAAATAACTGTCGCCCTTTCCCCTCCCCCTGAAAAACATTTCTGGATCCGCGCATGTATCCCTCCTTACACTGTTTTTTTTCTTACAATAAAAAAAACCTTGCATTTATTTTTGCTTTAAATAAAAAAAAAAACAACTTACATTTACACTTTTCCTAATTGTCGAATGATCTTTTGAATTCAAAGTATAATTTGGGGTCTAAAAAGTTTAAATACTGGTAAAAAAATGTTTTTAAAAAAAATCACATTACACCTTGCATAATTGACAAATGATCTATTGATATGATCAGAAGTCTTATTTTCTACCTGGGGATCACTCAAAATTAAATAAAATTATTAACAATAAATGATTAACATTAAAAGTTTATCCTCCACATCCATCCCCCTCCCCATCAAACCTGCTTCTAAAGATTCAGAGTCTTCTTACATTCTTACATGTGTACAGTAGCAAATTAAATCCTTTCTTGATTGGTATTTTTCTCTAGATGCACATTAAGATTTTAGAAACTGTTTTTTTTTTTAATTATTCAGATAAACAAAATATTATTATTTATTCGGGGCAATTGTCAAGTCTCCTTAACGAAGCAGGTTCATCATTAGGCTAGGAATTACCCACATGGGTCAAACACTACATATGAATAAGATAAAATAATTTATTATTTCCAGTTCTAGAAAGTCAGGGTGTCTCCAAGGGGCTATACCCTATATACCATTTGATGACACAAAGAGCAAGAATAAAAATGGTTTCGGGATGGGGATCTAATAATTTATCAAAATATATCATTTCCTACATGTATTTCAGAGGGGGGGGGGGGTGGTTTAAGGACAACACCTAGGGGTCATGTACTTTACACCATTTGATATTTGATGCATCATAATGACATTAGAAACAAGATATATATGGTTTAGTGGTGGGTCACCGTTTTTGCTGATCATCACAAAAGAAACGTTTATGCATGTTAATTAATCCTTTTCTGCATATGGAAAACACATACCGGTATGAACACCACACGAAACCCATATAAACGAAGAGCTGGGTAAAACTAGTACTCGCTAATGCGACCTGCAGACGTGTGCTGTGTACGTAACTTCAGACAAAGATCAGTTATTTGTAGATGCATGTATTATTATGACTTTATTCTTTTTTACACTATACACTATTTTATTAGGTAAATAACTATGTAAAGCGCACAGTTCAGTCTTTAGGTGGTACAGGACACCTGCATATTGTGATGTACTCCATATGGAAATAAACAATAATGTATAAATATACTATTCTCCCCCAAAACAATACCTAACAGTGAAGCGCAATGGATTAGAGTGTTAACTACGTGTCTGTAAGTAGAGGATTCATATTCTGCTGGGGCTTTTCTATTTTTTACTTAAGTTTCAAAAAATTTGAAAACATTTTTTTTCTTTTTTGCCAAATACATGTCTTGTAAAATTTTAAAACATCACCATGAAAGAATTTTGATTATCACACACTTTTTATAAACATAAAGATTGACAAGTGTGTTATACCACCTTAAATCAATAATTTCTTCTTCTGTCCTGGCAGTTTTGCATTAAAGGTCATTGTGCAATATAATTATGTCATAATTATGTCATTAGGTCTTTCCACCTTTCAGGTGAAAGACCTCTTGTTTTCTTTATGTTTTTTATTCTTCTTCTTTTTTTCTATTTAGCTCGGGGTGACTTTTTTGTTATTAGAGTTATCCAAACAATTTAAACTTTGTGTAATTGGTCATTAAAAGTTATGGTACCAATTGACCCTGTGTCAAAAAACTCCCAGAACTTACAGAGTTATTGCCCTTTGAGAAGGAAATGCTTGTTATCGCTACTTCTCTGAAACCATAAGAGATAGAGGTTTGGAACTTTTACCAATGTCTTCATTACACTTAGAGGGTTCTTCAATCTATTCATTCCAAAAAGGATCTGAGGCCCCCTTGTAGTAGTTATTGCCCCTGAAAGTTTTTATATTTCCATAAAATCACTTCCAACTTTTTTTATTATTTATCATACAGACTTCGGACCACTTGGGATGGAAGCATCTACCTTGGCCGAACAAAATGACATAAAGGTCAAAGGTCAAGGTCATTTGAGAAGCTGTTAATTAATGAGTTTTTATGTCTCTTTTGTTAAGGGTGGTAGAGAAAAACTTTTTCATGGATGTAGTAGGACATCTTAAGACATTTTAAAATATACCCCTTGGCTCATACCTTTGAATAATTACAGAGTTATTGCCCCTATTGTATGAAATGCTTGTTATCGCTACTCCTCTGAAACAATAAGAGAAAGAGACTTGGAAATGTTACCAATGCCTTCAGTACACTTAGAGGGTTCTTCAATCTATTCATACCGAAAGGATCTGAGGCCCCCTTCTAGCAGTTATTGCCCCTGAAAGTATTGAAATTTCGCTTCCAACTCTTTTCCTATCTATCATAGACACTTCAAACCACTTGGGATGGAAGCGTCTACCTTGGCCGAACAAAACGATATAAAGGTCAAAAGTAAAGGTCATTTGGAAATCTGTTAATTAATAAATTTTCATATGTTTTGAAATACAGAATTATAGTAAGGGTTTCAATAGCTTGCTGGATTGCGCAATAAGGTATTCAATTAGGTCAGCCAGGTATCACATCAAGTCCTGTGGTTACTCAAGTGGAAATTGTTTTTACAGTGAACCCATTCATATTTTACGATACGATAAGATAGCTTGCCTCTAGAACACGCTCTTCTATTGTTAGGTTCTCTCTTTATATGCTTGACAATGTGTAAAGAATATTCCCTTGGCGAGCACATCAGTTTTGTTCAGAGTGGAAAAAAAATCTAGTTCAATATATATCACAGGTATAATATTTTTTTGGTATACCTTATCGGGCAATCTATTAATTTATTAAAAATACTAAGGTGGAAAGACCTCTAATTGTTCGAGAACAATTAGTCAACTAGTTTATTTTTCGCTGTTTACAATCTTCTTTGTTTCAACTACATGTACAGGCAGGCTTTCCTTGTTATCAAAACATTCTGATGTTTATTTATCCATGAGGAGTGTGAGTGTGTGTGTATGTGGGGAGGGGGGGGGAGTCAGAATAATACACGTAATTGTGTTTGCAGGGGGAGAGGGTTGGGGGGATTGGGGTCCGAGGTGTATTTTTGGTAATTTACTATAACAGAAATATAAATCAATTTTCAAGGGGGGAGGAGGGTCTAGACCCCCACTCCCACCCCTTCTCTAAATCCGTGCACATAATGATGTTGGCACACAGAAGCAAATCTAAAGCAAGCAATTGCCGAGGGGAGGGGGCATAATCTAATTTTGTTTGTAATAATTATATAGACCATACTTTCTATGACTTAAAATGTTAAGATTGTTGATTAACTAAAAATTCACATGCAAAAAGTTTAACCCTTAATTGTACATAAAGGGCTGCTCATGTATATTATGGGATGGGATCTCAATTTATGAAAATTATGATTTTTAAAAATTACCGGAAATTGCATGTATCCTTCGTTTTTACTAAAACTGGTACAAATCAGTGTTATTTAGGGGCAAACATTTGGTGCAGGTATTACTGTCTAATGACAGCGTCTATTTTTTTTTTTGGGGGGGGGGCTAAAATAGGGATTCTAATCACTAACCGGTTAACCGATTACTCGGTCGGAACGATGGTAACCGGTTATAAAATCGGTACTCGGTTGGTGATATAAATGAAAATAATGTTTATTTTTATGCAATTTCAAAATATTTTTGTTTTTGTCATTCGAGACTATTATGTAATCAAAATGAATTGGAGACCGTTAAAACCCCAGAGCTGAACTCTTGGAAGAAAATTGGTCAGTATGTGTTAATTATGATGAATGTTAAAACAACATGCTACTGCCTTTTCTGCTCAGCTTATCATAAATCATTACTAAATGATACTAATATCACTGTTGAGTTCCGTTACAATTACCATTGTTGTGCCTACGTTCAATGTTTTTTATTTTACATTTTTACTTTAACACTGCATCAACTTATTGAATAGAAAATACAAAAGTCTGAAAAGGGCATATGCATGCTACTACTATTCAAAATGATAATCATTTGTGAAAAATCTAAACTTTTAAATAACTTAGGCATAGGCAGGCTTTGTTTCAAGAATTCGAACTGACTTCGAAATTGCAACATGTGGTCAGTGAAGCTATTTCATGACTGTCGACTCATTCTTCAAGACTTCTTTTTAAATAATTATCATGAAATATAATTCTTATAAATTATATTTTGGTTTATACATTAAAAGAATATCGCTATCGTGTTTTCTGTGTTATCTGTAACAGTCATTTAAAAAAAAATGTGAAATATAACATATCACAAAATATTCGTATTTTGATACGTGTACACGGCCGGTTAATCGGTCGGAACTAATTGCGATTAATCGATAAGCCGTTCTGCAATCGATTCCCATTCTTAATTTAAAATAATATGTTGTTCAATGTTATATGGTATTTGCATCTTTTAAAAACAAAATCATTGCTTTTTTATTCATAAAATAGTAAAGGAAAATTTTTTGATGCTAGTTTTCTGAAGGATTTCCTGGATAAGAGTAATGTGGTACTCTCATCAAAACTGCTTTCTGCTGAACTGAGTGACATCGAACACCAAAATAAATTATATGAACTCTACATGGAACTGGAGAAAATAGAAGACTCTAGGAAAGAGGTAATGTGACAATTTCTTTTTCTTGTTAAGTCTTCTGGGATCGGTGTTCTGATATTAAAGCTGAACACCGATCGTAAATAGGCACCGTTGTACAGGTACATAAACACGGCATGTATATATTTCTTGTTTTATGTGCATAATCTGTTTATTTGTATTAGTATTCTCCGGGTTTGAAAAAATTAGGTTAAATTCGATAAATTTGTCGCAACCGAGTAACATCCCGAGGCAAGACGATCGTCTACATAGGCAAGACCTCTACAGCGAAATACTTTAAACTGTTCCGAGGTCTGTGGCTTATATTGGTGTTGTATGGGGATGAAGGAGAAAATTGGCGGACAGTGCCTTTTTACGGACAGTGTTCAGTTTTAAATAATTACATGTTATAAATAATTTTATTAAAAGGACCGAATTGATATTATTTAAGATTCATATAACGTCTTCAACACTTTAATAAAAACGTATTATTAAACTTCTATATATTTGGATTTTAGATCAAAAAGGATAAACGGCAGTTACAAAGTTAGTGTTAAAAGTATCTTAAGGTAGATTAACGGCAATCGTTAAGCCACATTTATGTTGTCTATGCTGCTTAGTTCTAGTTTACAGGTGGCCTTAAAGACAGATGAAAAGTTGTCTTTGGGTCATTAAAACAGCTTCAGAGAAACTTCAAATAGCATTTATTCAACGTTCACTTACTGGTACTTAATGTCTAAACCTCATCAAGCCATTTTATGTTTGGAATATAACAGTCCTGAATCAATATTAAGCTTACTTAAATACAAATTGTATTTTATTAATGATAACTTAATACATAGTGATCAACGAATGCTTGATTTATATTTAACCTGCAATCGAAGTATTTATATTGACTCACCTGTTGTGTATATCTCGTATAATCTGTGTTAGCTTCGGGTTTTACGGAGGTTGAAGAAAATATTTTTTTTTAATTAGATAAACATAAAAAAATGAAAGCATTCCTAGACACATTAAGCAGCGATTCTAACAAATGAAATTGACTCTACATGTACATCTATATTTTTTTTACATCTGTTTCACAGATCAAGCTTAATATCTAGAAATAATTAAAATGAAAAAAAGATGCATATTTATTACTTGATTGATAAATTAAATCATATATCATCAGTTATTTATTTGCTTAAATATGAGATTTTTCTTCAGATAATTAAAAGTTTAAAAAATAATGCATTGGAATTCATTTTTGGACTGATAGGACACTAGCATTAGCACACAACTAACGCCCTACGAAAACCAATGTCCAATATTTCATTGACTGAAGAATCAATGTAATGTGATTTACACATATCTGGATGAACTAGATTTACAATGTTTACCTATTTAAGTAACACTATTATTATCCCCTAGCGCAACTTGTTGCGAAGGAGATATAGCATCGCTGTATAGTGCGTGCGTGTGTGTATGTGTGTCTCTTTAAGCTTATGGGAAACATTCAAAGAAAACCCTCGCACGAATGTTTATGTAAATGTTAATGGTGCATTAATGATGCATATAAATGATGTGGCTGGATAGCATTGACGATGACAGATTTAATGGATAGTAACTAAATGAATTATTTAGATAATCGATCAAAAGAAATTAGTTGATTGAGAAATGCTTGCTTTTCTGATGATTATTTTTTTAATGACAACACACTAAACACCTCCGCTACTTTGCAAGGTATATCAATGAACAAAATCTAGCATAACAATACGTGTGACAATTATGTACTAGGCACAAAAGTAGTCAGGTTTTGTTACATAATTATTTAGGTAAATCGTAAATAAAACACACGATTATAATAATACAACTAGAGCCGAGCTCGTTGCAAGCAACGAGAAGGTCTTCCGTTACAGCTTCAAGTCGAGACAATCTGATTAAAATCATATCCTTGATCCCCTCCTTGTTTTTCTATTTTCGCTACAAGAGGATCTGAAGAAACCCCTCTTGATGTCACCCCCTGTTGAACGTTTGTTTATAAATATACATGAGTTATTCTAGCAATCAGAGCAAGTGTTAGAAACGGTAATTTCGGGTTACAAACAAAAATGGAGTTGTACGACGAAATTATGCCACATGTTCGTGAATCTTTCGGTATCAGCAAGTTAGAGATGGAGCATAAGTTTATATTAGACGCCCTTAGGGAATCTAAAGAATGTATTGGCATAACTTCCAAATCATGTAACTGAGGAATGGAACCGACGATTTCATTGGTCAAAGCAAAGTTCACCAGGAGGTGACCTCAAGTAGGGTTTCTTCAAATCATCGTATAGCGACTATAGAAATTTTAATCAGATTGCAAGTCAAGAAAGGATTGTCATTCACTCTTAATAAAACCACCCCTCTTCTTCTTACACTTGTCAGGATCTGACAGTTATTGATAGGAGGTCATCTTCACACTACCTTAACTTCTGACCAATCAGGGCTTTAGAAAATCAATTTGAACTCTTCAAAAGGAGACAGACAAATTAATTCATGCCTAATTTCTATATATTACTGCAACCTCCAGACTGCATAGTATTGAAGAGTTACACTTCTCATAAAACTGATAAAGGCATGTCTGTGATAAGCTAGGGGTATATATTTAGATTGTATGCAAATTTAAAGGTCATAGAAAGTTGACCTCTTATTGATACCTATCCGACCCCGTTGAGTGTAAGGAGAAAAGGGTGGGCTGTCATTAAACTGGATTGTCAATATGATAATAGTAAGTTCAGAAAACGAGGCTCACTTTCAAAGTATTATTTTCCTACCAGACAAACTCTCCTTTTAACTTATTTCACGGTTATATCAATTTATGATAACTTAAAAAACACATCTCTAATATGTACATGTATTTAATTATTCCAACCAGAAAATCGATAAATACGTTTACATGTATGTACAACTGATGACAGGATTCAAACTACTGGTATGCCTATATCATAGTGTAATAAACACAAAATCCACTGCGCTGATGCATGGAAAAAAGTGTTATGTTTCATAAACATTTTGATTCCCTAAAATTCATACTTAAACCTCTACCGCTAAAACATGGAATAGTTTATGTAAGTGAAGTGTTAAAATTAGAGATTGAAAAGAACACCAATTGTAAATAAACAATAATGCCTTCTTCCATCTGAGGGTGCGCTATTAGGTGGCACGGGACAGTTTTTTTGATACATTTCATTGTAGCCAGGGGATGTGCGTCTTCGGAACTCTGTAACTAAAATTTCCTTAGTTCCCATTGAGCACAAATACCTTTAATTCACTTGTTATAGGGTTAATCACTAATTTCTGAAGAAAATTGCTAGTCAAAACCTGTAAAATTTTCTACATACTGGATTTTATGAGATTTTGACCCTTTCATATTTTGCAAATTTTTCATGATTTTTCAGCTTTTTAGACCTCCCCCAGCTATTTCCCTGCAAAGGGTTGACCTTCCGTACCGTGTGCATGTTGCACCATCATATGTCAGAAACTTACCGGTGTATAGTTTACAATGTCCCATCCACCTACTTTTCGTGTTATTTTACCTCCCGTCTGTCACTTGCAATTTCACTGTGTAAAGTCAACACAACAGTCATAGCCGCGGTTTCGCATTTTTCTTCTGATTCTCCTGTACCTAACATATGGGGCCTACATATTGCATGTCAATTTCAACAAGAGACATCCCTCTAACTAATGATAATCATTAAAAATAATTTCATGAATTTTAGCAACACTCATAAGCCTTCAAGTACAGCAACTCTTAATTTTACAAAAATATTGACGGGTACTTTATCCGAAACTGTCCCTTGCTACCTTAGTATACGAGACTGGGGTGCTCAGTGGTAGGGATAACTATCCGTATAATGTTTGGCCATACAGGCCTCAGTATTGTTTTTGAAAGGATGAGCATATTTATCTGAAATCTTCACAATCAAGTAAAAGAAATTCACAAATCTTCAAAATCATAATCCGCGGCAGTGGTAGGGGTTGTGATGCATCTCTAACTTCATTTTTTTCAAATAGGATTTTGTTTTAAATATCCCAATTTTTTTCTTCTTTTTTTTAGCCTTGAGCGCTCATCTAGAAAGTGTGTGGGGGTGGGGGTGTCAATACCCCATAATGTAAATTTCAGAAAATGTTGGCAGGGGTGGGGGCAGAACTCCAACTGATTCAAAAATCCTTTTTGTCACTTTTGTGTGACATGAAGAGAGACCTCTGGTTTACAATTATTTGTATCATGTCACATATACCTGTTTTAGTTATAATATTTTGGAATTTTTTAAAGTTACAATGTCATTTATTTGATAAAAATCATATATTTATGCATACATGTATTAACATGTGACGTGTGAACCTAAAAGTAATCAATTTTGTTCAGTTTTTTACTTGAGTAACAGAAAGGCATAAACCAGCGTTTTGTTCAGAGCACTGTGTACATTGTATAATTAAACCAAACCAAAAAAGATGGTGTGACGTCAAAACAATTTGTTTTTGTTTTTTCAACAAAAGAGTTCTACATAATGTCAACCTCCAGAAAATACGATTTCTCTAACTTTAACATTTACAACAATTAATAAAATCCGTTGAACAACACATATCTATATCATTTAATTGTAACTTTGAGAAGTGCATACATTTTTGGGAGGCAACTGTGTCGCTAGTCTGTAAGTCAAGTGAATTATGTCCTAAGGTCTTTTAAAGAAATAAGAAACTGTCAACACTTGCAGTACTCTGATGATTTTTATGGCGACCAACTGCATTGAATAACGTATTTCATAACTTCTAAACGTGAGAACAAATATTTATTATTTAACATCTTTGACTTAAAACTTTAAACTTATATTCAACAATTGGCCACTACAGTGATAGCTCACTTCCAAGTGTATTTTAATTTACATAACAATTGATGATCTGCATCCATAAATTACCTATGGCTATCTGTGCCCAGGGTTGTGTGCACTTAAACCGAGGTTTTTAACCGGTCAGTTTACCTTAGGTAAGTTCAGGTGGGGGTGGAGCCTATATTGAAAGAGGTGTGAAACCCCGAGGGTAACACGCTCGCTTGTGTATACATGTCTATATACACGGAGTATTAAAGTGCTCTCAAAAGAGTTTTTCCGTTTATTTAAAAAGAATATCGTATTTATATGTACTTATAAAACAAAATGTTCTTCGTTGAAATGAATATAAACGCATGAAAAACCGCGTGCGACATGTGCAAAATCTTTCGTTTGATTAAACAAGTTTCTGTCGGGATTAACTGAGAATATATCCTGATGTTTTGTGAAATATACAATCACCCCACCGTACTCAAATACTAATGCAACTTTGCAACCACTGCTTGTAAATCTTTTCCGATCAGCTGCTAAATTAAAGTGCACAATAATTTTACCAGCTGCGCATGCACCAGAGCTGTCTGTACTTGTTTCTCTTCCGGTTTCAGCTCGTGAAATTTCTCAAAGAAATGTGATAACTAACGATATATATCGTGAGCGCAATATTTGATTTCATTTAATTATTTATTCTCAATTATTCACAAACATCTTTATTGATAAACGACGTCTTTCATGGATACATGATCGGCACCACATGATTTTGACAGACTATAGGTGATCAGCGCATTTAGTGTGGTACATAACCAAGTACGAGTAAATTTTTAATTCATATCTTTTAATATTTCTTTTGTTTAAAGTGCTAAAACATAGCGATTTATCGTCACGGTATGCAATCAAATCAAAAGAAAAAAGTTTATTGCACCGTCGTCGCGAGCGCTGGGCATGGTATACACAGGACGAGTAAACAAATGCCAATCATTTTCTAACATCCAAACTGGGGCCTCGATTTAGTTGATTAACAAGGGTTACACTGACCAGGTAGATTTGAAGGCGGTGCTTATTTTCTCGGTCTTAAAGGGACACGAGATTTTCGGTCGCACGGGGTGATTGAACTAACACGCAGACTGGCCGAATAAACACACAGATTGGAAAGTGAAACACATTAGAAAGAACGTTAACAAATAAGAAGTCACCAAAAATCGAATTTCGACACATATAAATTTTCGATTTTTGTTCGCCAATTTTTAAAATTCAGCTCGAGCACTGGGGGAGGGGGCGGAGCAGCACAGAGATGACTTTGTTTTTAAACTTCCTAGAACGCTTCGAAAATTAATGATTTTTTTTACTATGTAAACCCTGCTAAAATTTGGTACAACTCTTAAGAAAACTTATTTTACTTTCTACACTATTTAATTTTTGTGTTGGTCGAATATTAATTCTTACACCAGTATATATACATATATTCATGTGCATATATGACTCGTTGGCCAGGCAAAGTTTGAATATTGTCTTAAAAGTGTTTAAGTCTGTAAAAAGTCTAAGCAATAATTAACGGAAATGATCATGAGTAACTACAGTCGATTCATCGTCGGACCCCACGGGTTTTCCATCCGTTACATTGCTTGAAATCAGTGTACGGATAGAAAACCCTTGGGTTCCGACGATGCAGTATATTAATCTTAAGTTAACACATATCAATTTTACATATGCCGGTAAATATCTCGGAGTTTTATTATATTTAATCTTTTATTTATACAATCGGCCTTGCATATATAGAATCGAATTGATAGATTACTTTTATTCAATTAATGAGAGGTTTTTATAAGATATTTCGCCCTAACGTTTAAATCAACGCTAAATCAACTGAATAAGGGAGATAAATTCATATTTCATCTACAACCAATATAAATGAAAATAAAATAAACAAATAGTTTTGTGTTCGTACAAAATATCAATAAACATACACGTGTGATAAGGTACATGTAGATGTCCCCTCGCGCGCGATCTTCTCGGCCATGTGCGAGCGTGCGAGGGATGATCATCATTTAAAGGGGTAATCTTTGTGGTTTTTTGTTGTTGATCTAAAACATTATTAGTACAGTTCTTAGAACATTTTATACTTACAAACCCACCATTGATTTATGTCTGACGATGTTTTGGATTAGGAATAATATCGGATTTTATAATTTTCAGAAGGACTTCTTAATTTACATTTTAAATAAAACATTAATAACTTAAAATTAAAACAGTTCCTGTATTTGCGGCTATATAAACTCAAAACAAGTACATGAAAGCCGCGAATCTGGTGTATTAGATAACCGCTGACCGCTTGGTAGTGCACCCGCGGCCGATCTCCTCGGCCGCGGGCGAGGAATAGATTACGTAAAGTTACAACACACACAGCTCAGAACCCAGGAAGATTTGAGATGTTTGCAGTATAATAAAGACTAAAATCTACCAAATAGAAGTTATTATTAGGTCTTTCCACCTTTCAGGTGAAAGACCTCTTGTTAGGTCTTTCCACCTTTCAGGTGAAAGACCTTTTGTATTTCTTATGTTTTTTATTAGGTCTTTCCACCTTTCAGGTGAAAGACCTTTTGTATTTCTTATGTTTTTTATTATTATTATTATTATTATTATTATTATTTTTTTTCTTCTCTTTTTTTCCAGGGACAGCTTTTTTATTATAAGAGATATTGAAACAATTTTTTCTTTATGTTATTGACCATAAAAAGTTATGGTACCAAATGACCCTTTGCTTAATAACTCCCAGAACTTCCAAAGTTATTGCCCTTGTGTAAGAAATGTTTGTTATCACTACTCCTCTGAAACCATAAGAGATAGAGACTTGGAACTTTTACCAATGTCTTCAGTAAACTTAGAGGGTTCTTCAATCTATTCATACCGAAAGGATCAGAGGCCCCCTTATAGTAGTTATTGCCCCTGAAATTATTTCAATTTCTATAAAATCACTTCCAACTTTTTTATTATTTATCGTAGAGACTTCGGACCACTTGGGATGGAAGCGTCTACCTTGGCCGAACAAAATGACATAAAGGTCAAAGGTCAAGGTCATTTGAAAATCTGTTAACTAATGAGTTTTTAGATCTCTTTTGTTTAGGGAGGTAGAGAAAAACTTTTTAATGGATGTAGTAGGCCTTTTTGAGACATTTCAAAATATAACCTTTCAGCCCCTAATTTGAAACAATACTAGAGTTATTGCCCCTATAGTACAAAATGCTTGTTATCGCTACTTCTCAAAGCCCGTTAGAGATAGAGACTAGAAACTTTTACTAATGTATTCAGTACATTAAGAGGCTTCTTCAATCTATCATACCGAAAGGGTCCGAGGTCCCTTTCTTGCAGTTATTGCCCCTTAAAGTTTCCAACATTCAATAAAACACTTACAACTTTTGAACCAATAATCGTAGATACATCGGACCACTTGAGACTGATGCGTCTTCTTTGTCCGATCAAAATGATATAAAGGTCAAAGGTCAAGGTCAAACAAACAAAAAATGCATATTTACGGTTTTGACTTTTTTTTATAAAGTAACGCAGAAAAAGTTTTTTTATTTATTATTTTGAAACAAAACATAAAAATTCATGAGGTGGAAAGACCTCTAATTGTTCGAGAACAATTAGTCTACTAGTTATTCTTCTAATTTTTCTTTTCTATTTTCCTTGGGAAAAGTTTTTTGTTTCAAGAGATATCGAAACAATTTTTTCTTTATGTTATTGATCATAAAAAGTTATGGTACCAAATGACCCTTTGCTTGATAACTCCCAGAACTTCCAAAGTTATTGCCCTTGTGTACAAAATTATTGTTATCGCTACTCCTCTGAAACCATAAGAGATAGAGACTTGGAACTTTTACCAATGTCTTCAGTAAACTTAGAGGGTTCTTCAATCTATGCATTCCGAAATGATCTGAGCCCCCCTTCTAGTAGTTTAAGGTCATTTGAAAATCTGTTAATTAATGAGTTTTTAGATCTTTTTTGTTTAGGGTGGTAGAGAATAACTTTTTCATGGATGTAGTAGGACATCTTAAGACATTTTAAAATTTAGCCCCTTGGCTCATACCTTTGAATAATTACAGAGTTATTGCCTCTATTGTACGAAATGCTTGTTATCGCTACTCCTCTTAAACCATTAGAGATAGTGACTTGGAACTTTTACCAATGTCTTCAGTACACCTAGAGGGTTCTTCTATTTATTTATACCGAAAGGATCCGAGGCCCCTTTCTAGTAGTTATTGCCCCTGAAAGTATTCAATATTCTATAAAATCACTTCCAACTTTTTTATTATTTATCGTAAAGACTTCGGACCACTTGGGATGGAAGCTTCTACCTTGGCCGAACAAAATAACATGAAGGTCAAAGGTCAAGGTCAAACCAAAAAAAAATAGCATATTTAAGCTTTTACTCTTTTTTTATTCAGTAACGCAGATAAAATGTTTAATTAATTTTATTGAAACAAAACATAAAAAAATATAGGTGGAAAGACCTCTAATTGTTCGAGAACAATTAGTCTACTAGTTTTCTTTATGTTTTTTATTCTTCTTCTTTTTTTCTATTTAGCTCGGAGTGACTTTTTTGTTATTAGGGTTATCCAAACAAATTAAACTTTATGTAATTTTTCTTTAAAAGTTATGGTACCAATTGACCCTGTGTCAAAAAACTCCCAGAACTTACAGAGTTATTGCCCTTTGAGAAGGAAATGCCTGTTATCACTACTCCTCTAAAACCATAAGAGATAGAGACTTGGAACTTTTACCAATGTCTTTAGTACACTTAGAGGGTTGTTCAATCTATTCATACCGAAAGGATCTAGGGCCCTCTTCTAGCAGTTATTGCCCCTGAAAGTATTTAAATTTCCATAAAATCACTTCCAACTTTTTTATTATTTATCATAAAGACGTCGGACCACTTGGGATAGAAGCGTCTACCTTGGCCGAACAAAATGACATAAAGGTCAAAGGTCAAGGTCATTTGGAAATCTGTTAATTAATGATTTTTCAGATCTCTTTTGTTTAGGGTGGTAGAGAAAATTTTTTTTCATGGATGTAGTAGGACATCTTAAGACATTTTAAAATACAGCCCCTTGGCTCATACCTTTGAATAATTACAGAGTTATTGCCCCTATTGTACAAAATGCTTGTTATCGCTACTCCTCTGAAACAATAAGAGATAGAGACTTGGAACTTTTACCAATGTCTTCAGTACACTTAGAGGGTTGTTCAATCTATTCATACCAAAAGGATCTGAGGCCCCCTTCTAACAGTTATTGCCCCTGAAAGTATTTACATTTCCATTAAATCACTTTCAACTTTTTTATTATTTAACATAAAGACGTCGGACCACTTGGAATGAAAGCGTCTACCTTGGCCGAACAAATTGACATAAAGGTCAAAGGTCAAGGTCATTTGGAAATCTGTTAATTAATGAATTATCATGAATTATCATATCATTTGATACAGAATTTTAGTAAGGGTTTCAATAGCTTGCTGGATTGCGCAATAAGGTATTCAATTAGGTCAGCCAGGTATCGCATCAAGTCCTGTGGTTACTCATGTGGAAATTGTTTTACAGTCAACCCATTCATATTGTACAAAGACAGCTAGCCTCTAGAACACGCTCTTCTATTGTTAGGTTTTCTGTTTATATGCTTGTGTAAAGAATATTCACTTGGCGAGCACATTAATTTTGTTCAGAGTAAATGGGAAAAAATTCAGAAAAAGTAATTCAAAAGATATCTACGATATTCTTAAAGCAATTCTTAAAGCAATCATGGCTTGAAATACAAAATAATCTCTTAAAACTCATTTATGGCTTTGCAGTATTCTAATTTTCTAGTACAACATATAACACAGGTATACTATTTTTGTATACCTTACTGAGCAATCTAGCAATTTATTAAAAAAAATAGTAGGGTGGAAAGACCTCTAACTGTTCAAGAACAATTAGTCTACTAGTTTTTTTTTTACTTAACACCCACAATTGATCTATGGTTGATATTACTTCAGATTGAGAATGACATTTCTTTTATACAGAACGTTTTCTTAATTGACACTCTATCATTTAATTCAATTTGAGAAGAATAAATGTCTATGTGTGATCAAAATTAAAACATTTCTTGTTTTCGGCTAAATGAACTCATAAATTGAGAGACGTGACTCCGGTGTATTAGATAACCGCTGACCGCTAGGTAGTCCAGCCGCGACCATGGCGACCGACTTTATCGGCCGCAAGCGAGGGATAGCTTACGTAATGGTTCACACACACAGCTCTGATTCCAGATATATTTTAAATGCACGCAGCATGATAACTAAAATGTATCACATAGATTTATTTTTTTCCGGTAGTTTGTGTGATTTACTAAAAAAGAAAAAGAATGTTTATATTTTCTGTTTCTCGTTTTTTAGGATTGTGCAAACTTTACGAAGATGACTTAAACTCCTCACATAAAAGCATGTATCCTAAAAAAAAATATTTTTTTCTTATGAATTAAAGCCTCCTTTTTAAACAGGCATACTGTCTGTCGTAACTTAAAGTCAGTTGTACGCACAATGACTTTCGTTAACCTGCCAAATAAACACAGGTACATGTTAAGATGTAAAGCTTTTTACACTCATACTACACAACTCACCAACAACATAACATTGTAACGACATTTATAGGATCTAAACAAACAACTTTTCCAGTGACAGCTATATCAAAATCCTAGCCGTATTTTAGTTATTAAGCAAAAACTTTCAAGGGCCCTTGGCCCTTAATTTTAGGGGCCAGCCCTTTTTTATTGGTGTTAAATGAAAGTCCTTGACATTCTGCACAACTTTTATTCTACATGTCTTAACAAAATATTTTTTGTTTAAAAGATACAAAGGAAAATATGTCTAAATTTTCGCACTTTTTGGAACCCTGTTTTTTGACCCCCAAACTTTTTTTCTAAATAAAGAAAGTAATCCAAAAACAAAAACCGATGTGCAAAACTTCAATGTCTCTGTTATTCAAATTCGTTGGATTCCCATTCCCTGCTATCATAGTCTCGGAGCCTTTGTCTGGAAACCAAAGGCCCTAATTTTTTTAAAAAGGGGAATAACTCGTTAACGGAAGAGGATTTTTAAAATTTATGAAATGGTTTAGATAGTGTTTTGTAAAGTCTATAAGCCCTGAAAATTTGAGCAAAAACCGTTCAGAAATGAGCAATATATGAAGCCTCAAAGTTCGCGTCTAGGAAGAAAAAAAAAGAAAAATAAGAACTAGAAACGAGCTCGTTGCAAAGCAACGAAGAGGTCCTCCGTTGCAGCTTCCTGTCGGAAAAGGATTGTCAATCAGTCTGATTAAAAGCACCCTCTTCTCCTTACAGGGTCTGACAGGAATTGATAGGGGGTCATCTTCACCCGACCTAAAATTCTGACCAATCAGGGCTTTAGAAAATGTATTGGAATTTTTAAAATGGAGACAGGCAAATTATTTTAATCCTGCTTTCTATGTAACCCCCAGACTGAGTATTGAGTTGCACCTCTCATTAACAGATAAAGTCATGTATTTGGTAAATGAGATATATATTTAGGTTGTGTGCAAATATAGAGGTTAAGTGAAGATGAATTGTTATCGATACCTATCAGACCCTGACGGGTGTAGGCAGAAGGGTGGTGATTTTAATCAGACAGGATTGTCAATATGATAAAAGTTCAGAAAATTAAAAATAAATGATGACGGCTTCTCCAACCTGAGGGTGCGCTGTACGAGAGGTGCTCAGTGGGAGGGACAACTCTCCATATAACGTTTGGCCGTGCAAACACTCAGCATCGTTTTTGCTTCGGGGAACAAATTCATCCGAAATGTATTAACAAGCCAATAAAAGAAAAAAATAATCTTCAAAATCTTATCCTCCGTGGTAGTGGAAGGGGAGATGGGGGGGGGGGGGGTTGTGAGGCAGCTATAACTTATTTTGTTTAATATAATTTGTTTTCAATTTGCCATAAACATTTATATTGCCTTCTACTGAAATGTGGGTTGGGGGAGGGGGAACAATGCCCCAAAATTCAATTTCCTTTAAGTTAATTTAAGGTGAATTTTGGTTGCGAGGAAGGGGAGAGTGCTCTCTGTGGACTAACTGGCGATTCTGTGAGCAACCTCACAATTAATTTCCCCCTCCCCACTAAGAAAAACAAAATCATAACTAAAGTATTTATCTACAGACACAACTTATGAAATTTCCTCCAATGACCTTGAACTTCACAAAATAACCTTGAAACAAAATCATAACACACACTTAGGTCATAGGCAATCTTTGTGTAAAGTAAGATCTTTCAATGTTTGGAGGGCGCCTTGTTTAGAACGCTACATTACAGAAATAATTTGTTCACTTAAGGTCTACTCCGCGCCTTGCCGCCGGAAATCGGTGTCACTAGTGCTTAATTTGGCGCCGGAATCCTCAAGGGATTACCCGTCCCCCGAGAAATCCGGGCTCACCTAATGAGCACAAGTCAACACTTAGGTCATAAGCAATCATTGTGTGAAGTAAGATCTTTCAATGTTTGGAGGGCCCCTTGTTTAGAACGCCACATTACAGAAATAATTTGTTCACTTAAGATCTACTCCGCGCCTTGCCGCCGGAAATCGGTGTCACTAGTGCCTAATTTGGCGCCGAAATCCTCAAGGGATTACCCGTCCCCCGAGGAATCCGGGTTCATCTAATGAGCAGAAGTCCTAGTTTGGGCGCAGGGCGCCATGTTTAGAACGCTAAATTACAGAATTAATTTGTTCACTTAAGGTCTACTCCGCGCCCTGGCGCCGGAAATCGGTGTCACTAGTGCCTAATTTGGCGCCAGAATCCTCAAGGGATTACCCGTCCTCCGAGGAATCCTGGCTCACCTAATGAGCAGAAGTCCGTGTTTGGGGACAGGGCGCCTTGTTTAGAACGCTACCTTACAGAAATAATTTGTTTTCTAAGGGTCTACTCCGCGCCCTGGCGCCGGAAATCGTTGTCACTAGTGCCTTATTTGGCGCCGGAATCCTCGAGGGTACACCCGTTCTCGAGGAATCCGGGCTCACCTTATGAGCACAAGTCCTAGTGTGGGTGCAAGGCGGCCTAATAATTTCAGTTGTTTAACATCGGGATCGGAAAACGCTTGAAAAATAGTCGATAATTTTAACTTATTGTGATCGGCTTCGGCCGATCACTGTTGTGTCCATATGAGGCATCCGGCAAATGCTTCCACGTGCGCACACATTCCGCTTGCATAAGTAGTTCTTATAAAAACTTGAAGTTTGGTTTAGTATTTATATAACATTTTACTCGGTTTTATTTCAATTCATTTACCTTAAGAGATGCAAACATACATAAAATACAGTTCGACCTGTTAATTCAAGAATGCACATTTTGTCTCACGCGTAAGAATTTCGATCGAAAGATTCATTCAGTAATGCAGTTGACCTCGATGAACTGACTTCAATCATAAGAAGATGCTCCATGAACTGACCTCGATCTATTGATGTTGCATAATAGTAGCTAGGAAGACGGCTTGATTTATAAACAAGGTTACGTTATAATGCGACCTCAATAGCAAGTTATGATGGCATTCAATGTTTTTCAGTCGCATTAAATTATTTTAATTTAACTCTTTCTTTGTATACGTGTTAATGCTCTTTGAAGAGCCCTACTCAGTATTCTGAAGAAGAAGAAGATACATTAACATTTAATAATTACGTTAAAAATATAAAATTAGACAAGGAGTTTACGAACGGCTTTTCCCAAATTTATTTAAAAATTAAATTTGTTGACGGTTTATAATAATGAAATTATGGTGTACAGATTCAAAATATTCTATATTTTGTAAAAATACAGTACTTTTTTTATTATTTTACATCAAACTGATCATTTGATTGCTTCTAGCTATCAATATATATCATTATTGCCGATCATTCCTTTAAAAGGAATACTTAGTTTTTTTGTTAGTGCGTTGGAGTTAGTGCTGGCTAGCTTTACTTTGGTAGTGAGCTATCATGGTACATGTATTTCAAAGAAACAAGAAATCTGTCGACACTTGCAGTACTTTGATGATTTCTATGGCGACCGACTGCGTTGCATAATGTAGTCGTATTTCATAACTTCTTAATCCGAGAACAATTTTCCTTTGACTTAAAACTTTTAAGTATAATATATTATTCCGTTCATATCTGTAGAAGTTTAGCGTGTTCAACAGGTTGATTTATTAGCAACATTATCCGATTACGATTTCGCACGTACATGTATAATGTGAAGATGATTGACTTCGAATAATAGCCTTATTGTTTAACAATTGACCACTGTAGTGAAAGCACACTTCGATACTCAATAATATTCGATAACCTTCGATACATTGTTACTCAATTGCATAACAATTGATGATCTGCAGCCATATAAACATAACCCGACTGGGGCTATAGATGTTCTCAGCTGTGTGCGCTGTTCAAAGCGACACAATACTTTCGGTCGCACGCTGCGATTGAATTAACACAGACTGACCGAATAAACAAACGGGTGGGAAAGTGAAAATGTTACACATAAGAAGAAGTCGCCAAAAAATGATTTTCGTAAAATCTGATTATCTTTTTGCCAATTAAAAAAAAAATCCGAATGCCTCAATTCAGGACACCGTTTATCGTGCAAGCACCTACATGGAACTTTGATTATAATAAACTACCTTGTGCGCAATCGTATTAATCATTGCTAAATCAACTGTACATGTAAAATAAATTTATCTTTTCATCTTAAACCAATATCATAGTTGAAATCATAATAAAAGAAAATAGTTGTGTTCGTACAAAAGTCTGAAACATGCACTCGCGCGGGATCTCCTCGGCCATGTGCGAGGGATGATCATCATTTAAAAGTTTTAATATTTGTGGGTTGTTTGTTGATTTAAAACAATATTTGTACAGATTTATAAACATTTTAAACCTACAAACCAACCATTAATTTAAGACTGACGAAGTTTCCGATTTGTAGTAATATCGCCTTTATAAATTTTCAGAACGTCTTCTTACACTCTAATGTTTAATTAAATAAAAACAAGATGGACAAACTCTTATAACATGAAGAAATTAAAACAGATCTTGTATTTTATTTACGGGTATATAAACTAAAACAATTCTAGAGTGCGCGGCTAAATAAACTCATATATGAGAGACGCAACTCTCGTGTATTAGATAACCGCTGACCGCTAGTTAGCCCCGTCGCGACCATGGTGACCGATTTTCTAGGCCGCGGGTGAGGGATAGCTTACGTAACGGTACACACACAGCTCTTATTCAAGGTAGATTTTAAATGCATGCGTTATGAAAACTCAAATGTAATACATAGATTTATTTTAAATCCGTAGTTTGTGTTTTACTACAAAGGAAGAAGAATGTTTTGTTTTCCGATTCTCGTTTTAGGGATTGTGCACTATAAGAACTTAACAAAACTGACATAAACTCCAAAAAAAAAATCTATTCTAAAAAAAATTTCCTGTATAAACCAGCATACTTTCTGTGGTAACTTTATGCCAGTTGCACGCACATAGACTTTCGTTAACTTGCCAAATTAAACGAGGTACATGTTAACATGTACATCTTTTTACACTCATACAACAAAAATCACCAACAAAATAACATTGTAACGACCTTTATGAGATCCCAACAAACAACTTTTCCAGCGACAGCCATATCGAAATCCTAACCGTTTTTGAGTTCTTAAGCAAAAACTTTCAAGCGCTATTGGCCCTTAATTTTAGGGGCCAGCCCTTTTTTATTGGTGTCAAATGAAAGCCCTTAACATTCTGCACAACTTTTATTCTACATGTCTTACCAAAATATTTTTCGTTTAAAAGATACAAAGCAAAATATGTCTAAATTTTCGCACTTTTTGGAATCCTATTTTTTGACCCCCTACCTTTTTCTAAATAACAAACGTAATCGAAAAACAAAAATCGATGTGCACAACTTCAATGTCTCTGTTATTCAAATTCGCTGGATTCCCATTCCCTGCTATCATAGTCTCGGAGCCTTTGTCTGGAAACCAAAGGCCCTGAAAAATATTAAAAGGGTAATAACTCGTTAACGGAAGAGGAATTTTTAAGTTTATGAAATGTTTTAGATAGTGTTTTGTAATGTCTATAAGCCCTGAAAATTTGAGCAAAAACCGTTCAGAAATGAGCAAGATATGAAGCCTCAAAGTTCGCGTCTAGGAAAAAAAAAAAAAAGAAAAATAAGAATAATCTTACAAGCACAATAATAGTAAGGTCTTCCGGTGGAAACGGAAGACCTTAATAATCTTAATCTGCACAATAATATAAAGGTCTTAAAGACCTTAAATATTGTATTTTGAAATACAGAACCTCAAATGGTTAAATAGTTAATGCATTAAATGCAATATTCACTTCTCCGTTTTCATGATACTTCACATGATACTTCACACGACCTTTTAAAATTATCAAATATTATTAACATTATTAAGAATACACCCTACTCATAATGTCATAATAAATTTATGCCTTATGACGGTTGGCTAAATGGTGTTTTAAATGTAAAACAGCTCTTTAATATAATCAATGTGCTGTATACAATTTTCATTTTTTTTTACGTTAAGGTTTTAAAAATACCCATTTATATATTTTTTTTTTATTTGTAGGGATTGTCTAACATCGAAATAAGAACTGAGACATTCCTTTATAACGCAGCCAGTCAACTTCACCAATATGTTCATGGACCAAACTTTAAAGCAGAAGTTTTGAAAGATGCGCAAAAATGGAGTAGATTTACGATCAGACAGAAGTTGAATGCTCGCATTGAAAACGATACATTAGCTTGGCTGAAAAAACACATTGATAGTATTTTTCGGGAAGAAATACTGGAAGATCTTATGAAGAACGTTGAAAACATCCACAGATCAATGCATTCATTTAAAGAGGATTTAAAAGGATTTAAAACCCCATTCGATGTGGATAACAAGATCCCAAGATTACTTACTTCTCTTGTATTCGGAGGTGGAACAATGGTCGTAGGTTGTTTAATAATAAATCGGCTCGTAGAAAATTCACAATTAACAAATGACGTTATAGCTGCGGCAACATTAAGCGTATGTATTTTCGAAGGAGCAATAGCATATCTTAACGTTGTAGATGATTTTGAGACTGTATGTAAAAAAGAATTTGAAGCAAGAATAAAAGTTCTTACAAAGACAAAATTGAGGAGTTTTCTTAGGAAAAACTATTTTGACGTGATTAAAAAAATCATAAAGTCATTTTTGGACGAGGATTTAAAAGAAGAAATCGGTATGTTAAAAAAATTTATCCTGACGATTAGAGAAAGGCACCACATCTTCAAATCTGAAAAAGATATCTTGTCTTCGCTGCAATCGGCTGTGACCAAGAACACTCATCGTTTACAAAAGCTTGAAAACCTCAACAAATATATTAGTTAGAGACGTCTAAGAACTATTAATCCTGAAGTCTTTAAAAAGCATACTTCTTAGAGAAATGTTTATTCAACTTTAATGATGTTTATTTACCTAGTGTCTGAGTGTCAATTCAGATTATCATATATTCAATTAAAAACATTGTAATGATACGAGTAAATTTATTACTCTCTGCATGTATGGTGTCCTGTAAACAGTATAATTCACATCTCTGCACTGTAAATATATTTTACTTCATGGTTTTTTTTTTATTTCATTCTAATAAATATATTATCCATGACTTTTGAATATCATGAAGCCCAGTGTCCATTATTGCCTCTTTTACATTTTTGTCATTTTGCAGTAAATAATCGGTAATCAAGTTAACTTTTGAAAGAATCTAACAATCTTACATAAATGTGTATGATTATAGAATAAACATTAATATTTTAAACGTTTAATAATGTTTTTTTTTCGTTGTCCCTGTGGCCGCAACAATACAAATTTGGGAGCATATGCATGTCTTGAAAAAATGAATAATAAAAAAGAAAGAAATGCATTGTAGATTTTAACGCTTATAGGTGGGATTTAGTGTGTCAAGTAAAACAACTAATACTTTTGTAAGTTAAGAGCAACACCTCTATGTGTCACCGAAGGTGCGCGGGGAAAAACAAAATGACGTGTTACAAACAAGAAGACCCTTAGTGTTCTTTTTTTTAATACTGTGTAGTAAAAGTGGCATCCTGAATATTTCTGTCAAACATTGCGCGCATGGAGATGTATATCCTTTTACTATATGTCAAGGGGTAGCTGATTATTATTATTGATATCATTAATGATTATTATCAATGATATCATTAATAACTAGTATTATTATTATTATTATTATAATATATATATATATATATATATATATATATATATATATATATATATATATATATATATATATATATATATATAATCCAAAATTAGTAAAGTTAATCCACACAAGTAATACATAATAAAAAATTACAGAAAGCCGATTCAAAACTCTACCGGTTTCATTGATATCTCCAGGAGTAATGTACAAATGACATATATATATATATATATATATATATATATATATATATATATATATATATATATACATACATACATGCAGACATTGTAGGAAATGTAGCAATTAGGAGACTAGGCCTGGGAACAGTAACATCTACCAGATGGAGAACAGCAGGCAAAGTGGTGCAAAGAAAGCTAGTGCAAAAGGAAGTCCGAGTGATGGAGGAAGACTTAAGAATGGTAAAAGCAGTAGGCATGAAGAAACAAGGAAGCTGGGTGAATTGGGAAGCAGCAAGGCAGCGGAAAGTGACCTGGAAGGACATATGGTCGATGGAGCCAAACAAATTGCAGTTTCTCCTCGGATCAGTATATGATGTGCTACCAAGCCCAACAAATATGGCAGTATGGGGCTTATCTGATGACCCAAATTGCAAGCTCTGCGGAAAACCAGCAAATTTGGAGTATATACTGTCATCATCTTCCTTAGCATTGTCTGAAGGCCGGTATACATGGCGGCATGACCAGATACTTTCGGTACTTGCAAACTCTCTCAAAAAAGCCAGAAAGAGACCACCACCAAAGGACAAGCGGCTCAAGTTCATCAACTTTTTTTGAGCAGGAGAGAGGGAGAAGAGTGGCGGCACTGGGGAGGGTAGAGGACTCTTTTGAACGGCAGGAGATTGGCAAATGCGAGCTGACCTGAAGACCAGAATGCAATTTGCAACGGAGGTAGCATCCACCAACAAGCGACCTGACGTAGTGATCTGGTCTCCGTCAAGTAAGCAGGTCATTATAGTGGAGCTGACAGTTCCTTGGGAGGAGAGGATGGAGGACGCCTATGAGAAGAAAATGGGGAAATATCAGGAGCTTGTGGCAGATTGTTAGGAGAGAGGGTGGATAGTATGGTGTTTCCCAGTGGAAGTTGGCGTGCGGGGCTTTTTTGGACAATCCTTGTGGCGAGCCATGAGAGTCATTGGAGTTATTGGGTTGGAGAGAAGACAGCTCATAGGGCGACTAAGCAGAGAGGCGGAAATGGTATCGCTATGGTTGTAGAGAAGAAGGGAGGGACAGTGAGAGACAATTGTGCATGTAAGATCGGTACACAAGCGGATAGCTGGATGGTCCCGTGCTGGGAGCTAATCACCCCAGTCGGCGTACCTCTGGAGGTTGTCGTGACAGCGCCGAAACAACCGAGGAAGGAGGATTCACCTGATGACGGGATCATCACGCATCTTTACCACCATGATGTTTACAGGTACTATATATATATATTAAAATTTAAAAAATTAACAACACTAATCGTAAAACGTAAGCGCTTTTATTTCTTCCTCAGACGTTTTACAATACATTTAACCCTTTCGCTGCCAACGTAAATGTTTGAATTGCCAAATATGTAACGTCACAGGTGTATGACGTTACGAAATTAATGACGTTATAATACATTTGCGGGGCTTTTCGCGTCAAATCAACTAAGTGACGTTTAGAGCACCTGCTTTACCTATGTTATTCTAAATAGAATTTAAAAAAAATAATACTTAATAATGAATTTAGTAAATTTCAACGGAAAAACTCAAATTGTTATCATATATACATGTACCTTTTTATTGGGTTTTGAAAATTTATGATTGAAAAAATATATCGCTGACTCATTTCTCATAATCAAATCAATATTTCTTGTACTCTATGATCATTTATCAAACTGTTCATATTGACGCGTTTAACAAGAGCATTGACTGTGAGCAGTTTGGCTCCAGTTTGATGAAGGCTGAATCTACTCATAGTTATCTGATATGTCCGACTAAATCTAGGGGTTGGTATTTCATTTAAAAAACAGCTTCAACATTTGTGAAAAAAATATAAAAATTAAAAAAAAAAAAATCTGATGTTGACAGTCTATGAATCACGGCTGCTACATAGAAAAATGACAATAACAAACCGTCAACCATCTCAAAAATCCATAAAACGAAATACAAATTCAAAGCAGACCAACACGGACCTCCAAGATAGAGGTAGGATCAGGTGCCATGGAGGAGTGAGCATCCTCTGCTGACGGCTGCTACATGTAATCGATCACACGTATGACCACCGATTATTCATAGAAAACAAAATATATCTATTTCCAGTTGTGATTTAGATTTAGATTTATATACAAAGATGGTTAGTTGACTTGATGCAGGCAATTTTTGAGAAATAGAAGAATGTGATACGATGGGTAAATGGTAATTCTTTTTCTACAATGTTACACACAAATAAAATGCAGGAATTCTGAATTAGCGTTGATTTTTGGTCTGAAGCGAGGGTCTGTATACGTAGTGCGAATATGATGTTACAATATCGGCATAAATTTGTATATTTTATTTCTAACCTTTTGTGATGTTCATCATTATTTATCAACAGCGAACAAATTTTGACTCTGATTTATGTTTTAGTGAGCTAAAAAACAAGGTAAATGACGACGTCAAGTTGACTATGCAAGCGTTTCTTAAGTTATGAAAGAAATTTTAGATTATGCATAAGAATAAGAAAAAAAAAGTTTTAAATGTTTGATGCCATAGATATATAAGGCCATTGCAAGTTTTTTCTTTGTTTAGCGTCTTCCCAAAACGCAAAAACGTATCTTTCTATCAGGAAAAAAATCACAAACCTTAGAAAAAAACACACATCTTTAAAGGTTTAACAAAATAAAATTAATAATATACTTTTTTCATTTTGTAACAAAAATACAAAAATAATAAATAACCACTATGGTTTCCATTTTGAATGTTGTTATTATGAATATTTGATTTCCGATTCGATTTAAAAATGCGATCCCAAGCACGACATATGAAAAAGCGATCTAATTTTATGAAAAATAATTGTTTTTTGTTTTATTTTTACATCTCAAAACCAATCCGTCCGCGGACGCTAAACATAGAAAAAAACTTGGAATGGCCTAAAGGCGTGCGAATATTGATGAGCTTTTCGTAGCGAATCAGATTAGGATTATCAATATTTGAGAGCTTGTTTTGATGAGGAAACAATAGTTCATTACATCCTACCGAAAGTCAAAACACTTGTGAAATGGCTCAAATAAAACTTGTCAAAGCGTGCTAATAGGTTTTTTTTTCAATCTTTATACTAAACAACGCGAACAAAATGTTATACACATGAAAATAATAACGGGATTGGCGCAAACTACAACAGCGATAGGTTGTTTTTTTAGAAAGTATAACGAGAGCATGAAAGTGGTGTTTAGTTTAGCTAACCATTTACATGTATACGTACGTACAGTAAGTACAATGTACACAACTCAATACTACATGTAAAACATGAATGACAATAAATACATGTACAATGCATGATTAATCGATATAGTTCCATGGAATACACTGCATTAAAAAATCTTTTCGGAATGAAAAAGAAACTTAAGCAAATTGGATAACCATCTTGAACTAGACTTAAAGTTCTGCGATCTGTACACACGTACGTTTTGCGGTCATAATGAATCAAAGTACTGAAATTACTGAAAAGCGCTAAGCCTGGAAGAAAGTGTTAAAAATCTATCGATTGATATGAAAATACATTTAAAGAATCATATTTGAATCGGGATTTATTACATATATTTACTGTAGTATTTCAAGTAACTCGACAGTTATACTTTTTATATATTATATTCGAATCTTTGGTTTTGGGTAATTATCAAATTACAGATCAATGCAAATTTATAGAAAAATATTTCTGAAATATGGCATACAGAAAACGAAGCTTAAAATAATGTTAATAAAAAGCAGCACAAATTATATATCGTAAAAAAAGGTGTTAATCGAAAAAATTTGCATTTTTATGTAGAACTGTAACATATTACATAGTACATATAGCTCGAAATATTATGGGTAAACGTGGGTATTGTGCCAAACGCCGATAATGAATTTCCATCAAATCCCCAGTACCAAATAACAGGTGATTGCATTGTTTGAAAGAGTTAAGGCGACATTTTTTTTACAATAATTAACACTTTTAATAAGATACGGAAAGCAATATAGTGTCTACTGACACTTTAAATTTTTAAAACCGGATAGAATTAGCAATAATCGTACATGTAGTTTATATATTTGAAACGTTTGGTACGGCGGGCGAGACATTTCAAGATTATACCGTTTAAAAACACTCAAAATCTATTCATATCGTAGAATTATTCCAATTATTACTTATCACCTAAAACAAAACTCAATGCATATAACATCTATTTTTTTATTCAAAACTCCAATTGGAAAGAATTCATCATGGTATATTTTGGAGCACCCGTATCCGATATATAATAATGACATTAAAATGAAACTTATTGCCAACTTAATACTGGTAGAACAAATGTATCTGCATGCGGGATAACTTGAAGATATTAAGTTCTCCCTACTGCATAGTTTTGAGTTTTCCAGAGTACGACTTTCCCAGGGTACGACTTCTCCAACATCCGCCAGTAGGTGGCGGTATATAGGAAACGCGAAAACAAAAGTGAAAGTAGGTTTAGGAATCTGGCGACAAAAAAGCGCTGCAGCTATGCTTAGCGCTTTAAAAACTACCAAAATGATATATTTTTATGACTAAGTCCTAACTAAAATTCACGAGGCCTACTTTTGTTAAAGCGGATGATAATTTTTCCATCTTCTAAAACATCAACACCACCCCCCCCCCAAAAAAAAAAAAATAAAATAAAAACAAGGTAAAATAACCCTACATAAATAGTAACAGCTCTTTTTAAGAAATGTGTGTTTTAAATTACGGGTAATACGAATAAAATGGCTTGACGAATAATTAACTATATATTAATGATTATATCTAACGTGTACGGTATTGGGCAGAAAATAATTTTTCAACAAATAAGTGATCGTATTTTTAAATATACCTATTCTTATACATATATATATATATATAAATTGCATTTAGAGATGTACTCGATTTAGCGGAAATGGATTTCAACCAAAAAGCGCTAAAAAGTATACACAGTCAAATGTAAAACGTTTACAGTAATACATGTACATTCATCCTTGAAAATAAGGATACTGTGGGCGTACTGCCTTGGAAAAAATCAATTTATGCATTAAAAAAATATGCAGGTGCTCGTGATTGCATTTGATTTGATTTTCTTTGTCCCATAAAAGTATCATGTACAAATTTTTATTTTAATGAAACTTAATTTTTGTACAGGACAGTATGAATAAAACGACAATTATTGTACACATTCCAGGTCGCAGTAAATCTTTCACTTAGTAAAAGAATTGTGTTCCTAGGTTTAAGGTAATTCTCTTAGTCAAAATTCATATTTTCAAAAAATAATATGAAATTGTAAATAATTCGAGAGTGAAGGAATTTACCCGAGTCATAAAAACGACTGAGTACATTGCGTGCAAATTCAAGCGCCTTTGATTATATTATCTCATTTTCAGACAAATTTTTTAGCCAATCAGGCAAAGGTTTTTTTTTCTATCTTTTCTATCACTCTTAACAGAGAATGTGTCAAAGAGCCTCCAAACTACACAAGTCCCTAAAAAATTAGCAGAGTTGCAAGCTTTTCATGATCCCATTTGTGGTTATATGCATTCGAATACATGTAGCAAATTTTCGAGTTTAAAATTGAATCTGCTACCGGATGTTAACATCTTCTAAGCTTCTCTTTGACAAACATACAGAAGAGAGGAACGTTTTTGCCGCTATTCGAATTGATGTAAATGGTGTTCATCATAAAACGTGTGCACATGGAATTGGTTTTTGGGAGTTGATTTTAATCAACTCTCCTATGCAGTTACTCACGCAAACCGAAAGTAAAACAGTGTTTGGACCTAAACACCGCTGCCTGACAACATTTAGTTCTTGAAAATAATCGATAAATTCGATGTAATGAAACAGGGTCACTTGTACATGTTATAAACAAACGAAGTGCACTGCTGGGTTCGTTGATTTATTCAAGAAGAAAAGCAGGTCCTAAAAACAAATATAAGCAATAATAAATATTTGGCAATAATCCGTAAATAAATTCTATAATCGATTTACAATATATGCATATATAATTAGGTAATGAATGAATTGGAGTTTTAATTCAAACAAATCTAAATTACACTTATTATAATTTTATATATCTTTAAACTTTAATCTTAATTAAATAATGTAAAAATGATCATAGAAACATAAATACCCATTTGTGAAATGAAAACCCACAGCCGGTGATCAGAATGATGTACATGTAAGCAACAAAATGGACACTCGCTGCGGTGAACACTATACCAAAAATTGGCGCAAAATACAATAAACTGGTTTGACCAGGTGTAATTTCTGGGTAAATACGTAATACAATTATTTAAATCACGTGATCAGAAAACTCCTTATATTTTTAGATATCGATCCACAGGTACTCAATAATCAAAGAGAGATAACTCTTTTGGGAAAACAGTAAAAATTGAAATGGAAGTAATTACGTTCTAGGTATTTGACAAATAAATATATATAAAAATATGACCCCTATTACATTCTCCCCCCTGTTACAATAAATGACGTCCTCGTCATTCATGTAAAAAAATCATAATAATAATAACAATTTCTAATTAGTACGTAGCAAAAATATACACACATTCATCAAATATTACACTCTTTCATAGAATAGATATCAATGTACATGAGAAGAAATGATATACCTAGCACATATATCAAATAAATCAATACTGTTCAATTATCACATATATCATGTAGATATCATACATATCATATCACTCAATGTCCATACAGTGTTTTTTTAATCGGGTTTCCATGTAACCAATTCCAGAAATGTCTTTTTAACAGCTGGATCATCCATGAAATTGTCTTTGGTAATCAACGACTTCAGGTAATCAGCTCGTGACATCCAATCAACGTTCATAGTTTTACAAACATAGTCACCAGATCTTATCCATTCCGGCTGTCTTCTCTCTCTTGTTGATCTTCTCGGTTGCTGCCGAGGTGTGTCCTGTGCGTCATTACTGTCACCACTTGTATCTACACCTTGGTGTTCATTTTCCGTCGTTGTATCATTTGACATGGAATTGTCAATCACACATTTGTTGAGTTCACTCACTGTTGACGAATCACTGTTTTCAGGTTCCAAGATATCCTTTTCATTTGGAGTATTTGGATCTGAATCTTGTACCGGTACATTTCCTTCTTCTTCTTCTGTATTGTTAGTTGATCTACTAACATTGCCAGCTGGTCTCACGTTTGTATAAGTAATGACTTCATCGTCTGAATCTTCAACTACATCATCGATGTGGTCTTCAGACTCCTTCGTTGATAAGCTCTCATCAAGAGTTGTCCTTCTTTGTACAGGAACTGGTTTCACTCTTCTTTCATCCTCAGCCTCAATGAAAATCATACGTTTTCTTGGTTTAGGTTTTGGTGGTGGAGGTGACTCATTTTGGTTACTGGTTTTATATGGCATGAGTAGATTTCTGTGTAAAGTTCTTGTTCGACCTGTATTGTCCTCTTTTCTAACTACAAACACAGGTATATCTGGATTAGGTCTTGAGATCACATCATATACATCTTGCTCCCATTTGTCCGCAATCTTGTGTCTACCATCATGTGCCACAATTTTCACTAAGACTTTATCCCCTGGTTGAATAAAAGTGCTCCTAACTTTAAGATCATAATTCCTCTTCTGAGCATCTTGGGATTTACCAGTGTTTTTCTGTGCAAGTTCAAAAGAACTCTTAAGTTTCTGCTTCAAGTCTTCAATATACTTGTGTAATGGTTTCTTATTCATCACTGGTTGCTTGGTTCCAAACACTAGATCTATGGGTAATCTGGGCTCCCTTCCAAAGATAAGTTGGTATGGGGAAAATCCAGTAGTATCGTGTTTAGTGCTATTGTAGGCATGTACAATGGGACCAATGTATGTTTTCCAATCCTGCTTCTGATTTGGCTGAAGAGTTCCAAGCATATTAATCAATGTTCGGTTGAATCGCTCACAGATGCCATTCCCCATGGGATGATAGGGTGTTGTGCGAGTTTTCTGAATATTCAATAGTAAACAGAGTTCTTTTATCAAACTGCTTTCAAAATTTGCACCCTGGTCGGAATGGATCTTATAAGGTATTCCATATGGTATGACAAAGTTGTTGTAAAATGCTTGAGCTGTTGTTTTGGCCGTCATGTTCCTAGTTGGTATGGCAACTGCGTACTTCGTAAAGTGGTCAGTTATGACTAAGATGTATTCATAACCCCCCTTTGATCGTTCAATGGAAAGAAAATCCATACACACTAGTTCGAGTGGTTCATAAGTCTTGATGTTTAATAGTGGAGCTCTGACATTAGTAGGAGTTTTACGACGCAAACATCTGTCACAGGTACTGATGTAATACTCAACATCTTTACTTAATCCAGGCCAGAAAAATCTGTCTTGTACTAGAGAAATAGTTATGTCTCTGCCTTGATGTCCTAAGAGGTTATGGGAGAAATACAAGACATCTTCCACAATGTTATTGGGAACAATAAGTTGATGTTTCACTTCATCTTCATATTTTATTTCTCTGTAAAGTATTCCATCCTTAAGGAGTAATCTGTGGTAGTTCTGTAGCATCACAGTATTGAAATAAGACTTGTGGATTTCTTCTTTCCTGGGTTTTCTACCTTCCTCTACCGCATCTATCCAGAATAACAAGTTAGGATCTTGACTTTGCGCTCTCTTGATATCGATGGATGTAAGATCTGGAATGCTGACTTCAGGATGTTCAATCAATGAGGCTGAAACAGGTAAGCTCTCAATCAGTGGAAAAGTGATGCTGTGAGCACTGCATACTGCTTGCACTGAATCCTGTGGTACTTTGCACACATTGTCTGTAATTGTAGGATGTCTGGATAAGGCATCAGCATCCGCATTCCTCTTTCCAGGTCTATAGTGTATGTCAAAGTCAAATGCAGCAAGAGCAGCAACCCATCTATGCCCTGTCGCATCAAGTTGTGCAGTGGTCAATACATATGTCAATGGGTTGTTATCTGTAAGGACACTGAACTTGTGACCGTATAAATAATCCTTGAACTTTTCGGTTATGGCCCATTTCAGTGCTAAGAATTCCATCTTATGGGCAGGGTAGTTGCGTTCAGCCTTGCTTAACCCTCTGCTAGCATAGGAAATAACTCTCTTGTGACCTCCCTGATCCTGGTAAAGTATAGCTCCTAATCCCTTTCCTGATGCATCTGTATGTACTTCAAATGGAATAGAGTAATCTGGATATGCTAGTATTGGAGGTGAGGAAAGCTGTGTCTTTAGATTGGTAAATGCCTCTTTTTGCTCTTTATTCCAGACAAATGGATTCTCTGTACTGCTTGTACCATTTTTCTGTCTGCCTTTGGATTTCTTTCTAGTTGATGGTAACAAATCTGTCAATGGTCTTGCGATCTTAGCAAAGTTTTTTACAAATTTTCTGTAATATCCGACAAATCCTAAGAAGCGTCTCACATCTTCTTTGCTTTTTGGTTGAGGCCACTGCATGACTTTGTCGATCTTTTCCTCATCCGGTTCAATACCGTCCTCAGATATGACATGGCCGACATACTTCACACGCTTCATCAGTAAAGAGCATTTCTTAGGTGTTAGCTTCAATCCAGATTCTCTCAGTCTTTGGAACACTTTTTCCATCCTTTGTAAATGTTCTTTAAATGTTCGAGAAAATATGATAAGGTCATCCAGGAATATATAACAGATGTTTAAATGTAAATCACCCAGACATTCCTCCATCAAACGTTGGTATGTAGCGGGGGCGTTGGTTAATCCAAATGGCATTCTGTTATATTCATAAAATCCTAAGGATCCTACTGTGAAGGCGGTTCTTTCCTTGTGTTCCTCAGCTATTTCAACTTGGTAGTATCCTGCCTTCATATCCAATACAGAAAAGAATTTGTTTCCAGCTAGGTTTTCTAAAATGTCATCTATTCTTGGTAATGCGTAATTGTCTTTGATGGTTCTTGCATTCAGCTGTCGATAATCGATACAGAGTCTTAATTGTCCATTTCTCTTCTTTGCTAAAACAACATTGGATGAAAATGGTGAGCGAGATTTTCTAATGATGTTTCCTTTCAGTAGCTGTTGTAGATGATCACGGACTTCATCAATCATAGAGGGTGGAATTTTTCTATAACGCTGTTTGAAGGGTATTTCATTGTTCAATTCAATTCGATGTTGTACACTTTGATTATGACCAATATCTCCATCGCCGGTAGATAAAATGTCCTTATAATCCATTAGTAGTGCTTTCACTTTCTCAAGTTCAGTAGATGACAGTTCATTGTCAGGAATATTGACTTGGCTAATGATGTCATCATAAGTTGTCGAGTCATCAGCTGTTGGGAGATCTTGTAGTTTCACTGGTTGAACTTCACACATCACTTCTCGAGGGTTGATGGTAACGGTCTTTGTTGAAATGTTACTAACAAGAACAGGAATAGTGTCATTAAATCCCTCATGATAGTCTATGAGAACAGGTGAAATGTCTACAACAGTTGATATCTTGGATGCCGGAGTAGCTTGAAGAATAGCACAAACTGGATGGTAAGGTATAGCGTCATGAATGGCTCCCTGAATAATTACTTCAGTATTGGCGGGTATAATGATTTTCTTCTTTTCCGCTGACTTGATGTAAGCTAATCTGTTTTGGTTGTGTAATAACTCCTTCTCCCGAAGTGCTATACATCTAAAAGATAGATACCATGGAATTGTCAAATTGGCTGTTTGTAGAAATCTATTTCCATATTTTTCTTTGGTTTCTTCCAGTAGAATTTTTAAGATGTTGGTGCCAATAAGTATTGGTGTTTGCTGATGATAAGAAGTAGTAGGGACTATCAGGAAAAATGCATCAATAGTCACATCTGATTCATCTATCTTCAAAGGTAACACGACATATCCTGAATAAGGAAGATTCAGTCCATTTGCACATTCAATGTTAATGATGTCAGTCACAGGTTCTATCGGTAGATGTTTCAAATGTTTATCATAATATTGTTCACTAAGGGTAGACACTGATGATCCAGTATCAATTAAAGCACTCACTTTCTCATCATTCAAAATAACAACAGTCTCATTTGTTGATCCAATAAGAGTTGATGTCTTCCTTTTTCTACATTCTTTCATGGGACATTCTTCAAAATCTTGGTCACTAGATTGTCCCCTATCAGCAACCTCTAGGCGTTTAAATGTCTGTAAGTGGAGCGAAACTGTCTTTGTCCTCGTCCACGGCCTCTGTACACATTTGAATCTCCTCTATCATATTGTCTTGGAATTCCATTGGAAGACTGTATCCCTCTGTATCTATTTCCCTCAAAAGATGACCTTGGTCTCTGGTTCGGAAAATCCTGTCCATTTCTTCTGAAATTATATGTACCATGATATGCACTGTGATTTCCTCCGTCTCTAATGGTGACTATCTCATTTTCTATTCGTTCAACTTTTGTGGATAGATTATTGATTGTTTTTAAAATGTCTTCGATAGTTGTAGTTGATTGTTGTTGAACTGTTGCTCTTTCCAGTTTCACAGGTGTTGAATTCCCCATCTGTTTTTCAACGGATCTAACTTCACGTAGTAACTTGTCAAAGTCTTTAATTTGTTCATATTTGTATCGAATACATGATTGCAGTTGTTTATTTCTCAATCCTGTGAATAGTTTGGAACACAACATCTCATCACGTGCTGTAGCTGAAACTTGTTTTCTTTCAAAAGCAACTTGAATTAATGACTGTAATCGCATACCATAATCTGCAACAGATTCAGTTTCACTTTGAGATTGTTGATAAAAGTTTTCAATAACTGCTTCGTTATCACAGACATTTCCAAAAACCCCATCCAACTTCTCAATAATACCCATTGGTGAAGTATCTTCTGCTATTGTTATTAATAAAGATCTAGCCTTGCCCCTTAGTGAGTTTCGTATCGAATGAAGTATTACAGCTTTGGGAAATGCAGCTTCTCTAATTACACATCTTGCTTCATATTTCCAAACATCAAACACAACTTCACCAGCTTTATGTTCACCAGAAAATATTGGAAGATTTGGCTTACCCCCAATCACTGGTGGAACGTCCGTCTTATTGTGGGTAATATCTGCAACACTGGGTAGTAGCCGTCTTTGGAGAGGTCGTTGAATTTTAGGTGGAAAAGTATCCTTTGGTGTGGATTTCAGTTGTGGTCCTTTCAGTAGTTCAAATTCTTCCTCTGTAACAACTCTGTACTTTGTGTTAGAATTCAGAAAATCTATGATCTTTTCAACTTCTCCCTGACTAACCTTCTCTTTGGATGGATCTGTTTTAACATCTTCCTCTCCCCCGTTCGCTTCTCCGTCTATTTCTTGGTTGGACATATTCAATAATTTGATTTACAATATGTAAAAAATGAAAATCATATAGCTATTATATGATATTTGGTGAATAAATGATTCAGTTAAATATTTCAAAAAGTCTAACA
This sequence comes from Magallana ariakensis, assembly GCA_020458035.1. Lineage (NCBI taxonomy): Eukaryota > Metazoa > Mollusca > Bivalvia > Ostreida > Ostreidae > Magallana > Magallana ariakensis. The sequence continues at coordinate 55,039,027 of CM035811.1, read as the reverse complement.
GTTCGCTACAATCCAAGATTCTGAAGTCTCAAAAGTTATTGTTTATATTCGATTCACAAATTACACCGGAAACAGAAAGTCGAATACTAAAGTCCGAAGAAACCAAAACAGGATGTCCAGTTCCGGAATAAGAATCGCTGGCTTTAGACAGTTCGATCCAAAAGAAATTCAATAAATTAAACGGTAATGTTCACAGACCTTAAAGATCACCAGAATAACCAACTTGGCTGTATCTTGTAGAATAAATATGTCAATGCGAGTGTCCCAACGTGGGCGCCATTGAAACAGGGTCACTTGTACATGTTATAAACAAACGAAGTGCACTGCTGGGTTCGTTGATTTATTCAAGAAGAAAAGCAGGTCCTAAAAACAAATATAAGCAATAATAAATATTTGGCAATAATCCGTAAATAAATTCTATAATCGATTTACAATATATGCATATATAATTAGGTAATGAATGAATTGGAGTTTTAATTCAAACAAATCTAAATTACACTTATTATAATTTTATATATCTTTAAACTTTAATCTTAATTAAATAATGTAAAAATGATCATAGAAACATAAATACCCATTTGTGAAATGAAAACCCACAGCCGGTGATCAGAATGATGTACATGTAAGCAACAAAATGGACACTCGCTGCGGTGAACACTATACCAAAAATTGGCGCAAAATACAATAAACTGGTTTGACCAGGTGTAATTTCTGGGTAAATACGTAATACAATTATTTAAATCACGTGATCAGAAAACTCCTTATATTTTTAGATATCGATCCACAGGTACTCAATAATCAAAGAGAGATAACTCTTTTGGGAAAACAGTAAAAATTGAAATGGAAGTAATTACGTTCTAGGTATTTGACAAATAAATATATATAAAAATATGACCCCTATTACATAATGCATTCTAAAGCATAGTTTTTCAAGGACACTTATTTATAGACACCTTGTAAATAGTCAGATTTTAAATGGTACTAACAATATAGATATTTTTTTTTATATTCGTACATTGTATGTATTACTACGCCAGAGTTCAATATAGTTTTGTTCAACCAGACGCTCGGCTGTCTCCGTTAATCTCCGACAAGCAGAGAGTCTCTCTGGCTTGTCGGAGATTAACGAAGACAGACGAGCGTCTGGTTGAACGAGACTAGAGTTCTATAGTGCTTGGATCCATATAATTTTTCAGAAATATTTCGATTACTGATACGTAGTTTGATGGAATTAATTATTTGAATATTACATATGATTCATATGGGGTTTTCACGATTTCCTGTCGAAGAATTCATATTATAAAAAATGTGTATAATTCAAATATAGGAAACGGGGTCTAGGAAACTACTTGCCATGCAAAATAACCTAAAATATCATTGATTTTAAAATAAATAATAGTCGATAAAATCAACTCCCGTCAGTACTTCAGTACTTTGATTTATCCAACTTCGCAATTGGCCGTGATAGCGCCTTGTCACTAAATTCTATCACGGCAATTTTACATCTCTTCGAAACAATCCCAATCAAACGGATATACTAAATGTATATATATATATATATATATATATATATATATATATATATATATATATATATATATATATATATATATATATATATATATATATATATATATTCTGTGAATTTAAGAAAATTAATGAGCTATCGATAGAAATGACACCATTAGTCTTTTTTTTCTCTCTGAAAAAGTCAGAAATAACATGTTGCTGAAAATTGCGCTCTAAAGTATTTGATGAGAGAGAGAGAGAGAGAGAGAGAGAGAGAGAGAGAGAGAGAGAGAGAGAGAGAGAGAGAGAGAGGGGTATGCATCGACTATAATCTATTTAGGTAAAAATGTAAATATTGAGATTAAAGAACAGTACTAGTCAAAATAATATACCACCTAGAAAAACATTTGATTTACTAAGTAACTTGATCATAATCTTCACAATAGTTGTCATGAGAACATTTGATCCTTTAAAAGTATTTTAAAATTATGTTTGCATTTTACGTATCAGTAAATAAATTTAAAAGATTTTGAATTATTTTCTTAAGGAACCCGACATTTATGAAATTGATAAAAGAAAAAGTGTTAAATATAAGTACAGTTTTACGTTTACCAATTTAACAACGAGCTGTGATAAGAATTAAATGACAAATAGTGATTTGGAAAAAAAAGAGTTTTTCATTTATTTCAAAGATAACAGAAATAAGCACATGTAGATAGTTATTTAAACAATAAACTACTTTACTTTCTTTGGTGATTCATGCTGGACATTACGGTGACGACATTGCAGAAAAAATACATAACACGCAACGCGGGTTATGTAATTTTTTTTCTGCAATGATCGTTACCTTCAAAACCCACATGAATCGTCAAAGAAAGCATTTTATTGTTTATATCTAAATCTTTCTTTTAACATATTAATAAATTGATTGTAAACAGTAAGTAAAATTCACTAAATTACTGTTAATGTTCATCAGTAAGCTAGCTCAACAAAACGGTCAAATCGCTACCTATCATAATATGTTTTACGGTGCGACCGTTGGGGCGATCAAACAATGAATTATGATAAATCAATAAAAATAAAATTAACAACGTAAATAAATTTGATTGCAAAAAAATAAATAAAACATACCTATTTTTTCAGTAAATTTCCATTATCCATGCATAGTTTATATGATTTCATATGTTATAAGATTTGTTATTTATTTATTTATAAGTAGAACAATAGTTTAATCTCAGATGAGATAAAATGTTGTTGAATAATAAAGATTTTAAAATAAATGTTCATTGCACTGTATCTCCTCTTTTAAAGTGATTGTAACGTCAGTTCATCCCCTTTTTTGCAGTCGACATTTTTTTTATTAATCAAGGTCTTCCGTTCCCAACGGAAGACCTTATTGTTTCCGTTCGGTTTCTTTTTCCCTATTCGTTTTTTTTCCAACCAATTTTGTGTACGCCATTTTTCTAAAACTATCCGACCGATTTACATGAAACTTTTAGATCTGATAGATATTGCTCTGAACCTTATTGCAAAATTTTTTTAATGATGACGTCACTTCAGGTTTTGAGATATTTAGAATTTAACGATTTTTAGAGGGTCTGCTTGTCCAAGTGTAAACTCCTAAACAATTTAAGATATTGAGTTCAAAATTTCAGGAATGATAAACAAAATCTATACTTATAAATTAAGACATTTCGCAAATAAACTACGAAACGCCTGCACCAGAGTAACTGCTTATACCTTTGGTATTTCAACACGTGTAATATGATGTCCGTAAGCAATAATAAATTTTAACCTGATAAGTAATTATTGAGAATTAAATTAAAAACCTACTTTCATTTTCGATAAACCAGCTCGAAATAGCAAAACTGAGAGTAAGGGGGTGGACACGCTTTGGCGGATCCAAGTCAATGGGAGTTAGCATTAAAATATATCATTGCAATGAAATAATATCAAATGATTACGTAAACAGTAAATGTATTTATTAGGAACTTACTTAGATTATACATAGAAGTTAAGGTTTGACAAATGCTGAATAAATAAAATAAGTTAATTCGTTTCTTGAATGCGCGATTTTAGTTTTGATATGGAATAGAATTTTCCAGAACGGGGTAACCAAGAACGCGGTTTGACTAATTAACGTCATGGCGAAAAGTGAAGGAAGGTTTCATCACGTATCGCGGGCAGATATTCATACCTTGGATGAGACATCTTTGGTTAATACAAAAAAGTAAATAAATAACATGTAACAATTTGATGCAATTTTAGTTTTGATCGGAAGAATTTATTTTCAAATGGGGGTGTCCAGGAAAGCGGTTTGACTAATTTACACCATGAGGAAAGCGTAGGGCGAGTTAGCCATCGGGCAAATATTTTGGATATGACAACTTTGGTTTAAATCAAAGGCCTGAAGGGCCACAATGGCGTCGAGTTGACATTAATTTGAAGAGTAAAAACCTGAATATTATTTTTAAATTCAAAATAAACCCCTCACCTAACAAAAATGCATATATTTTTTTTTTATTTGTGTTGTTTATGGTTCTCCTTCATTGATCACACATACATTTAGGTACTATAGATTAAAAAAAATCCTTTAAACAAAGTATGATCTTATATGATTGTACTTGAGATCAACTTTTCTTATTGTTTTGCTGGAGATTAATGTTTATAAAAATTGAGTCGGATGGTCAATTTTAATAAAACAGATATTTTATATGGATTTTATGCAGTCAACTTAATACGAAAAACTCAAAATGAAGTATGATTTTTTTTTTCAGATATCATTCTAATTTTGTTATTGACCCTTCATTTAGAAAATTGGTATCAATTATACTTACTATTTAAAACAAATATAAAGACAAATACATTAGTTGACTACTTTCAAATAATGAAATATTATTGTTAAATAATATGTTTTATGGCATCATTGTATCTTAACCATCTATTTTTGTCACAGAATCTATTTTTAGAATCTGGTTTTTATAGTTATATTTAACCTGAGGGGCCATTATATCTATTTTTAGAATATTTGTGTTTGTATCTTGTCAACAACCAATGAAATTGCAGGACTGTAATCACGTGAAAACCACTTTTGTTATTACCCTGGTATTTGATGGACGTTTTTATGTGAACAGAGAGTTTATTTGTGTGAAAATTAATTGAAAAGTAAGTTTATATTCATTCTAAGTTTATATGTTGATCACTTTCCCATCGGCGCCCAAGGTACGGACTTTAGAGAAACGGGTTTGACACGGATTGTTGTCAACATGGGAGAGCACAGTTTCAATATGGGAGAGCAAACTGTGGTTGGAGTTATCGGACATTCATATGTGAAGCGGTTAGAACGTTTTTCATTGCAAAACCCAGTGTATAAGAACTTGTGTTTGCATGAAGATGTCTTCAAAGTTTGTTTTCGTAGTCAGGGAGGTTTGACAATCCGTGGTCTGGCTAACTCACCGACGCTGTGCACATTTACCTCAGTGCCGATATTGTGTTTTTTTGGACATCGGGGGAAATGATGCTACAACTCGTGCAGCACTTGATATTGCCCAGGACATTGTTGCATATGCAAACTATCTTGTGCATGGACTTGGTGTTGTTCACGTGGTAATCGGGCAGTTGTTGCGCCGCGACCCAAGGAAGTCCCCGGCCGGTTATAACGACGAAGTGCTAAAAATAAACACACACTTACAGCAGTTAACTTTGGGGCTTCATCATATTCATTTTTGGAGACACAGAGGATTTTGGGCAGATCTGTCACACCTGGGGCGCGATGGGGTCCACCTGCGGGTTGAAAGTTATGCAAATTCTCCGGCACCAATGGTGAAGTACATTAGGAGCATCAAATATGCCGTGCATAATAGAATGCAGAAAATAAAGGCCAGTAGTCATTGCATTTTGTACAAATTTCATGTGAAATGAAGTCAAACTAAGTAATGTCCCTTTTATATCTGATGGCTAAGCTAAGTCTGTTTTATGAACTGGCTAAAATCTATCATTACCTAATTCTCATTCTGTTAATCCTAATTCTAAATTCTAATGCTTGTCTGTTTTCTAAGTATATAATTTTATTCAGACATGTACATAATTTCTAAGTATTTTCTAATACTTGTCTGTTTTCTAAGACATTTTATTCAGACACGTACAGATTTTCCAAGTGTATTCTAATGCTTGTCTGTCTTCTAAGTAAATTTATTCAGACATGTACATAATTTCTAAGTATTTTCTAATACTTGTCTGTTTTCTAAGACATTTATTCAGACATGTACAGAATTTCTAAGTGTATTCTAATGCTTGTCTGTCTTCTAAGCAATTTATTCAGACATGTACAGAATTTCTAAGTATATTCTAATACTTGTCTGTTTTCTAAGTTATAATTTTATTCAGACATGTACTGAATTTCTAAATATATTCTAATCCTTGTCTGTTTTTCTAAGAAATTTTATTCAGACATATACACAATTTCTAAGTGTATTCTAATACTTGTCTGTCTTCTAAGTTATTTTAATCCGACATGTACAGAATTTCAAAATGTATTCTATGGCTTGTCTGATTTCCAAGTAATTATTCAGACAGACACAGAATTCTGAGTGCATTCTGATGCTTGTCTGTTTTCTAAGTAATTTACTCTGACATGAAAAATGTCTATGAGTTATAAGTCTGTGCAAGCCTTTTAGGGAATGTCATTCAGGCATGTACTGAATTAAAAGTAAAACATGTTCAGTCTTAGAAGTAGGTTACAATTGGCTTCTAGAAAATTTTTTCATGTATAGAATTTTTGGGAGACAGGTCCTTAAGTTAAATCTCCTATATTATAGTTGACATGTTTCAAGACCATAACAGGTCATTTTCTAAGATTTGAATCAATAGTTTGTTGAGGAACATCATCATTCATGCCAAATAATGATTGGCTCATGAATCCTAAGCAACTTTTATCTGTATAAGGCATTGTCCATTTAACATGATTAGATTTAAAGTTATTAGTACTCCTGGAACCAAGAAAGTATATAAAGTACTAGATAATGTGTCAAATGATTGCACTATGTTATTTATGTGTTCAATGTAAACACATAAACACTTCCCAAAGTGAGGCCAGGGTTGAAGTTAATTTGAAGTAACACATTTGTAAATCATTTCAGAGTTAACCATGCCTAAACGGAGGTCGGAACCCACACCTAAACCAGCAACAAAAAGGAAAAAGTCTACGATGCCCATAAACAGTCCCAATCCTTCTGTGGCAGCTGTGATTGATTATGACCTTTTAGCGTCGGCTATCATAAAGCAATCTCAAAACTCTTCCAATACTGACAGTGCTATGAACACATATGACAACAATAGTGCAGAGGTCAGTCATGATATAAATAACTTGGATTTATGTGAAAATATCTCTGCAAGTGACAGGGTAAACAATACCATAGTCCCTACATTTGAGGATTCCATTCAACAACCTTCATCGAGCAATGTCATTCCAAAGCCTGCTACTTCTACATCCTCATCAGACCGTATACAAGATACTGCAGACTCAACCACGAACATTGCAAATTTAGTCAATGCTTTACTCCAAACCTCAGGTGAGCCAGCAACAGCGCAAATTAAGGATGTTATTTCAATTTCTGATGGTATTCCTCTCGGTGCTGCAACACAACAACGGGTGAAATCCAAAATCTGGGCGAATCAGTTCATTGATTTAAATATCTTGTTGCAGCAGCGAGAGGAACCATTATCCTTAAAGATTTCAACAGGGTCTGTAACATTGCAACAGGGGTTCTCAAAACCCAAAACTCCACTGTCTATACAGCAGTGGACTGACGCCTTTTTGATATATATGGCTATTTACATTGAGAAGTACCCAGAACAAGCTCCCCATCTTTTAAAATACTGTTTTTTCATTAGGGAAATGCATAAGATGTTAGGGGAAAAGTCATGGAGGGTATACGATGAGAACTTTCGCATGTTAAAAGAATCGGCAGATTTACCATGGCAAAAACCTGTCGAAGAGTTAAGGGTTAAGGCTGCTGCTGTGTGCAATTTTCAATCCCAGCAGCCCTTTCGTACAAATGCAGGCAGCAGACCTATCAAATTCTGTTATGCCTTCAACAATGGTGAATCTTGTTCACACAACCCCTGCCCTTATAGCCACAAGTGTCAGTTATGTTCAATGTCACATGCAAGAGTCAACTGTAGAGTGCGAAGACAAAAACAAGGTACAATCAATACAACCAAATCCCCACATAACACCCACAGTCAGCCAGTTACCATCTACAGTCAATCCAAAAAGTTTAAGTAGTTTTTTGATCAATTATGACAGAGTATTATCAGCATACCTCATTAACGGCTTCACTTATGGTTTTAAGTTAGGCTGTACATCTGATCCTCCACCATGTACCCCTCAAAACCATAAATCCACATTGGAACATCCGGATATCATTAAAAACTACATACAAACAGGTTTAAGTAAAGGGCGTATTGCTGGTCCATTCTCATACAAACCATTTGATAACTTTGTTGTTTCTCCACTAGGACTAGTACCAAAAGGCAATACTGGGAAATTCCGAGTGATTCATGACCTTTCTTTTCCTAAAAATCATTCAGTTAATTCGAACATACCTAAAGAAAATTCAGCAGTCCAATACGATTCGATAGATGAGGTAGTTTCTTTGGTTAGAACGTTTGGGCGAGGTTGTTTGATGGCCAAAACAGATATTGAGGATGCCTTTCGCATTATCCCCATTCACCCATCTGATTATCATTTGTTAGGGTTTATTTGGGAGGGTCAGTTTTATTACGATAAGTGTCTGCCAATGGGTGCCAGCAGTAGCTGTCAAATTTTTGAGTCATTTAGTAAAGCTTTGCAATGGGTCATGGTGAATGTTTTTCATGCTTCAGGTATGTCACACATTTTAGACGATTTTTTCTTTGTGGGCCCCCCAAATTCAATAAGTTGTTCAAATGATCTTTTCAGTTTTTTATTTCTTTGCAAGTCAATTGGGGTACCGATCAAAATGGAGAAAACCAAGGCACCTACGACCAATCTTGTTATATATGGTATTGAGGTAGATTCAGTGAATATGGAATGCCGGCTTCCTGTGGATAAAATCCAAAAGATCCAGGATAAAGTACACTTATTTAAGAAATGCAAAAAGGTCACATTAAAAGACATGCAATCCATTATAGGTCTTTTAAATTTTGCTTGCTCTGTTGTGGTTCCAGGGCGAACATTCCTTCGTAGACTGATAAACTTGACATGTGGCCTAACTAATCCTAAGTTTTACATTAGACTGAATAAAGAATCTAGAGCTGATTTAGAAACTTGGGCAATGTTCATTGACCATTATAATGGTAAATCAGTATTTTTAGACAGTGCTTGGTTATCTTCAGACCATCTCAGTCTATACACAGATGCATCAGGTTCACTTGGATTTGCAGCTGTTTTAGGGTCACAGTGGTTTGTCAGTAAATGGCCTTTAGAATTAAATGACTATCAAATTTGCATAAAAGAATTGTTTCCAATTGTTCTTGCATTGGAAGTGTGGTCAGTTCATTTTAAAAACAAAAAGGTGTTGTTCTTATCAGACAATATGGCTGTTGTAGAGGTTATCAACAAAAAGTCTAGTAGGGATAAATCGTTGATGAAATTATTACGCAGACTTGTTTTAGTGTCGCTACAGTGCAATATCCATTTCCGTGCAAAACACATTCCAGGGAAGTTGAATGTTACAGCTGACAGATTATCTCGTTTTAAATTTCAGGAAGCATTTCGGGTAACACCATATTTACAACAACAACCAACGAAAATTCCAGAGGGCCTTCTTTACATTTAACATCTTCAGCACAAAGACTACTGCAAGCTTCATTAGCCCCCGCAACAAGAAAAGCATACCAGCATTCATGGAAGCTTTTCTTCTCCTGGGCTGATTACATATCATTACCTGTAAAATCCATTACACTCTGCAATTTTATAGGTCACTTGTTTGATATCGGATATTCACCAAGCTCAATATCATCACATATTTCAGCTGTTGCATACATTCATAAGATTCTTAATATGCCAGATCCAGCTCAATGTTTCTTGGTGCAGAAGATGCTGAAAGGGTGTCACAAAGTAGGCCCAACTGTGGACTCACGTTTGCCAATAACTGGAGAAATTCTCACCAAGATTGTAAATGCTTTGAGACACACAATCCCTGATCATGCCCAAATGCTTTTGCTTAAGGCCTTGTTTTTGATTGCATTCCATGGATTTTTCAGGTTAGGTGAATTGGTTATAACATCAAAAATTCGGGCAGATTTTGTAATTCAAAGGTCAGATGTGCGTTTTGAGGTAGTGAATAACAAATTAAAACATGTCCAATTAATCCTTCGTCATTTCAAAACCATTAGTTTAGGACAACCAAGGTTTATTACTTTAGAAACATCAAACAACATTCATTCATGTCCAGTTCACGCACTGTTTCAATATCTAAAACATTACCGGCATTTAAAGGGACCTCTTTTCCAGTTTTTAGATGGTTGTCCTGTGTCATATTCCTTTGTTTCCAAAAAATTGAGTGAAGTTATCAAATTTATTGGTTTGGATCCCAAACAATACAAGGGTCACAGCTTTAGAATTGGAGCTGCTACACATGCAGCACAAGTGGGTTTTTCAGAAAATGCTATTCAAAATATGGGTAGATGGAAGTCGGATGCTGTCAAGCGTTACATTCGGATAGGTTCATTTTCTGTTAAAAATGATTGAAATTTCTTGATTTGACGGTTTTCAGTATGTTATTAACTCCTAGTCATGCTAGAGTACCAGGTAGTTCAGATTATGTCTGCTACCACACCGTTTTTTACATTGAGTTTACTATTCAGGATATATCTGCTATTACTCGAAACCCAAAGTAGGTCAGATTATGTCTGCTGCCACCCTAAACCCACAATAGGTCAGATTATGTCTGCTACCACCCTAAACCTATACTATGTTCAGATCATGTCTGCTACCGACCCCCCCCCCCCTTTTTTCGTCTTATATGGTTAGTTCAGATTATGTCTGCTACCCCTCCCCCATGTTTTTATGTCTTTATCCACCTACCACTATTTGGTAATCAATAACTACTATACATACTAATGATATGTGTTTTACCATTTATTCTTCTTTGTGTTGCTGGCCACCTGACATTTTGTTTAATTAAAACTAAAAGTTGTAGTTAAAACATAACATGTACTGGCATATATATGATTTTCTTTAAAAATATTTCGAAATGGTTTAATAAGTAAACAGTTCCCCTTTTTTGTCCTTTGGGTGGCGGAATCCAATTGACATTGGATTTTGTGGCAAAATGTTTTGTATATGCCACCTTAATTTTTACGTTGTTTTGGTTTTTCATATGACAGGGAGATCCCCCTGCCATTGTTGTAGACTAGTTTTGATATATGTTATCTTGGGATCTCCCATCTTCTAAATGTATATTCATCAATGATAATTATGTCTTACTTAGTCTTTAGGGAGATCCCGCTGCCTGTCTGAAATTAGGTGCTTAATAAGTCTCTTTATGTTTATCTGGGATCTCCCTAGTAGTTAAGGTAGTTTATTTGTAGTTAGTTGTTTATCTTCGTCATTAATAAATGACAATATTCATCAAATCTTGACTTGTAGTGTTTTAAGGAGTAAAAATTAACACAGCTGCAGGACCAAGATGGAACTGGTTTCCACACATTTTAGCATAAGATAAATGGAGGACATAATGAAATATTATTGTTAAATAATATGTTTTATGGCATCATTGTATCTTAACCATCTATTTTTGTCACAGAATCTATTTTTAGAATCTGGTTTTTATAGTTATATTTAACCTGAGGGGCCATTATATCTATTTTTAGAATATTTGTGTTTGTATCTTGTCAACAACCAATGAAATTGCAGGACTGTAATCACGTGAAAGCCACTTTTGTTATTACCCTGGTATTTGATGGACGTTTTTATGTGAACAGAGAGTTTATTTGTGTGAAAATTAACCCTCCACCATCCCCATTACACCCTCCTACATATTTTGTTTATGCCACTGTAAATTTTACATTGTTTGGTTTGCAAAATGTTTTGTATATGCCACCTTAATTTTTACGTTGTTTTGGTTTTTCATATGACAGGGAGATCCCCCTGCCATTGTTGTAGACTAGTTTTGATATATGTTATCTTGGGATCTCCCATCTTCTAAATGTATATTCATCAATGATAATTATGTCTTACTTAGTCTTTAGGGAGATCCCGCTGCCTGTCTGAAATTAGGTGCTTAATAAGTCTCTTTATGTTTATCTGGGATCTCCCTAGTAGTTAAGGTAGTTTATTTGTAGTTAGTTGTTTATCTTCGTCATTAATAAATGACAATATTCATCAAATCTTGACTTGTAGTGTTTTAAGGAGTAAAAATTAACACAGCTGCAGGACCAAGATGGAACTGGTTTCCACACATTTTAGCATAAGATAAATGGAGGACATAAATAAAAATTATGTTTTTTATCACATATTTCATTAAATTACAATTCATTACAATTTGACTCACCTAATTCTTAAAAAAAATTGAATGCTAGTTAAAAATATCTTAGAAGTTAAAATTTTTTCAGATATTTTTTCTCTATTCAAATAGAATATATTTGTATATCATAAGTATGATTGTATTTAATTCTTTATATTGTATACTGCTGATAAACACTCTGTTTCTTATTATCAATTTGATTTAAAATTCACATGGGTCCAAATGACGCGGGCCGAAAAGAACAGGGGTAGAAATAAGAAAGCACCCATTCCTGTTGTTTACGAAGTGAAAGAAGAGGGTTTAGAATTACTTTTGGTGTAGATATATCACCGTTGTAGGAAGTTTTGTTTCTAAAAGATCAACATCTGTGCATTGTTAACATTCGATTTGGAAACAAAATAATCTGTTTTGCAGGCAGGTATGTTTCAAAAACAAATTGAGTATGTAGGCCTAACGTTAACTATCGCATGTTCTTCGGTAAAAGTGTATTCATCCGCCGAAACAGACATATTGTTTACAATAAAATATTAACATTATCAAAGACCTCAACAATTTTTGTATCTGCCAACTTGTTTTGTTGACGTACAGTTCTGCTCAAAATGGAAGTATGTCATCTTTTTTTCTTCGAACACATAAAAAACTTTGCACTCATTTGAGTTGTTTGGCTCCTTAGAATTGGCAACTTCCGGCCGTACGATCCCTAAATGGCTTTCGAGCTTTGCTCGACGCCATAAAAATGCAAATTAATCTGCATACACTATAGTTTTTTGAATTTCATACTTTGTATACCACGACAGATTGGTAGTAAACCTTAGACATTATTTTAAAGTCTATACGTATATGAAGTTAAATTGTGGGGTTTTTTTTTTAGATCAGTCTTTTATCTGAAATTCTCATTAAGACAGTGATAAAAATTGTAGTGAAAATTGACCTAAAGATATGAAGAATAGGATAAGAAAACAATTTAGAAAAAAATTGGACACAGTATATACGAAAGTGAAAAAAAATGGTTCCACATTTTAGCATTGTGTCATAATGTGTAAAGCGCTAATTCCCGCGCTTGCGCGGGATATCATCTAGTAATGTAGATATGTAATAGAGCATTTATAATTTTTCAGCGCAAAAAGCACCGAAGCTCGGTAGGGCTCCAAAAATGAGATGAAAAAAGCGTTGTGATTTTGCATGGTTTTCTTAGTTTATCTTTTTCCCGGAAATATTTTGTTAAGACATGTAGAACAAAAAAAAATATGTTTCAAAGATCTTTCCTTTTACATCAAGAAAAAGGGGCCGGGCCCCTTAAATTAGGGACGTAGAGTTCTTAAAAGTTATCGCTTTATAACTAAAAAGCGGTTAAGATTTCGATATGGCTGTCGCTGCAAAAGTTGTTCATTATGAGCTTATTAATGTCGTAACAATAATATTTTGTTCGGGTATTGCGTAATATGAGTGTAAAAAGCTAGACTTGTTACCATGTGTTTGTGTTTAATTTGGCAAAAAAACGGGGTATTTGTGCGTATAACTGACATAAAGGGTACCTGTTTACATACGAAAAGTGTTTGAACATTTTAGTTATTTTCTAGTGAAACACATTATTGGATAAAAGAACTGCTTCTATGCAATGCATTTGAGTCGCATTTAAAATTTAGCTGGATTCGGAGCTGTGTACGTGAACAATTACGTATCCGATCCCTTGCCCGCGGCCGAGGAAATAGGTCGCGGCTGGACTAGCGAGCGGTCTGCCGTTATCTAATACACAAGATTTGCGTCTTGCTGTAATGCACACATTGGTTTATTTATGTAGCTGCAAACACAACAATTCCGATTTTAAAGATTTTAATAGTAAATAAAAAAAGATTATACCTTTACCTACAACCATAGACAGTGTACCAGCTTACATGCGGAAGGTGTTTAAACAGTTTAATTCTTTTCTAAGAAAACACATTATGGATTAAATAACTGCTTCTATGCAATGCATTTAAGTCGCATTTAAAATCTAGCTGGATTCCGAGCTGCATGTATGTAAACAATTATACGTATCCGATCCCTGGCCCGCGGCCGAGGAAATAGGTCGCGGCTAGCTGGACTAGCAAGCGGTCTACCGTTATCCAATACACAAGAATTGCGTCTTGCTGTAATTCACACATGGGTTTATTTATGTAGCTGCAAACACAAAGAATTCCGATTTTAACGATATTAAAGAGTAAATGAAAAAAGATTATACCATTACCTACGAAGTAATGCTGTTTTGGTCTCGTAATTAAAAAAAAAAAGATAGTATGGTTGTCATTAAAAAAAGGCGTTCTTTGTGATCTTGTCTATGTCATAGAATAGTGTCATTGTTGGAAAATAAAATTCAGTTATCAAATGGAAACTGCAAACATTTCAAACCCACCACGTTGAGTGTACATTTACATAACACGGGCCGAGGAGATGTCGCACTAGTGGACAACCGATTCGCTGTAGTCTATGACACATGCTTTGAATGTTCATTGATTCTTTGTTAAATCATTTTCATTTTCAATTATATTGGTTAACGATGCATCAAACCATTGATTTAAATCATAGTGCGTAAAATAAAGAAAAAAAACTGTCATCAATGAATATAATACAACGTTTTACAGTCGTACGGGTTGAAATGTAAATACATTCACCTGTGTCTATTTCTGACATTCTAATGCATTACACTACCCATTTCAACAAAATATATTAGGCGATATTCACACACATCTTTTATTTTTTAAGTTTTATTTACATTCAGGCCGTAAAAGAATAAGGGTCACACTATTGGTTTATCTTCTCAATGGTGGTCTGATTCATTAAAAAGCATACTCATTGCTGATTCTATTCTTTCATTAATTAATTTTTTCTTTGTTATTGATTCTGTAAGAATATGTGAGTTTTAAAAAAGTTTACCGGTATGTACATTCGGTGAGTAAAAGTTTTGATTGGATTCGGACAGTAGAAGATCGAGTAGAGGACACATAGTTAAAAATACTACTTACTAGATTTGGAAAATTTTCAAATCGAATGGACTTTGCATATTCAAGCACACTCGAATAGTTAACAAATAAATTATATATATTTTAATAAAACGTCTGTATGCTGTATTATGTATTATGTATTTGCTGTCTGATTAGGACAGTTCTTCCCAAAAGGAGGGGCTCGGCTATCGCGTAAAGAACGTTCTGTATAGTACAACACCTGATTGGAGTACATGCTTATATATTTATTTTTAAAAAGTTCACGTTTAACTAAGCGAAATTGTAGGGGTCATGGAGTCAATAAGCAAATCAAATTTGCCAATTAGGCAATAGCAGTTATTCAATGCCTATGATTGATAATTTTACAAGGTAAATTAAATACATGTAAATATGAATTTTAAAGCACTCCCTCCCCCTTGTTAAGAGCTTCAGATTTGTCGGCCATTACAGTATCAACTAATTTTCGATGCAAACCAAATGAATGATCTTACAAAGTTATAGACGTATTTAAACGGAATTGCTCTCCTTTCAACGTTAGAAAAATTCAAAGTAAATAAAAATAAATTTTGGGAATACAAAAAAAAAAACCCCAAAAATACATCATGGGAATGTTTAGAAAAGATAACCGTTTGGTTTCATCCTCCGAATGATTGGGTTTATTCATCCTGCATGTTTTGCATCGATTATAAACAACGTAAACTTCGAAACTATTAATGAACAAATGTACACTGCTTTAATTTTGTTCTTTTAAATAGGCATGCTGTATATTTTATTTGTTATAATAGATCATATAAAATGGACAGATGTCAAAGTCGTAATATAATCATACTACCTTCGACGTAAGGGGCCAGTTTAAACATGTGGCGAAATAACGCGAAACCTATTTATATCGTTTATTTTGTAAATAAATTTGTTCATTGTACAGCAAAACTTGTCTAATCCGGCGGAGGGTGGTTCTAAAAAAATGGCCGGATTAGGCAACATCCGGTTTAGAGGACATTGTTTCAAATTAATTATAGTATTTAATGCAGTAGGTCTTGATTGGTATTCTTGCAAAATTTTCAATTCTTCTGAAATATATTAGATTTCATCAATCTTATTTACGGTACCAATTTTCATTTTAATTTTTTTTTTTTTTTTGGAAAACAATAAATCCATAATGGAATAAATACTATGGAAACACTTTTTCAATCAAATCATCGTTGTTGATAATTTTTCAAACATCCGATTAACCTGAAAAGTGCATGCTTAACCGGAATTTGATAAACAAACATTAACAAGTCAACAAGTGGCTGAAATACCTAATGGCGAGAACTGTTTTGATGAAGGGATTAATGGATAATTATTAATATAAATGAGAATTTTATTAAAAAAAATTAAGCATTTTGACAGAATAATATGCAACTCTGTACGTGTAGTCATACAACGGGGATAACAAACGATATCGGCAGTCTTACTCCCGCAGTATCCTGATTCACTGCCTGAAAAAAAAATGGGGTGAACTATAATCTAATTATCTAATTTTGGCAAAAATGCGTATTTATTTAAAACAAGACTTAACGGTATAAACTGAAATGAGTTGCTAGTTTGGATATATATTCTCAGTTGTTTAAATCAATAGCAACGACAGAGAAATTGGTCGATAATTGAGTATTAATTATCTTGCAGAAGGCCGATCGATCGATAAGAGGCCGGACTACGGAAGATAACTCTCACTAATTATAAGCAGTCGGTTTTTTTCATCGCGGCCGGTTTACAGAATAGACAGGATCCGGATTGCACAACATTTTAAAAACAAAAATGATAGGAAAATGTCAAGGGGCTGAATAATGTCGAAGGATTGAACAGCATGCCGGAATACACAACTTCTGGATTTAACAAGTTTCAACATGTACATTATTTTTTCATTGAAATATGGCTTAATTGACCGGGAAAACTACTGCAACGTATACTTATCATAACCATCGTTTAAAAACGTACATTTTTTTTATTGAAAATCGGACCAAGCAGCTTTAACATTAAGATTTACATGTGTAAGACACTTTATTTGTCATGTGCATGATCCTGTGCATGAATTATTTTCAATACCTGTTTATTCTCTAAAATGATCTCCAATTCCATTCACAACTGTTGTCATTCAAAATCACGTGAGGTAAACAAAATTTCAAATTTTGAGTCGATCTCAACTGTTATGTATCCAAGGAATCTATTGATTTTATCATGTGTTACGTAATTAGGTAATTACGTTTTTAGGGGTCAAACGTCCAAAATTTTGATCACCCATATATCATTTCATTGATATTTGACCTTTCATTTGATATCAAGAAAAGGGGGCTTGCCTCTTAAATTAGGGGACCAGAGGGCTCTTAAGTCTTTTATCTATAGCTCTTTACTGAGAGATATTTGGTGAAAGGTCATAAAAGCAGATATGCTATCTTACCGTTATGTATCCAAGCAATGTAATGATTTTATCATGTGTTACCTAATTAGGTGTTTTAAGAGGTCAAATGTCCGAACAATTAATCACCTATATATCAGAAAAAAAAATCTTTGGAAATGCAGTGTAGAAGAAAATATGCTCAAAATGATGTACTAAACAATATGCACCCTTCAAAATGTCGTTAAACGGTCCTAATAAGGAGATAAGGGATCGGCAACAAAAAAGTTCTTTCCAATATAGATCTCAGAAACGGTAATGAATTTCCCAAGACTTGTTGAACACAATGTGTTTAAAATTAAACGACCTTTCATTTGATATTAAGAAAAAGGGACTGACCCCTCAAATTAGGGGACCAGAAGGCTCTAAAGACTTTTATCTGTAGCGCTTTACTGAGAGATATTTTGAAATGTCATAAAAGCAGATATGCTATCTTACCGTTATGTATCCAAGCAATGTAATGATTTTATCATGTGTTACCTAATTAGGTGTTTTAAGAGGTCAAATGTCCGAACAATTAATCACCCATATATTAGAAAGGAAAAATCTTTTGAAACGCAGTATAGAAGAAAATATGCTCAAAATGATGTACTAAACAATATGCACCCTTCAAAATGTCGTTAAACGGTCCTAATAAGGAGATAAGGGATCGGCAACAAAAAAGTTCTTTCCAATATAGATCTCAGAAACGGTAATGAATTTCCCAAGACTTGTTGAACACAATGTGTTTAAAATTAAACGACCTTTCATTTGATATTAAGAAAAAGGGACTGACCCCTCAAATTAGGGGACCAGAAGGCTCTAAAGACTTTTATCTGTAGCGCTTTACTGAGAGATATTTTGAAATGTCATAAAAGCAGATATGCTATCTTACCGTTATGTATCCAAGCAATGTAATGATTTTATCATGTGTTACCTAATTAGGTGTTTTAAGAGGTCAAATGTCCGAACAATTAATCACCCATATATTAGAAAGGAAAAATCTTTTGAAACGCAGTATAGAAGAAAATATGCTCAAAATGATGTACTAAACAATATGCACCCTTCAAAAATTCGTTAAACGGCCCCTTTAAGGGGATAATGGATCAACCTCTAAAACTTTTTTTCCATATATTTCATGAACAGTAAGGAATTTCCAAAGACTTGTTGAACAAAACATGTTTAAAATTAAAAGACATCAAGAAAATGGGACTGACTCCTCAAAATAGGGATCAAGATGGGCCTAAAGTCTTTTATCTATATAGTTATTTCTTGAGAGAGGTTTTGTAATAGATTGTGAAAGCAAAATTAGGTATAATACGTTTATATATCCTAACAATATAATATATCTCATGCGTTACCTAACTAGGGTTTTTAGGGGCCACAGGTAAAAATGTTTAATCTTTAATCTCAATTGGAAGAAATGCAAGTATTTAAAAAATCAACGTAAGAGAACTGATAAAAACCATTACAAGAAAGCATTAGTACTCAACTCCTATTTCCAGATCATGTTTTATTGTCGAAAATTAAAGTCGATGACGTCATATCACCTTCTAAAAAGCGGACGGAAGACCTCCTCGTTGCTCGCAACGAGATCGTGTCTAGTTAAGGTCTTCCGTTTCCAACGGAAGACCTTATTAGGGTCTTCCGTTTCCAACGGAAGACCCTCTTGTTATTCTATTGTTTTTTTTCAGGGTTTTCCGTTTTCAACGGAAAACCCTACTGTTATTCTACTGTTTCTTATTATTATTTTTTTTTTCCCGCAAATTTTGTGCAGCCCATTTCTCGAAGATTTTTTGACTGATTGCTATGAAACTTTCAGGGTTTGTAGATAATGTTAAGGTCTAAAAACGGTTTTTTCAAATTTTTAAAATTTACTTCCGGTTATGAGTTATTGCCCTTTAATTGAAAATTGGGGGGGTCTTTTGTCCAGAGTTGATCTCGGGAACTACACATGATAGTTGCATGAAATTTGGCGAAATTGTAGCCAACGTGTTGAAATTGTGCTAGCATGGAAGTTATGCAAATTTCTTTTTTAGTTTTTGAGCTATATATCGCCAAAGTTTAAGGTTTTTTCAGGGCTGAAATTTTGTTGCTTTTTGTATTATAACTTTTAAACTAAAAATATTTTGTTAAAACATATAGAAGGAAAGTTGTTAAGAATAATGAGGGCTTTCAGATGAAATAAAGAAAAAAGGGCTGGCCCCTATAATTAGGGGTCAGCAGTTCATACACGTCTTTTTCTGATGGCTAAAAATGTTTATCATTTTATGAAAAAAAAGAATTAGATTACTTTTAATAAATTAAATTTCGTCATTTGGTATGAAATTAGGCAAGCTATGTGCTATATTTATTTGTAATTTCATAAAACAAATATGCGAGAATCGTACATGAACGAGTTAATTGTTTACATAGACACACAAGCGAACAATGCCGTTTTAGCATGTTTAGGGTGTAGCATTTATTGTTATTGTTGTGATTAAATTTCACGGTTTTATTCTGTTTATCTATATCATTTATAAATACAGTGAACATATATAACTACTTATTTAAACATGCTACAGTGTATGTGTCCGCGCAGAGCAAATTTCTGTCGGAGCCTCCCTGTCTGTAACCCCAAACATAAACAGTAACGAACGGCATTGTGGGAAAGACAGAGCCATGGAGGCCGAAACGCAGAAGAAAAGTTGTGTATTTTTTCGCCGTACATGTTGTACGTTCTTGTACGTTCACATGCACTTTCAGTGAAGCACATTAACATGCACAGGGAACACTACTTCGTATTTGTATAAGGAGGGATATATTCTTCAGACTTGTATGAATCGTTTACGAGGAAATTCTAACAGTCACAGTACTGTCGGCAGATGTTTACGTTTCCACTGATCAACTGTTGATAAACTGATGAAGAGTTACGAGTAATAAAGGAGAAAAGTTGGACATTTAAAAGTGTTATTAATGTGGATGTTACTGATAAAGGTAAGTCTTTTTACTCATTTTTAAGTTCTTTGTCTTTAGTGGTTAAAACAGCTGTAAAATGTCGGCATGTTAACTGGTTAACATTTAGCCTGGATGTAAGTACGTGCACACTGTCACTGATATAAGTTTTTTTTTAGTCCAGACAATATCTATAAATTTTTTGAACAGAATTGACTCCCAAATGTTTTACCTTGAAAAATTTTCAACTTAAAATTCAAAGCAGGGTCTAATTAGAAACATATATTCTTGTGAGGAAGACTTTTTAAGTCCAAATATTAATGTAAACATGATATCAAGTAAATAAAATTGTATACTTCAGAGTTAAAACATGACTTTAATATTTTGATGATGCCGATCATTGTATCATTAGAGAGGTTTAGCAGACCAACGGGTATCCGGTACATGTACTTGTACATGTACATGTATGTTACAAGTTAGAACTATGCATTCCACCTTACCAGTTAACATAATATTTCTTGTTTAGCAGTTATGATGTATACTTTCATTGTCCTTGTTAATGTTTTAAATGAAAATTTTATATAATCTTTTTTCAATCTGACAACTGGCAGTAGGCCTACTGGCGTGCGAGCAGTTCTCGCTGAGGACCATTTCTTGCCAGTGCATTGTTTCATCATTTTTCGTATATAATTTTAAGTGTTGATAAAGTGACGTAACAATGCACTGGTAAGAAATGGTTCTTGGTGAGAACTGGTCGCACGATTAATTACAGACAAAAACTGAAGGTAGCGAGTGTTATTTTTTAATGAACACCATTGTTTAAAAAAATTCTTTATATATGTGACGGTCTAACCGGTTTGAATACTGGCACCAGATAGCTTAGTTGGTAGAGCACCTGACTAGAGATTCAGGGGGCCAAGGTTCAAATCCTGATTCGGTCTTTCATTATTTCTCCCATCACATACAATATTGGTGCTGTGACCAACCCCTGGAACTGACATGTTAACTCCTGCCAGGGGAAGAGCCAGGTGTGATCTTCGAGGGTGAAGAGGGGAGAATGTGACGGTCAGACTGGTTTGAATACCGGCGACAAATAAATGTAGCTCAGTTGGTAGAGCACTTGACTAGAGATTCAGGGGGCCAGGTTCGAATCCCAGTCTGCTCCGTCATTATTTCTCTCATCTTGTACATATATATATTCAGATATATAACAGATGATTAAGAGTCATCACATGTTTTGCAAGATGAAATAAGTGTATTAAAACCTTTATTTTACAACACAATACATTTAAATGACAATTTATGTTTCATGAAATTATTTGGTGTGGTTTTCTTGACAGCCTCGCAATCAAGCTACGTTATGCATAAACAATTTACCCGCTCCTAAACCACAAACTTTCTTATTAGTGGATTCAGCTTACCGCTGATTGGCTGCTGTTGCAGCAGACAAATAATATATGCACAGAAAAACAACACTGAACTTATCAAAGAATGAAAAATTCATATCGAGTTACGTGTATTTTCAAATGTTGGAGTTGGGTCGGTCTGAGTTTTGGTTTTTTTTTTAAATGTATACTTGTGACAAAACATATATGTGGTACATGAAGATGTACGTAGCTTTACGAAGAAAATTTGGGTTAGACCATATATAGTCACCACGCAAGTAAACGATATTTACGAAAAACTTGCAATTTATGGCGCACGAAATATATGCTAGTTTTAAACAGATTGACATACATGTATCATACCACATTCTGTAAAAATAATCTATTAAAAATTCTTCATTAAGTTTACTTATACATGTTTTATCATTATTACACATAGTATTGTTTTAAAATGTAATTTTTAAGAAAAGAAAAAAAAAACCTCACTCTATGTATTTGCCAAAAAACAATAACGCTGTTCGGATGGGTAATATTCCTTTGTAGTTTACGAATTGAAATATAGACTGTTGTATTACAAGTAATAAACTCTCTCTCTCTCTCTCTCTCTCTCTCTCTCTCTCTCTCTCTCTCTCTCTCTCTCTCTCAATTTGATATGTGTCTATACCTTGGTCTTCGGATTCTAGGCAAACAAATATTGGGGTGAGCGAGTGATTTGTTAATTTAAAAATTAAAAAACTGAAAGTTGAAAATTTTGGGTCGACATGAAAAAATAGAGGCGAGCGATTACATTTTATTTTAAAATGTGATTTTTTCGTTTAAAATACATGTGAAAAGCAGTAAAATTTTGGTGACTGTATACGCCATTGTATCAGACCCCTCTTGATCACTGATTCTATCCACACATACTGGAATTATTTACTTGTAAACCGTGCTGACAATCTATCGGGAATTTTTTTTGTATGATCAATGTAAAGAAAAAGCACAATCATGACTAGTAAAAAAATAATAGAACCAAAAATGGAGCGGGAAACGGAACGAAAATTTTCGGATGCGGGATTTATTTTTTAATATTATTTTTTGGAAAGCCCTTAGGCACGTGCGTGCGGATCCGGCGACCAAGAAATCAAATTGGTGTGGCCTTATAACTTGATATGCAAATTTTTGATGTTGTACTGCCTAAATGTTATTGCCATGTATTGGGATATGTCATACTTATTACACTGCATGGTCAGTGTATTTTTTCCAAGAATGCTATGCATTATGTTAATGTAAACAAAGCTATTACTAGTATGTATGTTAACACAGCTAATCATTTTTTTTTTATTTCAGCTCAAAATAGACTCTTGTTACCACATGGCACCCCATGGCTTTTACCTGTTGATTCTTGTGGTTTCAGCTCTTGAGGTTAACCTGTTACCTGTACCCACATGCATATTCCTTGTGTTCTACAGACTATTTACCGGTAATTCAAATATAATCGGATAATGCATAAACAATAATGGAACTTTAAGGTAGCTCGCGGGTTTACTGCTTGTGAGACAACCTACCCTAAAAATTTGTCTGTTCAATCAGTTGGTTTCAAGGGTTTATTCCTGAAATTGTTATTGAATTCGTCAGCCTAATTATAATGTAATCCTATCTTAAACACAACAATGTTGATTAACATAATGAACGTCATTTCAATGAAATATATAGCAATATTTACATTTTCGCCAGTAACCGCATTCCAAAACCATACTCATAACTTTTGAACGAATCAGACGAATTTTATTTTACTCAGCACAATGATTGCGAAGATGATTTAGAACTAATCGATACAAAAAAATCAATATGTGTTCTCAGCCAATTTTTCGCAAAAAAACTTTAAAGATTTGAAATTTTTACGTAACGTTATATTTTCATCGCGACGTTACACCACGTTAGCGCGACGTTATCAGTTTCGTGCATCTGCGTGCCGAAAAGAAGGACGGGCATTGTTCGACAAAAAAATCAAAGCAATCCATGCATTTAGCAAATTCAAATTTGTTGGTTTTATTTAGATTTTAAAGCTGCCGTTGAATGATAACACATAAAATAGAACTACAATATGTAATGTTTTTCAATGTACTTAGAAGTGATATTTAAATTTTATTGATCTCCATAAAACAGTAACTCTAGTAATGGGGAATTATATTGTATATATAACACTGCATGAAATATTGCGTTTAATAAAATTAAACTTCGTTATATCCCCATTTTACATGAACTTTAAAGTTTAATTGACATTTAATGTAAAATTATACTTCGAGATATAATTGTAATTAAATCTCAACTTTATGCCATGTTTATTACTGATTAAACGTCATTAAACCAGAAGTTTCAAATATAATTGAGGTTTAAGATAAATTGTATTTCCAAGCAACCGTCATTAATTGGTCAATTTAATTTTATCAACTTTAAAAAAGGTCAAAGCCTCCCGAAATTGTTGTACTTTATAAAAATGTTTAAATGTAGTACAATAATGACCCTGCAATAAAATTTCTATCGATCATGGATAGATCTTTATATGTAAACAAATCATACTGTCCTTTTCTGTTAGCTGTGCTGGTTTCAGCATGAAGTACACTATGCAAAATATATTATACGTATACACGTGTAGTCATGTTGGTTGCAGTAAAACAAGAATCAAGGTGTTTTTTTTAATTGTTTATTGATGGTGAAATTTATCATGAATATAAATAAGCATGATTTAGACAACACTTTCGTTTATCTTATAAGAATGCATGTAGATATATTATCCATATTTTGCTTGTTATAAGAACAGCGCATTCCTTTTACAAATATGAAACACAAGCTAATTCAATAAAAAAAACATTAACACACACATGATATAAATATAAAAATGCAAAAGTCGGACACAAATTTTAAATTTAAAGTATATTGTTTAAAAACTCCCAAATCAAGTACTTAAAAAATGAAAATTTAAATGTCCAACTATACCTTTATCTTGCCTACTGGCGCAAGACGCACACCCTTCAAAAATGGCTAATGCCAACTGGCGCAGGACGCACATCCTAACAAGATTGCTGATGCCAACTGGCGCAGGATGCACATCCTTCAAAGATGGCTGATGCAATCTGATTAAAATATAGATATCTACATTAGCGCACAGCGCAGAGAGATTTCTCTGCGCTGTGCGCTAATGTGGATATCTGTATTTTAATCAGATTTTGGATTATGCCATCAGGCACAGGACGCACATCGTTCCAAGAAGGATGATGCCAACTGGTACAGGACGCACATCCTTCCAAGAAGGCTGATGCCAACTGGCGCAGGACGCACATCCTTCCAAGAAGGCTGATGCCAACTGGCGCAGGACGCACATCCTTCCAAGAAGGCTAATGCCAACTGGCGCAGGACGCACATCCTTCCAAGAAGGCTGACACCAACTGGCACAGGACGCACATCCTTCCAAGATGGCTGACACCAACTGGCGCAGGACGCACACCCTTCCAGGCTGGCCGACGCCAACTGTCGCAGAACGGTCAATTTTTTCAAGAGGAATGATACAAAATATTTTGTGCATCATTTCAAAAACTAAAATTCATTGATACAGCTATTAAACACATGTCCCTTATAATATTACATTTACACATTTACACCTTTAATAACAGGACAAATATATGATACACACTTATTCAAAAGCATACCATCAGCACATATATATTTACAACTGATTCTTTGGACTGGAATGAAAGCAGAAGGCCCAAAAGTGTCAAAAACGTTCTGTCTCCATAATTCAACAGGCTTCCCACAGTGATATCTGTACATGTTTGGGAGTGATGCAAGCCACAAAACTTTTGCAAACAGGTGAACGCGGCTTTCATCGTCTACAATTAAGTTGTGCTGAAGAAAATATTGAATTACTCCGGGACGGAGTTCACCTGATCCAACTTCTTCGATTATTTTTCCATCTGTGGAATGCCAGTAGGCCATGACAAATGAAGATCGCTTGTGACGCGATTGATTTGAACCATAAACTTCTCCTCTGAGACAGATAGATGAACATTTTCTAAAGGACTTTGGGATACATTCAATATAATCATAAAGCTCTGGATAAATATGTTTGTATGTTTTCTTTAACATATCTAAGTCAGCTGATGATAGAACATGACATGATAACTTTTTACATTCAAATGCAGAGCAAATTTGCCAGTCCTGTCCAACAATTTGGGCACTTTTCTTAGACATATACAATATTTTCAAAATATCAGAATCAGTAGGAAATTTGTCACCACATAACTCTGTCACACTTGGAAAATGTTTCTTAAATTCATCAACATACAAACTAGGGAATTGCAAAGAATGTACAAAAGAATCTCTTAAAAATCCTCTCATAAGCTGCATTTCTATTGACCTGCTATTATTTGGCATGCTTCCCAAATGACCATTGTATCTTTCAAAACTAAAAAGCCAAAAAGAGTAAACTGGACCATAATCAAGTACACACTGTGATAAATGACAATGCATATGAATATTTGGTGTAATGCTAGAACAGCCATATACCCTTTCCACATCTTTACAAAATGCAATAATATAACTATCAAATCTAGCTATTTCTACACTTGATATGAATTTAGAAGTAAGCGCTCTACATGCTAAAACAAAATTTCGCCAAACATCCAAATCTGTTTTAGGCAAAATATCTGCTAGTGCAAAAATCGAGAAAAAAATGGTCCAATTTTTCCATTGCTCAGCAGTAAATCCTCCAAACGAGGATGCAATTTTTCTAGGAATTGCACCTATGTTGCTTGCTGCATCAACAGAATCAACCTTTTCCTGAATCAGAACTAACTGATCTGAATGTAAAACTTTTAAATCAAGCCACATTTTCATCATTTTTTTTGCAGTTCCTTGAAATAAATTGTGCATTGGATCAACAATGGACATTCTTATTGGGTTGAAATAGTCTAGTTCACTTAATACTGAATATTTTACTCCATGAGAAGCTTCAAGTCTTTCTTTTTCTGTCTGAGTTCTAGCTTTTTTAACAGCTTTCATGGATAAATTATAATCATCAAGTGTTCGTACCGGCCAATTCTCTACATCAAAACCTGAATAATCTTTATTGCCTACACTACCTGGAAATTTTTTGAAACATTTTGAGCAACCCAATGTGGCTGAATGACCCAAAAATCCACATAATTTTCGTGTTGCTGGAAAATCGCATCCAACACACATTAGTGCAACTTTAAAATTCTTTTTTAAATATGAACTTTTACTTGAAGCCAACTGAAATCCCTGCGACCATGCTACTTTAAGTTCATTAACAAGAGGTGTTATGAAACTATTTACAGAAGGTTCATGTTTTAAATCTGGAATAACACCTATCAATAAAACATTTTTCAATTTAAACCTTTCATTTCTAGGCAAATTCAAAATAACTGCATACAAAACACCAACTGAATATTTTACATGTTTAAATGGCTGAAACCAGTCTAGATTTAACATTAAGCCATAATTGTTTCGATGGGTTAAAAAGCTATTTTTTTCAGAGCTCTGAAACTCTTTCCAGACATTCCCATCATAAATATCTGTCAAAAAACCAGGGGACTGCTTTCGTGATCGCCAATGGTTACAAAGATCTTCAAACCCAGGCCTTTTAACTAAATCTTGCAAAGATTCTTGAATAGGTTTATAGCAGTAAGATTTAAATGGGTAAAGTTTTTTTGTACCATCTAAAAGTGTAACAGATTTCAGCAACAATTCCCCACATGGTCTTCGCCTTGCTGGCTGTGTATGATTTGGATATTCTACAAAAGGACATTTGGCGGACACAGTTTCACCCTCTAAATTCATTAAACAATCATTATACAAGTAAATGGAGAAACATTTTCTGCACACAACATACTTTGTAAAATTGTCTTTTTTCAAGCCTATCTTTTTCCATAACAGATAAACAGAACCTGGAAAAATAGTAGCTAAGCTTGAAAATATGAAAGATTCTTTTCCAATTTGACAAAAAAATGTACTTAAAAATGAAAGAAGGTTGTCAATAACACAGTCTGGCAGCATGAAAATGGCTTGCCAGGTACATATGAACATACAAAACCACATTAAAAGTGTCCCAAATTTCATGTTTGGGTTTGAAACATTCACATCATTGCTTTCAAAGAGTTCTTCAGTCTGAAGGTCTAAATCTAAATCCTCCAAACTTGCATTATTCCAAACCTCATCTTCACTCTCAGACTCGGCGGTACAATTATTTTCAGAAAAATGTTTTCGCACATAAGATTGAAAAACATCATGTAATCCTTGAGAAGAAAGATTTTCATCAGATGAGTTTTCAGAAAATTCCTCATCGATATCCTGAGATAAAACTTCAACATTTTCAGACACTGACTTGAAACAATTCCATTGATTATTGCTAAAATATTTTTCTCTATGCTGCCTAAAATACCTAGATGTAAATGATTGTTTACATCCTGGACATTCTTTTCTAGACATTTTTTTTCGCTGAGCTTGGTGAAAAACTGAAAGTTTTTGTTTCCCAGACATGTTTTACAATGTACCCTTCCAGTCTATTCTTAATAAAAAAAAAATAAAGAAATACAATTCCAGTAACTAATGTATATACAAAGCTAAAAAATGACAATTTTTGTTTGGACTGAAGCAAATGTTAAAAACTAAAAATACATTAGCTTTTATAAAAAAATAAAGCCTTTTCAAAACTTGGCACAAAATTTACATTTCTTTTTACTTTTGATAACATGAACACAGAGGTTTGTAAATTTTAAAAGGTTCTTTCTTTTGTCCTTTTCATCATCTAGCATTTTCTGCAGTTTCACGACATCCCTGTTTCCATCCCCAAACAGCTCTTTGGCTGATTTATAGGTGTTTCTTTTTTCTACAAAGGTATCGTCTATGTATATACCATCCTCTTTGCACTGCTCATTAATTTCCCGTTCAACTTCCTTCAATCCAACATAATTTTCCTCATCAGGCCAAATGTTATCTGCTGGAAAATTGAATAAGTATATTAAGAAACTGAAACTGAATAATTGTAGTATCTAGTACATCTCATTTTCTCCCTTTTTGCAGTGTCAATGATTAGCAAGCAATCATAAAATAAAATTCATGAGTGAAATCAAGTAAGAGAATAAATAAAAATATGCTCTTCATTAAAAAGTCGCATAATATTTACTGTTTTTTTTATTGAACATTTCGAATTCCTCTGAACTTTCATTCAACTGCCGGTGCCTTGCCTTTTCCATTCTATGTTTTTTCCTTTTTTCTCGTCTCTTTCTTCTCTTTCTGTCTAAAGAGTGTTTTCCCATTTAGCTAAAATAATAATACGTATTTTAAATAATTAACTTCAATGAAATCACTTTGATTATTCTTGGCTTTTTTCTGTAATTATGATGAAACAATATACATCATATAATTTGAATCAAAGGTGCTCTTGATTTAGCTTAACTGGGTGTACACTCGTGTTATCATGTTGTATTGTATAACAAGTACATCATAATACTCCATTATATTAATTGAAATCATTTGTCAAGTTTCTAATCATAATTAACATTCACCCGTAATATTTGTTTCAAGTTTAAGTTCTTTATTCCAAGAGAAAAATATCTCATAGGTTATACATGTGAACAATGTGTGTATATACATATTAAATACAGTAAGTTAGCAACATACAAAGTGTACATAATCAATTTCAGTGCTTCACTTCACAATACATGCCCCTGATTTGGTGTAGAAAAGTGTACAACCAGTGTGCCCCTGATTTGGTGTAGAAAAGTGTACAACCAGTGTACACGAAAACACTACACCAATGCACTTGATTTATAAAAGTGTACACCTTCTTGGAAAATCAAGAGCACCCTATAGCTTGATGTCTTATTTTCTTTTTTCAGTATTCATCGACTTACACTTTAACTGCATAAACTCAGTTATAATCTAAGCGATATTACATTTTGTCAAAACAATTAAAAGTCTTTCTTATAACACGTTTAATTAAAACATAATTCAAGTACCATAAACTTCCTTTATACTGCAAAGATTTCCACAAATGCTCTTGCTTCGTTTTGACAACCAGCAACTGCTGTATGGTAACCTGTCAAATGAAATAATCATGAAACTTAGTTTCTGTGTATTTCTTTGCAAGCTTAGTGCAAGTGATTCACAATTCTTGGGGGGGGGGGGGGCAGGGGGCTAATTATTATTTTTTTTTTTAATATAGTTCAGAAGCAATAAACATCAGTAAGCAAGAGTCATGTTAACCTGTCAGATGAGATAATCATAAAACTGAAAACTTAGTTTCTGTGTACTTCTTTGCAAGCTTAGTGGAAGCGATTCACAATCATTGGGATTGGGGGGGGGGGGCATCAAAACAAAGAGGATATATAAGCATATAAGATATGACCATAATTAAGCTTGGTTAATTATGTATTGTGAATCATTGTGATACTATAACAATTTCTGACAAGTGTACAAATCACTTACATCTCATTAAAAAACTTTCCTGTAATAAATATTAAGCAATAGGAGTCATTACGAGTATACTAATGAAAATAATGCACCAAATCAATATTCAAACAATAGAAATAATTTAATTTGTCATTAACATTTATTCCCCCTTTTGTGGGTTTCAATTTGCCTGCTCACAACTACATGTGCTGCTGTCTCAAATTAGTGGTGTAAGCATCCTGGTTAATCAGTGTATTCTTATCCGAAGAAATTTTGTTTTTATTTTACTTTTACAAAATCGAGTTTCTCAACATTAATCATTTCTATCTCTCATTCAATACATACATTACCGTTCTAATTGCTTATTATTGACATTGTTTACAGGAGCAAAATCAATACCGGATATCTAAAACGCTATGTAAAAGTCGAACCAATATTGTAAAATCCGCGATACTCGGACTACTTTAATTCAGAAGCAATATTTATAAACATTGATAAGTGCCAGTCATTTAGTGATCACGTTTACTTTGTTGAACAAAATGGCAACCAATATGGTGGCGCAAAGCAGCTGAAAGAAAAAGCCACCCTTCCCTTTCTTTGGCTCATGCAGATATATTTCCAAACACACAAATAAAATAGCATAATTGTAGACTGAGCACGTGACATTTGATCTATTATGATTTGAGTAACGTTTCATAGGCAGGTGAATCTATTTTTTCTTTCATGTTTCGAAGAAATTTTGTTTCTATCTTTGATCTTTTATACTAATAAAGCACTTTGCTGACAGTCAGTCCGTTTACATATTATATTAACAAAGGTAAACTTAATGAGCAGATGTAAAGAATGGGTGTTTAAATGTTAGTAATAAAGGTACTTCACACCCTTTAAAAAAAGTTTGTAATACAAAGCCGAATTTTTACATAGGCGTTGGAACAAGGGGGGGGGGGCACTTAGCCCACGTACTCCCCCCACTTTTTGGGCAAAGTTATACATAACCATATATTTTTTATTGCCTGTCAAGAGATTTTTGATAAGTCTTGCCCCCCCCCCCCTTTTCAATTTGCTTTTGATGCCACTGTTTTATATTTTTTACATACATGAAATTCAAGCATGCATTTGACTTGAAAATGACAGAAAAATGTTCAATTTGGGGGAAAAATTAACTTTCAAAAACAGAAGTCACTACTATATTTGAACTCGGGACCTTTGGGTTAGAAACCGCATTTATACCCACTTCTACAGAGATAGACACACAATTTTGGTGACCAACATCACAAAGAATTGAAATCGCCATAATTGAAACGGGCACAATTGTCATAAAAAGTAAAGGTCACAGGGTCTCAAGGCCCCTTCATTACAGATTACCAAAGAATCGATCATTGACATTTATGTGTAAAGATGAAATTGATCAACTGTAAAGCACGTTCTTAATATCAACGTATGAAGATTGCATGGAGTTTCATTTGAACCCAAGTTATCAGTAGACTGACTGAAATAGTTACATGTACATATCAGCTACCCCTTAACACGAACTTTCATTATCATTATTTACCATGCAATAAAAGTAGAGAGGCAATTTATCATTACAAATCTAAGTTTATTTAGGTGTAATTGTGTAAGTGAGGAAGGTCGGTTGTTGGTTAAACAAAATGGCGTGTGTGTGTGTGTGCGGTAGCGGGGGGGGGGGGGGGGCTGTTGGTACATGCAAGTGGAAATCACACTCACATTACACAATTCGAGAAATTGTTGCTGATGAGAAAATTAGATATTGCAAATGTCCTTCCATTGTTAGTGATTACAGCCATCATTAACATTATTAAATTGTATCACGCGCCTCGCGGTACCAAATGCATGTTTCGATACAGACTGTAACGTTATAGCAAAATATACAGAAAAAAATGACATCACAATATGACATCACGCAAGTGAAAATAGCAACGATATTATAAAACACATACCTGTTATGCTCCGTATTCCAGTATCGTCCGACCACCCTCAAAAGACCATTTCTTACACGTGTTTACACACGCTGGGTAAAATATGTAACCGCTTAGTTTGCTATACCGCGAAAACTGCTGCTGCTGATTGGATGAAAATGATGCTGTACATTTTCGTAATTTGTAAAAAAGGAAGAATGAATGAAAAAAATCAATCATTTAAATGTTTTTAAATATCTATACATTTCCTGTGTAATATACCATGTTTAAGTAGATGTCGAAAGAATATTCGGATGCGCGATTCAAGATGCGAAAATAACGTCATAACATTTTGGCGGAAAAATACAACGAATATCTCTCATCCCGCGCTGCCGCACAATCTAATAGAGCAATCGACAATGTCTGATTCTGAAAATACGAATTACATCGAAGACGACTCAGAGGATAGTTTTCACCCAGATGAGGAATCCAGTAGCAACGATTCAGACGAGCCGAGTGCGTCTTCAAAAAGACCAAAGAACTCGAGGAAAAGATCTTCACTCAGCATTTTCACCTCCACGCCAAGAAATTCTGCTAGCCATAGATTAAGTAAAACAGTAAGTCGTAATACAATGCTAGTTATGCTACATGTGTAATTTCGCCTTGATGCAATAGCTAATCAGCTAATATGCTACAATTTTAAATAATTTTAAGCGCGAGTGTGGTTCAATATTTTTTTTTAATAAACGGGAGGGGGTCCCTTAAATTCCATGAGAAAAAGGCCATAGGTATATTGTAATAACTGTCCGACTCAAAATTATTTCGACAAGCTCTCAAAAGTAGCATAAAATCTATATCTTGCAAGTTTACCATGTATTTTCATTTACTACTTGAAGTGTCATGGGGAGGGGGGGGGGTCATCACCTATGAACTGAAAACTGATAAAAAGCAGGGCTATTAAGTAATTTAATAGTTATAATTAGACAGGGAGGGAGGAGGATCAACTTATTCTTTTTTTATTTTATTTTTTTGGTGATTTAACTATCTATCTAACAAGTTAATTATAATTTTTTTGTAAGTGTTTTTTTTTTTTGAGGGAGGGGTCTGGACCAGTTCAACTCCACTCTAGATTCATGGGAATAGGGATTGTTTGTAATGGTTGAGGGAGGTACTGGTCTCAGTTGTGACCGATAATCCCAATGAAGACCTCTTGATTGGTATATGATAATGAAGTGTACATAACAGGGTTTCCAGTGAATAATTAATGTAGGCAATATCTTTATCCAGTGATTTTAATTATTAATAACAATATTTTCAGCTTCCAAGAATGCCATCGTTGGATTCTTCACCACATGCTGCAGCTCCCCATAATTTAACTTCAAAGCTTTCCCCAGGAGAAGAGGTAAGTAGAAATGTACAAAATTTGAACATGACCTCTTTTGAAGTACTTCAAAATCAGGTATATATATGATTAGGATAAAAGTTTTTTAACAGACTTATTTTTTAAAAACTTGGTTCAAGCTAAACATGACTCAGTAAGGCATGCATGCACTAAATTTACTATGATACAGCATTCAGGTGTATAAACCCTTTGTATTAAGGTGGTATGGGACATCTGTCGATATTAATGTGGATTAAAGTACATTATAATTAGAATACATGTACTTTCACCGGTTAAGAATTTTCAAATTTTACAATTTTTAGCCAAAAAAATAGCTTTAAAAAATATTCAGAGAGGTAAAAATTGTAAAACCCCCAGCGGGATTCGAACTCGTTAGTCATGACTTATAAATTCGTAGTAAACCCTCTAACCCACTGCGCTACGCTGTTAGGACCATGTTGGGAAAGAAACTACTTATATAATTACACTTCATTTTATTGTTTATTTCGATAAACAATACGTCAAATATAGAGGTGTCCCACACAACCTTAATTGCATCTGATTGCATAACTTGAATTTGTTTATATAAGCATTTTCTGTTTGTAATGTGCACACATTCAATAATATGTTGTTAAGAATAAGATGCACAACCATACAGGTGAGGAATGCTAAATGTAACAATATGTTAATTACATTTCAATGCATGATATTTGTAATTCATGAATTCCTTGGATTTTTTTTAGACTATTATGCAGTACTTGAAAAAAATTCACAACAAAATAGACAAAATTGAAGAAGAAATCAAAACTCTCAAAGAAGAGGTTGGAAATGGAATGAACATGATGAAGGGAAAGGGGAAAAAGAGTGAACAAGAGAATTTTCATGTTCCTCCCAAAATAAGAGTATGTTTTAGTATATGTTTAAATTTTTGACACATAAAAATACAACAGAATCAAGTCTAAATTAAATCACACCCTAGATCCTTATAAAACTGAGCTTGTGCTCTACTAATATTTTACAATAGTACGGCAGTAATCATTGAGTTTCCTGTATATAGGAAACTCATAACAAAGTTGCTTTGTCTCATGATGCAGGTATTCATGCATTTCCTCAGTATACATGTATATAGTATATATTTGATATAAAATTCTCTTTTCTGTAGACAGCAGTACATGATGCTTACAAGCAACTTGTAGAAGAAGATGATTATGCTGCTTGGCAAACTAAGCTTGGAGACACTAAGCTAAAGTATCTTATTTTGTTTTTGATCAATTTCATCATTTTTTTGTGTTTCTACATGGTTATGTAAATCTGCTACTAATATGCTACATGTGTTATAGTATAACTAATTAAAGTGTCTGAAAGCAAAAATGTATACAAATCTTGAAACTATGCTTTTTAGAGAAAGTAACATTTACAAACTTTCCCATTTTTAGAGTTTCTTCGGAGGTAAACAAGGCAACTACACAGGCTGTTAAACAGTTTGTCAAAGGCCTTTATCATGATGTGCAGGATGGAATTTTACAGAGTAAGATTCTTTTACATAGTGAATACTGTCGAATCAATTAATATTGGAGGGGGGGGGGGCAATTTTCATGAATTGTTGTTTTTTTTGCTCATTTGTGGGGATGCAATTTCATGGAAGCACCGGTTTTCAGTTTCAGTAATAAAGATAACTTTCTAAATTTGTTTTTGTTGAGGATGTAAATTCGTGGAGGAGGGCTACCCACGAATACCATGAAAATTAAGCCACCACAAATTCTAATGAATCCACAGTATTTGCTGCTTATCTGACATTAGTTTAAGCAAGATTTAGGCCTTTCAGTTCCTAAAAACGATGTTTATGGGGGAATATCTGAATCGTCTGTCTGTAGACAAAATTTTGTTTCACATATAAACTTGAAATTTTTTTCAACTTGTTTCAATAATATAGTCACTTAAATTATGGAAAGTCACATTTGCAGCAAATTGCCCCATTTGAAATTAGCGAATAATGACTTTTTTAATAAGATTTGGAAAAAAATCTGGAAATGGGCTTTTTTCATTCAGTCATTAGATGGCCAAAAAATAAGTATGCACACTTAAATTATAGAATCTGTAAGTTTATGTTAGTACATGTGTACTTAACTTAGAGTGTAAGTTCAAATTTATTTATATTTACAGCTGCTGTAGCTCGATATTTTGAGTCAGTGGCTCAGAAGGAGCACAAAGAAAAAACAGGAAAAATTGAGCAGCACAAGGCAAAAATGCTCCACTACAGCAGGAGAAAGAGGGTACATATTATGATGTATAAGCATGAATTGATATTCCATAGGCTTTTTTTAATTTAACAATGTTCACATTCAAAGATATTGCTCAGTTTATGCACTTATATATGATTCATTTTTTTTTTCATTTTTTTTAATGCTTATAGAAATTGCAATGGAGACTGGCCATGGTCGAGAAAAAGACGGGATGGGAGGAAGCAAAGAAACGACGCATCTTGAATGCTTTAGAGTTAAGTTACATGTCCTCAGAGGAGGAAAACAATTCTGACGACGAAACGTTTTTGAAGACCAAACCATTGATTTGGAGGTCGGAAGAATATACTAAAATATTAGAGGAACTGGACACAAAATATGAAAGGTCAATGTCTAACAGATCAAAACGACAGATGTTGAAGAGAGTTAAGGGGGATGTGCCATCAACAAGACCAAAACCACTCGTAAAAAAGGAGCATGAATGGGTTTTTGCTCAATAAAGCTGAACACCACTCATAAAAGGCATTATCTGCCATATTATCCTTTCATCACCGATATCCCTACAACCCCTACTTAAGCCTCAGAGCTCTTAACAGTTCAAAGTATTTCACTACAAAGTTTTCACCTGTGTGGACGTACATCTTACATTGCCTTTATATTGGGTTACAATGAAATTATCAAATTTTTACACTTTTTCGAATTTCCAAGCAAAAAAAGTTTTTACATCAAATATAATGTATTATTTACAAACAGTAATTGCACATTAAATAAGTAATATGTGCACAAATTCTATGACAAGGAAAAAAATACTACATTGGCCACAAGTTTCGGGTGTCAAATCGAAGGGTTTATATACCTGTGTGATAGTGCCTATTTATGAGTGTTGTTCAGCTTCAATAATCATTAGTTTAATCATTGTGAATATATTTGTACAAATTTTATTGTAATCAAATATATTGATATTGACTGGTTTTTTTTTCATAAATCAAATACGTCGTATTTTTTTTTTCAAACTTCATGCATTTAGTTTTTATTGATATGGCTTAAAATTGTCACCGTAGAATTTTAAGCAAGGATTCAAATTTAACATTGTATTGCTAGCCACAATATTTAGATTTTTGTGAATGATCACGAAACTGTGTCTACTACATGTTACTATATGACAGTAATATATTTAAGTATGTTTAAATTCAGCGACTCTTTTAAACATTTTCTTTCATTCACAGAATAATTATTTGTTGTAATGAATTTTTTTTCACTTTTATGAAAATTCTGTGTGAACAGAGAGATCATTTTTCTTCAGTGGATATCCAAATATCTTGTCAATTTATTGCATTTTTTTTTACCTGTGTTACCTACTGACGTTTTTTTTTTAGCATTATGTAAAGACTTCAATATTTTTAGGGCTCTCTTTACACTTTCAATAAAAAATCATTTGGCATGTGATAGAAATCTTGAGTAGGTAAAATCTAAGAATTAGGAAAAACATGCTCTAAAACAATGAATTATTGAATAATCAAAATCACCTTTCCTCACTTAGAATGGAAAAATAAATGCACACAAGTTGTTCAGTTATTTAAACTTAGTTTAATGAAACAAAATCTGGTATAGCCAGAATTATTTTGGATTTATGCCTTACTGCACAAAATTATCATTACATTAAAACTCAAATACATATTATGTTGTCCATTAAGAAACTTTATTTATTAAAATAACTTGCATAATTATAATGGTACTCAAAAACATCTGTTCTTTGCTTTGCTGCATCCATGTAACAGTTACCACATACATGTATATACAGGAAAGCACTTCCTGTATCTTAATTTGCTGTATACATATTTTATTTGCTTTATTGTATTTTGTTATGAATTGTTAATGTTGCATTGAAAACCAGCATTGAGATGACACTAATCAAAGTAAAAGAGAGTGATTTTCTGTAATTTTTTGGTTGTTCACATTTAATAAACAATGCTGATCTCTGATGATCACTGTTGTCTTAATGGCCAAACACTTAGCAAAGAGGGATGAACGAGAGAAGAATATACAATGTTACCTTTGTGAAATGGAGATATACGGTGTTTATTATTAATTGGTATGGATCAAATCTTCAAGTGAAATTACGTATAATTCCAGAAAAGTTGAAACTCCTGATTAAAATCACAACATGATATAAAACAATATGAAATGGTGAACAAGTGGAATGTACACGGAACCATGAATTCCACATAAACTTGGTGTTTAAAAATATTAATTGTCAGGTAAAAGTGAAATAAAATAATGAATTTTACGTGAAAATTCATAAAAAATTGAAACTTGGTGTATAAAAAAAATTATGTGTCATGAAAAGTTGAAATATAATAAGTGGATTATACATGAAATTCCACATAAAATCAGAAATTTGATGTATAAAATGATTAATCGTCATTTAAAATTGATATAAAATTGTGGTTTATATATGAAACTCCACATAAAATAATAAACTTGGTAAGTTTTATGTGATATATAATTGAGATTTAATTGAAGTATAAATCTCATTAAATTTAGGAGTTTACAACAAATTTTACACCTAGGTAAACTCCAATTAAATTTCACGTATAAGTCTGTATTAAATTCGTATTATATGTTTAAATCTGACGTTTAATTGGGTTATAACTGGGACTTAATTTTGAATTAAACGCAATTTTTCGTGCAGTGTAAAACGTTTATTTTATTTTGATATACTAGGCCTTTATAACGTTACTGCTAATGCTATCTACATGCCCTAGCTGTTTGTATACATGGTGCTCTTTTAACGTCGAATTTTATTGTGACGTCAGCAAACCCGCTAGCTACGTTAAGAAAGCATCATGCCTTGTTGTGGTTTGTGTTTGATAAGAAATTATGAAAAACAAAATTAAGGCTGTTTAAAGAAATTCATAATTGTTGTGAAAATTTGTTTTTCAATAAAAGTATGCAGTTATGTTTCCTTTATTTTTTATTTTATACAGATATTTAGATGTGTTTACATAATTGAAAAATCACCCCACCCCACCCCCTACCCCTCTATCCAATTGTCTCCATTAAGATTACATGTAGGATATGTAATTGACATTTGACTTTGAAATAACATCTGCTATGATAATTACTTTTGAAATGAACAAGAAACAACCTATTTCTCCCCTTCCAAGGTATATATGCATAAAAAATTAGAAAAACATGTCAAATTTGAACATTTTTCATGGTAATCAACTCCGTCTCCAGCTACCTGGGTGTGTTTGAATTTAATTTTAATTTAAGGCAGATGTCTAACTTGTAGGTTTTACTGTTTTAGCATTGTTAGAAGGAGACTAGAAATCAGAGTAGATTAGATATTCACTAAATATGATTGTTAGCTTACTTTTTTTCATGAAAACAAGAAATCACATGCAGGACAGCATGTCTATTTGTTAATTAAAATGGTACAAATCATACAATAAACAAACAAAAAAATCAATTTTAAAAATCATTGATGATTGTTTTCAAATATGTGTGAGAAATGACTCAAGGAAAGTGCCACAAGTTTCATAAAATTAGGTAAAACATTTCAAACCATGACTTTTTATGAAAATCAAAGATGGGGGGGGGGGGGGGTTATACAAGTAAGGGCATTTCTAAGTGATGTGAAGCTTTTATCATGATAATATCATGTAGATGTATGTTGTATTGAATAAGGTTTCTTATTAAAGGTGGTTGAACAACAATTGACCTCTAAAAAGTCAGGTAAAGATGTTTTACTATGGAGAACTCTATAAATCTGTGTTTACTAAAGGAAATTTGAAATGATGGGTTCATTTAAATGGCCATATTTTTATTAAACCTCAATGGAGTTGGCAATATGTGGTATACTTTTTCTCAGAATTGCATTAGCTTTCTTATTCTAAGACAAACCGTCTTTATATAAAATGTTAGTGTACTAAGTTAAAGGTACAAGGGACAGTTTCGGATAAAGTACCATCAATATTTATGTGAAATTGAGAGTTGCTGTACTTGAAGGCTTATGAGTGTTGCTAAGATTCATAAAATGAATTTTGATGATTATCATTAGTTAGAGAGATGTCTCTTGTTAAAATTGGTAAGCAATATTAAGGCCCCTAATATTAAGTACATGAGAAAAAGTAATAAATTGTGAAACTTGCGGCTATAACTGTTGTGTTGACTACACAGTGAAATTGAAGGTTACAAACGGGAGGTTATATAACACGAAATGTAGGTGGATAGGACATTATATACCTATTTACTGGGTATGAGGACAATAGCAAGTTTATTGTCCCCCAAGACAGCAACTATTTTACGAGGCAAAGCCAAGGGAAAAAGTTGCTGTGGAAGGGACAATAAACCTGCTATTGTCCGAATAGTCAGTAAAATTTATATGTCAGCGATACAGAATTTCTTGATGATAAACAAATTAGTTATCGAACTTTGTATTTCATGCGGCGATCTGATTAGGTCAGAGGTGTTCCGAGTTTAAAAAGGAGGGAAATCGAATTCTGCCGATGAATGGTTTTGATGGCTATTCACCATGGGCAGAAGGCATGGATACTACCGGGTATTTCAAATTAGATAAAAATAAGCATGTTTATGGGGGCGCCTTCTAGTGATCAGTTTGTCCGTTTGTCCATCTGAGATTGCTTGACCGGAGCATAGCTTCTCTCACCTTCGCCCAATCTGACTCATACCTCATCCACAGGGTTCCTTTGGGTAAAGGATATGCAGTGACCTTGAACCATGTTTTTAGGTATAAGGTGAAGGTCATAGCAGAATTATATATAAAATACTTGACTGGAGCATATCTTCTCTCCCTTTGGTCCAATCTGGCTAATACTCACAGAGTGTCTCTATGGTTAAACAATGTGCAGTGACCTTGAATGAAATTTCTTGGTAAAGGGTGAAGATCATATCTGATCATGAAAAAATACTTTTTTCAAAGCATTTATACTTTCCACTTAGTCCAATTTGGCTCAGACTTCACATAAGCAGAGCTTTTGAGTTAAGGGTGTGTAGTGACCTTGAACCTATTTTCAAGGTAAACTGTGAAGGTCATAGCAGAATTATATTTTAAAAATCCTTGTCCGGAGTATACCTTCTCTCCCTTTGCTCCAATCAGGCTCATACTTCACCCACATGCTACCTTTGATCAAAGGATATGCAATGACCTCGAATGATATTTGTAGATCAAGTGTCAAGGTCATATCGGATTCCACAAAAATCCATATTTTAAAAGCATATATATACTCTACTTTTAGCCCCTATTTGGCTAATACTTTACCTAAACAGAGCTTATTGGTTAATGGTGTGCAGTGACCTTGAACCATGTCAATGTGAAGGTCATAGCAGATCTCTTTAAAATTAGTTTTAGACCGTAGATTATTTCCCAGATATGCTTAATCTTGGTCAGATTGAACAAAAATGCCTGTATGTTAGGGGGAATGAGATTGAATTAGAAATTCTTTCCCAGCTGGAAATATTTCTAATTTATAGGTCACGGTCAAAGCAAAATTCTCTGAAATAATATAAGCGGGGCCCTTTGAAATGTTCACAATCTCAGTGTTGTCTGGTTCATAGAA
This sequence comes from Magallana ariakensis, assembly GCA_020458035.1. Classification (NCBI taxonomy): domain Eukaryota; kingdom Metazoa; phylum Mollusca; class Bivalvia; order Ostreida; family Ostreidae; genus Magallana; species Magallana ariakensis. The sequence continues at coordinate 54,997,721 of CM035811.1, read as the reverse complement.
ATTTTACATAGAAAATATTCACAGAGGTATAAAAAAGTAAACTATACATCGATATGTTTCTGACAATTGATGATGCAACAAGCACACAGTGCGAAAGGTCAACCCTTTGAAAAGCAGTGTAGAGGAAAAGTTGCTCAAAATGTTTTAAACTAATTTTTTTGTTGGTGGCCTTGTTAAGGAGTTTAAGGGTTCAGCCCCTAAAACACAGTGTTTCAGATATAACTTGAACGGTCAACAATTCTTGAACACTTGTTAACAAAATATGTTTAAATTAACGAGACCTTTTATTTGATATCAAAAATACGACTGACCCCTAAAATTAGGGGCCAGGAAAGCTCAAAAGCTTTTCATAACTATTTATAGTTTGTCATTAATCATAAACCCTAAAACAGTTCATCAAGCTCAATAAAAACTGAAATCCATATAAATTTCGGACGATTGAATGCGGGATATAAGCGTTAAAAAATTGATTTTTAAGGAAATTTTAATTTTGCATTCTGGGTTAAGAAAATAGATGTTAGTTCAAGTTAAAGTTAACTTGTACCTAAAATGAAGTCAAATTTGTTAAGTCGTACTTAAACACATTCGGATTTTTTTGTTAAGTCGTTCTTGAAATGGTTAAGGTTTTTTCGTTAATTCGTCCTTAAAACAAGTCGGATTTTGTTAAGTCGTACCAAGAATCATTCGATTTTTTTATCTTTTGTACTTAAGTTACTTTTGTTAATAGTTTAAAAACTCTGCTTCTTATAGGTATTTCTAGCGTTACTTTCGACATCAACGGAAAACCCACTCGTTGCTTTGCAACGAGCTTTGCTCTAGTTTATTATTATTATTCTTTTTCTTTTTTCTTCTGACTTCTTTTTTGCCTTATATCTCAAAAACTATTCAACCGATTTGCATGAAATTTTCAGGGATTATGTGAAATTCTTGTCCCTTGAAGCTATTAAACTTTCAGTCATAAAATCGCTTACGTTTTTTAGTTACGTCATTTTAAAAAAATTCAAAAAGTGATTTTGTCCACGACTTTTCTCTAAAACGGTTGTTTATAAAGACTTGAAATTTTCTGCCGATTTACTTATGGCATTTTTACAAAAACATGTATTTCGTCACTTCCGGTCGAAACCCGAAGTGATTTTAAATTTTCGAAATTTTCATTTTTTGGAGCAAATATTAAAATTATATGCATATTGTAGAGTTTGCAAAGCTAAATACTAAACTGAAATTTGTTTTAAAATCGGATGATGCATTGCAGAGATATCGGGGTTTAAACATTGATTTTTCCGGAAATTTTGATTCCGCAGTCAAGATTTAGAAAATAGTGCAAAATTCACATTGAAAGTAACTCCTGCTGAAAACAATTCGTAACGTTACAGGTCATAAAACGGAACTCTGATTTTTAAATAGTAAATCTGAGTGTTTATTGAAACGATTTCGTTTGATAATATAACGTTGAATGTGTAAACTTCGTTTGGAAAAAGAGAAATTTTTGTCAACACGAATCAAAACAAAAACAAAGCAGCTTGAATTGAAGACAGATCCCGATTCTAACAGCGAAAAGCGATCGAAATCTTTTCTAAAATTTGGTAAATGTGTTATTTAAATCGCAATATTAAGCCTAGCCTAATCGTCGTGGATCTTTCAGTTGTTGAATAATAGAAGAACACGTACAATGTAGATTGGATCACTGAATATAGAGTTTGTAAAGATTTCAAATACGAACATATATTTATTGTAATTATTTGCTTGCAAAATAAATGCATTAATGTAATGCATGTTAATCTGTGATCTGCATATTAAACACAAACTTATTAGTTTTAATCGAAATAATTATCGTACGATTCACCATGTCAACTCGCCATGTTTTGACGGCGAACAACAGCTGATAGCGGTGTGTCAACATTTTTAAAAGAAGCATGGCCTGCAAAACGTCGATAGTGGAAAATTCAGCTCAACTATCGTATGAGAGATTATAAAGGTATGTTTCAATACAAGCTATGTCGTGTTGACTTTTTCTTTTCAAAGTATTTGTACTTTTCAATCTAATCCAAGATTCCTCTGACTCTAACCTCTGCTTTTGACGTGCGTCACAATATAAAAGCGGGTGTTAGAGTCAGAGGAATATCGGAATATTTTCTGTTCTGTGTATTTTCACGTGTATGTTTTGTACATCACTCTATTGAATTTCTATTTATTTTTTTGCTATGTATATGTATGTCTTATTGTGTACTGAACAACACACCATACACTGTAAAACAGTGCAATTAAAAGCGGGTGGGGGTCCCAAGGTACACAAGAGTAGAATGTTGTAATTAGAGTGCATGTTTGCATGATGATAACTTTACCTTAAATATTTGAATATAGCAGATCTTTTCCATATCGCCTTTCATTTCATTTATAAATTTAAAAACTCAGACTTGTGCTTAATTAAATAAATATATTTGACATGGAAAATATTCAATCTAATTAAAATTAGACCTTTCCTCTGGCTCTCTGTTATATTTGGTTATTGCTCGTGAAAGAGCATGTAAAACAGAGTGCAAGATGAAAACATCTTCGCTAGCCAAGGGTTTTCAGTCCACACTGCTCCCCATAATCCCTTGGCGGATTTCATTACAAAAACTCGGTGACAAGCTCCGTTTAATGATTGGCTGCAGCTGCAAGTAGCTGATCCAATCGCAGCATTGTAAACATTCGCTTATAAATAAACTTTTAAAAGAAACACACGTGTGATCTTTGGTAAAATATTCGGTGCTTTTCACAAGTTGAGGCACAAGTGCTCGAATACAATATCTCTACAAGGATGGTCTAACCAGTTCACTTTAAATAACGATATATTATACTGGATTTAACAGAGATTTACAAACTTGTCAAGGCTCGTGTGATCGTAGTATGGGAAGTAAACATGGCGAATGAAGAAGTTGCCTATCCTGTTAGTATATACATGTACGTCCCTGCTTATGGTTAGAGTTTCAATTATTCAATGAGCTGTATTTTATTTATTTCTTTGGTCCACAATAATTACGACAACGATACCTGGTTTTATGGCTTGAATGCATTTATATATAGCGACTTTTTCACTCCCGGTACAGGTCTCTACAAACACTAGGCCTATAAATAAAACATTCCTTGCTTTCTCTAGGTTATATCTTCATTCCCATTGAATAGCATCGTTAATTATGTTCCTATTCTTGCTAGTCAACATGTTTTCAAGTTGTATTTATGCCGTAGCGTGTATATTACCCATTGTTTTATTCGATTAAAATGTAAATATACCAGGGGCGCAACTCAAGTTGCTCGCTAGATAGCGCCACCGCATCACCGAGTTTTCGTAATGAAATCTGCCAAGGGTTTATGGGGAGCAAAGTGGACCGAAAACCGAAGATGGATGAAAAGAACTTCATATTAATTATATCAAGCTCAGATTTTAGGTTAATGTTACCTGATATCCGTAAAACAGTCTTCTCAAGATTTAATAATTTCACAAAACCATTGAAATTTGTTTGAGATTAGTTAATCTTTTATACATATTGATTCATTTTAGGTTAACTTTTTGATATTTTTTTTATTTCAGCACAAAACGGACTCTTGTTCCCACATGGTTGACACTAGGCTTTTACCTGTTGATTCTCGTGGTTTCAGCTCTTAAGGTTAACCTGTCACCTCTACCCACATGCATATTCCTTGTGTTCTACAGACTATTTACCGGTAATTCAAATTAAATCGGATAATGCATAAACAATAATGGAACTTTAAGAAAGCATCATGCCTTGTTGTGCTTTGTGTTTGATAATAAAATTATGAAAAACAAAATTAAGGCTGTTTAAAGAAATTTACAATTGTTAGTTGTGAAAATTTGTTTTTCAATAAAAGTATGCAATTATGTTTCCTTTATTTTGTATTTATTAATAATACAGGGTTCGACTTTTTTATGCATTAGTCCAGCCGGACTAGTGCCTGTTTATTTTAACTAGTCCGCAGTCAATTTTATTTGCCCGTCAAAAATAAATTAAATTACATTACCGTATTTGCCTTATAAAATATGCATTTTTAAAATAGAATTTGTAAGAAAGGTATGTGTAATATTATACACCATAATGTTTTTCTTACAGGTGTTGCACTGGTTTAGTTGTATTGTGCTATGCAGTACAAGCAATGAGCTGCGTATTCACTATCTCTGTGTACTTGGTGTATGCCGCCATTACAGATCTTATAAATATACAGTACCCGCAACGTTATATTTTACAATCCTATGCTATCGTATCGTGTATCAATCCTATCGTATCGTGCGTGTATACTGTTCTATCGTGCGTTAATGCTATTGTATCGTGCGTGTATGCTGTTCTATCGTGCGTGAATCCTATCCTATCGAGCGTGAATCCTATCAGGTTTATCGTTCATTTTTATCAGTTTTTCCGTTTATCCTATCGTGTTAATCGTTTTGTGCCTTTTCATAAGAAAGTAAATTTATTTCAAAGTTGCAAGTCGTTCAGTGCGCCGTAAAAGAAAATTTATTGAACAAGAATTGTAAAATCCTATCCAGCATTCTATCATAATACTAATTTCTTAATATTTTAGATCAAAATAAACCAATATTACATGTAAATCATATTTGTAAGCATTTGAAATAAAAATAAAATTGTAAACTATCGAAGTTCTTAGGAAAAAAGTAACATATTTACCTGTATATCGAATATATTAAGTCGTACGCGAAGTGTATACCTGCGTAAACATTAACTTTTATGCAATATAATTTGTTTTTATGCATCATATTTTACAGAAATAAAAGTGTTTATGATATAATTTATATTTAATTAAAACCAGAGTTGTATTTTAATTGAACCCGTTAATTTCCGTGTGATATTTGATTTTGGGCTGAAATGTTCTCGGCAATCGGCTAGGGTGTGTGGTGGCAGGGGATGGTTTTTTTGGTCGAGGAAATGTGAGGCAGATAGTGCTCATATATGTGATCTAGTTTTTCAGTGGATTTTTAATTTTGCTAAAATTGGTTTGCATGCAGGGGACACATGGTCCCGACTCTTGAGAATTTTTATACATTTCAGAATAAAACAAGTACAACTTACATATAGCACTGTATAGAATAGCTAGGGACGGTCTCAAAATGTTCTGAAAAATTACCCTTTTTTCACATTTTCACGGGTCCAGCACCACGCTCCAGTCCCGAGCAACTGCCATAAACTACCATAGAATTTGTTGATTAATGTATACCTATGCAAATAATCACCAATTAATGGGGGGTCAATCACCTTCTTTTCGAGTGACATTTCGTGTTCTGAACCCACCCCACTTTTCAAGCACAAAACCGAAAGTGAACATTTTGGCCACAGTTTCGCATTTTCATTCCATATCTGATGAAAAGTGCTACCAGTATTAAAGTGTCATATATCAATAAAATTGACATTAGCTCCTCTATCCACAAAATGAATGCAATAAATATTCTAGCAATTTATACCCCTCAAATAACCAGCCAAACCCTAGGTTCTCCCTTTATTTCAAAATTTTGACCGGGTCTTTCGTTCGAAACTATCCCCTGCCACCTTTAACTTTTAGAGTTTGTTTCTCTCTAACCAAAACACTTTAAAATCAGAAAGTTTATGCAATTCTGAGTAAAACTTTTCAAATTTGGTCTGATTTCATTGAAAAATAAAAAAGTTATGGCTGTTTAAGTATTACCCCCTTTCCCGGCTGAATCACCTTAACCTGTTTCTGTAAGGTTTTCAACATATATCATGACTTTTTTCAATCCAAAACACATTTTTTCTTTCAAAATCAGTTATAACAAGAAACCTTTATCCCTTTCAGATGTAAAAACATTGAAATATTCACATTTAGTAACAACATACAGGAGAATTCAACTCATATGTATCACCTATCCCCCTGGAAATGGGAATAAGCAAAAACAAACGATTACTCCTTGCAATCAAACTTTTGGTTTCTAAATGGTACTAACAGGTTTAAAAAGTCTATTGGAACATAAAAGCAACTTATTTGGAGCACAATACCCTCACTTTCATCTCTTCATAAGGGACAGGTACCTAGAAAATGGCAGTCAGGCATCTTACCCGGGGAGTAATATCCCAAATATGCTGAACAGATGATGATGTAACCTGATTTCTCTGTTTATTCTTTAACCAATACCAAAAGATCTAGATTTATTTGTTATAAAGATTGAAATACATGTTTTACATACAAAGAAATAACAAATTTGAACATCATGACCACACCCCCTTCATGAGGTGGGATTACATGCAAATGACAAATTGTTAAAAAATGCACACAAATTCAATTTTTCTTGATATATTTTTAATAAAGAAGAAACCAAACATATGTGTTTTGTTTTAAATGGGAGCAATTTAATGTATCATTGAAATTTTATCAAAAGAAATGTGAAATAAAGCCCATTTTGGGGTTGTCGGTGAAGAAAATCGAAGGGTGGGGGGTGCTTTTTTGACAATCAAACATTTTAAAATTACTTATAATGCCTTAAAATGCGGATTTTAACTATTGAGAATTACATGTAATTTACATGTACAACATGTAAAATATATATTTAGCCATAAAATCTACTTTTTGTCTGTTTTAGCTTGAAAAAGAACAATATTTAACAATTTCTTATCAAAACTAAGGATTTAAAACTTCATAAAACTACATGGCTATCAATTAATTTCAAGAAAATTTAATGAAAATGGTTCAATATTAATCAGTTAATCAAAATTCAACCCTGCATCTGATTTCAGTTAGAATAATATGCCTATAAAGGGTTTTAAAACAAGGAAAACTCCAAAATACTAGAAAATTGCACTTTTTTCCAAGGACCACCCCCTGTTACATTTTGGCCCCTAAATCTAATTACATGGTTGAACAATTATACAAATTCAGCCAGTTTCCCATTTTACACACATTGAACTTCTTTTCTGTTCCTATATTGTTCAATTTAAAGCCTATTAAAAAATTGACATTTTCTTGAAGGTGGCAGGGGATAGTTTTTTTTTGGTCGAGGAAATGTGAGGCAGATAGTGCTCATATATGTGATCTAGTTTTTCAGTGGATTTTTAATTTTGCTAAAATTGGTTTGCATGCAGGGGACACATGGTCCCGACTCTTGAGAATTTTTATACATTTCAGAATAAAACAAGTACAACTTACATATAGCACTGTATAGAATAGCTAGGGACGGTCTCAAAATTTTCTGAAAAATTACCCTTTTTTCACATTTTCACGGGTCCAGCACCACGCTCCAGTCCCGAGCAACTGCCATAAACTACCATAGAATTTGTTGATTAATGTATACCTATGCAAATAATCACCAATTAATGGGGGGTCAATCACCTTCTTTTCGAGTGACATTTCGTGTTCTGAACCCACCCCACTTTTCAAGCACAAAACCGAAAGTGAACATTTTGGCCACAGTTTCGCATTTTCATTCCATATCTGATGAAAAGTGCTACCAGTATTAAAGTGTCATATATCAATAAAATTGACATTAGCTCCTCTATCCACAAAATGAATGCAATAAATATTCTAGCAATTTATACCCCTCAAATAACCAGCCAAACCCTAGGTTCTCCCTTTATTTCAAAATTTTGACCGGGTCTTTCGTTCGAAACTATCCCCTGCCACCTTTAACTTTTAGAGTTTGTTTCTCTCTAACCAAAACACTTTAAAATCAGAAAGTTTATGCAATTCTGAGTAAAACTTTTCAAATTTGGTCTGATTTCATTGAAAAATAAAAAAGTTATGGCTGTTTAAGTATTACCCCCTTTCCCGGCTGAATCACCTTAACCTGTTTCTGTAAGGTTTTCAACATATATCATGACTTTTTTCAATCCAAAACACATTTTTTCTTTCAAAATCAGTTATAACAAGAAACCTTTATCCCTTTCAGATGTAAAAACATTGAAATATTCACATTTAGTAACAACATACAGGAGAATTCAACTCATATGTATCACCTATCCCCCTGGAAATGGGAATAAGCAAAAACAAACGATTACTCCTTGCAATCAAACTTTTGGTTTCTAAATGGTACTAACAGGTTTAAAAAGTCTATTGGAACATAAAAGCAACTTATTTGGAGCACAATACCCTCACTTTCATCTCTTCATAAGGGACAGGTACCTAGAAAATGGCAGTCAGGCATCTTACCCGGGGAGTAATATCCCAAATATGCTGAACAGATGATGATGTAACCTGATTTCTCTGTTTATTCTTTAACCAATACCAAAAGATCTAGATTTATTTGTTATAAAGATTGAAATACATGTTTTACATACAAAGAAATAACAAATTTGAACATCATGACCACACCCCCTTCATGAGGTGGGATTACATGCAAATGACAAATTGTTAAAAAATGCACACAAATTCAATTTTTCTTGATATATTTTTAATAAAGAAGAAACCAAACATATGTGTTTTGTTTTAAATGGGAGCAATTTAATGTATCATTGAAATTTTATCAAAAGAAATGTGAAATAAAGCCCATTTTGGGGTTGTCGGTGAAGAAAATCGAAGGGTGGGGGGTGCTTTTTTGACAATCAAACATTTTAAAATTACTTATAATGCCTTAAAATGCGGATTTTAACTATTGAGAATTACATGTAATTTACATGTACAACATGTAAAATATATATTTAGCCATAAAATCTACTTTTTGTCTGTTTTAGCTTGAAAAAGAACAATATTTAACAATTTCTTATCAAAACTAAGGATTTAAAACTTCATAAAACTACATGGCTATCAATTAATTTCAAGAAAATTTAATGAAAATGGTTCAATATTAATCAGTTAATCAAAATTCAACCCTGCATCTGATTTCAGTTAGAATAATATGCCTATAAAGGGTTTTAAAACAAGGAAAACTCCAAAATACTAGAAAATTGCACTTTTTTCCAAGGACCACCCCCTGTTACATTTTGGCCCCTAAATCTAATTACATGGTTGAACAATTATACAAATTCAGCCAGTTTCCCATTTTACACACATTGAACTTCTTTTCTGTTCCTATATTGTTCAATTTAAAGCCTATTAAAAAATTGACATTTTCTTGAAGGTGGCAGGGGATAGTTTTTTTTTGGTCGAGGAAATGTGAGGCAGATAGTGCTCATATATGTGATCTAGTTTTTCAGTGGATTTTTAATTTTGCTAAAATTGGTTTGCATGCAGGGGACACATGGTCCCGACTCTTGAGAATTTTTATACATTTCAGAATAAAACAAGTACAACTTACATATAGCACTGTATAGAATAGCTAGGGACGGTCTCAAAATTTTCTGAAAAATTACCCTTTTTTCACATTTTCACGGGTCCAGCACCACGCTCCAGTCCCGAGCAACTGCCATAAACTACCATAGAATTTGTTGATTAATGTATACCTATGCAAATAATCACCAATTAATGGGGGGTCAATCACCTTCTTTTCGAGTGACATTTCGTGTTCTGAACCCACCCCACTTTTCAAGCACAAAACCGAAAGTGAACATTTTGGCCACAGTTTCGCATTTTCATTCCATATCTGATGAAAAGTGCTACCAGTATTAAAGTGTCATATATCAATAAAATTGACATTAGCTCCTCTATCCACAAAATGAATGCAATAAATATTCTAGCAATTTATACCCCTCAAATAACCAGCCAAACCCTAGGTTCTCCCTTTATTTCAAAATTTTGACCGGGTCTTTCGTTCGAAACTATCCCCTGCCACCTTTAACTTTTAGAGTTTGTTTCTCTCTAACCAAAACACTTTAAAATCAGAAAGTTTATGCAATTCTGAGTAAAACTTTTCAAATTTGGTCTGATTTCATTGAAAAATAAAAAAGTTATGGCTGTTTAAGTATTACCCCCTTTCCCGGCTGAATCACCTTAACCTGTTTCTGTAAGGTTTTCAACATATATCATGACTTTTTTCAATCCAAAACACATTTTTTCTTTCAAAATCAGTTATAACAAGAAACCTTTATCCCTTTCAGATGTAAAAACATTGAAATATTCACATTTAGTAACAACATACAGGAGAATTCAACTCATATGTATCACCTATCCCCCTGGAAATGGGAATAAGCAAAAACAAACGATTACTCCTTGCAATCAAACTTTTGGTTTCTAAATGGTACTAACAGGTTTAAAAAGTCTATTGGAACATAAAAGCAACTTATTTGGAGCACAATACCCTCACTTTCATCTCTTCATAAGGGACAGGTACCTAGAAAATGGCAGTCAGGCATCTTACCCGGGGAGTAATATCCCAAATATGCTGAACAGATGATGATGTAACCTGATTTCTCTGTTTATTCTTTAACCAATACCAAAAGATCTAGATTTATTTGTTATAAAGATTGAAATACATGTTTTACATACAAAGAAATAACAAATTTGAACATCATGACCACACCCCCTTCATGAGGTGGGATTACATGCAAATGACAAATTGTTAAAAAATGCACACAAATTCAATTTTTCTTGATATATTTTTAATAAAGAAGAAACCAAACATATGTGTTTTGTTTTAAATGGGAGCAATTTAATGTATCATTGAAATTTTATCAAAAGAAATGTGAAATAAAGCCCATTTTGGGGTTGTCGGTGAAGAAAATCGAAGGGTGGGGGGTGCTTTTTTGACAATCAAACATTTTAAAATTACTTATAATGCCTTAAAATGCGGATTTTAACTATTGAGAATTACATGTAATTTACATGTACAACATGTAAAATATATATTTAGCCATAAAATCTACTTTTTGTCTGTTTTAGCTTGAAAAAGAACAATATTTAACAATTTCTTATCAAAACTAAGGATTTAAAACTTCATAAAACTACATGGCTATCAATTAATTTCAAGAAAATTTAATGAAAATGGTTCAATATTAATCAGTTAATCAAAATTCAACCCTGCATCTGATTTCAGTTAGAATAATATGCCTATAAAGGGTTTTAAAACAAGGAAAACTCCAAAATACTAGAAAATTGCACTTTTTTCCAAGGACCACCCCCTGTTACATTTTGGCCCCTAAATCTAATTACATGGTTGAACAATTATACAAATTCAGCCAGTTTCCCATTTTACACACATTGAACTTCTTTTCTGTTCCTATATTGTTCAATTTAAAGCCTATTAAAAAATTGACATTTTCTTGAAGGTGGCAGGGGATAGTTTTTTTTTGGTCGAGGAAATGTGAGGCAGATAGTGCTCATATATGTGATCTAGTTTTTCAGTGGATTTTTAATTTTGCTAAAATTGGTTTGCATGCAGGGGACACATGGTCCCGACTCTTGAGAATTTTTATACATTTCAGAATAAAACAAGTACAACTTACATATAGCACTGTATAGAATAGCTAGGGACGGTCTCAAAATGTTCTGAAAAATTACCCTTTTTTCACATTTTCACGGGTCCAGCACCACGCTCCAGTCCCGAGCAACTGCCATAAACTACCATAGAATTTGTTGATTAATGTATACCTATGCAAATAATCACCAATTAATGGGGGGTCAATCACCTTCTTTTCGAGTGACATTTCGTGTTCTGAACCCACCCCACTTTTCAAGCACAAAACCGAAAGTGAACATTTTGGCCACAGTTTCGCATTTTCATTCCATATCTGATGAAAAGTGCTACCAGTATTAAAGTGTCATATATCAATAAAATTGACATTAGCTCCTCTATCCACAAAATGAATGCAATAAATATTCTAGCAATTTTATACCCCTCAAATAACCAGCCAAACCCTAGGTTCTCCCTTTATTTCAAAATTTTGACCGGGTCTTTCGTTCGAAACTATCCCCTGCCACCTTTAACTTTTAGAGTTTGTTTCTCTCTAACCAAAACACTTTAAAATCAGAAAGTTTATGCAATTCTGAGTAAAACTTTTCAAATTTGGTCTGATTTCATTGAAAAATAAAAAAGTTATGGCTGTTTAAGTATTACCCCCTTTCCCGGCTGAATCACCTTAACCTGTTTCTGTAAGGTTTTCAACATATATCATGACTTTTTTCAATCCAAAACACATTTTTTCTTTCAAAATCAGTTATAACAAGAAACCTTTATCCCTTTCAGATGTAAAAACATTGAAATATTCACATTTAGTAACAACATACAGGAGAATTCAACTCATATGTATCACCTATCCCCCCTGGAAATGGGAATAAGCAAAAACAAACGATTACTCCTTGCAATCAAACTTTTGGTTTCTAAATGGTACTAACAGGTTTAAAAAGTCTATTGGAACATAAAAGCAACTTATTTGGAGCACAATACCCTCACTTTCATCTCTTCATAAGGGACAGGTACCTAGAAAATGGCAGTCAGGCATCTTACCCGGGGAGTAATATCCCAAATATGCTGAACAGATGATGATGTAACCTGATTTCTCTGTTTATTCTTTAACCAATACCAAAAGATCTAGATTTATTTGTTATAAAGATTGAAATACATGTTTTACATACAAAGAAATAACAATT